>BCIO01000005.1:1200000-1800000 GCA_001599975.1 Cystobasidiopsis lactophilus
CGAGACACTCGCGGCATGAACCTCTTCTGGCATGCAGGTCTCTTGCCGCTACTTATCAATTGGGCCGGCCTCGACCTCTCCGACGAGCTGGAAAAGGGGAGCAAAGGCTTTTGGGCGCAAATGATGGACGCCATCTTCTCGGGAATTGAACGCTTCCTCTCAGCTGGCCTCAACTTCACCACCGAAGAGGTCCAGCCAGTAGTCGATGCCAACGATCCTGTAGAAAGGTCGCGCGGGGCCAGCTCGGCTTCTTTCAGTTCTGGCCTCGAATCCCCTACCTTTAGCCGTCTCTTCTTTGTTCCGTCGCCTGGTACACCGGAGAGCAAGCAATCGCGGCAGTCTAGGCTATCGACCGGGGAAGCTGCCGCCAGTCTGTCGCGCCGCAGCAGCGCCGACGAACTGGGACCAGGCCCATCTCAGCAAAGGCGCAGCGTTCGATATCGCGCGTCGTCTCCAGAGCTATCCACCCTTCATTCGGCACAGTCGCAAGACGATCTGGGCTCTTTGGGTGACGTCGAACTTCCATCAGGGCCAACACCTGCCCTTGCCCATCTCAGCTCGCCTGTCTCACTCAAAAAGCGATCCATTCAAGCTAAGAGGCTGTCAACGGACACGGAGGCCTCGGTAGTCACTGCTCTAGACAACCCGGACTTGAACTTCGACCTCTCGGATTCGCCACCGCCGGACGATCCAACAATCACCTCTTCCACTGCAGTCTTCAGACCGTCTTTGGAGCCATCTTCTACACCGCTCCCGCCCTCACCGGCACTTGTTCCGCAAAGCATCGCGCCTGGCTTCGTCGACGATCCGGATTTGCATGAGGATCCAGATCCGTTTGAGCGTTATATCATCGACGTGGGTCTTGCATTTCTCTTGTTCTCGCTTCAATACCGAGTAAAACTTTCGTCCAGCATAAGAGCCGGACCTCATACTCGAGCTCGGTGGACAGCTTACCCGGCGAGCTCGCGGCAACGTTAGACGATCGCCTTGCGCCGAAGGCTTCAGCGGCTCCCTCGTCCATTAAACGACGCTTCAAACTTTCTTTCAGTCGCAAGAAATCGGAAAAAGATCTCAAGAAGGCCCAAATCTCAAAACCAGTCCCTCTGTCATCAACGACTTTCGATTCGGTCAGCATTGGACCACCGAGCAGCCTCGCCGAGAGAGCATACTATATCGACGGCCATCGTGTCGCGGCTTTGGAAGAAGTCTCGCGTGGTCAATCTAAGCAGGCAGCTGTTGACGACGCGCTGCAGCCGTCCATTCGCTTTCAACAAGTCGACTTTCACATTGTCGAGAAGGCTCCCCTTCCTCTACCGTTAGAAGGGCCCTCAAAGTTGTCTAAGCGCATCCCAGTACACGCTCTCAAGCTTGGCGGATTCGAGGCAGACATTGTCTCTGTTCGCGAGTCCTTGCTGTCCGGTCGCTCATATCTGAGTAGGCTGGCTCCCATTCTTTCACCTGAATACTGCTTAAAAAGATAAACAGTCCGGACTAGGCGTCCTCGACGGCTAGACGAATATGTCGTCCGAAGTGCCCACGACTTCGAGGCGACACGCCAGCAACTCCTGAAAAAGTACCCTGACTCTCGCATTCGGTCGCTGCCGTCTTTCTCAGGAGATGACTTGGAAGAAGAAGCGAGAGCTGGACCATTGCCGTCGCCTGCAGAACCAACCAGCCGCAGCAAAACCAAGCAGCGCCGAGAGAGCTCTGCCTCGCGGCTCTCTCTTCGGTTCATGGAAGCTGCTCGAGATCGAACGGTTTCCGATGGAAGAGAGCACGAGTTTCAGAATAGTCATCGCATGCGCCGCGGAACTCTTTCAACCCTCAGGAGCGCCACGCCCACAGACATCGGCCGCGACATACAGGTCGAAGTCCCTATCAACGACGCATCTCGCCGCGCACTTCGGTCATGGCTACGAGATCTGGTTGGCTGCTTTCTATTCTGTTTAGCCACTTTTAGGCATCGGCTTACTCCGCTTTGGCAGCTTTTCGTGAAGAGTGTCCGGCAAGACAATATTATATCGACCTTTCTCCTTTCGAACCCAGTTTCGCCCAGAGATCATGACCTTTACGTTATCCAGAAGTGTGCCATGGTGGACGATTCGAGAAGGGAAGGAAGAGCTGCCCTCGCTGCCAGTTCCCCCATCAAGGTTCGAGTGGCAGAATCTCTGGTCTCCTCTCTTCAAACCGAAATCGTGTCCGAGAACGGCCTGGAAGCTTTCTCTCAACTTCTGCTCGCCCATTCCTCCACGTCAGCCTTGCCCCTTCGGTTCGTCAAGACCCTTGAGTGGGCAAGGCACCGGCTGTCTGTCTTCCTCTTCGACATTCTAGTCCGCGAAGAGCAAGCGCAAGCCTGCCTCGACAAGTTCGAGAAGGTGGTGAACTCCATTCCGTGGTTTGTTTTGCGGCAAAGCCTTCGCATCACCAAGCGCGGCATGCTCTTCAAGGCCCTGTCCGACGTCTTTCTCAGCCGACCTTTCGGCAGTAGGAGCCTCCTACAAAGGTGGGCGCATTGGCTCTTGGGTTTTCCTGTCGTGCCTCACCACCCCACAAAGCAGACTCATCGCGATCTTCATGGAGGGCGATGCGACTTCCGACGACTTGGTGGCGTGCAAGATCCGCATTGGATCTCCAACCATGTGCGACAAGCTCAAGCGCTATGTCGAGAGTCCGAAGCAGTACAGGATGAAGGTTCAGGAGGATGCCGAAGAAGCAAGAGTGCCGTTAGTGGTGGCCATCCTTCGAGCAGGCGGAGGTCTCGACGACTACGACCTTGACCGGCTGGAGCACGCCTCCAGGCATTGGGTCCGCCAAAGAGGCCCTTCGACCAGTGTCCACGCCCGCCTGATAGTGGATCTCCAACTTTGTGTAGGCTTTCCCCCTCTTTCAATGGTTCCTTTTGATTTCAATCGCTTTTGCTTTCCAGTTGCGCGCTGAGTGCCACAAGCAAGATGTCGTCCGGATCTGTCGCTTGCTCGAAAGTGGCGTTGCGGCAGATCCAATCACTATCATCCTTGGTCCTCTTTTCGACCTCATTCTCGCCAGTAACAAAGACGGAAACCTGTCTGATTTCGTGGCTGAACTGCAGACTTTCTGTCTTCACCTGATCACCGTCGCTCGTATCCTTCGGGCCCGCGTCCAGCCTTCTTCCAAAGGCATTCGCCTCTTCAACCAGCTGCTCCTCAAGTACCAAGACGTCTTCTGGCGGTTCTTACGTCGACTTCACAAATCGGGGTCGCTTTTGATCGACACCAAAGATTGGCTGGAAGAGTGTCTCACTTTCGTCAAGGAGGCCGACCTCCACCTTTTGCCGTTGTCTAGTGTTCTACCGAATCCGAGCGACGTCGACAATGATTCCCTTGACGAAGAGCTGGAGCGCCTTTTGGGTCATCACCAGCACGAAAGTTTGCGCAGCTTCACCTCAATGTGCCACATACATGCTGGCGACCTGGACGGCGATGACCCTATCACCAAGTCAGTGGCCTCTCTGAGTTTATTTGATATGTTCTATTGACGCTGTCTAATAGGCAAGGGGACGGGAGAGGAGGTGTCGCGATCGACCGCGATGAGGACCGTCCTCGAAAGAGGCCCGCTTTGCCACTTCTCACACAAAAGTCAGTATTGCTCTCCAATCATGTTCCTTTCTTCGTGCTCAGCTAGCACTTCAGGTTGGACGAGTTTCGTCTGCTCCTAGCAAGATTTGTTGTTTGAAAGACTTGGGCTGCGCCCATTAGCACATGTACCAGGACTTTGTTTTCCTTTTGAATAGCAATAGCGAACTGTTTCAATCGCAAAGACGTTCTCTGCGAACAGGCGGGCACTAGCCAGACGCAAAGAAAACTCAAGGCGGAGGTGGCGTGGCGGCCCAAGGCCTGTATGTGGGCAATTTCGCTCTCAAGGGTCGAAATGCAATAGCGACTTTTTAAATCTAGACTTTGATGCCCTCTTTTGGCCAGCAAAAGTCGAACGAGTCCTGCGTGGGCAAGAGGTCAAGTCAGAATGAGGTGGGTCCGGGATCAGTCAACACTCTCACCTGAGTATCGCCACACTGCAGAGCAGTGAGCTCCTTGAGCAGCTGGGTGAACCCAGGCCCAGTTTGGCCGTCCCCGAACTTCAAGGTCTCCTTGCCCTCGGAGTAGGTGATCGACCCCACGGGCGTCAAGGCAGCGGCGGTGCCGGCGGCGGCGCACTCGACGAACTTGCCGTCGATGAGCTCTTGGAACTTGATGGGTCGCTGCTCGACCTTCCACCCCAGCACCTTTTCGCCGAGCGTGATGAGCGCCTTGGTGGTCACCGACTTGAGGATGGACTCGGACTCTGGGACGGTCAGAGTGTAGGAGTCGCCGTTCTTGGCCAGGAACAAGGCGTTGGAGGTCGAGAACTCGTCCACGTAGGACCGGGTTTTCGAATCCAAGTGGAGCGTGATGCCGAAGCCGGCACTTTTGGCGGCGCCGGCCACCTTGAAGACGGGCGCGTAGTTGCCACCCAGCTTGGCGCTTCCTAAAAGGAGTTGAAGCTCGTAGATCAGAAAGGTCGGCGTGGCGGTAGAGAGCACAGAAAGAACTAACCGGTGCCCTTGGGTGCGCTGCGGTCAAAGTCCTCCACAACGACGCCTGTCGTCGCTGGTGCAGACCCCGCGCCATACAGGCTGCCGACGGGAGTGACATAGACGAGGAAGGTGAACTCGGCGGGCGGGGCGAGGTAGAGGTTGGGCCCCGAGCCAAAGTAGAGCGGTCGGAGGTACATGGCTCCGCCCGTCGCGTTCGGCTTGTAAGGCGGGACGAACTCCAAGTTGCCAGCAACGGCCTTCTCGACGGCAGCGAGGAAGATGGACTCGGGCAGCTCTGGCATGGACACCATGTCCGCGCTGTGGTTCATTCGGGCCGAGTTGTCCTTGGGCCTGAAGATGCGGACGGTGCCGTCTTTTGACCTGAAAGCCTTCAAGCCCTCGAAGCACTGTGACGAAAGAGTTCAGCCACAAGCCTTTCGACTTGCAAAGGCTTCTCCCCCTCACCGTTTGGCCGTCTGTTCGTTCGGACATTGCGCTTAGCTCATGGCAATGTCTGGTCAATCAGAACAGTGCACTCACAGTTCAAAGCGACGCTGGCGACATGGATCTGGACATAGGGCTCCTTCCTGCAGGGCAGCCGCCTCAGCCTAACCAAACATCCCTCCTCCCATTCGAGTCTGGCTTACACGAATTCACCGTCGTTCCAAGCGCCGTTCGACCAAGTGTACTTGACCTGTGCGGTGTCTCAAAGTTGTTAGGGCACGGCCCAAGAGGGTAGCGAGCACGCACAAAGCCATTGGTCGGGTAAAGCGAGAACTAAAATTCAAAGCAAGGCCAATTGCAGCGTCAACACACGGCCTAAGCAGCCTTGCGAACGGGCAGCAAGTACCTTGAGGTTGTCCCAGTCAAAGGATTCGGAGGGCTTGACGATGCTCATCTTGTGCAAGTCGCTGGATTGAGTCCAAGCCTGCAAGCTGGCCTCCGCCTTTCGGAGGTGACTCGACTCGAATCCCTCCGCGGCACGGTTTTCTCGGACTCCTCCAATGTGGCTTTATCTAGGAGCCCTCTACGCTAGTATTGCATGCGCAATGAATGATACAATGCAAAGTGGGAGAAGGGAAACAAGTGTGGTGTGGGTTGGAAGAGGTGGCGTGGAGGATGCTTTTAACGAAGCTCGGGGACCTTTGAGGGCAGAAGCGACAGCTGGGAGAGCAGGATGGACGAGTACATGTAGAGGCCTGGAAGCCACTTCATGTGCACGCCGTCCGCCAAGTGGTCGTCGCGGCCAGCCATGAGCTTGCCCATGTCGATGGCTTCGACGCCAGTCTCTTGGACGACGTGGCGCAGGGCTTCGTTGAGCTGAGCAGAGCGGAGGTTGGACCAGATGGGGCGAGGCACCGTCGAGACGTTGCCGGCTGGCATCCACGTCTCCGGGATGAACCAGGTGCCGGTGGAGGGCGACAGGGTGTGCAAGGAGCGAGTCATGAGCTTGGCTTTTGGGAAGAGCACCTTGGTGCGGGTGAGGAGGGAGATGTAGCGCTGGATCCACCAGTTGAGCTGCTCCGGGCGGATGCCGTCCGCGGGAGGGTCGCGAAAGTCAATCGCATCTTTCTGTGGAGCACCCAGCCGTTGCATCAGTGACTGTTTTGACTGAAGGATGAAGGTTTGGAGCGCCTCACCATAGCCCAGCCCATCAAGTCCCAAAGATCTGAGAAACGAACGACACTACTGAGTTCTCGTTCATAGCAAAGGGGGACCCAAGAGAACTCACTGGAGGAGAATGAGACAATGTCAGGGTGGCGTCCCAAGAGCTTCATGGCCTCGAACGCCTGGTCCAAGCGAGCTTCCGTTCGGAAAGGGTGCACCATGCCGACCGCGTCCTCCGAGTCCTCCGAAGCCTTGTGCGCCCAAAGCGTCTCGCTCTCTTCAAAGCCCATCGACATCCAGGCCACGATGACCAAGTTCAAGCTGGTGATGTGGCAGATGTGCGGGTCGTTGTGCCACCGCACCGACCGCTGGCCAAAGCTGTCCTGCCGCCTCGTCTCGGCAAAGTAGCCGGCCGCCTCGCAGAACGAGTCCAGCAAGGCCCGCTCGTTGCTGTCGCCGATGATCAGGATCGTCTTGTCGACGAGATTTTGGTCGAGCTGCGGCGAGAAGTTGAAGGTGCCGTTGGACATGGCGGCGCGCAGGGAGAGGATCTCTTCAGATCGGTCGAAGTTGGTCCACAATGGTCGCCGTGGCGACGAAGGCTGATAGAGAAGCATGCCATCGTTGGCTGGGATCCATGAACCGACGGACTTGGCAGCTGCGTGCTGGTGAGGCCTGTACGGTGCACATTGGCGGTCAGCGACGTGAACAATCGGCCAAGGTGTCGGTCAGCTAACGCACCTTAGGAAATGGTTGAGGTGGCCCTCTGCGCAGTAGCTCCGGTAAGCCAGGTAGATCATGGCCAGAGCAAGCAAGCCGCTAGATCTCCAGTGGCTGCGCGCCTTTCGCAAGAGGAACGGCATCGTGTTCGTTCGTTAGGGCGTTGGAGTGGGAGCAAGGCAGGCAGAACAAATAATAAGGCAATCCAGGAGATATCTTGGTAAGGGCCCATTTCAAGGCGCCCGGAAAAAGGTCGCCTGCCTTGTACCTTTTTTGTTTGGCTGCGATGAGAACGAGGCCCGATTCTAGCCTCCAATTGAGCACATGCGGCGCTTTTAAGCCAAAGATCATGATCAGTTACTGCGAGGGGCAGGCTAAGCTCGGGTAGGCCAGAGAAGGACGCGAGAGAGCTCTGAGGGCTCAGGGCGAAGAGACGGCGGCTCGCTCAATTTGGCAACTTGGGTCGATCCCTTGCCTCTGGTTCTTCTCAGGCACTCTGGGCCGGTAAAATGTAGTCGGCTGGACAGGATGCAATGCTATAAAGTCGCGTCCCATGGCCCAAATCCGAGAAATACAATGAAGGGGTATCTCTGAGGTCGCACCAGGCCGTCAGCCGTAGCTAGTAGCTGACGCACAGTCGCGACAGGCTCACCGTAATGCTCTTGCGGCTCTCATCAAGAGAGTGAGAACGAGATCGTGTGTGTCATTTTCAAAGATCTTGCCAGGCTGCGTGCGAGGGGAGTGAGCATCTGGGTGGCCTTGATCATTTCGGGGAGAGCAACTTACATCTGTCGTGTCGAACAAGTGTAGGGCTCGCAGTTCTATTCAATGGCTCCCATACCTGCGAAGAAGTTAAGCGAAAGTGGGAGACCAAAAGAGGTTAAATGTACAGGATCCACATCCGGTCCTGTTTACGCGAAATCAGCCCTTCGCTCCTCGAAGCCAAAGAAGAACGCGACTGACCTTCTATATCACCAGCACCGTCCCAGCCCCAGCACCAAACATACGGCGGGGGTTCCTTGAAGTTCATCTGCTCAGACTCTTCCGGTCGAAACAGGCGGTCGTGCGGCCCAAACCAGGACCGGTCTTGCGGATCAGAATGCGGGTCGTCAGGCGAGCCTCCTAGCCGGGTGTAGCCGCGGATGATGGTGAGGTTGCGCCGAGGTGGGTGGATCACATCCCAGACTTGCTGTTGTCACGGCCACTAGTATCAGCCACGAGCTGACGGAGCCGAGCCTCTAGACAAACCTTATCATAGGCCAGCTTGACTCGGGGAACCATCATGATCCGCCCGTAGCCAGCTTGCCAGTAGTCATTGCAGATCAGAGAGCACTCCGAGGCCGAGCACTCGCCGTCGCCCAGCCGGGCCATTCGGAACTTGACATGCGGGTGCGCGTACAGCGGCGCCGGATCCAAGATGGCGATGCCGTTCCAGCAGGACTGGACTTGGATGGGCAGGTGGCGCTGGAAGCGGTGGGCGGCCTCGCGGTCGCGGAAGACGGACTCGAAGGGCGCGTTCTCGAGCGCGGTGCCGTTCATGTCCCTGGACACCCAGTTGTCGTAGAATACCGGCTGGTTGATCTCGTCGTGGTAGATGTAGTCGGCGCCGCAGGTGATGCCCGCGTTTTGCCGGCGCGACTGCCAGATGAGCTCGAGCACGTCGTCGACGCAGGGAAGGACGTCGTTCTGGAAGATGACTGAGTCAAAAACTTCGCCTTCAGCGTCCCGGAGCTCTTGCAAAGGTGCCAAGGCGGCATTCCGGACTTCGGCGAGGTACTCGATGCGGTGGTGGAAGGCGCCTCTCGTTCTCAGCGAGGTGCGAATGATGACACGCAGGCCGACAGCGCGGCACAGTGCGTCGAACAGGTGCAGCAAGGCTTTTGTTTGGTCCGTCGAGCCGTTTTCGTAAACGGAGACGAGCACATTTTGGAAGCCAAGCACGGAGGAGACCTTGAACATGGTCGAGAAGAGATCAGGGATGATGTCGAAGGAGTTGTAGAGGTTGATGGCAAAGAAGTACTTGTGGCCGTCGTCCAAGGCCAGGTCGGAGCGGGCGTTGGCGATGTTGCTGCCCAGCTCGTCCGCGCCGCCCGCCTCGTCCTTTGTGCCGTCCACCTTGGTGCCAAAGCCGCGGCCGGACTTGCGCCGCCGGTCCGCCGACTTGAAGATGCGCTCGACTTCCTCGGCCTCCTTGCCGTGGTCAATGCCGCCGGCCTTGGGGAGCCAGGCCTTGGGGACGACCCGCGTGAGGTGGCCCAGGATCGATTTGCGTGAGTCCTTGCGCGAGTAGCCGACCAACGGCTCGTAGCGCTCGTACACCTGCCTCTTGTACGCGGGCTGGACGGTCTTGGTGCACTCCTTGGTGTGGTAGCCGGGCATGGTCGCGAGGACATTGAAGACCCTGAGGCGCTGGCTGATGGAGGGCAGCGAGGGCGCCGCGTGCTTGCTGCCCGTCAGTCGATTTGCATGCCATGTTTGAGCTGACGAGCCACCACGCCAGGACTCAGAAGCCGACTGTGTGTTTGACAGGCGTTGAGCAGCGCGCTCGCGAAATTTCATGCAGAGGAACGCACCTGAGGGTTGATCCAACTGGCAATCAGCAGGCCGACGACGATGCCAATGACCAGCGAGGACAAGGCAGGGAGCTTGGTGCGCGCATACTGGAGCAGCAGGGCGGGCGACAGCCGCAATTGCTGCTCGATTTCGGCGTCGGTCTGCTCCTGGCGCGAGATCTTGCTGAGGTCGATGGACTGCTTTGGCCGGCGCCTCAGCAGATCCTTGTCCATTGTGTGTCTGCCCTACACCCTTGAGGAGTCGACTTTATGAGGGCATTGGCTGGTTGAGCAGATCCAAACCAATTAAGGTTTCTAGGCCCCAGGCGCAGAGACGCCGGGCAAACGCTCGCTTGATGGTTGCACTCCGACGTCGACCTCACTTTAGACCCTCTTGATCTCTATAAACAAGTCCGTACACACGCGATCCTATGGACTTAGCCCTCTGCCTGCGCCTCGTCATGCTGAATTTGCCCGCTCCCTCCAACATCTATCCTGCTGCCTCTTCCAAATGAAACCTTGTCTTCGCCATCCAGAGCCCTGGGCCTCGGATTCGCCCCAATTTTGACTTCGCTGCCTTGGCGCCGGCGCCAGATCAGACGAGAAACGGGAGAGATCCTTTTGAGCTGCTCCCGCTTCCTGACGTTTGACGTTGCTGCCTTTCCGCGCTGCCCGGTGTAGACTGCTGAAAGGCTTTCATGCTCTTAGACCTCGGAGTGCAGGTACACACATACACACAGCGGAGCTGACGAGGACTGTTCGAGCGGAAAATAGATGCTTGCCACCTGGTTGGTTTTGCTAGCAGCGACAACGACACCCTTCTGCCTGGCCCAGCAAGACTCTCTTCCTCAGGTTACAGCTTCAAATGGAGTCACCTACATCGGAGGGCGCGATTATAACGGGAACGTCTACTATCGAGGTGCGCTTGCGTTTTTGGTGGCTTTGAGCCCGCACTCAAGGTGGCGCAGGGATTCCATTTGCGACTCCGCCGACGGGATCATTGCGATTTGCACCTCCGCAACCGCTGATTCCAGTAGAAGGCTCCGTCGTCGATGCGACTCAATACGGCGCGTCCTGCCACCAAGTCGCCTCGTCGCAGAATGGCCAGAGTGAAGATTGCTTGTCCTTGCATTTGCAGGTGCCGGGCAATCATACGGCTGATCAAGGGTTGATCCCGGTGGTGGTGTTCATCTACGGAGGTTCTTTCAAAGGAGGGAGCGAAAAGGAGTACGACGCCACCGCCCTGCTCTCGATGAGCTCGGCAGCGGGCAAGCCAGTGATGTTCTTGGCGATGAACTATCGCCTCGCATATTGGGGATTTCTACCGGGCAAGCAAAGTCAGGAGAGAGGTTACACCGTGAGTTGTTGTCTACCGCAGTCTCAACTTCTCGACTCAGCGTGTTCGAACAGAACGTCGGCCTGCTGGATCAAAGAATGGCCCTCGAATGGGTCCAGGTACTTCCCTAATGATCGTCTCTTGTAGGCGAAGCTCAAGAGTACCCCCCGTCCCACAGCTCAATATCGCCGCTTTTGGTGGCGACCCGAGCCGCGTCATTTTGAGCGGCCAGTCCGCGGGCTCGGTCTCCGTTGGGCTACACATGCTTCGCGACTACGGCGCCACCTACGGCCTTTTTGCAGGAGCTTTCATGGCCAGCGGGTCTGCCAATACGGTCGGCATTGGCCAAGCAGAGCTAAGGCAGCCCTTTTTCGACAACCTGGTCAACAAGTCTGGCTGCAGCAACGCCACTGACTCTATTGCTTGCTTGCAAGCGATGAGCGAGAGTGACTTCCACTTGGCGACCCGCAAGCTCTCGAGCGACATCGTTTATCCTTGGGGCCCTCAAATCGATGGCTCGGTTATCCCTGCCGACCCCTCAGCAATGATCTCTGCCGGTCAATTTGCCACCATCCCTTTCATGGCTGGCGATTGTCTCGACGAGGGGTACAGCAACGCCATCTCGAATTTCACTCAGCCATTCCAGGTCATCAAATACCTGAATCGATTTGCTACCAACGGAGCCTACAACCGGACTGTCCTGAAGGAGCTGATCGACCTCTACCCCGACAAGCCGCGCTACGGTTCGCCTTACAACACAGGGGGAGACCAGATGGGCATGGGAGAGCTAGGCAAGCAGGCGGCCAGCATCATCGGCGACGTTCAATTCCAAGCACCGCGCAGAGTGAGCCTTGTTTAGATACTTCTTCCCTACTCTTTGAATGGTTGTTCTCATTCTTATTGTAGGCACTGTCTCAAGCGGCGGCTAATCGCAACCAGGCGGTCTTTGGCTTCCAATTCAGCAAAGGCTGGGGCATTCCCACCAGGCATGCTTCGGACGTGAGCAGCTCCCTCCTTGCATTCCTGTAAACTAAGCCCAAGAGTACTTCCCACAGCTCAACGACTGGCTTGGTGCCGGGGACATGGCCAATTTGACTGCGGGTGAGAATCAAATCCCTCACCTTCAAAGGGGCCTTCCTTAACGATGGCGGAAGTCTACCTCATCAACTTTGCTTACACTCTGGATCCCAACGGCGATGGCCTCGAGCCGTGGCTTCAGTATGGACCAGAACAGAACTTGCTCCAGATTATGCCCAACAACATGACGACTGTTCCTGACACCTTTAGAAGCGAAGCGATGGACTTTATCAACAGCCACCCCTCCACCTTCAACCTCAGGAAGTGAGGCGCAGATACCCAGGACAATTGTACATTCTTGCTCGCACGCAGCCAAGCATCATGATTCCCATCTCGAGTCGTTTTGAGCCAAACCCCTTCTCTTGCATTTGCGAAGATTAGACTATGAGACTGCTCAATACACACAACTCGAAGCTTTTCCTCGAACTCCGAGCTCCTCCTCCCTAGGCTGACAGCTGGGCCCCTCTGAGCAGCACGCAAGCCGACACCTCGGGATAGTCAACTGCTACGCCACTGCCTCAAACTTAACTGCTTTAACTCTGCCTTCGTTTGATCTAAGAAGAGCTCGATTGATGAGACGCGAGTCGGAGCTGTTTCCTCCCGCTTCTGATGCCGGTCGCATAGCCTCTCTGTTTGCATCATGTGGCATCGAAACAGTTCTTTGTCGTGATAAGCTGGTCTTCGTTCGAGTACTCGCTTCTGCGGACCAGCGACCAATCCGACCAGAATGCGTTTCGCCCCTCTGTCGTTGCTGGCAGTCGCGGCCATTACCGCTCCCCTCGTTAGCCACGCACAATCCTTTCCACAAGTCACAACAAACGGAATCACATACGTTGGAACAATCGACGCACTCGGCAACCAGTTCTTCGGAGGTGGGCGTTCCTTGTCGGTGTTTGGCACGCTCGCCTTCCTACGTTTCTGCGGACAGGCATCCCTTACGCAACCCCTCCTGTTGGAAGCCTGCGCTTTCTGCCTCCTCAGCCTCTATCTCTGGCAGCCGGCTCCGTCGTCAACGCTACACAAGAAGGGCCAATCTGTCACCAAGAAGGATCTGGCACCTCCCAAGTCGGCCAGAGTGAAGATTGCCTCACTTTGAATGTGCAAGTGCCAGGCAACCACACTGCTTCCCAGGGACTGCTGCCCGTGGTGGTCTTCATCTACGGTGGTTCGTTCAAAACGGGCAGCATCAATGGCTACAACGCCACCGCTCTGCTCTCGCTGGGAATTGCATCCGACAAGCCTCTGCTCTTTGTCGCTATGAACCATCGGATGTCCACATATGGCTTTCTTCCGGGGAAGGAGAGCCAGCAACGAGGTTCCATAGCGAGTCGCTGTTTCTCGCCCAGCTAGAAGGGTCATGCTGACAATCAAAGCAGAACTCTGGCCTCTTGGATCAGAGAATGGCCCTAGAATGGGTCCAGGTGCGCTTGCGTTGTTGGTGGCTTAGAGACCCGCACTCAAGTGGCGCAGGCCAACATCGCCGCTTTCGGGGGCGATGGCTCGCGTGTCATTCTCTCGGGCCAATCTTCCGGCGCTGTCTCAGTGGCGGCGCACATGCTTCGAGACTATGGCAAATCCACCCACGGGCTTTTCTCCGGTGCTTTCTTGATATCGGGGTCCGCCAACACCGTCGGTATCGGCCCACCAGAGGTTCGACAGCCATACTACGACCTCCTGGTCAAAGCGGCCGGCTGCAGCAATACTACTGACTCCTTTGGCTGCCTGTGCGCCGTTCTTTGACTTTTTCGCCGAGTGTGATTCACTTTGCTTATCATGACTTCAGACAAGCCGTTAACGAGTTTGACTTTCACGCCATCACTCGCAATCTTTCAATCACCGTAAAGTACTCTTGGGGCCCTTCAGTAGACGGCGCAGTGATCCCCGATGATCCGGCCAAAATGGTCGCCGCCGGCCAATTTGTCGACATCCCATTTGTTACGGGCGATTGCATGGACGAAGGCGATGTGACCGTGTTCATCAAGAACTTCACTCAGCCCAGCGACGTGCTCAACTACGTCAACCAATTCGCGCCAAGCGGAGCCTACGACGCCACCGCCTTGCAGCAGCTCGTCAGCATCTACCCGACCGATCCCCAGTTTGGCTCTCCATATAATACGGGAAACGACACTCTGGACATGGGGCCGCTGGGGAAGCAAGCGGCTAGTATCGTTGGCGACTTGGAGTTCCACGCACCACGAAGAGTGAGCGCGCAGACAAAAGCTCAATAATGCCCGCTGAGTGCGAGGTGGCAGGCTCTGTCGCAAGCTGCCGCTAAACGCAGCCAAACCGTCTTTGGCTACCTATTCTCGCTTGGTTGGGGAATTCCCACGAAGCATGCGGCGGATGTGAGGCTGCGCCGTTCTATAGGGACGGGACAGAGTTCTGAGATCGACCGCAGCTTAACTACTGGCTAGCTATAGACCAATCTGCAGGTACCCTTGCCAATATTACGGCTCGTGAGTTTCATCAGCAGCCTTTTGTTAAATGCCGTCCTTGACTGTCCATGCCAGCCTACCTTATCAACTTTGCGTACAACCTGGATCCCAATGGCGCTGGACTGGTAACCTGGCCCGCCTATGGCTCTGACGGCCAGCTTCTGCAGGTCATGCCCAACAACTTGACCGCCATACCCGACGACTTCAGGCAGGAGGGCATCAACTTCATCAATGATAACCCTTTGGCCTTTTATCTCCGGAAGTAGAGATACCGTAGCGTCGTTCACTTTTGCATTTCGAAGCTCTAGATTCCACAACCAACCATGCGATATGCTGCTGTTACAAGCTAAGTACACCCTTCGGATTTATCCGTCCGACGAAATCCCATACACGTCAAACATTGAGGTGAAGTGCTAACCAGACAGGTACTGCTTGCTCATCAGCTTTCGTTAGATGTCGAGTCGATGGCGTCTCACCTTCTTGGAGTACTGCTGGAAATCCTTCATAGAGGTGGGAGGCGCAGGTATAAAGTCGCCGTCATCGGACGTTAAAGTGGTTATGGTGGTGGCTGTTGGACTTGAGAACAGCGTGCTAGGAGCGTAGGAGCTAGCTGTGGGTGAAGACGGGAGGGGTGGTGAAGGCGCCGAGAGGTCGGTCTCGCTGAACGAACCTAGCATACGGCCTCTGTTCGGATTGACGTAGGGAATCTCGGTAGGTAGGACGTGTTCTTGATGCGCAAGTAGTTCGGGAGAGGGAAGGAGAGAGGAAGGGTGGTTCAAGGAGCCCGAGCTCGGTGAAGTCGACAGGAAGTTCATCGCGGCCCCAAAGCTGTTGGCCAGGCTCGAAGATGATCGTGTGCTGTCGCTCCGTTTGCTTGAGCTGCTAGAAGTGCGAGAGTCCGGAGGAGGCAGCGGCAAAGAATTGCGATGCGGCTCGTGCGCCTTGTTTGCTTTGAGAAGAGCCTGCAACCGTCTGTCGTGCGACGTCAGCACCATAATCACTACATGCTGCGAAAAACAGGCTCACTGCGCAACGACGCTGGCTGTGGGCCGTTGTGCAGGATCGGTTTGCCAGCATTGCTCGATCAGCCGCCACATCTCGTCGCTGTCTTGGCTTGCCGGCAGCCTCTCTGGTCTCTCTCCCCGCGTACAGACCATTTCAAAGAGATCTGACTCTTCGACAAAGCCGAAGGGGATCTCCTCATAGATGAATCTGCTCAAATAAAAGAGGTCTCAGTTGTCGCAAAGAATGCATTTTCAGAATGAAGGCACGCACTCGTAGAATGTCATGCCTAGCGCATATACGTCTACTGCTGCGTCCAATCTGCCACGGCTGAGTCGCTCGGCTGGCACTTGGTTTGAGCTCTTGTGACATATCGCCCAGCCGAGTGGGACCTACGAGCCATCCATCTTCGAGTCCCCTCGACCGACTTCATCGGCCCACCAACCGAGTATGCCGACGTTATTTTGCGCTTGTAGCGCGCCAGGCCAAAGTCGGCAATGCACGCGGACTCCGATTTGTCAATCAACACGTTGAGCGCTTTAAGGTCGCCATGAACGATCGACAGAGAGTGCTTCGAGCGGGATTCAGAGCCTACTCAGAATGCGTTTCTTTCTTACTCACTAGGTGAGCAATTCCCAAAGAGACTTCGTATGCCTGCTGCCACATCAGCATTGCGCTGGGGGCAAACAGTAAGGCTGTGGCCGCACCAATTTAATGCGATCACATTCCGGCGTGTTTCTGATATATTCAAGCGCGTCTCCGTGGGGCACAAATGGCATCTAGAACTTAAAATCAGCGTCGACCGACAAAGATCGCTTCTGGAAAACGCACCACAACAAAGGGCGGTTGCTCAGACAAGCTCGCACCAAACATGGGAATGAGATGAGGGTGCCGTAGGGTCGACCACACTTGGACCTCGCGCTCGATATCCTTTCCCAGTGTTTTCTCGTCAAACACTTTGATGGCCACAGCGCTGCCGTTCCATTCGCCCTTCCAGACCGTTGAGAACCCGCCGCTTCCAATCTGTTCGTCCTTCTCGATCTCAAAGCTAGTGATTGTAAATGGCCGAAGGTCGGTGTTCTTGCCACTCCGGCGGCGGAGCTGGGTGAGGATTTGCTGCAGAGAGGCCTTGTTGCCATCTTCCACGCTCCGCTGCGTTTTCAAGTGCTGCTCCAGACTTTGCATGATGGCGACCACCGACGAGTGCTGGAGGTCGAAGCGCCTCTCGAGCAATTCGAACTTGTTGCTCATCTCGTGTAGCTCGGTCTGAATCACCAACGAATCTTCCTTTCGGCACAGCTCGAGTTCTTGAAGAGCGTTGCCACTGCTGACGCTGGAATGGATTTGGACACGCTCGCAGATGTGAAAGATTCGAGTGTGGAAGTCCTGGATCGTCGACGCCACGGTCTGCAGGTTCCAAATCTTCTTCAAAAGATGGCTTCTAGCTTGCTTCTCCACAAAGCGCAGGATCTCCCAGAGCAAGGATTCCAGCTCCTGGAGAACATTGGCCATAGTGTCGTCCATGCGGGTTTGGTCCTTCAGTGCCGCATCCAACAAGGTCAAGTAGTCGGCCACCGTCTTGGCCAGGCTGGTCAGTTGGTACTTGTTTTCCTTGCAGCCCTGGACAGTGTTCCTGAGGACGCCAGGCGATATCGATCAGCAGCTTTCACATTTGCCCCCAGCACACTTGCCAGATCGTCTTGCCGATGTCCTGTTTGGGCATGCCCTCAGCAACAATCGCATAGATAGGAATGCAATGACACATGCCCAACATGCCGCTACGCCATAGGTTGGAGCGGCAGCGGCCGAACTTTGTGAACGGATGCAGCTCAGCCATGGAAGCGGGAAGCTTGAGCGCTCCGACGCACTGCTGAATAACCACACTCGCAGCCTGGGCCCATGCATCCATACTCTGTGCGAGATATCAGGCCCAAAAATGGTCGCTTGGGAAGAAGGGCGAGGGAAGGATCGACGAGTGCTCCTCTTGCCGGCACCGCCATCTTGGTTCTTTTTTGGGATGCGGGTCTAACTGAGGTCGACTGCTGCGCGAAGATGTTTCGAAAGCGCTCGAACAAGCCGAGCCCAAAGCCGCCGAGCCCTTCGCCAGCGCCAGCGCCACCTCCGAAGCCCGCCTCTGCCAATTCGGAGCCCCCCGAGCTCGATAATGAGCTTTTCGTTCTTTGCTTGGACTTGGGGACTACGGGGAGCGGAGGAGCCTATGCCTACCGTCCCAGAGGCCAGAAAGAAGCCTACATCGACTTGATCCAAAGATGGCCTCACATCAAAGCGTCCAAGATACCAACTTGCCTGATCTACGACGCGGAAGGTCATGTTCGAGCCTGGGGCGCAGAATGCCGCCAAAGAGCGTTTCGAGACGAGGCATTGGATCAACAA
This sequence comes from Cystobasidiopsis lactophilus, assembly GCA_001599975.1. NCBI lineage: Eukaryota > Fungi > Basidiomycota > Agaricostilbomycetes > Agaricostilbales > Chionosphaeraceae > Cystobasidiopsis > Cystobasidiopsis lactophilus. Next base: position 1,217,674 of record BCIO01000005.1, read on the forward strand.
GGCTGGATGCGTTGCGAGTTCTTCAAGCTGTGGATCAAGACGAGCGGCCTGGACCAAAGCGAAGCGCTGCCCGCCTATCACATGCCCAACAACTCTACCCCGTTCTCCGTGTACGCCGACTTCCTCGTTCGGCTTTACAACGCAGCCATGTCGGAAATCAGAGACAAGCAAGGCCTCGGCGACACCATTATCCGTCTGCGCGAAGAGGGCAAATTCAAGCTGGTGCTCACGGTGCCGGTGCAGTGGAAGCTGGACGGCGCGTTGATCTTGCGGCGGATACGAGAAGAAGCGGCTGGTGTCGGCGTGATCCAAACTCCGGAGAGCACAGAGCTGGAGTTCGTGACCGAGCCGGAGGCGAGCGCTGTCTACGGGCTGCAAGAGCTGTCGCACTCGCCCATTGAGCCTGGCAAGGCCTTCTTGATTGTGGATGCTGGAGGAGGCACGGTCGATTTCACAGCTTATCGGATGGTCTCAATGGATCCCATCTCGCTGGTGGAGGTGGCCTCGCCCGCTGGCGTGTTTCAAGGGTCGAAGGTCATCGACAAGGATATGGCGGGCATTCTATATGCCCAGCTCAACGAGCGATATCCGAACCAGTGGCGTGCCCACCATCTGGCCGACGGACTGAAGCACTTTGAAGCGGAGATCAAGCCACACTTTTCGTACGAGAATCGACAAACGGTGTTCATCAAATGCGGAGCGAGGTCCGAATTCGAGGACGGGGACGTGGAGCTATCCTGGGCTCAGGTCCAGCGTGCGTTCGAAGGCAGCACGGAAGCAATCGTCGCCGAGGCGACCAGATACTGCCGAGAACTGGACACTCCTGTTGTCTTCATATTTCTTTTGGGCGGCTTGGGATCCAACAAATACCTCCGGCACCGTCTGCAAGAGGCTCTGTGCGTTCCTTTCCGTTCGCAGTCGCGTTCATGCCTTGATTGTTCATACTAGATCATGGACGCGAATCGTTCAGCCCGATGATATCCACGACGGCTCAAAATCTGTGGCGCTTGGAGGCTGCAAACACATCCTCATGAGGCCAGTGACACAACGGTGCGCAATCGCGTCCTTTGGCCTGGAAGCGTACCAGCCTTGGACGTCGGACATGGACGACTGCTTCCCTTCGACGCGGAAGAAGGTCGGGAAAGACAACGAGCCGGTCCTCACCGGCATCTTTTCGCCCATTGTGCGGAAAGGCCAGTTGGTAAGCCGTCTGCACTTCAACGACGTGGCATGTGATGGGACGCTGCCTACAGATCGGGGTCAATCAAGTCTTCGCCCAGTCTTACCTCAAGAAGCCCTGGTTGCAAGCTGACCTCGTTCTGAGGGACTCGATCACACTGTGAGCCAATGACTGTGCGCTTTATTGAGCTTCAATGCTCAAGTGCCCTTGTGCGAAGCTACGCCTGCACGTCCGATGTGCTCCCGAACACCATTGACGACTCAAGAGTCTTCAGGGTGTGCGAGCTCGACTGCTCCTTCGAAGTCCAGCCGGACTGGACCCGAGTGCGGACAGCGGACGGACGGGAGTACGTCGAGTTCGTAATGACGGTCGGGCTCTTCTTTGGCCAGACGGAACTGGTCGCTAAGCTCAAGGTCAACAACAAGATTTGCGGCACTGTCGCCGTCACTATGCCCAGCGAAACTCAGTAACTCCCCGCCGCAGCACCGACTCGAGACTTTCCACAGTGCATCCATTGCATCTCTCATCATCTTGCTTTTACACGAGCCCACGCTGCTGTATCTAATGCTCGACACTGCATTCTGGCGGCCTTAGATTCTGGTTTGAAGTGTCCCATTGGATTCTGTGTGGCCGCTGCCGTTGTAGCTTGCAGCTCTGATACCCTGTTTGTACCCAGCAATAGGCTAGAGCCCTATCGGCAGCCGGAGGGGATCAGGAGGCGGGACCTGAACTTCGCGACTCACCGCGTCCGACAAGCTTCCTCCAAGACATGATCTGCCGCAGCAATCGATCGCCTTTTCTTAATCTCGGACGACGCGGCTGTGTCTCCTCTCTCGGTTGTCCATGCTAAATTTGGTCACCTGCTCCTTCCCGCTCCCTCCTTCGCCCCTCGTCCGCCAGCAGCCACTATGCGCGCCGTCTTCGCCCTCACTGTTCTAGCTGTAGTTGCATCTGCCCGGCTCCAGTTCTACAAATACTCGGACGCAGGTTCGTTTGGTCTCGTTTGGCAAAAGATCGGCAGTCAACTGAAATAATTCTGCCCCGATAGCATTCCATTACAGCGGCAGCTGGGCGAACGATGGCACCGAGACCTACTCGCACGACGCCACAGCCAGCTACTCCTTCAACAACACCGAGAGCGGAGGCACCGGTGGCGGTGTTGGCATCGTTTATCAGAAGAAGGTTGACCGAGGTAAATCTGCCCCTCTTCGATCCCAGCAGAACAGCGTCTTCATATGAAAGCGAACAGGAACGTTCAACGTGTACTATGACGGCCAGCTAATGACGGTCCAAGGCGACGCTTACACCACCCAAGCCGCCGACACGCTCGTCGGCTGGTGGTCTTACGTCGAGTAGGTAGCCACGATTGATAAATGACCGTTAGGAGCTCATATCGAGTGCGCTACAGCATGACGAACGGGACGCACTCGTTCGAGGTTCAGAACATCGCCAGCGATCCCCAACTCAACGGAGCAACACCTTGGCTCGCTTTCTCTTATGTGGTCACTGCCGGCGCGAAAGAGGAGCTGATGGCTTTCTTACAAGACCCGAGCGGCCTGCCGGGGTCCATCACCGCCGACTTCACCTCCTCGATTGCATACACAGCGGCGCCCACGACCACCACCGGCGCAATTCCTACCTCTGCCGCCGCAGTGACCTCCGCCGTGACACAGCTCTCTCCGATCTCCATTGCGCTGCCTCCGAGCGGCACGACGACGCCAAGCGGATCCTCGACCTTGATTATCTCTATCCCTCCTTCCCACTCTGGCACGCCTACGCCAAAACCAAGCCACACTGCAGCAATTGCTGGAGGTGTAAGCTCATCTGCTCCGCCACTCTTATAGCCATCAAAAAAACTGATAGTGTGTCCCAAATAGGTCGTCGGTGGACTGGCTGGCTTGGTCGCGATGGGCCTGCTGGCCTGGTGGCTCGCTCGCCGCAACAGCCACTCCTACACTGCACCTGAACCGGCTAACGCTCAATTCGACATGGAAGAGGCCAAGCCCACCGCCGTCTCTTCCTCCACCTTTGGTCCGTCCGCCGTGCCCGTCCTGGTCAGCCCTTCTCTCGGCGACGACCACCGCTATTCGGGCGCTACGACCGACAACCGCTACTCTCACCATGGTACCATGCTCACCTCCCCATCTCAAGGCGACGAGTGGTAGACCTCTCCTCCGTCATTTATCCTCTTCCGGGCTCGTTATTTAGGGTTCTCTCTGCTGATGGTCATTTTCTGTATCACGGGCGTCGTTTGCATTGTTGGGCATCTTTCTTGGGTCTTTGGGCCAGATTTGGGGCCATTTTTGAGAGTGGCAAAAGTCGAGGGCCACCACCGCCGAAGCCATCGCCGCCATCGATGGGCTTGAGCTCCCAGCACTTGCCTTTTGGCTGTCGGTTTTCCCTCGGATGCATTACCAAGACTCCAAAGAACCTTCCAGAGGGCCAGAGCATTGGTCAATAAAGAGAGCGTGATGCCTATTATTCAGCCGGACGCCGCCTCGCTTTGCTTGAGCTCACTCTTGGACCTGCTCCACGACTATTTAAGCCCTTCCTGCCAAGCTGCAGTCCTCCAACATTCTTCGCCGCTTGCCACAAACTGTGCGTTGCGCTGCCCACTCCCCCTTGTTAGCGAGCAGAGTGGGCTGAAGCTGGCCTGTTTTTGCCAGTTGTCGCGCAAATTCAGTTCCACAGCCAGAATGCCGTCTGTTTCAGCCCTCACCACCATGGAAGAGTTCAGGACTGCTGTGCGTTGTGATTTGTGCGCTTGAAGAGCCAGCGAGCTGACTAGGATCATGGCTCATTTAGATCGCGTCCGAGAAGGGAGCTGTTATTGACTTCCGTGCGTTGCATTTCCTGCCTTGCCCTAGTGCTTGTCACTGACATCTGCTGGACGCCACACAGACGCCGAGTGAGCCCCTTTGCCCAAGTGTGCCACGTCAAAACAACAAAGCTGACCGTGCGCCTTTGAAGATGGTGCGGCCCGTACGTCATGTCCTCAATCTTTCAGTGCAAACGGACCTGTCCTCACTTATGACCTGGTGGAATCGTACAGATGCAAAGGTATGTTGCCTTGAAGTAGCAGCTCGGATTCGACTGCTCGCATTTCCACCTCCGGACAAGGAACTGACCTATGTTTACGCGGAACAGTCATCTCGCCCAAGTTTGAGGCCTTCTCCGACGTCTACACCAACCTGAGCTACTACTCTGTCGATGTGGACGCCCTCCCAGACGTCGCCGAGGAGTGTGGCATCTCAGGTGAGATTTGCTCCGTACCCCCTGCAGCATACGTTCGTCGCTAACCCACGGGCCATCGACTCACAGCAATGCCCACTTTCATCCTTTTCAAGGACGGCACCAAAGCCGCCTCAATGAAGGGCGCCATCCCTCCCCAGCTCGAGGTGGGTGGAGATCCCTCGCCATTCAGATCCTTCCTGATATCTCAATTCTTCTTTGACCCACAGGCCATGCTCCAAAAGGGCAACGAGGAGGCTGGTGGTAAGCCTGAGGAGTCGAGCGTCTAAGCGTTCCTCTCAAAGAAACTGTGACTTCATAAATGCAACCTTTTCTGGATCTTGTATGCCCTCATCCGAGCCAATTTGACCACCTTTCCCCTTCGGCAGCATATTGCGAGTCTATATAAACAAGCTGAGATATCCCATGAGCCGCCAACTGAGCCGACAGAGAGCGCCCTCGAGCACCACCTCCTTGTTGCGCGCGACCACTCTCAGGCTTTAGATTTTGCCCTGAAGCTTCTCTAAGATGCGACGCCACGTCGGTCTGTCCTCTCTGGAGAGGCAGACAAGCCAGGCAGCTTCGTACGACAGCTTGTCGAGCAGCATCTCGGCAGCGCAAGTGTCCCAGCTCCAATCGCAGCTGGCCACCTTCCAAGCCGCCCTGCGCTCCTTTGCGACCAAGCATCGAAGCCACATCTTGCAAGATGCCGAGTTCCGCCAACAGTTTTCGACCATGTGCGCCGAGCTGGGCGTGGACCCTTTGGGAGGAGGGAAGAAGGGCGTCTGGGATTTCGTCGGCTTGAGCGACTGGACTTTTGGGCTTGCGATCCAAGTGGTGGACGTGTGCTTGGAGGCGAAAGAGCGCAACGGCGGCCTGATCGAGCTCAGAGAGGTCCTCAAGGGTGTCATCCGCCTTCGCACTGGCTCGTCGAACCCGGTGGCAGCGACCAAAGCGACCTCCTCCAACGGCCTCGTTTCCACTTTAATCAACTCTAAAGACGACGAGGAAGAAGTGTCCGAGGCTGACATTGCGCGCGCCATCAAAATCCTGGAGCCCCTCAAGTGTGGCTACTCGATCCTGACGCTCTCCTCCTTTGACAAGCGCAAGTACATCCGCTGCGTGCCTCAAGCGCTGGACCAAGATGCCATGGTCGTGCTCGAGTGCTGCTCCACCACCCCGACCAGGCCTTGGACCGACCACGAAGAGTTTGCCCAGTTCGCGCAACGCTCCAGAGGGTGGACTAGGCAGAGGGCGGACGCGGCTCTGCACAAGGCGAGCGTGGAGGATGGGCTGGTCTGGATTGACGATGATCCGAGGACCGGACGGCGCTCGTTCTGGGCTACTTCGCTCGTGGTCTTTTGAACCTTTCGAGAGCTCGAAAGTGGCCCAAGGTGAGCGGCACCTCACTTCATCTCATTCAATTATTGATGTGTAGTGTACAAGCTTGCAGATATGGCGGCTCAACCTCGACGGGCCGCCTACAGCCACTCTTAATCTGGCAAGTCATTGTCATGCGGTGGTCCCTCTGGTACATCCTTTGCTATGGCCGAGACCGACCCAGTAACGCGACTTCGTGGTGTCCAGTTCACCTCCGACACGTCAAGATGTAATGCCGCTCGATCTGCAAACTTGATGGTCCGGCTCAAATCTCAGTTTTGGCAAGTCGGTGGCGCTCTTCGCTAGCATATACAGGCCACGGTCTCCTTTACTCTCGTGAGTTTCACTTCTTGCTCTCTAGTTCGAAGGAGGGCTGAAACGGAGGGCATCGCGTGCGCAGTCTCTCCGCCGCTCCATTCATGCGCTTTCTCCAGCCACCTCGAGGGACCTCCGCCACACATGGGCTCAGCAGCGCCTAACTGCAAGAGTCGTGTAATGAAGTGCAGGCCAGCCAACCAGAAGAGGTGATAAGGTTGATCAAGGGACACGTGAATAGAACTTCAACAAGCCCCGGTGAAGCTCTTGCCTTCTGCAGCGACCCTTTGATACGGCGTGCTTTGAGCCGATGTTTTGAGGCCGCACCCCCTGTCAAACTGAAGCAACGGTCAATGCAGCAGCATGCGTACCTCTCGGCCCCAAACAGCGCCAAAGGCTCACGGCGCACAATGAGCGACTCGCCCCTAAGTGGCTCGCTCTCGTCGCGCTCTCCCACGAAGAGCGCCTTTGGCCGGCCGTCAGCGGAGGAGATGTACGACTCCAAGGCGACCAGGCGCTTCCTCAAATCGCTCGCCTCCTCCAAGAGCCTCATGCGCTCGCTGCCCGCCCTAATTTTATTGCTGGTCGTGATTATCGTATTCCACCACAGAAATGGCAACCTGCCGTGCGTGTTTTGCCTACTCTAGCTTATTGTGCATGATTTGACGCCGTCGGGATGCTCGCAGGACTATGCTAGACTTCAGAACGGCCAAGAAGGGGCCGGCAAAAGAGCACCTCCTCTGCAACCCGTACGACGAGGCTGGCTTCCTCCACTGGTCGCCTGAACAACCCAGAAAGGCCAAATGGGTCACCCTAAATCAGTCTTACAACCACTCGACGCCCGTGTGCCCGCCGGCGCCCGACTATTTTGAGCTTATGGTCCAAGCGTTCACCGAGGATCCAGAGGCCGCCATTCCAGAGACACAAGCCCACAACCTGCAAGTGAACGCCATGAACCAACTCTCCTTCTTGCAGAACAAGACGGTCCTCCTGCTGGGGGACTCGGTGGATCGAAATGGCCTGTTCCACATGGCCAACCTAATGGGCGCGGGAGTGTGGCCTTCAGATTACAGAAACGCGACTCAAGTAGGGCCTTCTGAGGGATGGGATGTCAGAGGGGCGCCGCATGTGCTGGACCACTGGCAGACCGAGTTCAGGGTTTACAATGGCTTCTTTTACGGAATGGTGCGTCGTTTTCTATTTGATGTCTTCGATCAGCTTGAGATCAAATTAACAGGACGATGTGGACGAATTTAAATGGCAAGTGGATTGGAGGCCACCGGGCAAGGCGGAGAAGCGCATCGAGGAGCTTTTCGTTCCGTTCATGCAGCAGCTGGGCAAAGAGCCGGACCTTATCCAACTTCATTCAGGGAGTACGTTCTCACTACAATTGCGACAGAATGCTTTGCTCTGACGCATCACGCACAGTGTGGGATCTTGCGCTATGGGGCCGGCAGGACACCAAAGCTGGCCACTCGACTAGTTTGCCGTTGTCGCAAGCCCGTCTGGAGTGGTGGTCTCGCAGAATGAAGTCTGTGGTTGCGTTGCTGCAGGCCAAGTGGCCCAACACGCCCATTCTCTTCCGCACTATTCACCGAGTTGGTCTGTTGCCTAACTTGCCCTCGGGTATGCCCTCAATTTCTCGGTGGAGTATGGTCCTGATTCACGAACCAGATGACTACATCGTGGGCGTGGAGGTGGACCCAAACAAGCTGCAGAACTTTTTCACGGACATGTGAGTGGCAAATTCTCCGCTTAGCTGTGCCTTCAGCTCACAGATTGTCTTTTGCGCCCACAGCCGGCTGAGGCAGCTTCAAGAGCTTCAGAAGTCTGTTGCTCGCCAACTCTGCCTGCCTGTTGTCGACTTCGCCCGGATCTGGGAAGGCTACCAGGCGTATCGTGAGTGCGAATTACCCCGCACTTTTTGCCACCCGTTCTAACAAGCATGCTCATTGCAGAGGACAAAGTGAGCCTCGTCGGGCATCTCGTGGATATCTGCTCACCAGAAATTTTGCGCGCAGGTTCATCCTGACCCTTTGCCCGGAGGACTAGCCTTCGGACTGCCCCTGCTTCACCACTTGCGCTTAGAGACGATGGGACGAGATCGATGGCGCAACAAACCTTGCACAGTCGCTTAAGAGGCTACTCGACCTGTAATAGACCTGTGATTTCACGAGCCCGCGCGTCGCTCTCCGCCTGGATTCCCAAGGTCCAATTTTGGTCGGTTAGCGCGGGAAAGCTTCACCTGCCAGATCTATCTCTTGCTCCCTACCTCTTTTCTCCAGACGTCCTTGTTCTGTCCCTTCACACCAACGCAGCATAACGAAAATGGTCGCTAAGCCCGTCGCTGCCCATCCGCTGGATCCGCTATCACCAGACGAGATCAATCTTGTCTCGACGACCGCACGTAAACATTTCGCTGAGAAAACCCCGGTCAAGGCCATCAAGGCATGTTCCTGCACTCCGATCTAGCGCGGATCTGGCTGATCGCAAGCCCACAGTTCGTTTATATCACCCTAATCGAGCCCGTCAAGGCGGATGTCCTCAAGCACCTTGGCATTGCCACGAGCGCCGCCGACCTTGGCAAGGTCGAGCCTAAGGTCGTCACCATCCCTCGTCAGGCAGAATCATCTGCTATCGACTTGGTCACCGGCGACACCTACGTCTTGAAGTTCACCATCGAAGGCCAAGCGGCATCAGTTTCCTCTATCGAGAAGCTCCCCGAGGGCGTGCACCCTGTTTGTCCCCTTAATCTGATGCTCTACAAGCATGTGCTCAGTTGTGTGTCCACAGGGTATCACTCTCGAAGAGCTCGTCGAGTCGGAGGAGGCTGTCAGGAAGGATCCTCGGGTGCAGGCTTTGGCCAAGGAGGTCGGCGTTGAGCCAGACCAGATCTGCGCTGATGGTCAGTCTTTTCATACTTACACGTTGCCACAGCACTAGGCTAATCAAGGTGGCGAGCGCAGGCTGGAGTATTGGTTGGGACCACCGCTTTGGGCCGAACCGCCGCCTGCAGCAATGCTTGCTCTACGCCCGCTTTAAGAAGGATTCCAACTTGTACTCGCACCCCATGGACTTCTTCCCCGTCGTGGACTCTAACACCAACGAAGTTATCCACATCGACTTCGCCGCTCACCGCGATTCCACCGGCAAGCTCTCCGCCGCCACCACCGAGCCACCCAAGCCAGAGGACGACGCTCAAGCCAAGTCTGGCCGTGCACGCATCCCTCCTCCCATGGAGCTCCAGGACTACTTGCCCGAGTTCTTGGCGGAGAAGGACGGCTACAAGGTTCGCGAAGACATTAAGCCTTTGCACGTCCAGCAACCCGAGGGAGTTTCCTTCACCATGGATGGCAATCAGCTCTCATGGCAAAACTGGAAGATGCATATCGGCTGGAAGTGAGTGCTGGCTCCTGCTCTTACCTAAATTAGGCCGCTCTTATCTTCCCCACCCAGCTTCCGCGAGGGTGTTGTTCTCAACACCATTACCTACAACGATGCTGGTGTCGAGCGCCCTGTCTTCTACCGCTTGTCGATGGCCGAGATGGTGGTGCCTGTAAGTTCGACTTGGCACCCGGGCAATGCATGCGCTGACCAGTCTATGGCAGTATGGCGCTCCCGAGCACCCACACCCTCGCAAGTTCGCCTTCGATGTTGGCGAATACGGCATGGGCATGCTCTCGAACAGCTTGGAGCTGGGCTGCGACTGCCTGGGCACCATCAAGTACCTCGATGGCATTTACTCTGGCCACGCTGGCACGCCCATTGTCATCAAGAACGCCATCTGCATCCACGAAGAAGATGGTGGTATTCTAGTAAGGACGGTATCTGCACGAGCACTTTTACTGGCCTAAGAGTGTTGGCGAATTGCAGTGGAAGCACAGCGACTTCCGCCCCAATGGTCGTGCGCACGCTGTTCGCAGCCGAAAGCTGCTGGTCCAAATGACTGCCACTGTTGCCAACTGTGCGTTCGCGTTCTGCCACTGAAGAATCCTGACGCTGACCTGTGATGTGCAGACGAGTACATTCTCGTTTTCGCTTTCAAGCAAGACGGCACCATCGAGATGGAAGTCAAGCTCACTGGCATCCTAAACCTTTATGTCATGGAGCAAGGCGAGGACGTTGCTGGCTTCGGCACTCAGGTCGCACCTAGGATCATGGTGCGTTCGGGTCACCAATCAAATTCAATCCATGCTCACTGCCTCTCTGCAGGCCCACAACCACCAGCATCTCTTCTCGCTTCGCGTTGATCCCATGATTGATGGTGTCGAGAACTCGCTCTACGAGACCAACGTTGCCGCGCTGCCTCAGCCCACTGGCTCGCCCGAGAACTACGGTGGCAACGGATTCGTCTACAAGAAGACCCTTCTTAAGTCTACCGAAGACGCTATCCGTGACTGGTCATCCGAGGCCGGCCGCACTTGGACTATTGCCAACCAGGAGCGCACGCATTACGCCACCGGCGCGCCAGTCGGCTACAAGGTTTGTTCTTCTTTCCCCCACCATCCAGCTTCCTTGTCTCATCGATTCCTTTAGATCATGGGCAAGGACTTCCCGAGTGAGTCTTGACCGATGTTGGGTTGCGAACCCGGAACTGATTCTTGTCCCGCAGCCCTTTACGCTAAGCCAGACTCCTGGGTGGCTCGTCGCGCACCCTTCGCCAAGCACCATCTTCATGCGGTTCCATACGCAGAACAGCGACTATGGCCCGCCGGCAAGTACGTGCCGCAGACCCAGGACGCACCGGAGGACTCCATCACTGGCTGGTCCAAGCCCGGCCAAGACCTCGAGCAAAAAGACATGATCATCTACTTGACCTTTGGTGTGACGTGAGTTTTGTCTTGTCCTTCATAGTCGGACATCAACTGAGAATGTGCTACAGCCATGTTCCGCGTCCGGAAGACAACCCGGTCATGCCTGTTGAGACTGCCATCATCCACTTCAAGCCTAACGGCTTCTTCAACTGCAATCCTGCATTGGATGTCCCCCAGGTTCAGGACAAGAAGAGGTTTGTTGCCTTGCTTCAGCGACGTGGCGACTTTTGACTGATCGTCGTCTTCAGCATGAACGCTTTCCAAAACGGGCTGCACCCCGTCAACGGCATCTCTGTCAATGGCACCAACGGAGTCAATGGCCACGCAAACGGGCACACCAATGGGCACACGAACGGCACCAATGGTACCAATGGCAACTGCTGCCATTAGAGGGTCGAGCGATTTCACAGAGGGTTTTCTCGGGGCGAAGCCGAGAGTATTGTACAGCACCAACTTTATGACCTTTGCATTGGCGTGATATATCTTGTCCGTGGAAAAAATGGCCTGTGTTGATTTATGCCCTAATAATCCTGACCAAATGGCCCGGCGCGGCCCGCCTCGCCACCGGGCATCCTCGCCACCTTCAAGTTGCGCCTAAAAATGCCACGTCGCCACTTTCGTTCTCTTCAGCCACAAACATCGCCCGTTGTTCATTCGTAGCATGGCGCCATCACCCAGACGCTTCCCCCGAGTGCTCACGACGTTCTCTCATGTCGCCCTCATTTTCTCGCATCTCGTGGCCTGGGTGTTCCTCAAGCACAGCACCATGTCCGTCACCCACCACGGGGAGGACTTTGGGTTAGAAGAGAAGCTACAGAATGAGCAGTGGGCTGAGACACGGCAAGCGTGGATGCGGAACTATGGCGCGCCAGCCGCCCTCGTCGGTCTGGGGATCTGTGTAGTTGGCGCCTTGGCCCAGCTCTTCGTACGGCTTTCTTCTATTCCCCTTGATGTGGAGTCACGTTGATTGTTCGAGCAGGCGAAACCTCAGCTCTTCAAGCTCTTTGCCTGGTACACCGCCGTTCCGGCTCTCGCCTGCTTTGCGCTCGCCCTCGCCGGCTTTGTCTACCACGACTTCCCGTTTGGCGTCAACGCCTTCTTGCTTCTTTCAGGCTTAGGGTTCTCCTACAACGTGGTGGTGATGACCAGTCAGATTGGGTCGGTGCAAGCGGCGGCGGCACAAAAGTCAAAGAGGAGGTAGTTAGGCAACCCCCAAAGAGGCCCTTGTAGTTCCAAATGAAGGATATAGAACACATGAGAGGTGGAAGATCCTAGATGAAGGGTAGCAGATGAATGATATAGACAGAGGTTGAAGGGCTACTGAGGCGGTGGCGTTGAAAGATCCCAGATCTGGGCGACTCTGCAAAAATCAGCCCCAACGAGCTTTTTAAAAAACGGCAAAATCGTACCATTATCATATACATACAGACAGAAAAGTCGAAAGCTTGATGCGAATCAAGACGAGCCCAATTCTGTGCATCCGGACTGAAGCTACAGCCTTTGAAAGGCTAAGGCAAAAACATGAACGCACTGCTTCCTTTTCCTCCAAAGCTGCGTCTCGCCGACACACCAGTGGAAGAGCCAGCTCTGGGTGGCGAGTTGGAGCTGTGGCGGGGTCGGCCGGCGTTGCGACGGGCAGAGATGCTGCCGAGTCCCAAGAGGTTGCTGAGATCGTCATCTTCCTCGGGCTCGCCAGCGCCGACGGGAGGGAGGGGCCAAGGGAAGCTAACCGGGATCAAGCCGAATTGACGTTGTTGAGGCTGCTGGTGGAATTCGCTGTGAGAGTCAACGAAACAAGATAAGACCCAATGAAAAGGACTTAAAGAGGTAAGCTGCACCCACACGACGTAGCGAGGCAAGATGAGCTCCGGGTGGCGGACGACGGCGATCTCGCCCCCGAGCCCACCGCCAAAGTAGGACTCGAACTTGTTGTAGCCCAAAGGTTGGATTTGGCCGCCCATCATGGGCGTAGACGTGGTGCTGCCCAAGCAGACTCGGACGGCGAACATGAGAGGCGACCCAACGCAGTCTGCAAATCCCGTCTATCCATTTCACGTCTCGAATTGAGATAGCGGAAGCAGCCAGGACATACAGCACAGAGAGATGGCAGGGGTAGCGGCGAGGTAGATGCCCGTGCCGAAGGCGGCGCCGTTGACCACTTGGACTTTGCCGCCCGCGCGAGCGAGCTGGAAGCCACCTTCGAGGATGGGCTGGATGTTCTCCTTCTTGGTCCCGTGGAACATACTGCATGATCAGTGGCCCTTATGAATGAGCTCCTAAAATGGCAACTCATAGGGAAAGGGAGGGAACCTGCATGCGCTCCTCGTCTGGCTTGTTCTTGCTGCGGAGTTGCTTCTTGGCCGTGTCGAACCGGACCTCGAGCGACCAGTTGACAAAATAGGTGACTGTTCGAAAAACAACGCTATACTCTGAGCCCAAAGTGCAGTCTCAAAGGGAGGGACGGGCACCGAACTGGTCTTGATGCGCAACCCGCTGGCCAAGCCGCCGCTGCCTTCAAAGTCCTTCTTGACCATCTCGAGGCTGTCCATACTAATCTTTGAGTCTCGAAATGCGACTAAGAAGGGAAAATGCACGGACTGGACCAGGTTGTCACGGTCGTGGTTGACCTGTTCGCCCGTCTGGAGCTCTTTGCCGGACAGGGTCCTGCCTTCAGCGTCCATCGTAACTTGAAAGACCTGTGGGACCTCTTTCGCCCGTCAGAGGCCTTCTGAGAACTCTGAGGTGAAAGCGAGGGACCTCACCAAGCCTTCGGGGACCTTGTTGCGCTCAATGTTCCTCCTCCTTCTCTCTTCTTTGGCCTGCGCTTCTTCTTGCTCCATCAATTCCTTGGCCAGCTTGGCGTCCGCTTCTTCCTGCGCCAACTTGCGGCTTCGCTCCTCGGCTTCCAAGCGCCGAACGACCCCGTCCACATCCTCGTCCGTCGCGCAGGCTCGAGGCTTTTTAAGGGGCAAGGGCTTTTCGTCGAGCGTCAAATCGATGATTTGCGAGCGGGAGCGCTTGGAAGAGGACATTCTTTTGGGGTCGAGTGACAGGCAGGCAGCGCTGGGAGCAGGGTGGCGAAACGAGAGCGAGCAGGCTCCGCGTCGAGCGCGCTCTCCAAGGGCGTCTAGAGGGCTATGTAGTCTATCGATTTGGTCTCTAGGTGTTGGTGGATAAGGTGCGAGGAGCACAACGTGTTGCACGGGCTGTGTGCACGGGCTGTGATCGACAAATTCATGGACGCGCTGTCTATCTTTTGCTCCGCTCCCTCCAAGGCTCGTCTCCCACACGTTGCTCTTACATCCAAGAGAGAGCCGCGAGCGCCAACGACACGCGCGAACGAATTAAAGTTTTACGAGAACTTCACCAGCCACTTTCCCATCTTCTCCAAGAACCAGCCTCCCTCTCACCCGTTTTTTTGAATCCCTTCCACATTCTTTTTGCTCTCATTTCAACGAATACCAATGGCTGCGCCTACCAAAGTTGATGTCCTCATTGTCGGCGCTGGCCCCACTGGTTTGGGAGCTGCCAAACGCCTCCACCAACTCGTGCGTTTGCCTGTCACTTTGCCCTTTTAGACGCCGCCGCTGGTTGTCTAATGCTAGCGAGGACCGCACAGAAACACACGTCTCACGTTGTGGTGGATGCGTTCGCCGAAGCTGGAGGTCTGGCTAGCACAGACGTGACTCCGGAGGGCTTCTTGTTCGATGTGCGTCTCATCCCACACCCCCTTGTCCATCAGCCCCGTCCCCCTCCAGCTGATGACCACCTTGTCCTGACGCACAGGTCGGCGGGCACGTCATCTTCTCCCACTCGCTCTTCTTCGACGATTGCATCAACGAAGCGCTGCCCAATCCCGGTGTATGTCCCAACCCGCTGTCACCTGTCAGACCCGACGACTTTTGTGTCTCACTCGCGATTGGATGCATACAGGATTGGTACACGCACGAGCGGGTCTCCTACGTCCGCTGCAAGGACAGCTGGGTGCCTTACCCCTTCCAAAACAACATCACCATGCTGCCTGTCGCTGAGCAGACCGGTGCGTTCTTGCCTTTCCCCCCTTTAGGCCATGATCCAGATGACTTACAATGAGCTGTTGGTATCGCACAGCCTGCATCGAGGGCATGATTGACGCCGCTGAAGGTTGGTGGGAGCTCGCAATCCAGAGTCGCTTGTCAAGACTGACTTCTCGTGCCATTTCCAACAGAACGCTTCAGGGCCAAAGCCAAGCCTGCCAACTTTGACGAGTGGATCATGCGCATGATGGGTGCGTTCGGGCAACCTCTTAGAATCCAAAGGGTTGCGATTCTGAGGGCAGCACCGTTTTCACAGGCAAAGGCCTGGCCGACTTGTTCATGAGGCCTTACAACTACAAGGTCTGGGCCATCCCCACCGAAAAGGTTCGTTGTTGCTATCCCCTTGAGTCATGAGTGAGACTGAAACAGGTGCCGTCCGAACAGATGCAATGCGAGTGGCTCGGCGAGCGCGTGGCCGCCCCCTCGCTCAAGCTCGTCGTCTCCAACGTGCTCAACAAGAAGATCGCTGGCAACTGGTGAGAGTGCTTCCTTACCTCATGAGTGTCCACCTTCTCATGCGGTGTTTCGTCCTCCCACAGGGGACCGAACGCCACTTTCCGCTTCCCAGCCGAAGGCGGCACCGGCGGGATCTGGAAGGCGGTGCACAAGACGATGCCCGCCGAGCGCTTCCAGTTCAACAAGTCGCTGGTGCGCGTCGAGGGCAAGAAGCGCATCGCCCACTTCAACGACGGCACGTCGATCGCCTACAAGCAGATGGTCTCCACCGTGCCCCTGGACGAGATGGTCAACCTCATCGACGAGGCCGACGCCACCACCAAGGAGACCGGCAACGCCCTGATCTTCTCCTCCACCCACGTCATCGGCGTCGGCATCCGCGGCGTCTTGCCCCCCAGGATCGGCGACAAGTGCTGGCTCTACTTCCCCGAGTGAGTGGGACCTCACCTCCAGACATTGGATCCATGTTCTGAAGGGGATGGTTGCCTCACAGGGACGACTCGCCGTTCTACCGATCCACCGTCTTCAGCAACTACTGTGGGTTTTGGTCCTTAGCCTTATGAGTCTCTGTTCTCATTAAGTCTCTCATGTCCTCCACAGCTCCCAACAACGTAGGTCGCTCTGCTATCCATTAGTCGCTTCGAGAAGAGACTCAAGCGGTCTTGGACATCCTACAGTGCCCCCAAGCGGAGATCAAGTTGCGCACCATCCAAACCGCGGACCCCTCGCTCTCTGGCAAGGTGGACACCAAGACTGAGCGCGCTGGCCCATGTTCGTGCCCTTTTCCCTCTTAGCTACCTTACAAAGAGCTTAAAAGCCATCGGTATCGCCGAACAGACTGGTCGTTGATGCTCGAGGTCTCGCAGAGCCAGTTCAAGCCGGTGGACGAGGCCACCTTGATCAAGGACTGCATCCAAGGCCTGATCAACACCACCCAGCTCTTGCCCACCGACGAGATCGTCTCCATTTACCACCGGTGCGCTTTACCCTCCCTCCTTTAGTTATCACCTACACGGAAACTGATCACGGGTCGTGTGGCACAGCAAATTCTACCACGGCTACCCCACCCCGAGCTTGCAGCGCGACGGCCAGCTCAAGGTGCTCTTGCCCAAGCTCAAGGAGGAGTTTGGCATCTGGTCCCGCGGCCGCTTTGGCTCCTACAAATGTGAGTGGTCAATCCTACCAGAGTCAGCTCCAGGTTGCTGATCGGTGAGGGTCGAAAACTCGCAGACGAGGTCGCCAACCAAGACCACTCGTTCATGATCGGCGTCGAGGCGGTGGACAACATGCTGTTCGGCGGCTTGGAGATGCACCTCGAGTCCCCCGACTTTGTCAACTCGCGCCAGAACACCGAGAGGCGCTTGTAGAAAAAAACGCCACCTCGCGTTAGACTCTTTGCTAGATCCCCTTCCTCCTCTCCGGACACTATTGCTTCTTCACGTTAGACCCTTACTCCCCCCGTAGTCTCATGAATCTTAACGAAACGGCCGATTCCTTCACTCTTGAAAAATAGCGCGCGGAGAACCAGCACTTGGAAAAATCTCGCTCCGTGAAAAATGGTTGGCCCTCAGCCGAGCTCTCTGCTTCCCCTTTGCACCGCCAAATCCTCTCAAGATGGTCTCCAGTCAGTGCTGAATGCTTTGTTGAACCAACGCACCAGTTCCTAGGCAGCAATGCCGGGTTCGGAGGCTTGGGGGTTTTGCGAAGGGCGAATTGCTGAATGGGACAAACCGAAACGCAGGCACTTCCTCCTCCCGCCGCAAGAGCCGCTCCGCCCACTTTGGGGCGCCATCCAGCGTCAAGAGGGAGATCATGTCTGCGCCGCTAAGCAAGGAGCTCAGGGAGAAGTACAATGTTCGTTGCCCGGCTCCCTCGCTAGCCAGTCCCAAGGCTGACGTGGTCTCTCGAACAGGTCCGCTCGATGCCAATCCGCAAGGACGACGAGGTCACTGTGGTCCGGGGCCACGAGAACGGACGGGAGGGCAAGGTGATCGCCTCGTACCGCAAGAAATATGTCATCCACATCGAGCGCCTCCACCGCGAAAAGGTCTCCGGCCAGACCAAGCAGATTGGCATCCACCCCTCCAACGTCGTCATCACCAAGCTCAAGCTCGACTCGGACCGGTGCGTTTTTGTTGAGCCCTATCCAAAAGCCATACATGGCTCACGAAGACCCCATGGCGCGCACAGCAAGCGCATTCTCGAACGCAAGAACAGGTCGAAGGAGTCGTCCGGCATGGAGGTTGACAAGGTGCGTTTGACCCTCCACTTAATGTCTTGGAACTGGCATTGATCCCGAGTCCGTGCACAGTGATTTGGGGGACTTTCACTTTTCATCTTGGTTTCCCGTTTTTCTTGGGGAGGACCGAGGGCCGAGTCGCTTTTGCACACACCTAGCATCCACTTTGCAATGCTTCTCTGTCCCTTGACTTCCTCAAACTCTGCCTTCCGGTCTAGCTGGGTGTGTTTGCCTGGTTTTCTATTGAAGGCAACAGCTGTTGCGCGGGATGGAAGTGAACAAAATTACGGAGTGTGTGTTTGTGTGCCCATTTTATGAGTTTACAAGCGGGGGTTAAAACAGTCCGAGGGGGAACAATAGGCAATAAGAACTAAATTCGTGAGGCAGATAAATAACGATGATTGGGGTGGCGAATAAATGAAGAGTGGTCTAGACGTTGAACGCCATGGAGTTGCGGCTGTTGGTGACGTGGAGGGAAGACGCGCCACCGCCTAGGACTGCGCGTGGGTGTCAGCAATTTGTCCAAAAGCAGAAGTTGAGGGAGAGGACGAACTTGGGTAAAGCCCCCTTGAAACCGCATCCCTCAAGCACCGCTCGACCCAGAACGGATCGTAAGGCACCAGATACGTCTCGTAAGGCTGCGACGGGCCGTCTGATGACCGCCGCGCAGAGACTGGCACCGGTGGCTGGAGGGTCTGGGTGATGCCGAGTGGCGTTGAAGGGGAGAGGGAGCCCAAATCTGGCAAGTCGTCAAACTCGACGATGGGCGAGAGCGAGTGGGCCAAGGGCGCGCGCGAGCTGTAGGACGCCACCCGTTGGAGCATGTGCCCGTCGTCCGAGTCCATCACCAGCGCCTCGGTCTGCGCCGCGAAGAGGCTGAACGGCACAAACGGCAGGTCCTTGGGCAACTCGCGCGTGACGGAGAGCACGGCGCGGAAGCAGAGCATGTAGTCCGGCGCCGTCCCGTGGCAGGAGGTCATCGGCTGCAGCGCGAGCAACCGCGGTTCGGCCGCCAGCCGGGGCACGATGATGTCGAACGCCTCCTTGGGCAATAAGCGCTCCAGGTAAGGCATGAACTTGGACGACAGTAAAGGCGCCAAGCTGCCCAGGTTGGGCGAGTGGCGCGCGGCCCGAGCCGTGAGGTCGGCCAGCGACTCGATCTCGAGCTTGCGCAGCGTTTCCGCCACCTCCTCGTAGGTGATGGACGGCAAATTTGGGTCGTCGTAAGCGCTGCCGTTCTCGCTCAAGGTGGCAATGGGCAGCATGGGCAGGTTGTTGCGGTGCGTCGGGTCGACGATGATCCGCACGCCATCGTACGTTGTCGGCTGGATGATGAGGACGCCCAAGAAGAGGCGCGAGGAAGGCTCCATGGTGATGGTCATATACCGCGAGGCTGCAGAGGGTATTAGCTGAGGTTTCAATTGAAAAGTGGGGGCTCACCATAAAACGCATCAGCCAACATGCTCTTGACTTCGTCTGTCGGTACTGAAAGCGTCCTGGCGAGCATTCTTGCCACCGCCGCCTGGTCGGCAAACACATAACGCGACTTCAGGGCGGCCATTTGCCGGCTGTCCGACTGCAGGTGGCGCGCCAAGAAGAGCATCTGGCCTTCGTTAACTTCGAACGCCTCGTCGGTCTCTGTTGCCACAACACGTCTCCCACTTCAAAAAGTTGTGAGACACAGGACTAGGGTTAGAGGAGACGAGGGCAGCGTACGTGCTCAAGATGCGGTCCAGCAAAATGCCGGAATCTGAGAAGTCCGACGTGGCGCCGTACACGCGGCCCACGACGCTCTTGGTCGCTCTGGTGAGGTTGACGACCTGCGCTTTTCTTGCTCTGTTGGCAAGCACTGCGCCTCCTCGCCGGCGAGCCTGGTCGAGAATCGGGCTGCCATTGGGGGACGAGATGCTGCTGGACTGGTTCGACAGCGTGCGGGTGAACCAGCCAAGGCCTCTCCGCGCTTTGTTGCCGCTGGCGGCTGGCGGCATGTTGGGCTCGACGGCGTCCGGCGACCTTCGCCAAGCCCAGGTCAGGCGGAGGAAAGAGATGAAGGCCGCGTTAGAGGTCGTTAGAGAGGTTGGGTTGTGGCCATCTGACTCTTCGTCATTCCGTCTCCGGAAGAGCCGGTCAAAGGCGGATTTGAAGAATGACGAGCTGGCTGCCTTGCTGTTGGCCACTTCGACGGTGGGCAAAAGCCCTTCAGTCGAGGCTAGCACCCGGCCGTTGGAGTCAAAGACAGCAAGTGCCAGAACCAGCCGGTTGCGCCATGCTTTTGCTTGACGGACTTCGTGTTGCGCTGTAGGGGAGATGTTAAGGACCAAAAGAACTTGTTCTTTCTGAGGCGATCCCTTACCTAGAGCAGCTGACAGGAGGAGAACCACACTACACAGAGGAGCCAAGATACCAATAACACTGCACGTCCCTTTCGTCAGCATAACGCAGGATCAAAACAAAGACGCCACCCACATAATGATAGTCGTTCGATTTCTGGCGCTGCCCAAGACCTTGTCCAAAGGCTCGTTCGACTTAACGTGGTAGACGGTGCCAACGGAAGCCGTCTGAAAGATGGCGCTGTGAGGACAGAGGCAAGAGCTTCCGAGGGCACAAAACTCACGTAGTGCATGGCGCAAACAGCAGCCGCCCTGCGTGTGCTGCTGTGAGTTTGGGTCGAAGAAAAATCGGGAAGACGTACAAGACAAAGGCGATTGCCAGTCGCTTCCACCAGCTGAGGTCCAACTTTGGCCGGAGGTAGATGAACAAGATGATCAGTGCCACCGAGACGGCTGAGCAGGCGATGAAAACAGCGGCAATAATAGACCAAGCGTGGTAGGTGATGATGACGGCGTTGGAAATGGACCATTGGCCAGCCTGGAGCGGGACTTAGTGGGCACACCACCCTCGAGCGCCACCAAAGACTCACATAATGCATGCCGCAAACGCCACCGCCGCAAATGATGCCCGCAATCAAGATTCTGATCAGCTTCCACTTCATGGCGTGCTTCTTGACGCCGTCGTTGCTGGCTGGCTGGCGCCACATGAGCGTCGGTGGCGGGAACTCGACGACGTCCGACCCTTCGGTCTTGGTCTTTTTCAAGTCGGAGGAGTCCTTGCCGTCCTTGGTCAAGGTGAAAGAAGGAATGTGAGGGAAGCTGGTACGGCGGGACATGTTGCCTTCCAGCGAGCCCTTGCGACCTTTGGGCCCGTCCATCTCGATCTGCAGGCTCATCGGCTGACCCGGGAAGGTGGACTTCCGCCGTGTGGACAGCGTAGTACTGGGCGTGTCTGGTGCTGGAGTAGCCATGGAAGGGGCAGGCTTCTTCTTGGCGAAGAAAGTGGAGGGTTCGAGAGCGGTACAAAAGAAAGCGATCTGGGGTAGAGTTGGCACATCAGGTCTTTTCGGGTTCCATCAAATCGCCAGCCTACCGTCATGGACAGAACAGCAAAGACTAGAGAAAGGAATGTGAGGCCCGGGTTGTAGGACAGGGTGATCTTTTGGATGTTGACGCCGTCAATAGGCTGGGACGGCCTGAGGGTGAGCGCCTGGTTGCCCTGTTTGCCGTGCGGTTCCCGCGGTCAGCAGCGATCAGCAGGCCACATCAGAGACATAACGTACAATGAAGTGCATTGAAAACACAGCGATGGCCCCAAAGGTGAACGCGCCGGCAAACAAAAGCATGCCATTGTACAGTCCCTTGTTCGACGTCCTGCGAGCACACAACCTTCAGCATCGATCTTCCAAGCAGCATATGATATAGGCAGCACCTCTTGAGCAATAGTTCGACTGTTGTCCAAGAGCCAACCACGGAAATAATGTAGCTGAGGACGATGAAGCCGGGCGAGTAGTGCTCCGCGAGCCGGCTCATGTCCGCCGCGTCCGCCATCCTTGTCCCTTGTTCACAGCTGGTCGTTGGCTATCAACACTTCATATCATACACAGACAAAGGGCTCTTGGGGTCGTCGACGAGTTGAATACTAATTTGTTTTCTTTTTTGGCTCGATCTGAAGACAACACGAGGCCAGGGTTGGATGTTGTTGGTGGCGGCGGCCTGGCCCTTTGCCTCCAAGATGCAATAAAGAAGCGACAGTGGTCAAAAGAGCGTATCTTAGGTGGTGTAGTACCTTTGGCTGGCAAGACAAGGGCCAAACCTCGAACTTCGCGCCTGCTGGGCAAAAACCCGATCGCCGGGCAAAGTTTGCCTTTTGCGGTTGTCCCAACAAGTCCATCGCGGTCCTAGCGGCCGGTGCCCTGTGTGAGAGGAGACCTGTAATGCATGCGTCTCAGGCCTGGCTGGCCAACAGCGCGTTTCGCCACTCCCGCCCTCTCGTCTGCATGACTGATCTTTTCCCTCGAAGGCGCTCCTCGACGCGTGCTGGGGTCGGCTCCAGAGATCAGGCTCGCGGCGCCGAGCATCGTTATCAGTGCTCGTCGACCTGTCCAATACTGTGAACAGAGAAAATGTCCAATCCCTATGAAGCCAAGATCCAGGAGAAGCGCGCTGCTGCGTTGGCCTTGCTGCCCAAGGACCTCTCCATTCCCAAGGTGGACGACTCCGTCACCAATGTGCAGGTGAATTATCCCGAGCTGCGACATCAAGCGCCTGCATGCTGAATGCTTCGACGTTTCGCACTGCAGCACATCCCAAAGGAGTCTGGCCTGCTGTCTGCCCTTGAACTGGAAATCACCGACGCCAGGGATGTCGCCTTGCTGCTGGCTAACTTGCGCAGCGGCAAATGGTCGGCAGTCGCCGTCACCCAGGCCTTCATCAAGCGGGCCGTCATCGCACAGCAGCTGGTCAACTGCCTGACCGAGACCTTCTTCGATCGAGCTCTGGCAAAGGCCGCCGAGCTGGATGCGGCTCGCGAAGCGGGAAAGCCCTTGGGCGCTTTGCACGGCCTCCCCATGTCGTTGAAGGATCAGTTCCAGATCACTGGAGTCCCATTGACCATGGGCTACGCCAGCGCCATTGGCTTTGTTTCGACTGAAGACTCCGCGCTGGTCAAGATCCTCGAGAAGGCCGGAGTGGTCCTTTACTGCCGCACGAACAGTAGGGTCGCTCCTCTATCTTTCTTCCCGACTTATACTAAAGCTGGAAATCAAAAGTCCCTCAATCTGTGAGCTGGATATCGATTTGAGGTTGCGATTGGTGGCTGAGTCCGACTTTCAGTTGATGCTCGCCGAGACATTCAACAATGTGTTCGGGCGCACTCTGAACCCTTACAACAGGACTCTTACAGTGAGTAGAACAGGTGCTATGCCAGCGAGAGTGCAGTCTAACCAACCGGAACAAACAGTGTGGCGGTTCCTCCGGTGGAGAAGGAGCACTGATCGCTATGGGCGGCTCTCCTTTGGGCATTGGGACTGACATCGGAGGCTCCGTCAGAGTATGCTGTGTCTTCCATGCACCTGACGAAGGAGCTAAGAAGGGTTCCGCAGATCCCGTCTGCTCACTGTGGGCTTTATGGTCTGCGCCCGACCGCCCGTCGCTTCCCTTATGGCGGTGCAATCACCTCCTTGGATGGATTTGAGTGTATGTTGGCTGGTTAAGCTTAATGAGCCAGGCAAATTGACTGGCTGCTTGGAAACAGCTGTCGAATGTGTCCTGGGTCCCATGTCATCCTCGATGAGCGGCTGCGTGGCGCTTTCCAAAGCGGTTCTGACAAGCGAGCCGCATCTTTACGACCCAAAGACCGTTGATATGCCCTGGAAGGAGGAAGTGAGCCATGCTTTTAACAACGCCGCTACGCGATGTGCGCTAAGCGCCGCTTGGCAGCTCTACCAACTGGCGCACCTCGAGAATGGCAAGAGCAGCAAGCTGGCGTTCGGCTACTATGATTTTGATAGTATGGTAATGCCGTCGCCGGCGGTCAAGCGTGGACTAGAAACGACCGTGGCTGCCTTGCGCAAGGCTGGCCACACTGGCAAGTTGACTTCTGTTCAACCCTTTCATTATCCGTAGACCTAAAGGCGCTGTGCAGTCATCCCTTTCAGGCCCAGCGGCTTCAAAGAAATGATGACTTTGATCTCGGACATCTTCGATTCGGACGGCGGCAAGGATGTGGACACTGCGCTAGCTGGCGAGGTGCACTTTCCGTTGATTTTACCTTGATCGCATTGCATGCTCACGGCGCTTCATAGGCACGCGTTCCTGGCCTTGTTCTCAGCACTACGAAGGAGGTGTCCGTTTATCAGTCGTGGCAATACAACAAGACAAAGGAAGAGCACCGCCTCAGGTGCCTCAACGAATGGCTGGCTACTAAAGAGCAGACTGGCACTGGTCGACCGATCGATGCCCTCATCTGCTGTATGGCGCCTGTCACGGCCCCAAAGCACGGCACTACTCGGTTGGTGGTCCCTGCCTTCACGTCCTGCCATGCGGATCTTATGTTAACCCGTTTGAATAGCTATTACGCTTCAACTGCTATGTACAACCTGCTCGACTGGCCTGCTTTCGCACTGCCTGTCGGTTTTGCTGACCCAAGCGTCGATCTGCCCTACAAGGACTACAAGCCTCAGACGGAAGACGATGCAGCCTTTTACGCGGCTTACGACCCAGCCGGCGTCAAGGATGCCCCTCTGTCGGTCCAGATTGTAGGCAAGCGATGGAAGGAGGAGGAGTTGCTGGCTATCGCGGAAATTGTGGATAAGTGTCTCCACTGAGCGGCTTCTCTCGGTGGCAGAATTGTGAAAGTTTCGGAACTCGACAAGCGTGAAATTTCAGACTGTATTCGATCCCAGAAGACGGCAAGATGTGCACCGGGGAAACGTGCTTGTCTACGCTGGCAAGGTGTGGCCCGGGCGAGGGGTCAGATTGAACTCGAACCCTAGCAGCCTGGACACAATGCCTCGATCTGTGACCGTATCTTCGTCAGGAAGGCGGGGCTGGCCAGCTTCGTCGAGCACCGGAGAGGGGTCGTACGCCCACAAGAGCGTGGCGAAGGCGACGAAAGTTGAGCCCGTTCCCAAAGCTATCAAATGAGCCTTGAGCAGTCGGTCGCGGGTCAAGGCCTTGGGACTCACGAGCACCGGGGCAGATCCTCTTGCCGTATCTGTACCTTACAAGTCAGTCACTGACGATATGCAAACAGAAATCTGCCTACCCAAAGGAGTTTTCGCCCTTTCCGTTCGTCAGATCGAAAGACTGCCTTCATCCGTGAGTAGAGCACAGCAGTATACGGCAGAGAGAAGACATGCGCGTCTGTTGCCATCCTTGTCCAACCATCTGCCGGGGTTGAACGTCCAAGGATCCTCGTAAAGCTCGGGGTCGTGGTTGCTGTCCCGAAACCGTCTTCGTTGAGTGCGTGCTTCCATGCCAGATGCAGAAGCACCACTCACATGTCCCAGATATTCGCCACGTAGATGGAACCTTTTGGAATCACGTATTCGCCAAACGCTTCCGTCTTGGTTCTGGAGAGGGCTTTGAGAGGGCCGAACAGCGTCCGAAGAGCAGCTTACGACAGGTGAGGCAGACCAAAGCGCGCGACTGGACGGTGTCTCGACGTCTCCTTCACGAAAGCCCAGCAGATGTTGAGGGTCTCTTGATCGGCGACAACAGGTGGGCGACCGCGGAGAACGTCGTCCATTTCTGCTTGAGCCTTCTTGATCCACTCTGGGTATCGGATCCTGGCAAGACTCAAGACTCTTTAGCTTTGCTCTTTACAAGCTGTCTTCCAACTCACATGTAGACAAACAGAGCCAGCAAGCTTGCACCGACTGTGTCACTAGCGGCGATGTAAAGGCCTTCCGCCAGCCCTTTAGCGGTCATCAGTACTGTGTAAGAAGCTTCAAAGGGGGAAAGTGGTACCAGCGATGATGAATTCAGTCGCCTCCTTGTTCCGAAGGCAGTCTGCCACAAAGCAGTGGATGTCGGGATTCTCAGCCATTCGGTCCTTGACATAGTTCAGCCAGTAAGCGTTTTGCTGCGCGCTGTATTCGACCCTCTGGCGTCCAGTGCGTTTGGAAGGCACCAAGAATTCCGGTAGAAATCTGGCCCAAGGGAAGATTGAGATGATACTGTAGCCCGGTCGGACTGCAATAACTCATTAGTTGTATCAGCTTCACCAAGAGGGCAGAACTAACAGGTTTCGGTGATCAAGTGCGACGTGTGCGAAATGCGCGCAACCTCTTCGCTCCCAACAGCCGGCGAGTCAGCGCCGTACAGGATTCTCAGACCGATCGCAGCCGCGTAGCGTTCTGCGTGGAGCACCGAGCGGGCAGTGTCGCCAGTGAGTTCCTTGGCCATGCGGCGAGCCTCTTGGGTCTGAATGTCATCATAAGAGGCAGACGCGCGGGCGTTGAAGTAATTGTGAATGATTCGGCGTCGTGTGCGCCATCTGATTGCCGCCATAAATCACCAAAAGGAACTAAGAGAAGGACAATATTTACCGGTCGTTGTGCTCTTCTGCAAAGAACGGAAGGTCGTTTGGATCGGACGCCACCTGCCTCGAGTAGACATCGCCCGGGCGAGAGCTGTTGCTGGAGGCGCGGACATTCATGAGCTCGTGGGCCAGTTTGGCGCTGGAGATCACGATGAAAGGTTGCGAAAAGACCTTGAGAGCGTAAATGTCGCCAAACTCCTTCTTCATTTTGGTCAAGTAGGTCCACAGATGGAGCTGTTTTGCCTATGTCAATCAAGTCCTTTGGGCCCTATATCTATCTCACGGGTGGCATTTCGGCGGCATTTCCGAGCAATGGAACGCCTTTGGGGCCAGGCGGGAGCTTCTCTTCAGTCGAGCTTTTGGCGCGGAAACGAAGCAGCAGAGCCAGCGCGACGACACTCAGTGCCACCAGAACTTGGAGCGACGACATAGTTGGTACAGACCAAGGGGGGAAATCACAGCATCAGGAGGAGGAGCCGATTGCAATTAAGAAGGCGGAGCTTTGACGCCCACGGAGCTGTGCAGACTTAGCTAGCTTCGTACGTACAGCGAAGCTAACGGCCTGTTTTCAGCAGCTACCCTCAAGAGTTTCCCGGCATGGCATCGAGCAAAGGAAAGCGCAACAAGCAGAAAGCGAGCATGGAGCCGGAGCTCGCAAGTCTGGGCACAGAAGTCCTTCGTCTGTCGATGTGCGCAATGTCTCGCCCGTGATAGGCTGAGGATGCATGTGACTAATTCAGAAAGGACAAGCGAGCTGAGCTATCGATGCAGAGGAGTGAGCTCGATCGATGGAGCTCTCCAACTCAGCTCATGGACGGAGGGCACAGGTGGTAACCCCGCAATGAGGCAAAGCACGGCTCGGAGTGAAAGCTCTAGACCGAATGAGCACGCTGGTTTGCATGCAGAGACAAAGAGGAGGAAAGAGAATCTCGAAACCCGACTCGCCACCGTTCACCAACCCGAAACAGAAAATCGGTCTTCGCTCGCCCAATACTTGATGGCATCCATGCTGTCTGTGATCGTTCGTGAGAGTGGCTCCGAACCAAGCCAACTACATGCCTACCTTTCCAACCATTGAATGGATTCGTTGAGACGCCATGGCCCAGGATCGCGTACATCATACTTTGCCCCCAGGATTCGTGGACGTAAGCTGAATTGTAAGCATCAGCATCTTGCATGGTCAGAGAGGATGATTCCTTACTGGAATGCTGCGGCGCGTAGTTGACGTCTGCATCCAAAGTCTATAAGCACACATGGACCCCGAGAGACAGCAACCTACTCATCAGTGGGATGGAATAGGCGCAAGGAAGGTCCTTGATAGACGGCACTTTGCCGTCCGAATAGTCAACAGCCGCCCAATCTGTGTCGCCGGATGAGCGCGCCCCTTTTGAACGGCATGGTCAATTTACCGATGTGCGAGCTGTACGCGTATGCCTGCCACTTGTCGAAGTCGCCATTGTCACTCATCTCTGCGTCTTTGTCAGTTTCCGCGGAAGGATAATTGGCCTGTGCCTCACCGTTCCAATTCTTCATTGTATCCACTGTGAACAAGCCAACATATTAGTCGCATAGTAAGCCAGACACAGAGCCAGCTCAGCGTTCTTCTCGTATAAAAACTCCAAGGCTGTACGGAGGTGTTGTACGCCACCTCAACATCGTGAAGGGTGTCGTCCAGATGCATATAGGTCCATCCGGCGTCCCAGGTCTTAGGGAAGTATCTCTTTTGACACTGTGGGGAACATGAGCGACTGTATTGGGTTTCCGTGAAGGCTTTACCTCAAGCGAGCTCCGGAAGAGCGATGAGAATTCGCCACCCATTGACCGGAGAGTCTTGTCGACATTGTCAGCGGCTCGATCTGAAGGTGATGTCGAAAGTTTAGACCAAGCTTCAAGCTCCAGCATTGGAGACATACAGCGCATCAAGGCTTTGTTCAAGACAAGATCCGATGACACGCTTTTGCCGTAGTTAATAGCGTGAACCAGCGTGTTCCCGTTGTCACCCCAGCTAGAAACAAGATCAGTGTCTTCAGCCTCGTGCTTGGACAAGATGACGGTAAAGACCAACCAGAAATCTGTCATTCAGTAAGCTCGATTCGCTTTTCTGGCAAGTCAAAGCAGTAAAGGCTCACAGGCATCTTCGTTGTCATAGCCCCAATCAGAGCACTTGAGACCGTTGGTGTAGCTGAAGAAGATCTGGAGACGTTCGCAGTGAGTGGCTTCCTTCACACCAAAACCTCTCGACCGCTCACGTAGGAGTCGCGCATGACAAGCTGGACGTAATACCTGTGCGAGCGAGGGTAAGCGTAGAGCACATGTTGAGTGGAAGCATACCCTGAGAGCCAGGCTTCGTAGGAGCGCTTCCAAGCGTCAATGTCCAGCTTCGGGGTCTGAATAAAATATCTGGAGCCGATGTGGTCGAAAATGCCGTTTTTCTGGTACAAGCCGCCTTGACGAAAGATGTGATTCCACGACTTTTGCATGACCGACTGGCGGGTTTTGATCATGTCGCCAAACGCTTGCTTCAAGTCCTGTGGGGCATCTTCAATGCGCTGGCCAAACCCGTGAGCACAAGGACGTACTGCGCCAACGATGGCTGGCCCCTCGGGGTTGATTCCGTCCAGAATGTCGAGTACGCTGCCATGAAGAGATTGAGAGGAGTTTTTGGCCAGATACAAAGCACCTCACGCAGAGAGAAAGAAAGCGGCAGCCGCTCCCGGCCCTGCCGCCGCGATGGCAGCCCAGCTGTGTCTCCGGGTTAGTGAATTACTCATACAACCCTTGTCAAGCGGCATCTTACGCTCCGTAGGTCTTAAGGCTATCCGTGATACTTTTCTCGAAGAGCGCCCCGAAGATGCCTGAGCCCACCGCCGCCGCAGTAGCAATCTAGGATATCTGATGAATGCCAGTCATCCCACTTTAGGCATGAGCTCACGGTATTAGCTGGTGCGCCGACTTTGGCATCGGGGTAGACAGTTTTGGCGCTGTTGTACAACGCGTCCATGTTGCTGTTGACGAAAGAAACGGCGGCGCTGTCGAAGATGGCAGCTTGATAAGCATAGACGTCGTTGATGTTGGAGATCATCCAAGAGGTGCGCCAGGCCATGAGCATGTCATTGTTGTCTTTGATGCTGAGCACCTGGTCAGGCTGGCAGATGCCGGGCGGCGACAAGTTGCAATTCTTGATCATATAGGCGTATCCGTTCTTGCTGTAAAGCTCTTGGACACTCTCGGCGAAAGCATCCACCCAGCCAGTCTCGTTACTGCCTCGCAGAGTCAAACTTGAACTGGCGACGAGAAGGATAGCCTCACACTCTCTTTTGGTCCATATGGTTCGCATTCCAATCCACAATCCAGTCGATAGTATCGCTCCACATTTGCGCATAGTCCGGTCCATTGACAGCACCAAGTAAAGGGGGTGGCGTGGACATCACGAAGGGCGGCGGTTGTTGCGGCTTGGGCTTGTTTGCCACACAGGTCCATATGCCTTGGACTCTTCGCAGTCGATACTTCTTGGAACAAGTGCGAGTGCATGTCGGAACCTTCTTTGGGCCAACTTTGGTGCATTTCACCGAGCCGTGCGCCAGCGGCGCGCAAGGCTGCTTTGCTTCAGAAGCGAGAACGTTTCACCGACAATGAGTGAAGGGCTTACAGATTTGCCACAAAGCAGAGAAGGTCTGCCTGCTCGAGCTTCAAGGGTCGAGGTAGTGTTCGAGGCGACGGCCCAGCCGGCCGCAGCAGCCGTCAGCAAGACAAACGCCTTCATCGCGATGCCTGCGATGTCGATAGTGCGCAGAAGACGTTGCTACTCCTACTTTGCGACAACACATCCTCTTGGCAAGCAAGATTTCTGGCTTTCCACTGCGGTCGGAAAACAACAGATCGCCTGCCGGATCAAAGCCGGGTGTTGGCCAACGCAAACTATTGCGCATATAAGCCCCAGTTGACGCTGTATGAGTGTCTTTGTGTGATTTGTTATGGTTCTTGTCGACAGCCGCAGAGGCAGAAGAGCAGAATCAGTGGCACGAGAGACGCGTCAAACTTCATTCGGGCGGCAATTAGAGGAGATAGCTAGTAGCAAAGGATGCTTTGACACTGGAGTCTTCGATACTGACATGCATGAATGAAACGTCCTGAAGTGAACAGAGGAGATAGAGGCCACTCAAGAAGAGATCATGGCGGCAGGTGGCGAAAAGGCGGACAATCCGCCACCGCTCCACGCCGTGGTTCAAATTTGTGGTCAACTCCGTTCCAAGCTAATCGAAAGCGCTTGTGGCTTGCATGTTATACGACGACGACCTGGAGTCAAATGCGTATTGCAATGCTGTCAAATCCCTTGAAAATCAACGACTCATGCCATGCACACCGACAACTTTAAGACCCTAGCATAAGTAGAACGACACGTGCGAGCCTAGCACCCTTACTCTTCCTCACCACTGCTCGCCACTTGTTGGAGACGTCATCACGGGGCGTTGGGAGTAGAGAGACGGAATGGGAGTGGGCGACGTAGGCGAGTAAGGCCCGGCCTTGTCGTCCGCCATGGCAGTACCAGTCTCGGTCTCGGGGGCGGTAGTAGCGTGCGACTGACGGCGGCCGAGCCAGAAAGCCAGAGCTCCAATGATGGCCAACGCAGCGATCCCTCCGACGACCCCTCCCGCGATGGCGCCCGCATGGTTAGACTTGTGTGTGGTGGTGACCGGGCTGGTTGTAGCGGTATCGGCAGCGCTGGTTGTGGACGGCGGCGGGGCCACAGACGAGGCACCTGAAGTATTGGGCGGCGCGGTTGTCGGTGGAACGGAAACCGCTGCAGAGGTGGAAGGGATGACAGGCGCAGGGGTCGAAGGCGCTGCAAGAGTATGAGCCGGGTTGGCGGTAGCATAGGCCAATAGCTCATCGCGCGAGCCAGCAGTGATCACGTAGCTGAGGCCGAGTTCTGGGTAGTTGCCGTTGCCGTCTTTAGCATTTTGGACCTGGAAGGTGTGCTGGCCGGGGTCCATATCTGTTCTCTTTTGAAGTGAGCCGATTCGTTCTGGGTACACTTTTTCGAGGAGGAAAAGCACCGTAGTAATACCAAGTTTCCTGATGCGTTGCGCTCGTATCGGACGTGTAAGAGTTTCCTTGGACGCTGACATAGTTGCCATCATAGAAGATGTCAAAGGAACCGCGGTTGGGCTTCTTGATACTGGAGAATCCAATCGCGCCGCCAGTAGAGCCAGTCCTTCAATGCATTTTATGAGTATGCAGCTTCCGGTGACAAGACGGGCAGGGTTCTCACTGAGTGAAGTGGAAATTGAACGCGGCCGTGGAGGAGCTGCTGTAGGTCTCGCCGCCATTGTTCGTCCAGCCGCCGCCCCAGTAGTAAAGACCTGATGCGATATTAGCCAAGGACAGGGTTAGCACAAAGGAAGAACGAACGAGGGTCGTCCCAGCGGATGAACTGAAGCTCAGCTCGGGCCAGGGTAGCAAGGGCAAGAGCTACGGCGGCAGCCCTCAGAGAAAGGGAATGCATTGGTGGAATAGCTGGACCGGTGGATAGGTGGTGGGAGCAATCGATGTTCGTCGCAAAACGGGCTTCAAAAAGTGCTCGTCGAAGGGCAAGAGAAAGGAGAACAAAAGGATGGGCCGAGGGGGCAAGCTTTGACCGTTCGGCTTCCAGCGATCAGTGATCAGCGACATCCGCTTGGCGTTCTAATTTTCGTTCGCCTCGTTTTTTGGGGGGTTTGCTCCTGATAGGGCAAAAAAGGAAGGCCGGAAGCTCGGCCGCCTATAAGGCCACGAGCAACGGTGGAAGGAGGAGTAAGACATCGAGGCCAGAACGCTGGTTCGCGCCACGGGAATGGAAGCCCAGCAGGAATGCCATGCATGTCACGGAAGCTAATTGCCTTTTGAGTCAAATCGGTGGGGACACTAAGCAGAGTTGGCGAGCGTGGGCAGGAGATCTGATTCCAGGGAGTGAGCGTGGCCGATACCGAGCAAGCGCGTCAGGCCTCCTGTGGCATGCGCAACGGCCAACAAGACGAGTTATGCATGTACGCAAGGATTGAAAAAGAGCGGAGCTGACTTTTAAGCTCGAAAATGCGACGATGTCCGGTGCTGATCATCTCCGCGCGCGCGAGAGAAGAGGCGCACGCTGGGCAGGCGGCAGCACCAGACCGCTGCAATACCCCCAAGCAATCAAGCGCTTTCAAGGCTGACAGCGCTCTTGCAGGTGCAGAGGCTTGTCGCTGTCCGAGATTGAGGTGCGAGAAACGCCTTGGGGGGAAGGGTCCACGGCGCCCAGACTTGGCATCTGTCCGAGGCTCAAGCGCTGATGCTTTGCGAATTGTTTGCCGCTTCTCCACGGGAAAGGGCAAGACACATTGTAGATGGCAAAAGCGCTCTCAAGCGCCGCCCAGAATCCTCAAATGCCCAGCCCGGCCCTCCCCAAGCGTTCCTGCACTTGACCAGAGAGGCCGTACCCTAGCAGACCTGTTCAACTGAAGTGCATTGGGCGTAAGATGAGGGAAGAGCGGAGGCGGGCGCCGACTGGATCCTTGATGACGACCCATCGTTTGACCATCGAGAGTTGAGACCAATCTTGCAGTCTTGATCCAAGGGCAAGGGAGCACAGAGCAGAGTCATATACCAAACGGTGGCTTTGGCTGCAACGAGACGCAGAGCAGGCAAAGCTGGACAGGGCATTAGGCCAGGCAAGTGGCGAAAAGGCAGAGGAGGCAAATGACACGCATGAACCGCGCTTGAAAGGCTTTATTGACCCCCAACTAGGCTAAGCACCAGTACAGCAAGATATACAGGCAAACTGAGACCCAACATTGAGAGCAAGCAAGTGGCCGGCGCTCACCAACCGCGGCTGAACTGGCTTGGACCTGAACGAGCGACTTGAAGCAACATGCGGTCACTCCGACGATGCGCGCTGTGCTTGTCACTGGCGACGCTGGCTGCTGCTGATTCCGCGTTCGACTGTAGCCCAGAGCTGAACGGGCACCGCTATGACTTGAACTTTGTGAGCTGCCGCTGCTGATTGCTGTCACTGACGCCTCGCCTGACGTGGGACTTGGCCACCCGCAGACGAACGGCGTGCAGACGATAGAATCTTCCGGGGAAACGCCGCCGACAACGACAACGGTGAGCGCCGTCCTTGCGCGGTGTCGAGCGAGCGCAGGATCTGACGAGCGGTGGACCAGGCCGTCTATCAAGTCTCGCTCTGCGGGCCGCTGCCGCACTTCCCAGAGCTCAAGGACCCAGACCAGTGTCCGGTGGGCACGCGGGTGTGCATGACGGTCAAGAACTCGAAGGAGGGCGAGCCGGACAGGATCATCTCCGTCGTCCCCTTGGCGGGCGAGATCAACCACGGCAACTTGGAGGCCGAGACCAAGCTGGGGACGGCCAGCGAAGGCTCAAAGTCTCGTGCGTTGCTCTCCTTACCTTATGAGATCTGGCGCGAGGTCTCATTGAGGACTGGTCGTCGCACAGCTCCGCTGATAGTCAAGTTCCACGGCGGCGTCTTCAGCAACCCTAGCAAGCCAGCGGTAGTCGAGATGACCTTCAACTGCGACCCAGATGTGGCAGGCGTGGGTCCTCGGTTCTCCTCTATCCAATCCTGGATGTCATTTCCTGAGCGTCCTCACAGGTCAAGGCCACGGACCACCACTTCTCGCCGACGGACGGCCTGCTCACCATCACCTACAGCTCCTCTCACATCTGCCTCAACTCGGACGACCGGCCGCCGCCGCCGAAAGACGGGGACAAGGACGACGACTCGAAGAAGCCGACCGATGGGCAGCCGGAGCACCGCGGCTGGGGCTTCTTTCCCACCCTCTTCTTCCTCGCCTTTTGCGCCTTCCTCGCCTACTTCGTCATTGGCATTTACATCCAGCGCTCGCAGTACGGCGCTTCGGGCTGGGACATGATTGTGCGTTTGCGACGAGCTCCCCTTTTGCCACTCGTCTCTTCGCTGGCTAACTTGTCTCGTCTCGGCCACAGCCAAACCGAGATATGTGGCGAGATCTGGTGAGTGCAACAGGCCGACTTCAGTCCGCTTTCTTTCTGATGCTGGTCATTGTCTTCACAGCCCTTTGTCATTCGCGACCTGGTGGGCTCGCGGTCAAGGAGCGGCAGCGCAGCGGGCTACAGTTCAATTTAGATGCATCTCCCGCACTTTCACCCACCCCCCTTGTATTTTATGACTTTCAAGCCTCAAAAGCCCATTGTGTGTCTGAAAAGATGTGCCCCGAGTTCTGACACCCACTTTGCCTGGCAAAAAAAGTCGTTTCGTGCATGATTTCATAAAGATGATACAAGTTATAGGTCCCGCTGCACGTCTCGGTTGAACAGGCCTTTTAGGCGGCGCAGGTCGAACTTTTGGCCGTCGCCTTGCTGCATCGAACCCGGCTTGGCCGAGTCTGCGAACGACACGCTCTTGGGTAAGGTGGTCTGCGGGTTGGGCGTATTGGCTCGTGAGGGGTCCGCCGAGCCATCCCTCGAGCCGGCGGAGAGCATGGTGAAGCCGCCGAAGAAGGACGTGCTCGCCATCGACGGCGACTGGGGCGCGCCGAGGAGGTGGGAGGAGGCCGCGTTGGGGTCCATGTCGATCTGCGTCAGGAAAGAAGAGTCGGCCAGCTCGGACATGGTGGACGTCTTGGCCAGAAAGATGTCCAGCAGCGAGCTTTGGTCTGTTCGGCGCACGCCCTGTTCGCAACCCAACACCACCAAATGAGCTTCGCGTCATCTGAGACTAGTGCTAAGGGCACAAACCTTGAGGTCGAGCATCTTTTGGAAGTCGGAGAAGGATTGGGACGGGATGAGCGCCAAGTAGTGCAAGACGAATTGCTCCGGTGGCTGTAGAGGAAAGCGATGGGTAAGATGAAGCATCTGTGAGAAATCAGCCAGCCACTTACATCTTCTGGCGTCATTATGCCTTTGAGGAGCGTCTCCAGCTTGGCTACGTTCTTATTGACGTATCTCGAGTAGCTGTGGGCGACAGTCAGATTTATCACGGCGACGAGATGAAGTGAAGACAGCGACCCACGTTGCATTGCTCCCAGATGTCTTGGTGAACGTTTGCGGCAAGGTCATCAGGCAGTTCTTGAGCGCGCGAAGGTCCAGCAACATCTGCTCGCTGCCGGTGGCGGAGATTGGCCGACAGCGGACGATCGATTGGGTGAACTTGGCAATGATCAGCCTGTCCACATCGCGGCAAGACTTGATTAAGTCGAAGAACGGAATCAAGGGATGCCAGACACGAACCCGACGACATGGTCCGCAAAGCTGCGGATGTATTTCCGATGCTCGACCTTGGACTTGACAACGTCCACCACGCTTTCGATGGCTCGGACCAGGTCCGCCACATAGGTGGACTCGGACGAGACCAGCTCGGTGTCCTTCCAAGGGCTGCGAGACATGAGGGTGAAGGCCGGCTCGACGGTGAACTCGAGCTCGTTGAGGAGGGAGGCGACGGCTGCGGCGATGGTGCTGTGCAAATAAGACAGTCCAATGAGCCGATTTAAGGCAAAAGTGGAAGGCAGACGCACGCAAAAAAGATCTCCTTCTCCGACTCGAGCGAAACGCGCTCCTTCAAATCGGGATGGATCCGCTCTTTGAGTCGTTCTTCCAGCTGTGAAGCAACCAAGCCTCGGACTCAATCTACCGGACAGATAAAGCGCGGCGGTCGCTCACCTGGGACGCGGTCTCAGCGCAAAAGTCGGCGGTGTTGATCACATAGCACGCAGTGTGAACTTCGTTGAGGTTTGGCCTGGAGTCGCCACTCGATCTTCGAACATCTCTAGGTGGACTGTAAGCCGAGATTTAGAGCCAAGCTGGAAACAGCAAAAGTGAAGCATCCGCCTTACTTCAAGCTGGCCGCCAGCACCTCTTCAGAGTAGGCCTTGAGCCACTTCTTGAACACGCCGACCATGTCGAGGAACGGGCTCTTGGTGCTGAGCTGGGCGCACTTCTCGAGCGTCTCGCTGTAGAAGTAGAACAGCTCGGTTGCTGAGGGCAGGATGGCCGACTTGGACTCGGGGTCGATGTAGGTAAAGGATCGATTCGCTTTGAAGTTGGAAACCATCTCGTGGATAGCTCTGTCGATTTCAGCAGCCTGGAAATCAGCGGGGAAGCTGATGAAAGGGAGAGCACCACCGACCTATCCTGAGCGTCGACGAAAATGCTCAAGTACGGCTCGAACACGCTAGAGATGGGCGAAGGTTGCCCAATGACAAGAGGAGCCAGTGCTATTAGCTTGTCGAACTGTGCGGATGGAGCTTTTGATCAGGTCATGAAGCCTGATTTAAAGGCACGAGCAAAACGCACCGGCATGCTGAACCGAGTGGACATCTCCTTCTCAAAGTCGACCGTCGCTTGCAAGCTTTCCAAGAGCAGGCCGACCGTGAGCGAGTTGGCGGATTTGGACAGCACCGACCGCACGTCGTCTCTGTACAACAAGTCGAACTGATCAGCTGTCCTTCCAGCTTGGGTTGAAGTTCTCGTACCTTGTTTGATATGCAAAAGCACCAAGCAACACGGCCCCGACTTTCCAGTCCGGCGGGAAAACCGAGGCGTGCTCCTCCTCGAACGTCTTGAGCAGCTTGCGACACCAGCCGTAGCGCCTGGCAACGTTGTCCAGGTGGCCGGCCTCGTTGTTGGGCGGGAAGAGCCGCTTGTAATCTTTGATTTGCATGGCCGTGTACCAGTCCAAAAGGCTCTTTCTGTTGGCGTGGAACGAAAGCAGGAGAAGAATGAGACGGATCATCTCAGGTAGGGAAAGCCACCGACTTTGCTTCTTCCCCTAGCGCATCCACGACCAGACAAGCTTCAGCCAAGCTGTTATTTCGCAGCGTCTTGTGCTGGTCTGAACTGAATCTGTATGCCCAGGGAGTCCCTCCTTATTGAGGTCGACTCATCAATATGGTGAAGGCAAGGGGGGCATACGCAGCTCTGAAATCCGTCATGACCTGCTCCCTGAGAATCGCTTGGACGTCCTGGATGCCTTTGAACAGGCTGTTGATCCGCTCTATTGCTGTATAAGACTTGAAATATGCTTGGAGCTGCTTGATGGCCTGCATGTCTCTGACTCGATGAGTATAGAAGAGTACTAGAGCGAATCAGGAAGACTTGCGAGCAGTGATTGGGCCGTCTCCTTGTAGCGCTTGGCTCTTGCCAATCTGGTGAGCTGGTCGAACCCATTGACTGTGCAACATGCCCCCATACTTAGAATCAGACAGGCTGCTTCATAGGTAGTGACAATACTGCGCACCTAGCATCTGGAAGCGCTTGACGCCGGTCATGCTGGACACGATGTTGCGCTTGGCGAGGTCGAGCGTCTTGATGTCCCTCGTGATCTCGCGGACGACGACCTCGGCCTCTGTGGCGCCGGAGGTCAAGTGGCTGATCTGGGTGAACAGGTCGCCGATGAGCTCCTGCAGCTGGGCCATGCGCTCCACGTCCTGGGCCGAGGTGGCCGCCAGCTGGACCTCGAGCGAGTGCATGTCCCGCCTGAGGACGGCGATCTGCTGCTCTATCTTCAGGTGCACCACTTCCAGCGAGCCCATAGACGCCTCTGTGCGCAGCCGTCAGCCAGCGTGCAAGGCTGCATGACAGGGGAAGACGGGGAGCACCATCTGGGAAGAGCGCGTTCAGAGCGTGCTCGACGCTGAAGGCGGAATCCAGCGCATCCAGCTCGTTGGTGTGGCCGAGGATGCCATTCAAGCCAAGCAAGATCTCAGTGGGCAAGGCCATCACTGAGAGGAACTCAGGCGGCTGCTCCTCGACAACTACGCTCTTCCGCAGACGGTGACTTGGCTCTCTCCCGGCTTTTGGGTTCTGCTTTGTCCTGCTTCAAGTTGGTTGCTCAGAATGATTCCTGAATGCCCTGCACGATGCCCAAAACTGCCTTGGAACAGAGTCTGCTCGTAACACCATCGGCTTCATTTGCGCCTGACTTGACAGCAAATCATGCCGCGCCTTCCCAGAGTCTACATCCTCCGCCATGGCGAGAGTGAGTGATTTCCATCTTCGTCCACTATGCCACCGGGCGAAGCTGACCATGGCGTCCCTCAAAAGCTGAGTGGTCCATCTCTGGCCAGCATGTAACACCACGTTCGCCTTTCTCCTGGATGTCAGACGCTAACTTGAAGCCCGGATCAGACTGGAATCTCGGATATACCGCTAACAGCAAAGGGCGTCCAAATGATCAAGGACGTAGCGCCGACTTATGCCGGCAAGGGCAAGCTGCTCTGCCCGCTCACCATCAACACCATCTTCCTTTCTCCGAGATCAAGAGGTGAGAAGCCTGTCGCTACCTAAATCAGCAGCATAGATGCTTCATTGATCTCGTCTGGCTCGCACAGCCCAAAAGACCTTCGAACTCCTCAACGCCGCCTCTGACGTCCCCTTCAAAAACCCTCAGACCACCATCACCACCACGGAAGATGTCGGAGAGTGGAAGTACGGTGACTATGAAGGGTCCGTGAATTTCGTCGACGACAGCTTTGATTGGCCAAGCTGACAACTCGGGGTCCCGGACAGGCTAAAGACGGAGGAAATCCGAGCGAGGAACCCCAACTGGTGGATCTGGACCGATGTGCGCTTTCTTTTCCCCCCAGTGCGCGAGTGGGCTCCTTGACGAGAAGGCGGACAGGGCTGCCCGAACGGCGAGTCCGTGGAGGAAATGACCACCCGGGTGGACCGCGTCATCGACCAGATCGTGGCCATCCATGACACCTACATCGACCGGCTCAAGAAGAAGGAGGTCAAGCCGGAAGAGCACGGCGCCGACGTGCTCATCGTCAGCCATGGCCACTTTTCCCGCTGTACGTTCTTGACCACCTTCGAAGTTCACTTCTGAATTGAGCTCACCGAACGGACAGGCTTCATTGCTCGGTGGAACAAGCTGCTACTGTCAAAAGGCGAGACCCTGGTTACCGACCCCGGCTCGCTCCAAGTCTTGGGCTATCAGCACCACAACGTCGAGGAGCGGAGCTTGCTGGGCCTCAACCTGCACTCCTACTTGCTATAGCCTTCCTATTAGTAACGCACACACCCATAACTTAGACATGCATGTTGCCACCCATATACGGTCGATTTTCGGTGATCACAAGCCGACATTGTTTTGCGCTTGCTCCACCGCCGCGTGACGCTGCTCGTTTCTGCTCGAGTGAACCCAGTCTTGCTCCTCTCCCCGTGTTGCTCTTTGTACTGTTGCGGATATCAGGGCCGTCTGCTTTGACAATGTAGCGAATGTCGATCCATCGCTCGCTCACGGCGCGTGAACAGGTGTTCGGAGTCGAAGTCCGGACGACCTTGGCTCGTTCTCCCAGCTTGTTCCTGTCGGCAGACCGTATCAACCGCGCGAAACGTTTTCTTTGGCACACCAAGCCCTGCGCGAATCTGCGCTTCTTCATGAACCGGCAACCCGGCGACCAACATCGTTGTTGTGGTTGGTCACCAAGTCCTTTCGCGGAACAGAGCCGAGCTGGGCGTGCAGATCAATTCGCGATGTTGAGCGATGTTGACTCGAATAATGAAGGAACAGCGTAACTCTATTATAGGTGCCGGCCAGTTTCTTGCCTCTTGCTTCAACGCAGTGGTCTTCGGCAACTACTAGCCTCACCTACAGTGTCATTCTCTTGAATCTTTCCGCTCCTTTTGATCAATGTTGGTCGCCCCTCTAGTTCTGGCTCTCTGCTGCCTGCTGCCGGCCACTGGTGCCAAAGCGCCCGCCTCCGCCGCCAACCAAAACAAATGCCTGGTCACCGAAGCTGACGCTTTGGCGTTCTTGAGCAAGCCTGACGTTGATATACCTTGGACTGGTTATCAGAAGCACTTTCCGAAGAAGATTTCAAAGCCCAAGCCGCTGTCGAAGAAGCGTTCACTGGACAAGCGGGCTGCGGCGGTGTTTGACAGAGGCAATTGGATGGCCTACCAGGATGGCACCAAACTCATCACTGAGCTCAACATTCCTGGTCTGTGTCTAAATCACCAAAACCGATACAGTTACTGACCTCTGGGCGAAAACAGGCACTCACGACTCTGCGACTCCCGGGACAGTATGTCTTGCTGCCAATGACCTCGGATGAAGCTCCCATCTGATCTGTTCCTTGCTGAACTTAGTACCAATGGGCCGTGTATCAATGGACGGTGACTCAAGACTACTCTGTACAAGGCCAGTTGTACTCGGGAATCCGCTTCCTGGACCTCCGCGCTGGCTATGCAAATGGAGACGAGCGCTTATGGATGTACCACTGCACGTTTGATGTAATCGCTGCTTTCAAACTCTCGCTCAAAGCAAACACAGCTGCTGTTCAGCTCAATGATGACGACCGCAACCCCAAGCTACTCCAGGGCGAGTTTGGTGTCATATACGATTTCTTGAGAACCTACAAGGTAACGTACCCCCTCATTCAAGTATCCCAGAAGCGCCCTGCTGACCATCCTATAGGGCGAAACCGTCATTGTCTCCGTCAAAGAAGACCACAGGGCCGATAATGTCCACCAAAGTTTTGCCGCAGACGTAGTGAACCTCATCAACAAGAACCCCGACATGTGGTGTAAGCAAGACTGGGCCAAGACTGGCCCTCCCACCCTCAATCAATGTCGAGGCAAGGCGATCTTGTTCGCCCGCTTCGAATGGGACAAGGAAACGCCCTTCGGTCTGACCCTTGGAGGTGGCAGCTGGAACGGCCACGAGAACCCGGATCGCGCAGTCTACAGTGAGGATGCCATTTCCCTGCATGTGAAACCCTGCTAACGCCGTCTTCGACCAGGCTACGGCAAGGGCTCCGTCATCGTCCAAGACCGCTACGAAGTCGACAACGACGGCGACACAAACGCAGCAGTAAACTTCAAATACGAAAAGTGGGTCGGCCCCGTCCGAGAAGCTTTCGTGAACAAGGACAAGGCAAGCCTAGCGAACCACCGAAGCTCTTCACCAGCTCACCGTTAGGCATTCAGAACAACAATATGAACGTTCGAATCAACTTCTCAAGCGGGTACCAGTATAGAGGCTTCTGGAGTGCCAAAACTACCCCCGCGGTGCGTCCATCCGCCACTTAGTTGACAGGAATGAAGTGCTCACGATTTGG
This sequence comes from Cystobasidiopsis lactophilus, assembly GCA_001599975.1. NCBI lineage: Eukaryota > Fungi > Basidiomycota > Agaricostilbomycetes > Agaricostilbales > Chionosphaeraceae > Cystobasidiopsis > Cystobasidiopsis lactophilus. Next base: position 1,258,815 of record BCIO01000005.1, read on the forward strand.
CCGAACTCGCAGACTCTGGCCAAAGGCAATGGCGAAGATCTTGGCGTCAATCAGAGGATGGGCATCGTTCTTGGTGACCAAGCCAAGGGCAAATCGCCGTTCGGCATCAATGGTCAGTCCTACTTTTCACTACCGCCAAATTGTGCTAACGTCCAGTTCGGCAGTCATGGACTTCAGCAGCTTCCCAGAGGATCTCGTCTACAAAGTCATCTACGCCAACGACAAGAACCCTCCTCAGTTCACTAACAAATGATCGGCCGCCTCTTTTGCCACCGGCCTTCTTCCCATCCGTTTCGATCTTTCGCTTTCTTAGCCTTGATTCTGGAACCATTTCTTACCATAGACTATGAATTGCCAAGCTTTGGCGTCCCAACTTAACCACAAATGGTTTGCATGAGCCTGTCTGGGCCTCCGGCGGCATCACCTCTTCCTCAGCCTGAGCGACCTGCTGAGCAATGGCCGACCTCCCAGAGAAGCGAATCGTCAGCCAGGCCTCTTTGGACGCTTTCCTGAGCTCTCAAACGCACGCGGACATTGTCGAGTTCATCGAAGCCTTGAACGGAGCTTGCGCGGGCGTCAAGACGAGCGCAGAGTGCCCCGAGTCGCCCGTCGTCCTCGCCATCCTCCAGATCCTCGCTCAAGTCTCAGACTTGGTTCAGAGCACGCCGCCGGTCGACAACGCCCAGTCGCGCTTTGGCAACCCGGCCTTCAAGACCTTCTATGACAAGCTCGCCCTCGAGTCGCCCGCTTACCTGGCCGCCATCCCCGGCCTGGACCAGCAGCGCATCCCAGAGCTGGCCGTCTACTTCAACGAGTCGTGGGGCAACAGGGAGCGCATCGACTACGGCTCGGGGATGGAGCTCAACTTCTTGTGCTGGTTGCTCTGCCTTCACAAGCTCGGCCTGCTGCAGGAGGAGGACTACAAGGCCGTCGTGATCAAGGTGTTCTGGACGTACCTGTTGGATATGCGGACCATCCAGAGCACGTATTGGCTAGAGCCGGCAGGTCAGTTGGAGCCCTCCCTCTCGTTCGAACTTCCATTGTGAATGTCTCAAGTTTGGGTCTGGCTGACAGGATCTCATGGCGTGTGGGGACTTGATGACTACGCATGTACGACTTTGAACCTATATGGACAGATGGGATCCTGCTAACTCATCGACGACAGTCCTGCCATTTCTCTTTGGCGCCTCGCAATTGAAAGGTGCGTCTTCTCAGACCCTAGCTATACCCCTTTAGCTATATACGCTTAATTCGACACACAGGGCATCGCTACCTACGGCCCAAATCCATTCACGACGCCGACATCCTCCACGAATACTCAAAAGACTACATGTACTTGTCCTGCATCCAGTTCAACAACTCGGCAAGTCGCTGCCTGTCCTCTAGCTCTTTGCCATGTGCTCATGCTCGGTCCTCTTGCAGATCAAGACCGCCTCGCTTCGGTGGCACTCGCCCATGCTGGACGACATCTCTGCGGTCAAGACTTGGGACAAGACCAACTCGGGCCTGCTGAAGATGTACAAGGCCGAGGTCCTGGCCAAACTACCTGTTGCACAACACATCTACTTTGGTTCCCTGCTGCCCTTCCCGCTACCCAAAGAAGCCACCAGAGACGAGGACGAGGCGCAGCAGACGGACGAGCACGGCCACGTTCATGTTCGCGGCGAGATGTGGGGAGACTGTTGCGGGTGAGTTTGGTCTCTTGTTGGCAGTGAGAGACGAGAAGCTCACGGACTCTGCAGCATCAAAGTGCCGGCGGCCTTTGGCGCGGCGCAAGCCGACTCGGACAAGCGGGCGAGGGTGCCATTAGGGCCGACCATCAAGCGGGTCCCGTTCGACTGAAAGTCTGCATTGTATCACTATCAGGAATTGTAGCCAATCATCACATAGCATGGACACTCACTTTCTTGCCACCTTGACTCATCCAACCCAGAGGCGCGCATTGTGAAAGATGCGGATCCATGGCCCTCGTCCATTCCACCCATTCGCTTGCTCGCGAGGATACCAAGAGTTGGCCTCGAGCATGGTGGTGCGCTCGGGGTGCGGCATCATGGCCAGCACGCGCCCGTCGGGGCTTTGGATGCCGGTGAGGCCGTTCGGGCTGCCGTTTGGATTCGCGGGATAGAGTGTGGCCGGCGCTTCGTTGGCTGCTGGGTCGATGTAGCGGACAGCCGCCAGGCCAGCAGCGGCAAAGTCCTCCTCTGATCCCGAGGTGAAAGTCGCTCGGCCTTCACCATGGGCCACGGCGATGGGCAGCTTGGAGCCGGCCATGTCTCGCAAGAAGATGGAGGGCGTGACGGAAGAGGAAGGTGGTGGCGCCAAGACCTCGACCATGCACACTCGCCCCTCGAAGCGCTCCGACTTGTTGGTCTTGAAGTCCGGCCACGTCTTGGAGCCGGGAATGATCTCGCGGAGGTGGCTGACGAACTGGCAGCCGTTGCAGACCGCCAAGGTGAAGGTATCCGGGCGCTCGAAGAAGCTGGCAAACTCGACCCGGCCAATCTCGTGCAGCAAGATGGACTTGGCCCAGCCCGAGCCGGCACCAAGCACATCGCCGTAGCTGAAGCCACCACAGGCTGCCAATCCTTTGAATTGAGAGAGCGAAACGGCGCCAGAGAGCACGTCGGACATGTGGACGTCGACCGCGTTGAAGCCGGCGGCCGCGAATGACCAAGCCATCTCGACATGCCCGTTCACACCCTGCTCTCTGAGGATGGCGACCTTTGGCCGGTCGTTCAGACTAGTGATCTTCTCCAAGGGAAAAACCTGGCCAGGCTCAAAAGTGAGCTGGTAGGACAAGCCTGGGTTCTGAGCCCGAGTGTGGGCGACGCGGTCGAACTCTTCCTTCGCCGTGATGGGGTTGTCGCGCAAGCTTTGGATCTTGTATGACGTTTCTGACCAGAGATTTTGAAGTTGGGCGAGAGAGGCAGAATACATGAGGGAGCCCTCGTGGATGATGTCGATCGCCGCATCGTCCGTCGACAGCGCCACATTGCCGATGACGTGCAGAGCAGTCGAAGGGAGGCCAGCTGCCACGAACGTCTGCACGAGCTGGGAGACGTCGGACTGGCGGACTTGAAGGACAGCGCCAACCTCCTCGTTGAAGAGAGCAGCGAGCGGGTCAGTGTGCGCAATGGCGTCCAAGGAGATTCCGACACCCAACCGGCCAGCAAACGCCATCTCGGCGATGGTAGTGAACAGGCCGCCGTCGGACCGATCGTGGTAAGCTAGGACCAGGTTGGGGTGGGATTGGCGGATGCTCTGGCACGCTTGGAAGAAGTGCTTGAGATGCAGCGCGTCCTCGACATCCGGCGCTTCGGTGCCAATCTGCTTGAAAACCTGTGCCAGCGCAGACCCTCCAAGCCGTTGCTTGCCGGAAGCCAGATCCACCAAGACCAAAACAGTCGGCCCTCCGGCCTCGACCTCGGTGGCGAGAGCTGGCGTCCAGGTCTTCTCGATGTTGTTGACCGGCGCAAAAGCGGTCACGATCAACGACAAGGGGGAAGCCACCGAGTGCGCCTTGCCGTCTTGTTGCCAGCGAGTTTGCATTGACATCGAGTCCTTGCCCACCGGAATGCTGATGCCCAGCTTGGGGCAGAGGTCGAGACCGACTGCTTGGACCGCGCTGTAAAGGGCTGAGCCTTCGCCAGGGTGACCGGCTGCCGCCATCCAGTTGCAGCTCAGCTTGACGGCTGCCAGGCTATCGACGTTGGCAGCGGCCAGATTGGTGAGCGACTCTGCGACCGCCATCCTCGCAGAGGCTGCAGCATTGAGCAAGGCCAGAGGTGTTCGCTCGCCGATGGCCATCGCCTCGCCGGTGAGGACCTCGAAGCCGTACGAGGTGCGGGTGACAGCCACATCGGCGACCGGGACCTGCCACTTGCCCACCATCTGATCTCTTGCCACTAGTCCAGTGACCGAGCGATCTCCAATGGTGATAAGGAACGACTTGGAGCCGACGGAAGGAAGCTGGAGGACTCTAGAAATGGCGGTGGAGAGGGCGTTGGGGATGGTAGTGTCGGGCTTGAGGTAAGTTTGGAGCGAGCTGTCGAACTGGATCTGGTTCGGCTGGGCGGTCTCGGCGCGACGAGACATCTTGGGAGGCTTGCCAAAGAGAATGGGCATGCTGAGGTGGATAGGCTCGTCGCCCAGCAACCGGTCGGTCACGATGAGCTCCTGCTCTTCCGTTGCCACGCCGACAATGGAGTACGGGCAGCGTTCTCGCTTGGCAATAGCTTCAAAGCGCGCCAGGTAGTCGCCCTTCGGGTTGATGGCCACGACGTAGCGTTCTTGAGACTCGTTGCACCAGATCTCGAGCGGGCTCATACCGGGGTCGTCGACGAGCACATCCCTGATTTCGAAGCGAGCGCCCAGGCCGGCGTCGTGCACAAGCTCTGGGAGGGCGTTGGAGATGCCGCCGGCGCCGACGTCGTGGATGGACTGGATGGGATTGTCGTCGCTGGCCGTGCAGGCATTGATCACTTGCTGGCACCGGCGCTCCATCTCTGCGTTGTCGCGTTGGACAGAGGCAAAGTCGAGCTCGGCGGAGGACGCGCCAGACGACATGGAGGAAGCCGCGCCGCCTCCCAGCCCGATCAACATGCCCTGCCCGCCCAACACGATGATGGAGGCGCCCGGCGAAATGGTCGACTTGAGCGCGTATTGTGGCCGAACGTTGCCAAGACCGCCAGCAAGCATGATGGGCTTGTGATAGCCGCGCACTTCAGTCTCCGAAGAAGAGGAAGCCGAAGGGACGGCCTCGCAGAACGTGCGGAAGTAGCCAGTCAGAGCGGGCCGGCCGAACTCGTTGTTGAAGGTCGCAGCGCCGAGCGGGCCCTCGATCATGATGTCAAGGGCAGAGGCCATGTGGTGAGGTCGACCAAAGTCGGTCTCCCAAGGCTGGACGAAGTCGGGGATGAGCAGGTTGGAGACCGTGAAGCCGGCCAGACCAGCTTTCGGCTGCGAACCCCTCCCAACTGCTCCCTCGTCCCTGATTTCACCACCTGATCCCGTTGCCGCACCCGGATAAGGCGAGATGGCGCAAGGGTGATTGTGCGTCTCGACCTTGCACAGGATGGGCATGTCCTCCTCCGTCGCCGTGTAAGAGCCGGACGCGTTGGGGGCAAAGCGCGCTGCTTTGAAGCCTTCCATGACGGCAGCGTTGTCCGAGTAGGCTGAGATGGTGTGCTGGGGGTGGAGCTTGTGCGTGTTTCGGATCATGCCAAAGAGCGAGTTGTCCTTGGCTTGGCCATCGATGGTCCAGTCGGCGTTGAAAATCTTGTGGCGGCAGTGCTCCGAGTTGACTTGGGCGAACATGAACAGCTCGCAGTCGGTCGGGTTGCGGTTCTCCTTGACAAAGGCCTCGACGAGGTAGTCAATCTCGTCATGAGCCAGAGCCAAACCCAGCTCTTGGTTGGCCGACACCAGCTTATTCTTGGCCTCTGCTGATCCTGCGCTCAGCACGTCGATGGTCTTCAAAGGCCTGGGAGGGGTGGAGTGGAAGAGGGTGGCCTCGGGCGGGAGCTGCAAGGACAGAGTCTGGGTCATGCGGTCGTGGATCAAAGCGGAGATGGCGGGCAGCTGCTTTTCTTCGAGGACTCGGCCGTCTGAGAACTGGAAGGCAAAGACGAGGCCGCGCTCGATGCGCTCCACAAATTTTTCGAGCTGGCACATTTTGGCAATGTCCGTAGCCTTGCTCGACCAGGGGGACTTGGTACCCAGTCTTGGAAGGACGAAGACGAGATTGGAAGCGGGCGCGGCTCCCTGGAGGGCCTGCTGTAGAGCCGGGCGGGTTGTGGGCAAAGTATGGTCATCGCCGTAGGTGAGGAGCTCGGCGAGGATCTTTTGCTCGGTCGCCGGCAAAGGCTGCTTGGTCTGGACGAGGTGCAGAAAAACGGCGTCCACCTGCGCGACGTGAGGGAGCTTTTGCTGGATTTGAGCGAGCAAGGCCTGGCGTTTGGCGCCTGAAAAGGGCGAGGTGCCGCCTTCGATGACGAGCATCTGCGGTCTTCCACTCAGCCTGTGCGTGCTTTCGTATGGATTTCACGCACTTTTGAGAGGTCTGCTTGCCGCTGGACTCGCTGGCCAGGCGCACACAAATTTCAGCACCTGAGAGCGCCTTTCGCCCGCGGGCTTCCGGCGCTGGTCCGGCCTCCCTCCTGCGGCTCGACGCTGGTCGAGGCTCGACGACGACCTTTTTGCCTATTTTTGCCTTTGTGTGGTGTCATTGATTGGGTCGCAAGCGGGCAGAAGCAATGGGGAAGGCGTTCGAGGTGGACGTGTGCATCGAGCGGCTCATGAAGAAGGAGCTGCTCGCGGAGGCGGCCATCAAGGAGATCTGCGAGAAGGTCAAGGAGCTGCTCATGCGCGAGTCCAACGTCGTGCACCTCTCCGCGCCCGTCACAGTCGTCGGCGACATCCACGGGTGCGTCTTGGGTCACAATTCATGCTGTTTTGGTGGCGGCCTAAAGTCTCATGCGCTGCCCTGTCAAACAGGCAATTCTACGACTTGATTGAGATCTTTAGGATCGGTGGACCTTCTCCTTATACCAACTACCTGTTCCTAGGTGCGTCGTGGCCTCCATCCCCGTGCGGCGACCTCCTCGCTCATTGTGGACTCCATGGCGCATAGGGGACTACGTCGACCGGGGGCTGTTCAGCGTCGAGACCATCTCTCTTTTGACCTGTCTCAAGCTCCGGTATCCAGACCGAGTCCAATTAATACGAGGCAATCATGAATCTCGGGCCGTCACTCAGGTGTGCACCCTTTTGTTTGAACCCCTCACCATTGCCAACGCTAATTGGACGTTGGGCGCAAAGACGTACGGCTTCTACACCGAGTGTGTGCGCAAATACGGCTCGGCCAACGTGTGGAGCTACTTCACCGACATGTTCGACTTTCTCACTCTCAGCGCCGTCATCGACGACAAGATCTTTTGTGTCCACGGAGGTGCGTTGTTTCTCCTCCAATCCCATATCTACTCGATGTTGAAGAAACGTTGTCGTGGGGCGCAGGCCTTTCGCCTTCAATTCACCTAATAGACCAGATCAAGATCATCGACCGGTTTCGAGAGATCCCGCACGAAGGCCCGATGGCCGACTTGGTGTGGTCAGATCCAGACCCGGATAAAGAAGAGTTCGCAATATCACCTAGGTGAGGAGACTGGTTCCAATTTGCTCTCAGAGCTCAGTTTCCACCGTCTTCCAGAGGCGCCGGCTACACTTTCGGCGCTCAAGTGGTCAAGAAGTTCCTAGACATGAACGACATGAATCACATCCTGCGCGCCCACCAGCTCTGCATGGAGGGCTTCTCCCAGCTGTACGATAACCGGCTCTCCACCGTCTGGAGCGCGCCGAACTACTGCTACCGGTGTGGCAACGCGGCTTCTATTCTAGAGGTGCGTCTCATTCACTCATGATCTCGTTGTGGTACCTCTTCATGATGAGGGGCACAGGTTGGGCCGGGCGACACCAAGCATTTCAACGTGTTCGATGCGGCGCCGGAGAACGAGCGAGACGGGCCGGCCCAGCAGCAAGGTCAACAGCAGCGGGTGAGCATGGCGCCAGGTCCATTGGAGCATTTCTGACGCTGAGCTGCTTCCTTTCACAGTCCGAATACTTCCTTTGAAGTTTCGCACCCACGCGACATTTTAGCTGATAGCTAAGCACATGCACGACCACCCTATTCAACGCGACCTGTCCCACCAATCACGACCACACTGATTCCCTGTCGACCCTGCATTTCTTCAATGGACATCATATACCCAGAGCATTGAGATACCCTCCGGCTTAGAGAAACTGGAAGAGCGCTGGCGTTGTAATGACTAGACCAGTACTCGCTTCGGCTACTATTCCTTGAATGATCGTGTAGATCATAATCGTCTTGCTACGCATTCTCGCCACTGACCACAATTGCCGTATGCTGGAGGCGACGGGGCCCGGCGCGTGCAGGGGTTGCCTCCAAACGCCACCAACGTGCCTTGGACTACGATGTCTATCATTGCCTCTGTACGACATGAATGATCTCTTTTGAGTGGACAATGCTCGGCCCTTCACTGCTTTGGGAAACTTGCTCGGTGCCGGCTCGCATGCGAGGCTGAGAAGACCAAGAAGCGGTGCTGTCGACATGTTCTGCGCTCCGAGTCACTACGTTTTCTCTGTAACGACCATCTCCACTGAAGAATGGAGCAGCCGAAGCCAGAGCTGGTAGCCTTGCTGACCTGCGCCGCTTCCGTGGCCGTCTGGCTGGGATTCTGCTTGTTCAACAGCCAATCTGGCCCAAGAGTCCAGCTTGATACCAAGTCTACTTTTGAGCGAATCGAGGAAGAGATCTTGGTCGAGATTGTGGCCTCGCAACAAGGCTTCGGCAAGGACGCCACGGCGCTTTCGACCGCCAGCAGGAAAAGTTGTATTTCGCTTCTCGCTGCCTCCTTCGCTTTTGTCGGTGCCATCATAAGCAACGATGTCACGTCATCTTTCATCGAAGCGGAAGGCAGTGCTGTCCCTTGGGTGAGTAGTCGAGTCGACGCGTTACCTTCTCACTAACCCGTGGAGCCCCCAGCTTTATATCGTGCTCCTCTCGGCCTTCAAGCTTGGCAAGCTGTCTCCGTCCGTAAAGACTCAAACACAAGGCCACCTCGTCGTTCTCGCTTTCGTCAGCCTTCTCTTGGCGCTTTATCGCCTTGACGAAGATCTGGCCTTTTCTCTGCTCAACTTTGGCGCGGCTGCGGCCGTCATCTTCGTGGAAGGGATCTGGGATGGCCCGTCTTCTCCGCCTACTGTGACTCCAGCTTCTGAGTCGTCCGACGAGACGTTGCGGCCTGTAAACAGTTGGCAGCACCAGCCCCTCGACGATGCATCTTGTCTCCTCGGCACTTGGTTCCTGACAAGGGTTGACTGGGTTCTGGACAAAGTTAAGACGGTCCCGTTCTCGCCTGAAAACGTCCCTCCTCTTCCCGTCGACCTCCGGTCCGCCACAGCTCTCTTGGATTTCAGGACAACGAGAACCGCGTCGACTTCCATTTTTCGCCAGTTGCTCTCTTATTTTGCACGAGACTTCTTGGTCTGCTGTCTTTTCAATCTTCTAAAGGCCATCACTGGATTTGGGCGACCGGCTATCATCTATGTGCTGCTTCAGTATCTGGACGGTAAATCCAGCTTGACTCAAAAGCAGGGCTACGCAACTGCTATTCTTTTGAGCCTTACGATGCTTTCCCAATCGTTCTGTGAGGCTATACAGATGCAGGTGCCAAACTTTTCACCCTAACCATGTGTCGCAGTCATCACCCACAGCAAGCAACGGGCGAAGACCCTCGCCGTAAAAGTCCAAGCCATCTTAAGCGCGGAGATATTTTGTAAAACAGCCAGGCTACCGGTGGCAAACGATGCACATGGAGAGGAAGTGATTGACGGTGGACGACTTCAAACGCTCCTCACCAACGACGTGTTGACAAGTTGAGTGCTCTGATTTTAACCCACCTGCGCGGGATCTCACAATGAGTCTAGTTTGTGATGTTATTTCCGAGGATTTGGGACAGCTTGTTGAGCTTCCTTTGTCGACTGTCGGCGGCATCACGGTAGTGCTATGGGCGATCGGCTCTGCTGCCTGGTTTGGACTGGCCTACGCCGTGGTCGCATCTCTCGCCAAGCTTTGGTTGACCAAGCGGTCGACCGAAATCTATCAGCAAAAGAAGCAAAAGATGGACGAGCGTTTGCAAGTGTCGGCCGAAATTTTTCGCCACATCCGATTCTTGAAGCTACAAAACTGGCTCCCACACTTTGTCGCCTCTGGGAATGCATTGCGCGCCGAGGAAATGAAGACCTTCTGGCGTGGGCGCGTGCTTCGGTCATTGCAGTGGACTGTTGGCTGGTCGTTTCGCAACCTCTCGTTCTTGGCGATCGTCGTGGGGCACGTCTTCATTCTCAAGAGGACACTGGAACCAGCTGCCGCCTTCACAGCTCTCATTGCCACCATGACCTTTGCTGTGCCATTCAATGTTGTTAGCGTTTTACTCGGAATGGCATCAGCGGCGCTATCTTCAGGCCAGCGCATCCAAACATTCTTGGATTTGCCAGAGACTGCGAAGTTTGACCAAACCGACAGCGGCGAACAAGTCGGATTCAAGTCGTCCACGGTGGCTTGGGTTCCTGACCAAAGCCCTTTCCGCCTCCACCTCGACCACCAGTTTGGCAAAGGAGTGCACATCATTTCGGCACCCATCGCAACGGGCAAGACAAGTCTCCTCATGGCGCTTCTGCGGGAGACCCCAGACGCTTCCCTCGGTGTCTCTTGCCCAAATCCGCCTACGACAAGCTTGGTCCCCCACGTCGCCTTTTGTTCGCAACTGCCGTTCTTGATCTCAGATTCGATCAGACAAAATATCACCTTCTGCCAGCCGTGGGACGAAGACAGATACGCGCTTGTCGTGGACGCGTGTTGCCTGCTGCCGGACTTCCAGCTTCTTAAGCACGGCGACGCTACTCAGGTGGGGGCAGGGGGACAAAGGACGTCCGGAGGCCAAAGGCAGCGTATAGGTGAGCCTTATCTGATCACGCGGCGCCACCCTCGCTAATCGCTCTTAGCAGCTCTGGCGAGGGCACTTTATTCACAGGCCGAAGTCTTGCTTCTGGATGATATATTATCAGCTTTGGACGCCGAGACTGCCCAAATCATCTGCCGCAATCTGTTCAGCGTCGCATCTGACCTGCTCTCCAGTCGCACCACCATCCTTGTCTCGCACTCGTCAAGCTCCTACCAGTGGAGTGACAACGTGCTCACCCTTGTGGACGGCCGCCTTGCTCCTTTCGAAACTGGGTCAATTTCCCTTGAAGCAATGCCGGCCTCTGCCGATAACGTCGACGATGAATCGCAAGATTCAACTGTGGACGCGAAGTCAGAGGACAACATCTTCAAGAAGGAGGTTTTATATCGAGGCATGGTTGGCCAAGCCCTTTTGGGCTATCTTTGGAGGCAGTTCGGAGGTCTGCGCTGGGGTAAGCTTCATCGTCGTAGCGGTTCACGCGAGGCTTAACCTCTCGCGCTAGTGGCCGCCTGCCTGAGTTTCTTCGTTCTAGCGGAGCTCTGCAACTCGCTTGCTCTAATGTACGTTGTCTGTCCCGAACTTCAACTCCGCTCACAAGATTTCAGTGTTTTCAAGATTGGCGTTGAGGATCAGACCCATTTCCGCGCTTCTATGAAAACTTTCGTGCTATTGGCTGTCTTGACATTCCTCTTTCAAGGTACGCCGGTGCTGCTAAGCCCTTTGGACCATTGCTCACGGCGCCTCCCGGTTTTAAGCCATTCGCTTGCAACTCTTTTTCTTCCGGGCTTTATTGTTTTCGCGCCGCTGCTTTGGCCACCTGTTCCAGCGCCTTACGGGAGCGAGTTTGCCGTGGCTCGAGGGCACGCCCTCGGGTCGAATTCTGCAACGACTCTCAACAGACACAGATGTACGTTTGGATGCGTTCACAGTTCGCAAGGCCAGACGTGGTGCTAACTGCAGCTCAGAGGGTCGACGACCGCCTCTTTCAGTCTGCAGTGTGCGTCCTGGCCGACTTCTGCTTGGCCGTCGGAGCCACTGTACAGATTGCTATTTTTGTACCTTGGACTATCGTTGCAGCGGTTGCCTATGTTGCTGCATCCATCAAGCTCGTCCACACCTATTCCATGGGAGTGCAAGACCTGCGGCGTTTCGAGTGAGTAGAAGGCTATGCAGGGTGGGATCATAAGCTCACCCGGCGCCATACAGGTCTGCAAGTCGCAGTCCTCTGTCCAGCTATGTCTCGGAGCTTTTGGCCGGTAAAGTCACTTTCAGAGCTTTCGGGTGCCTTGACGACGTTCAATCGCGCGCCGGCGCCTTGACCGACACCCTCTTGACGCATTCGTACAATGTCAAGACATCCGCACCTTGGATTTGGCCAGCCTTCGCGACAGGCTCACTCTGATTGTGAGTCACAGAAAACTCGGGCGTGCAGAACCTGAGAACTAATGACGTTGCCACAGCCCCAAGGTTCGTGCTCAGCGACCGGGGCAAGCAGCCGGGCACCCTTCTGACCGAGTTCAAACAGATGCATCCCTGTTCGAAGGCACGGTCAGGTTCAACCTGGACCCGTCTGGCACCACCTTGGACGCCGACCTCTGGCGCGCCTTGCAGCTGGTCAGCTTGGCTGGCAGGCCCGACTCGCGCGTCCAGTCGCTGGAGATGCAGATCATCGAAGAGGGTCAGAACCTCAGTGCTGGAGAGCGACAACTGCTCTCCTTGGCCCGTGGCATCGTAAGCTCCGCCCCTCGTGCTGGCCTCAGAGCATTGATTTGGAAGCGTCCAGCTGCGGCTCTCGACTTCCGCCCTGGTGGTCTTGGATGAAGCCTCAGCATCTCGTGAGCTCCCTTAACAACCCAAATTCTTGTGACTCACAGCTTTCCGTCAGTCGACCACGCCACCGACGAGATCATCCAACAGGTTATCCGCTCCGAGATGACAGGCAGCTTGCTGTGCATCGCTCGTAGGTTCTTTTGTCGCTCTTGAAAGACAACCAGAATGCCAAGAGCTGGGTGTAGACCGATTGAAGACGATTGGCGACTTTGACAAGATCATCTGTTTGGACGCCGGCCAAGTCGTGGCGATGGACACTCCCGGCAACGTGAGCCTTCTCTCCCTGGCTTACTGGACCTTCCTCTAACCCTCTTCTACCAGCTACTGGCCGACCCTAGTTCGATTTATCACAAGCTTGCCCGCGAGTCGGGTGACTTTGCCACACTGGTGGCAATGGGAGCCAAGAAGTAGTTTCGTCGCTATTTGGCGGACGTAGCTTTCAGCCCTTTAGCAGGTCGCATCCTAGATTTTCATAGTCAAGAGGCGAGGCCATGAATTGGCCTGCCAATGGCCAGCTCCTCCGAGCTCCATGACGAGCGTAGTTCAATGAACGCTCAAGACTGCCAATTCAACCTCTATTTCCATACCGCTGTGGACAATTGAGAATACTAGCGCCTCGAAGTCGGGTCCTAAGCTGACCACCTTTCCCGAACTCGGAGGTGACGTGTGCAGCAAACCGCCGTCAAAGGGATCGGCCTGTCTCAAGTCTGCCCTCTCCACGAACTCGTTTATCACCAAACCATCATGCTGTGCACAATGGGCCTGATGCGCGCCCTTCCAAGCACTAAGCTGATGGGGCCTTCGGCTTCTCTCGTTTGTGCTGACTGCACTGGGTGCCTTCTCGGTACAGCTTCTTTACGACACTGGCCTCCTAAAGGCAGGAATACCGGCCTCGTACCGACTTCGAATCATACTCTTCTGTCCCACACCGTCGAAAAGGACCGCAGGAAATGGACTGGCCAGCGCTAGCAGTGGGCGCCAGCTGTGGCGTCTCCTTGAGCCTGTGGCTATTCCCCTTTCTGATCAGAAAATGGCAACATCAACATGGCAAGATTCAGCTCCACGAGCAGGCTGCCATGGACAGAATCCAAGACGCCATTCTGGCCGACCTCCAAGCTGGCAGCTCGTACGAATCCCTCAAGACACCCGCTTTTCGTGCTACGGTAGAGCCATCGATGAAGAGCTTTGTATCGCTATCCTTGTCCTTGTTGGCAACTGGGGTTGGGGCGTTTCGCCTATTAGACAGTCGACGCTCTCCCGAGGTCATTCTGCGTCTGGCTTGGGTAGGTAAACGCTTCTTAAGACTAACAATCGCCTGATATTCTTCATTGTAGGCATACATGGTTCTTCTTTCGTTCTTGAAGCTTGGTCGCACATCGCAAGACGTTCGCCTCCGGGTCCAAGCCCACCTCGTCCTTTTGGCCGCAGTCCTTGCGCTGCATGCTTCTTACGAGCTGCACGACGAAGATCTGAGACCTGCGATTGATCTGATCGCTGGCGGCGCGATCATTGCAGTGGAAGGCTTTTGGGATGGGCAATCGTTGTCGCCAACTCCTTATCCCTCCAGCCCCTCCTCCAGCTTCACTGACGACACTGTCTTTCCGGACGACTCTCATGCTCCTCCTCTCGACCAGACGTCCTCGCTCATTGGCAGCTGGCTGCTGCTCGGCATCGATTCCGTGCTAGCGCGCGTCGAACGAGACCCTTTCTCGCGCAGCAACCTGCCAGGGATGCCCTTTCGAACCGCCGAAGCTCTTGCTGCGTTTAGAATCACACTACGATCAACATCGTCGAAAAGTCTCCTCAGCCAGCTGCTTCTACATTTCCGTGGCAGCTTCTGGATTTGCGGCTCATTGAATATTCTTCATCTCCTTGTCACCTTATCCATCCCTTTTGTCCTGCGAACCCTCCTCTTGTTTCTTCAAGGCGAACTTGCTTTGTCGGATCGTGACAGCATTGCTGCAGCGGTGGCGCTTGGCGGCTTGTGGATTTTCAGAGGGCTGGTGACTGCGGCGAAGAAGCAGCGGACAAAGCGAATTGCTAGTGAACTTCAGGCTCTCTTGACCTACCAAGTAAGAGCTTCCTTGAATGCTCTTTCAAAAGGCTTTAAATTCGTTCGACAGATTTTGTTCAAGGCGGCGCGACTTCCCATTGCAAACGAAGCGGCTGCCGCAGATCAAACGGACAGTGGCCAACTTCAAATCATCCTGACCAACGATATCGGCATCCGTGCGTAGTGCCCCTCCATGCTTACCCAAATCCGCTCGCCCTGATTTAGAACCATCAGTGAACCAAATGGCCGACGCCGATATCTCGTGGTTTGTGACCGAGCTGCCCCTATCTATGGTGGCCGGAATAGCCCTCATGTTCTGGATCATGGGCTCGGCGACGTGTTTCGGCGTGGCCTTTGTGGTTTTTGCGTTCCTAGTCAAGTTGCTGGCCGTCAAACGTTCCCTCAAATTCATTCGCCATAAAAAGGACATCATGGACCAACGCCTTCAACTCTCAGCTGAAATCTTTCGCCACTTCCGATTCCTGAAACTCAGCAACTGGCTTCGAAGCTTTATCGACCTCAACGACGCCACGCGCGCAAATGAAGTCAAGTCTGTCTATACGCTGAGGTCCTGGCAGTGCCTCGAATGGACATTCGTCTGGGCCATGCGACCGATGACCTTCGTGGCAGGTGCGCATCGTATCGTTCACCTGAAGTTTAGTTACTAAGTATGCACTGGCGCAGTTGTCTTTGGCCACTGTGTTATTTTGAAGAGACCTCTCGATCCTGCTACTGGCTTCACAGCCCTCCTAGCGGCAGATATCCTATCTGGTCCTTTCAACGAGCTCGCCTTCTGGATCAATTCAGCGACATTGAGCTGGATCTCGTTGGGGCGCATTCAAAAGTTTTTAGACCTTGCAGAAACCACCAAATTCGACACGGATGACCACTCCGACCACGCCGCGTTCAATAATGCCTGTGTTTCCTGGTCCGACTCCGATGCAGATTTCAGGCTCCAGCTCCATCATCGTTTCCGCAAAGGCTTGACAATCATTACGGCACCTATTGCTCAAGGAAAGACCACCTTATTGCTGGCTTTGTTACGCGAAGTGCCGTACTTGCAGGGTGCTGTCTCTTGCCCCCAGGCGAGCATGTACAGGGAAGGGGTCCACATTGCCTTCTGCGCTCAAAATGCGTTTCTCACGTCTGGTGAGCCTTGTTCGATTCTGTCTTGCTGCGCTCCTGCGGGTGCTGACCTAGCCTCAGGGACCATTCGGGACAACATCCTGTTCGGAAAGCCTTTCGACCCCAGCAGATATCAGGGAGTAGTCAAAGCGTGCTGCCTGCAGCCTGATTTTGACATTATGAAGTTTGGAGACGCCACTGAAGTCGGTGAAGCGGGACAAAGGACCAGTGGCGGCCAAAAGCAGCGCATTGGTAAGGGCTATCTGCGTGCGTTGCTCCCGATTGACTTACCATATCAACAGCACTGGCGAGAGCCATCTATTCTGACGCTCAATATCTGCTTCTTGATGACATCCTCAGCGCCCTCGATGCGGAGACTGCTCAAAAGATCTGCCGCAACCTCTTCGGCTCTCGATTTCTAGCGCATCGCACAGTGATTCTTGTTACGCACTATACCATGGCCTTCAGATTTACGCAAAACTTGCTCACCTTTCACCAAGGTCGTCTCGTACCCTTGGACCAGCAAGAGGTCCAGAAGCTCGAAACGACACATGCTCTCAGCCCAACTTCGCCAAATGGTCCAGATCTAGCTATTCCAAAGACTGCTGCGGAGGAAACTCAAGACGACATCTTCCAGCAAGAGTACCAGAGCCGTGGTCTAATCTCCACGTCGGTCTATCGTTACCTCGTGAAGCAGTTTGGTGGCGCAAGATGGAGTATGTGCTTTTCTCTCCGCTGCACTTCAAAACCAGTCTGATGACGGTTACCAGTCATTCTTTGTGCAGCCTTTTTCGTGGTCTCTGAGTTCGGCCAGAGCGGCAGCCTTTTGTAAGTTCAAGCGGATATTTCTCTCGGCGAGAGCTGATCTTGCTCATCTTGCTCTCAGGCTGTTCAAATCAGTCATAGAAGCCAACGGAAGGAATTTTTCCAGTGGCATCTTCCTTTTCAGCCTCTGCAGCGTGGGCGTCGTTTGCCTCCAAGGTGCCAGGCTGTTCGCCTTTCACTTCCGCGGCGTCGTCACCACTCAACGAATCTTCCGACACCTGTTCAAGAGCCTTACCGTTGCTAGTCCAACGTGGATCGAAGCTATACCCACTGGAAGGATTCTTCAGCGCCTGTCAACCGATACTGACGTGAGCACATCCCTTCTTTACGTCAGTTGGTCGCACTAACTGCTGATGGACAGCAAATTGACCTTGGAATATTTTCGACCCTCATGTGCCTCTTCACCGACGTTTTGATGGCGACTGCTGCAGCGGTCGGCATTGCGCTCTTCATACCCTGGGCCCTGGTCGCCGCGGTCCTCTTTGCTACTCTCTCCGCTTACTTTGTCACCCTCTATTCAAGGGGAGTGCAAGATATGAAACGTCTAGAGTGGGTTGCTCGGCCTTCCCCTTTCCACGGACGCGCCCTCAGCCGACCACTCTGCAGGTCAGCCAGCCGAAGCCCTTTGTCAAACTACGCGTCCGAGCTTCTCGCCGGGAGAGTCACTTTTCGAGCGTATGGGTGCCTGGATTCGGTGATGACCCGAGGAGCTGCACTCGTGGACGACCTGGTCATCCCAGGCTACAATCTCCGAACGTTGAGCATCTGGTTTGGCATCCGACAAGATCTCCTCAGCGCTACCGCATACCTCTGCCTGGGGCTATATGCGGTCAAGTTCGGACTTGGCGCTGGTTCGGCTGGATATACTTTGTGAGCGAAACCCGCACCAGCCTTCGAGTGATATTTAGACAAAAGAGCCAGCAACTGCCTCTATCTCTTCGGCATTCATGTCTACTGGAGTTGTTTCCATTTCAGCAACGCGGGAATCCAATTGACAGCGCTTGAACGGTAGGCCCCACGAGCACGAGCAAGCCCATGCACCAACTGACCGCGTGAACCAGCGTCCTGGAGTATTCTCTTGGCGCCGAAGAAGAGACCACCGATGGGGCCTTGCCTCCTGCAGAATGGCCGGACCGCGAGCAGCCCATCTCTGTGGACAGCCTTGCCCTTCGCTACCGCCCAGACCTGCCTCGAGCACTGAACGGCATGACCTTCACCATCCAACCTGGCGAGAAAGTAGCTTTGGTGGGCCGGACGGGCTGTGGCAAGTCAACGATGGCCCAGGCCTTCTTCCGAGCGCTCGAGGCTGAAGACGGCGCCATCCACATCGGCGGCCTCGACATCCGCACCTTGGATTTGGCCAGCCTTCGCGACAGGCTCACTCTGATTGTGAGTCACAGAAAACTCGGGCGTGCAGAACCTGAGAACTAATGACGTTGCCACAGCCCCAAGGTTCGTGCTCAGCGACCGGGGCAAGCAGCCGGGCACCCTTCTGACCGAGTTCAAACAGATGCATCCCTGTTCGAAGGCACGGTCAGGTTCAACCTGGACCCGTCTGGCACCACCTTGGACGCCGACCTCTGGCGCGCCTTGCAGCTGGTCAGCTTGGCTGGCAGGCCCGACTCGCGCGTCCAGTCGCTGGAGATGCAGATCATCGAAGAGGGTCAGAACCTCAGTGCTGGAGAGCGACAACTGCTCTCCTTGGCCCGTGGCATCGTAAGCTCCGCCCCTCGTGCTGGCCTCAGAGCATTGATTTGGAAGCGTCCAGCTGCGGCTCTCGACTTCCGCCCTGGTGGTCTTGGATGAAGCCTCAGCATCTCGTGAGCTCCCTTAACAACCCAAATTCTTGTGACTCACAGCTTTCCGTCAGTCGACCACGCCACCGACGAGATCATCCAACAGGTTATCCGCTCCGAGATGACAGGCAGCTTGCTGTGCATCGCTCGTAGGTTCTTTTGTCGCTCTTGAAAGACAACCAGAATGCCAAGAGCTGGGTGTAGACCGATTGAAGACGATTGGCGACTTTGACAAGATCATCTGTTTGGACGCCGGCCAAGTCGTGGCGATGGACACTCCCGGCAACGTGAGCCTTCTCTCCCTGGCTTACTGGACCTTCCTCTAACCCTATTCTACCAGCTGCTGGCTGACCCTAACTCGATGTACTACAAGCTCGCCCGTGAATCCGGCGATTTTGCCGAGCTGCTTCAGATGGCCCAACTGAAGTCGCCTGCCCCTCTTATCAACCTTTAAGCAAAAACGGCCTCTTGGCCGATCTGATATACCAAGGAGGTTTTCTTTCACCCCTCTCAGCAATGATAGAATATTGCTAGAGTACGAAAAGGATGATTTGCTATCTTTCCATCTCAAGCAGTGTCTCTTGTTCATTAGAACGGATATCTCGTGCCGTGCGTGCATACAACAAACCCACAGTTAGAAAGGCCGCCGAAAACAAATCTTACAAGCTCGCCGACCCCCGCGCCATGCCCTCGCTAGCCCGCTCCCATTCTTCCTCGTCCGACAAGGCTTGAACGTGCGCGGGCGGTGCGACCTCGACCGGCGAGGGCGACGCCTCCTCCCTCTTGCTCTCTGCCAGGGCCGAGCTGTCCACCTGCAGGAGCGAGCCATCCTCATCCGAGATGTCCCAGTCGACGTCGGACTCTTCCTCGTCCGCCACGTCCTCTAGCTTTTCTGCTGCGGCCACAGGTGTGATGCCTGCCACTGCTGGTGCTGAAGCGGACGTCCCATCTTCGAAGCCTGCGCTAGCTCGAGCGGGGGCCGGGCTGGCGTTGGTGCTGCTTGACCGAGAGGCAGTCGACCTCTTGGCCCAGCCCGGCGGCGTTTCGCCAACGGAGTAAATGGCCGGCTTCAGCGCACTCGAGCGGGCCTGCCAATCCCGGAACTCGTCCTCGCTCCGGACCAAGAAGCCGAGCAGCATGGACGGGTCGAGCGAGGTCAAGGCCATCTTCCGCACTTTGTCCGGATGGAAGGTGGTCAAGTCGGACGGGGAGTAGGCACCAGCAAAGAAGCGGTCCAGCTGCTCCGCTGGCGAGACGGACGAGGCAGAGGAAGAAGGCCGCCGCCGCCCTTGAGTGGGCGAGCCATTAGGTGGCAGGAAGGCTGAGCGGTTCGTGTTGGTGGACGCGTTCAAAGGAGGCGGCGAGCGGGAGAGGTCCTCCCAGTCGTCGTCCTCCGGCAGCACCTCGACGGGCGCTGCGGAAGTCAAGGGCAACGTTGTGGCCCATTTCGAGAGCGGCTCGTCCAACCCGGCCATAGGCGCGGTAGACACGGCCGATTTTGGGTAGTGCGGGTCAATGTAAAACAAGCTGTCGTCCTGCACGCCAACAAAGTAATACGAGCTGGAAGGCCTGCCGCCGGAGATGCCGACTGTCTGGGGAAAGGTGAAGAGCTGCTTGATAGCGGGGAAGTAGATGGGGTTGACGCCTTGCAAGCCTAAGCGGATGTTGAGCAGGATAAGCACAGGCCGGGACCAGTCGCCGTTGGAGGCGGCCAGCACTTCCGTGTGGTAGACAGCGCCGTCCATGGTGGTCACGACGCCCAAGCCGGCAGCGGGAAACTCATCGCATAGTGTTCTGTATCGAAGCCACTACAAGTAAGGCTCTGGTGAAAACCAAGAGCGGAAAGGCAGCCGCACCTGATAGCGCCAGCAGCAGTCGAGGGGCCAAACCACTGGCCGACCTCTTTGCCGAGCTTCTCGCCAACTAAAGCGAACCGGTGCACGCTGAACGGTGCCCAGGCCGCCGGATCGTCCAAGAACCATGACAGCAGTCGGACGTATTTGGGGTAGGCCTGGGGCAAGAGCTGCTGCGTTGGCCGGGGCTCGATCTCCCCTAGCGCCGCAGTCGACCCGTTTGACGTAGGTTCTTCTAAAGGCAAAGG
This sequence comes from Cystobasidiopsis lactophilus, assembly GCA_001599975.1. Lineage (NCBI taxonomy): Eukaryota > Fungi > Basidiomycota > Agaricostilbomycetes > Agaricostilbales > Chionosphaeraceae > Cystobasidiopsis > Cystobasidiopsis lactophilus. The sequence continues at coordinate 1,279,086 of BCIO01000005.1, forward strand.
CTTCCGCCAGTCTGTGGATGCCGGGTACCTTTGAATCTCGTACGGAGGGATATTGTGGTGAAACCAAGAACGCACCTCGACCAAGGTGGGTTTTCGCCAGCGCGTTGGCCAACAAGCTCTGACCCGTTCTCAACATGCAGCCCCAGCCGGTGTCGCTGGTCAAGCCCATCTGGCCATTGGGCAAGGGCGCGGCAGGGGAGCCACCGCCTCTGCCGATGCTGCTCGCCAAGCTGCCCACCAATTCCCTTAAACCCGACGAGTTGGGCGGCGAACCGGAGGATGACTTGGGGGAGCAGGCGATGGGCGGGAAGTTGGAGCGGTAGGTCAGCTGGATGCGGGAGGTGAAGTCGAGGTAGAAGGCAGGCGGCCAGCCGTTTGTTTGGCTGATGGAGGGCAAGGGCACGGTTCTGCTTGAGGACGACGAAGAGGTAAGAAGGAGCAGCTGGGAGGCGACGGGAGTGGTGGAGGTAGAAGCGGCGTCGTCATCCGCTGTCAAGGTGGTGGAGACGGAAGACCGTCTAGGTGGCGAAGCGACGTGGCCATTCGCAGCTGCATCCAGGTGGTGGTTGAAGGACACAGGAGGAGAAGCAGACGCGGTGGAAGACACGTCGGAGGAGGTGGACTTCTTGCGCTTGCTGTTGCCACCAACTGCACCGCTGCTGCTGCCCTTGCTGGGGCTCTGCAATACGCCTTTTAGCCTGGCCTTCTTCTTTTGCTTCTTGTTCGATGGAGCCGCTCCAGCAGCAGCCAAGAACGGGTCCTCCGACGGGCTGGCAGACAGCGGGCCTGCAGCAGCAGCAGCAGGGGAAGTGGGCGGGCGGTAGCCTTCGTGGCAGAGGCCGAGCAGGTGGATGTCAGAGGGCGAGCGGTCCACGTTGGCGTCTGTCTCGAACATCCAGTTGGCCGCTCGGTCGAGCCACTGCCGGTTGGCGGAGGGCAGCTTGGAGGTGGAGGCGACGGGCCCAGCTGGGGCCGACTGCTGCTGCTTGTTGTTGAGCAGGTTGGACATCCACGCGGTCAGCTTGCGCGGGAGAGCATCGTTGTTGGCAGCGACGACTGCAGAGGTGGCCGCTGCCAGGTGTTGCCGGGTGGGCGGAGCAGCACTGGGCACGAGCGCACCACCCGCCCTCGAGGAGGCCTTGCGGAGGAAGCGAGACCCGGGCGAGGAGCGAGGCTGTGGCTGTGGCTCGACCTCGGTGAAGCCCTCGCTGGCCATTTGCCACGCTTGGCCCCTTTTGGTGCTTGGCTGCCAACCTGCGCGTACGCGAGGATTGGGTGGACGAGGACCACATGTGGCAAGATTGACTGGGCTAAGTGGCAAAGGGGCTCTGAGTGCACGCTGAGTGATGTGGATATAACAGCGACATTTAATTCCAGATTGCAGTGGGTCAGAACAAAGGCGAGAGAGGCAAGGCTGGCCATGCACAAGTTCGGCGGGTGGCGTTCAAGCCAATGTGACGAACTTGGGACGCTCGCCTGAAGGCACACCGAGCCTCACTTTCGCGTTAACTCCAACCTGCCCCTCTTGATAATGACGGGTAGCTGGAAAGACGGCAGCGACGTCTGAGATGACTGTCGATTGGCTCGAGCGCTCCGGAAGGCCTTGATACTTGGCTCTGAAACCATCCGACACCATCATCAACTTCAGAGCCAGAGCCAGCATCTCTTTGTGGTGAGATGGAGTCATCGGGAGGCGCCAGTGTTTCCAAGCCCAGGCGGCGATTTGATCAACGTAACACTCTTGCTTGCAATACGCGGAAGCCGAACCGAGTTGCGCTGCTGCGGCTTTGAAATAGGAGTCAAGTGGGCAGCCCATTTGCTCGAGCCTGTTCATGCAATGAGAAATCAGATGCGACTGAGAAGGCCTTTGACCTCACATGAAGACGGCGAACATGTGCCAATCAATCCATGGCTTCGCCTTGTAGGCCCGCATCACGGCCGCCGGAAGGTACAAACTGGGTCCATTTATAGCAGGCTGTTCCGTGTCGCATCGCACCGCAAAGCCGAGATCACCAATTTTGAGCACAATGCGGACTTCGGTGAAGCGATTGAGCTTCTTGGCGCCTGGGCCCATGAGCTGGATATTTGCCTCATCTCTTTCGTGTCCGTCGCCGTACATAAATGCCATCATATTAGAAGACCGGAAGTCATGATGAACCCAGCCCTTGTCGTGCATGAGTTGCAAGCCCTTTGCGAGGCTCGGAGCGGAAGATTGTAGCATCATGATGCGATCAATGCTAGGATTGGCCCGCTGGAGCCCGAACAGATCGCGTCCGTTAGCCTCTTCGAGACCGACGACACAAAAAGAGAAGAGGTAGGCTTCCGATCCGATGTTGCAAGCAAACACGAAGTCGAAGGCGAAATCAAACTCCAGCAAAGCGCTGAGTCGCTGGTCATAGTGGGGGAATTCGGGGTCCGAAGACAATGCGTGTCCGTCGTACAGGCCGAAAACTTGTGCGTACGCCAAGGCTTCGGCCTCATACATCGCTTCGTTGCGCTGGGTCTTGTACAACGGATCGATCATAATTTTGAGAACACCACGGCGACGAGAAAGCGTTTCCAGAGGTCTGAGGTCCTTCGCGCCTGCCGAAGTGACCTGATTGCCGGTGTGCTCGATTCCGCGAGGACAGGGTAGGTGGTGAACTGCCTCTACGAGATGAGTGTCGTCAAAACGCTGACCCTGGGCATTCAATGGGCAGTGGGTAAGGTCAGAGCAGTGGCCGGAGAAATGGGGTGGAGGGCGGTGAATGGCGCCAAAGACGGGCAACACCTGAGGGACGATAGTTCCGTAGCTTCCTGACATGTCCCTGCACGGTCGGGTGAAATGCTGTTCGTCCAGCAGCACTCTCGTAAGGGTTTCTTCGACCTCGATAAAGCCTTTCAACAATGCCTGCAAGTCGAAGAACTGGTGCAACAGAGCAATCTTTTCCGCTGGCGCCCTGGGCTCGCTCTTCAAAGTACCTTTGAGCACTATCGCCCGAGCAAGACAGGTGGCACGAGGGTCGGCTTGGCGAGAAAAGGAAGCTCGGATTTCGCCTCCGTGCGAGAAGATCAGGTGCGGACTTTCAGCAAGGAATTTGCCACCACGAGCACGCTCCCTCTCTTTCAGTAGGGCCTTGCAAAGGAATCTAGAGTATCGCAAGATCATTGGGTAGTCGTTCGTCTGGAGTTCTTTCCATAAGGCAGTTTGGGCTTGCACCGCCTCGCCAGGACTGTCGCTGCTGGCATCTGAAGGATGCCTGCGCAGAAGTTGGCCCAATCGTTTGCCATTCAGAATCCAATGCGACCACAGCCAGCTGCGACTGGTACCGAGATGCTCCTGCAGAACAATGGCGGCTGCTTCTGTGCCGTGGACGAGGGCTGAGGCCCGTCTAGGAAGCAATGAGCATCAAGGGGCTTACGACGCTCTGCTTTTCGACTGTTTGAGATATTCATCGTTGGCTGACTGGCGGTTCTGGAGCAAAGAAGGGAGAGACCCAAACAGGGAACGTCGCTCCTGGCGCAGAGGCAGTGCCTTTGCCAGTCCACGTAACACCCAATCTCTTTACATTGTCAAAGGGAAGACCCAAAGCGCAATCCAGCCGTCAAAAGGAGGGCAAGGGCACTGGGTTCAGCCATGGGGCAAAGCAGGCTCGTCGAGCTGGCAGCGGGGCAAAATGGTTGCGAGGCATTCTCATCATTCATGGGCATCTTTCGAGGGCTCGAATCGGACATTCATGGCAGGCAGATGGCAGCTGCTGGAGGAGATTGGCGCACGCGAGGATTGGGTGGACGAGGACCACAAGTTGAAGTCGGTGGCGACCCCATCTCAAGAAAAAGGACTTGGAGGACTCCAGCCATCACAATGCAGTCTCTATTCACCAGATCGACGCTCAGACAGGCCAGCATCGTCAGGCCGCAAGTGATCAGGGCGGCGGGTTACCATGCCAAGGTCATCGACCAGCAAGTTGCCTCCTCGTTCATGCATGAGCCAATCATTCGCTTACCACGTTCGGACAACCAGCTACGAGAACCCTCGCAATGTGGGCTCGCTCAACAAGAACGACATCAACGTCGGGACTGGCCTCGTCGGAGCGCCGTGCGTTTTTATGCTGGACGAAGCCCTTCGGCAAGACGGCAATGCTAAACTTGACTTGTCGATGCAGAGCTTGTGGCGATGTCATGAAGCTCCAGATCCAAGTCAACGATAAGGTGTGCAGACCTGCTTATACTTTGAGACCTTGTCCTGGCTGTGATCTCAAGCTGCATGGAAACGCACACAGGGAGTCATCAGCGACGTCAAGTTCAAGACGTTTGGCTGCGGCTCCGCCATCGCCTCGTCCTCTTACATGACCGAGCGCGTCAAGGGCATGACCCTCGAGGAGGCCGGCAAGATCAAGAACACCGAGATCGCAAAGGAACTCAGTTTGCCACCCGTGAAGCTCCACTGCTCCAGTCCGTCCAGATCCTTCACCTAAAGAGCTTGCGACTTTGTGCTAATCGAATCATTGCGATGAACAGTGCTGGCAGAGGACGCCATCCAAAGCGCCATCCGGGACTACCAGGCCAAGAGGGCAGCAGGCAAAATCGGCTCCGGCAGCATCGACGTGACCCAGTCGGCCGCAACGGGAAGGACCGAAGCGACAATCAACGCTTGATTTCTCCTTCTGACTTTTCAGACTTCTTGGGGCCCGGGTTGCGGCAGTGGTACATAGGCAGGTAGCGGTGGTGACGAAATCAACTCTCGGCTCGCGCGCTGACCCAGCTTTGTAAATATATCTCTCTTTTCGCTCTGGCAGAGCCCGAGACTGTGTCCCAAAATGCAAATACGATCCTTTTTGATACTGTGACCGGAGCTGGCGAGCGAGCCAGCACTTGCAATAATTGGCAGACGCGACTCGGAGGTCCACCTTGCGAGGCCGCACTAAGGTTGAGCTTCACCGGCCCAATCCAACTCTTCCAAAGCGCTCAAGCCTCGTTCAGAGATTACAGTCAAGTCACAGAAAGCCATCCAGCAGCCATGCAGGGCCCCGCCGCAGCTGTTTTCGCCATCCCCGAGCTGGTGGACCTCATCGTGCTCCATGCCTTTGAGGGCTTCGTGCCTCCCCAACCGCTCTCAAAAGTCGGTCTCCAGGTTATCCAAGTTTTGTTGAGAAGGATTAAAAGCTAATCCAGAGGAGTCGCCAGGACCTCGCTGATCTCAAGACTGTGTCAATGTTGTTTGTCCAGAGCTGGAGACGGTGCTTCTACCGGCGCGTCGTCATTGCCGGCCCGAGCGCGGTTCTCGAGCGCTTCGTGGACCGGATGCTGGATACCCCTCACCTTGGCCAGTTGGTCAGGCAGATTGACTGCCAGAGCGCCAGCCAAGGCCTGGTCGCCGCTCGCCACACGGTGATCCTGCTCTTCGTCGTCTGTCCTAATGTCAAATGCTTCAAAATGTCCGGTACGGCATACTTGAACTGTCTCACCCGGCGGCCCACTCCCACCCTCCCCTTCAAATCTTTGCGCCGCATCAAGCTGATCTTGTGCGACCACCCGCTCTGCCACCAGCATCTGCAGCCCGGCTGGTTCGAGGGCCTCCTATCGCTTCCAGACCTCCAAGAGCTGGTATGCAACGGGATCTGCGAGCTGGTCGAACAGACCTCGGCCATTTTGCCGTCCACGGCTTGCGTCCCCCGCCCGCTGTCCCTCTTGGGCTTAGCCGGCCACCAGAACAATCCTGTGTCTTGGCTTTTCCTACAAAGCTGCGTCGCCCGTTGCCCATACCTGACCGACTTCTCGTTCTGGGCGCCCACGTCGCCTCCGAGCGCCTCGGAGCTGGAGCTCTTCTTGCTTCAGCTTGAGCCTACCCTCGTCAACTTGTCGCTCATGACCTGCACAAGCCGAGGCACTTCGAAATTCAACAGCAGGCTCTTCCGCGACCGCTTCCCCGCCCTGCGCAAGCTCTCCTTGTTCTCTGTGCCAGCTGCTCCGGAGTTGCTGTACAACTTGCCAGCCAACCTCAAGACTCTTCGACTCAACGGTCTCAAATATATTGGCGCGCGCGAGATCATCAAGTGGCTCTCCCGTTCTCGTCCCAAGCTCGAAGAGTTGTCGATTGCGAGATTGCTCGGTCAGGGGCTCGGCGCGGACAAGTCAGCATCGCTCGCGACAGCATCTCAGATCAGCGAAATCGGCGTCCTGTGCAAGACTCTCGGCATCGACTGGACATACCTGGCCAGCCGCATCGGGCAGGGTGTAACGCTCTACACCCCGCCAACGGAAGGCGAGTGACTGCCTGCTCTTGCCTTTTGCTTGCGTTGATTCCATGTCCTGACCCTTCAGAGTGATTGTTTGCATGCTAGGAGTAGGGCTCAGAGTGGTTAAGGGTGCGAGGGATAGTGTTTTGGAGAGGAACTTCGTGGGGATGCAATGTGTACAATTCTTTGCGGGCTGTCTATGTGGAAGCTCTACCAACCCACACAATTTGCTGGAGTCTCTGTGCAATTGGGCGCCGAACTGTAGAGCACTTCGCTCGTACCGTTCGCGGTGAAGCTGTTTGCCACCACCTGCCCTCCGGTGGCCGAGACCATCCACTTCATGAAAGCCTCGGCCAGTGCCTGGTTGCTTTGGCATACTTTAGATCCCAGCAAGAATGAAGCCGGGTTGAGCAAGAGGTCGTCCGGGTCGGTATCTTCGCCTCGTTTGTACAAGGTTAGCTGGTCGGTCACCGATTTGGTTTGAGATTGTGTTGTGAGGAACGTGCCCCTATCAGTTAAGGTGTACGCTCCCAGTTCGCTGAAAAGCCAGGAATGAGATGGTGGTTTGGGTCTGCGAAGTTCTTACCTAGCGGCTGTCAAGGCGGCGACCGGGTAGGCCTGATAGTTTATGTACCAGGATGATGCCGGGTTTGCCCACGGAACTTGGCCGATGCTGGCAAACAAAAAGCTCTCTTTGATGTTGGTTGCGGACTGTATTCAGTTGCTTGAGCTTCAACATTCTGCAACCCGACATTTCCAGCCCAACCTTGTCAAATCTCGAGATGAAGCGCGACACGCCGCTCTGCACTCCATTTCAGATTGCTTCACGCATAATTCAAAAGAGAACCGTACAGCGAGATTAGCTGTGGCTGCTCCCTGCGCGACAAATTTATTGAATATGTCGAGGACCGAATCGGTCGATTGAATATTGGCGGGGTTCTGGGAAATTCAGGCCACATTTGCAGGACTGAGAGGTAAAGTCACCCACAGAAGCGGACCCGACTAGGTAGAAATGATCTCGGAAGCCATAGACTCTCTCCTTCGAGATGGACGCATTGCCAGCAGCATATTCAGCAGCCGGGTTCTGAAGGTGGGACATTAGCAATGCCAGCGTTCAGAAAGTTGTGTCTACCCACGTAGGTTACTGCTATGTCCGCTTCGCCTGAGGCAAGATAAGCGATCGACTGCGTCGTGTCGCCCAACAGCCAAGAAATCATATAAGGCTCGCTGGCCAGTCCGTTGTCGATCGAGTAGTCAATGAAAGCAGTTGCCAGCGCCCCAATGAAGCCGCTCTGGCCCGCTCCACCTGAAAGTTGAAGAAACGGTCAAACAAGATGGCCACCGCCTGACTCTCGAAGCGCACCATTCGACAGTCGCAACCGCACTTGAGTGCCTCCTGGATGTGCCTTGCCAGTGTAGTTGGCAGCCGCAGCAACAGCATATGTGCAAACACCGCTCGAATCATTCGTCGATTGCCGAGCCTGGAGAACAGGCGGTGGCGCAACGGGGGCAGCATTGGTGGCGGCCAACATGGCGAGCAGACTGGCGAGCAAAGACAGCATTTTTGTTCAGATGATGGTCTAGGACGAGAAAGCGAGAAGGCGAGGTGGGGCAGTCCTGCGACTGGCAGAGTTGGAAAGCAGACCGAAAAGGCAAACGATCGTCGAGCGAGCAAAAGAGAAGATTGCTTGGGGCGCTGCTCAACGCTTCACAGGAACCATTGCAACAGTCATCAAAAGCAGCATGTGGCAGAAACACACACCAGCCGAGCAGAGGGGCACAATTTGCGTCAAGCTTCCACCAAGAAAGGGCACTTCGCTGCGCGGGCGCTGGCCTAGCATTGTTGGCTCGACTTTTGGCTCGCACACGGTCTCAGATCAGTCTCGGTCTATGTTTCTGGCTCGCCGTTTGGAGCCAACAGGGGGCCGAGCCACGCGAGCGGGACCGGACAGGTCTCACCAAGCACCAAGCCTGGATTTGGACGGCGACACCGTTTGATATCTCTGGCGTCAATTCGTTTGTTCAGCAATGGCCAACAACAACACATTAACGGCAGCGCAAAAGGCGTTAGCGATTCAAGAGATAGTCGATGCGGTGGTCCAGCAAGCGTTTAACGACACGACCTTTGTCGACGAGGACGGCTTGCCTTACGAGAGCTACGACGAGCCATTGCCTCAGGTGCCGTCTTCTAGTCGTGCTAGCACCCCAGATTGAATTGCTGACCAAAGAAGAGCAAGGACAGACCACCCTCAGCTTGGCTGTCGTCTCTCGAACTTTTGCGTTCGCTGTTAGGAAGGCCCTCTATTCTGACGTCTCTGTCCGAGGGTCGCGCCAATTCTCGCTGCTCTTGGATGTACTGAGCTCGAGTCCTGCTCTCGGCCAACTCGTGAAGGCCGCTACCTTGCTGAGTGCCATGGAAGAGTCCGTGGCAACCTTCTACGTGGACGCCACCCAGATTGCGGCTTTTCTCGGCGCTTGCCCATCTCTGACCCGTTTGGTCATCAACGGATCCCAATTCCTGACGCCCCTTTGCGATCCGTCTGTTTGCGCCGTCGCTCAAAGTCTTACGTCGATCGAGGTTCGGAACTGCAACTGGGACAGTGAAACAGGAGCAGAGGCGCTAGAGGGTGCTTGGCTGGACGACATTCTTGCTTTTCCCAATCTAAGGGATCTGGAGCTGGACGAGATGCCTTTCGGGGCGGGCGAGATGGACCCAACAAGGACAGTTCAAAGCACGGTCCAATACCTCCTGGTGTCAAGCGTCAACGAGGATGTCCCCCAAAGCGCTCTCCTCCAGCTCCTCTCTCGGTGCCCGTCTCTACACGAGTTGCATCTTGCAGTCCCACCACGGCGACACCCGCACAATTACGCCCTGACGGAGGCGTTGCGCTCGGTCTCCTCTCGACTCACTCTTCTCGTTCTTAGCCAATATTATCGTCGGATCATTGACTCGACGCAATTCGCCAACGGCTATCCCCTGTTGAAGACCTTGGTCTTGAACGGAGTTCCTGCCAATAAAGATCTTCTCTATTCTCTTCCACCGAAGTTGGAGCATCTACGCCTGTGCAGAGCTATATGCATCGGCCAACAGGAGATCAAAGATTGGCTAGTTGGTCCGAATTTCGACCCACAAAACCTCAAGCATCTGGAGGTCATTGGAACATTTTACGAGGAAGGGATGGAAAGACGTCGGCATCACGGAGCTGTGAAGTCTACGAGTGCCCAGTGTGAGGAGCTAGGGCGCCTTTTGGCCTTGAAAGGCGTGAAGTGGACGTACGAAGAGGAAGAGGATGATCCGCGGGTCTTGGCTTAAGGGACTGGGCAGCGGAGTCGATTGCAATGAGCTGGCCCTCCTCGCTGACAGTAACCAGTACCAGTGACCGTATCTTTCGCCACCGCCCCCCGGGAAGTTGAATCTGAGAATACTCCCTTAGGACCGGACTGCCCATACGGCTGGCCCAACTTTCGTCTCTTGCTCCCTAGCTTCTCTCTTTGACAAGCAGCCCAAAATGAGCAAACCGGCTTTGGTGTTCGTTGGCGCCTGCTACATCGACACTGTGCTCGAGTCGGTCGCTTTCATGATCTTTGATTCTCTGCCTGCCTCATGCCTTTCTTTTCTCATTCAGCTTGCCGCGGTATCCAGAAGAAGATGAAAAGCTGCGCGCCACCAAGCTCACCAGGCGCAGAGGAGGCAATGGCCCCAATAGCCTCGAAATCTTCCAGCAGCTCCGCCCTGCGGTCTTCTCGCTGCATCTTTGCGCTGCTCTGCCAGCTAGAGACTCCTTGGACTCGATCTTCATTCGTGATTCACTACCGAGCGAAGTCAGCATGACCTCTTGTCTGTTCCGAGAGGAACACCAAAACGCCGCGTCGAGCTACATCCTCAAAAGCGCCGCCACCAATTCCAGGACCATCACGAACTACAATGCAATACCAGACATGACTTTGGAAGAGACCAAGTCCATGCTGGACCCTTTGACCGAGCTGGGCTGGTGCCACTTCGAGGTGCAACCTGTCTATTCTCCAATTGGCTCCCATAAGCTGACCTTCTCACAGGGTCGCAACGTCGAGGTGGCATTAAAGTACATCCACCATCTTCGTATTACGAAGCCGACAACGACGATCAGCGTTGAGATTGAGAAGTCTGGCCGACCAGGCCTGCAAGATCTGGCCTTGGTGGCAGATGTAGTCTTCTACTCCAAGTCGTGGGCTATTGTAAGTGAACTCCCTTTGAAGGTGCCCAGAGACTTATCACCAGTGATGTAGCATCAAGGTTACAAGTCCGCGCGGGAGCTTTTGCGCCACCAGTCGAGCCTACCAGAGATGAAAGCGTACGTCGTCTTGGGATGCATACCCAAACGTTTGATTTTGACCTAGAGGAGATGCCCAGGTCAGTGCTCTTGTGCACTTGGGGCGAAAATGGCTCTGCTGGTCAGCACCGCTCACAAGGCGATGGCGAGATCCAAACTTGTCCCGCGTTTTTACCGCCCGGAAATCCCATCGTTGAGTAAGCTCTTCTCTTTCTCTTTCAGTTGACGAGATCCTCACAGGCTGGAGCAGCACGGTCGGCGCGGGCGATTGTTGGATCGCGGCCTTCATTCACGCGCACGCTGCTCACCCTCAAGATTGGCCGCTCGTCTTGAAGCTCGAATATGCCAACAGATCTGCTGGTACCAAGATCTGCCAGGAGGGCTTCAGCGGAGTCGGGTCGCGGACTCCATTAACCTGAAATGGCCCTTCCCTTCCGGCTTTGGCTTCCCATTCGACCATGTACACTTTCCCTTGTACCACTAGACACACTTGTAACTGTAAGAAGCCCTTTGGCCTCGTCCACTGTGAAAACGTGACTTCGCCACCGTCGCCGCCCGCGGATTTGCAAGTTGTCCAGCTTGAACGACTTCTTCTCTGCCCAGCATGGCTGACGAGGTGCGTAGAACATCCACGGCATCACCAAAGGAGCAGCACTCATCACAGACAAGCAGGACGCGGCCATCAGGGAGCTCCAAGCGTCCAGAGCCCTGCGCAAGCAGCGAGAGGCGAAACCCAACGAGGACAAGGTGTCGCTGACGGGCACCGGCCAGTTCGACACCGAGTTGTACGGGTCTGGCTCGCGCTTCGAGGGCTACAACACGGAGCTGCCTGCCGACGACGGCATGGACGTCGACGATGAGGCGGAGCCGAGGCTGCTTGATTCTTGTGAGCCCGCTTTGTCTCTGCTTCCGCTCTATGGGTCTGGTCTGATTGCGCTCTGCACATGTAGTTACGGCTCCCAAGCACTTGTTGCAGTGAGTGGTTTGCGTCTATAAGCTCAGGCCTCATGCTCAAAATTTATGCCCCTCTGCCCGCAGTGAATTCGCCGGCGACGACGAGGACGGCAACAATTCGTTCGATCCGTTCGCCGAGACGGCCAAGAAGAAGCAGATCGCGGCCAGGCAGAACGAGTACCAGCTCAGGCGCTTCAACCGGGAGTCGGACGACAAGAGGGCAGATGCTTTTTCAGCAACAGGCGAAGACGGTGTGGGCTACGCGGACGCCATGCGCCGCGCCAATCTGGAGAAGGAGGAGGCTAGGGTCGAGGCGGCAATCAAGGAGAGGCAAAAGGAGATCGAGGAGAAGGCCAAGGAGGCCGGCGTCACCTTGGGCGACGCCACACCTCGCAAGCGGCGCTGGGACGTCAGCGCCGACGACACCGAAAACGCAGCACCCGTCTCCACCGACGACTCGACCGCCTGGGAGCAGCAGGGCGAGCAGCAACAGCCGGTCAAGAAGCGGCGGTCTCGGTGGGACCAGACGCCGCTGGGCGAAGCGTCGCCAACTCAGGCGACGGCCGCGCCCGCTGCCACTCCCCGCCGCTCTCGTTGGGACCAGACGCCCGTCGCAGGCCAAGCCGAAGAAGCCGTCGAAGCACCGGGCGCCTTTCAAATGCCGATATCTGCGATGTCAAACTACGACAAGGCCAACCGCTACCTGACCGACGAAGAGCTCGATGCCATGCTGCCTGCTGAAGGCTACGAGATTGTCCCTCCTCCCGAAGGCTACGCGCCGATCCGCACGCCCGCCCGCAAGCTCATGGCGACCCCGATGGGGCAGTCCGGCTTCATGATGCAGGACGAGATGGCCGCCGGCGACGTCGCAGCTGCTCTTGCCACCCCGGAAGTCTCAACAGAAGTCGAAGGCGTCGGCACCCTCGCCTTTATGAAGCAAGAGGACGCGGTGTACTTCTCCAAGATCCTGAAGACCGGCGAAGGGTCGGAGGAAGAGGCCAGCTTGCCCATCGAAGAACTGAAGGAGAGGAAGATTCTGCGCCTGCTACTCAAGATCAAGAACGGCACGCCGCCGATGCGAAAGACGGCATTGCGCCAAATCACCGACAACGCCCGGTACTTCGGCGCTGGACCACTCTTCGACAAGATCTTGCCCTTGCTCATGGAGCGCACACTAGAGGACCAAGAGCGCCATTTGTTGGTCAAAGTCATCGATCGTGTGCTGTACAAACTGGACGACTTGGTGCGGCCTTATGTGCACAAGATTTTGGTGGTCATCGAGCCTTTGCTCATCGACGAAGACTACTACGCAAGAGTTGAAGGGCGCGAGATCATCTCCAACTTGTCCAAGGCTGCTGGTTTGGCCCACATGATCTCCACCATGCGACCCGACATTGACCACATCGACGAGTATGTGCGCAATACCACCGCTCGCGCCTTCGCCGTGGTCGCTTCCGCCCTCGGTATCCCTGCTCTCCTACCTTTCCTCAAGGCCGTCTGCCGCTCCAAGAAGTCCTGGCAGGCTCGCCACACTGGCATCAAGATCGTCCAGCAAATCGCCATCATGCTCGGCTGCGCCGTGTTGCCACACCTCAAAAACTTGGTCGAAGCCATTGCGCATGGCTTGGACGACGAACAGCAGAAAGTCCGAACGATGACCGCCTTGGCCATTGCTGGTCTGGCCGAGGCTGCCGCTCCTTATGGTATCGAGTCCTTCGACTCCGTGTTGAAGCCGCTGTGGACCGGCATCCGAAAACACCGAGGCAAGGGCTTGGCAGCCTTCCTTAAGGCCATCGGTTTCATCATCCCGCTGATGGACGCCGAATACGCCAACTACTACACGAAAGAAGTTATGATCATCCTCATTCGAGAGTTTCAGGTGCGTCTTGCTTCTTGCCTGATCCACGTGTGAGTGATCTCACCCTCTTGCGATTGAAACAGTCACCCGACGAGGAGATGAAGAAGATCGTCCTCAAAGTCGTCAAGCAGTGCGCGGGCACCGAGGGCGTCCAGCCGACGTATGTGAAGCAGGAAATTTTGCCCGAGTTCTTCAAGCACTTCTGGATTCGTCGAAGTGAGTGATCGCTTTCACCTCAATGACGCAGATGCTCAACCGAGACTTCCAGTGGCGCTCGACCGCCGTAACTACAAGCAAGTGGTGGAGACCACCGTCGAGCTGGCTCAAAAGGCCGGCGTGACCGAGATCGTCAGCCGAACGGTGCCAGGTCTCAAGGACGACAGCGAAGCCTACCGCAAGATGACGATGGAGACCATCCAGAAGGTCATCTCTGACTTGGGCGCGGCCGACATTGACGAGCGCCTCGAAGAGCAGCTCATCGATGGCATCATCTACTCCTTCCAAGAGCAGACGACAGAAGATCAAGTAATGCTGGACGGCTTTGGATCCGTAGTCAACGCGCTGGGCATTCGCGTCAAGCCGTACCTCACCCAGATCGTCTCCACCATCCTTTGGCGGCTCAACAACAAGAGCGCCAAAGTGCGTCAGCAAGCAGCCGACCTCACCAGCAAGCTGGCCGTTGTCATCAAGCAATGCGGCGAGGACAGCCTGCTCTCCAAGCTGGGCGTGGTGCTCTTCGAACAGCTCGGAGAAGAGTACCCCGACACTTTGGGCAGCATCATCGCTGCCGAAGCCGCCATCGCCAACGTGGTGGGCATGACTCAAATGAGCCCGCCTGTGAAGGATCTTCGTGCGTTTTGCCCTCGTTTTCCCATCTCTTCCGTGCTTGGCTGACTCTGTCGCAGTGCCGAGAATGACTCCTATTCTGCGAAATCGACATGAAAAGGTGCAAGAAGCATCCATCAACTTGATCGGCCGTATCGGTGCGTCCTTGTCTGCTTTAGTCTGCCGAGCGAGAACTGACCTTATCAAATTGCACAGCGGATCGCGGAGCCGAATTTGTCTCTGCCCGAGAGTGGATGCGCATCTGCTTCGAGCTGCTGGATCTGCTCAAGGCGCACAAAAAGGCTATTCGCCGAGCTGCCGTCAACTCGTTTGGCTACATCGCCAAGGCCATCGGCCCGCAAGACGTGCTCAGCGTGCTGCTCACCAACCTCAAAGTCCAAGAGCGCCAGTCGCGCGTTTGCTCGACCGTTGCCATTGCTATCGTGGCCGAGACTTGCGGGTGAGTGATCCCGCCTCCTCGATCTGTTTGCCCAATCTGATTACGCTGTGCGTCTGGCTCACAGTCCCTTCACCTGCATCCCTGCCATCCTCAACGAGTACCGTACGCCTGACCTCAACGTCCGGAACGGCTGCTTGAAGGCTCTGTCCTTCCTGTTCGAGTACATTGGGGAGGTGGCGAAGGACTACGCGTACAGCGTGGTGGGCTGCTTAGAGGACGCCTTGACCGACCGAGACCCCGTGCACCGACAGACAGCTTCGGCCATCGTCAAGCACATGGCACTGGGTGTCGCTGGCCTGGGCAAGGAGGACGCCTGCATGCACTTGCTCAACCTCATCTGGCCCAACATGTGAGTCTTTGCCATTCTCAACTTTAATTTCATGAATCCATTCTGATCATGTTCCAATAGCCTCGAGCTCTCGCCGCATGTGGCCAACAACGTGGCGGACGCCATCGAAGCGCTGGGCATGGCTTTGGGCCCCGGCGTCATCATGTCCTACCTCTGGGCCGGCCTCTTCCACCCCGCTCGCAAGGTCCGAGAGCGATACTGGGTGGTGTACAACACGCTTTACATGCGGCACCAGGACGCAATGGTGAGCTTCCTTGGCCCTCGAGCTCTTCAGGAGGCTAATCGTTTCGGCCCAGGTCCCCTTCTTCCCCCGCCTGTCTGACGACCCAACTTACGTCGAGAGATATGCGCTGGACATGTTCATCTAAAACCCGCAAGAGCGAGCACCCTTTGAAATATTGAAACCCGCACACGCGATTCCATCGCCCCTTGAGCTTTGCCGACGATTTTGGGATGAGATGAACGACTTTGGGACCTGCTGCAAGTGCAACGGGCCGCTTCGGCTGGACCACAGCATCAGCGCTGGTCTAGGCCAGAGCCAGTTCGACCTCTTGGCGTCGCAATTCCCCAGCGAGGGCGCCCTCACCTCGGCCCAGCTGGCTCGCTTGCCACCGGCCATCCGCAACGCCTACGCCAGGAACGCGCTCAAGCCTGCTGTACAGCGCAGCTCCCTGCCCTCTTCGAGCCACAGCAATGCCCGCCCGGCCGACTCGTTCATCGTGCTGCCGGATGGCTCGAAAGGGGCGCCGCCTGCCATGGCCGACAGCCAGCGCTTGGCCTTGTCCCAAAAGCTGTTCTCGATGATGTCCCTGCACACGACCGTGGACCACCCGCTGTGCGTCGACTGCGCGGACTTGGTGCAGGACATGATGACCAAACGGGTGGGTTGGCCACTGCTACTCCAGCTTGCTTCCATTGCTCAAGCTGCTTGTTTTGTTGTGATCCCACAGCTGGAGGACATCAAGAAGGAGCGCGACCGATACTTGCAGTTCGAGAAGGCGGTCAGCGGCGTGCAGATCACTGACGCCGACCTGGCTCGACTCAAGGCGGACATCGAGGGCTTGAAGGGGGAGGAAGCAAAGGCCACGGAGGAGCTCAAGCTGGCAGAGAAAGAGCAGGCCAAGCTGGATGCCCAATTGAAGCAGTTGGAGCTGGAGGACGAAGCCTTGACGCAGCAAGAGGAAGCGTGCGTTTTCCACCTTCTATCTCCTCTGAGATGCCACAGTTTGATCCAGAACGCCACAGGTTCTGGGCTGACTATGCGATCTACAACGAGGAGCTGCAAGGCTTGAAGAGCAAGTACAGGTCGCTCCAAGCGCAATACGCCCACGATGCCCGAGAGCTCGACAAGCTCCAGAAGACCAACGTTTACAGCAAGTACACCCTTTCCACTTTTTGAGTTGCTGTTCTCATTCTTGGCGAGGGCGTTGCAGACGACGCCTTTTGCATTGGCCACGAAGGCGGGCTCGCCACCATCAACGGCCTTCGCTTGGGTCGCCTGCCATCCATGCCTGTCGATTGGCCAGAGATCAATGCAGCCTGGGGCCACACTGTGCTTCTCACCCAAGTCATAGCGAAGAAGTGGTCGTACAACTTTGAAAGGTGAGCGAGAAGGCTACAAGACAGTCGAGCCAGACTGACCACCGCGAATGCGTTCACAGTTACCGCCTCATTCCTATGGCTTCCTTTTCCAAGATCGAACGGACTTCAGACAAGACCATCTTGGAGCTGTACGGGTCCGGCGAGTTTGCCTTTGGGCGCCTCCTCCAAAACCGCCGCTTCGACCACGCTATGGTGGCCTTCCTCGAATGCCTAAGGCAGATAATGGAGCTGGCCAAGCAGAGAGAACCGTCGTTGAGACTGCCGTTTTCGTAAGCGACTCGTTCTCGAGCTGTGTGAAGGATGCGCACTTGGACTGACCTTCATTTCTCTCTTTTCAGGGTCAACAAAGACAAGATAGGCGAGGTCTCCATCAAGCTCCAGTTCTCCAGCGACGAGACATGGACCAGGGCCCTGCGCCACGTCTTGCTTTCGCTCAAGATGATTCTTATGCGCATTGATGAGGGCGACTCGACTCCTTAAAAGAGGGCCTGAGCGCCTCTTCCACCAGACGGATAGCACCCGCCCCAGACGGGACTTCCAGAGAAGGAGTATGTTGTCGACGGATTTGACGTCAACTTGCCCTAGCTGTTGCCTTCGGTCTCTCGCTTTGCGAGCACCCAGCACACCCAGGTGAGTCGCTAGTTTTTGAAGGGGTTTCGTCACTCAGACTTTAACGACCTGATGTAGGACTCCATCATGTCCTCCCACTGTGGGCCGGCAAAGACAGTTTACAGCTTGCCTTCAACTCAGCTTTCGCGGTCGGTGAGGAAGCTTCCTTGGGTTCCATTTCTTAGGCATGGACTGACAGACAAGGCAGCAACCGAGCCTGCATTGTGGCAGTACTTTGACTTGGCGATTCGTCGCTGAGCGAGGACCTATTATTAGATGGCGTGTGCTGTAATTCCCTATAATGTTCGCCCTTGTACAACAGTCCCATGCTCTATGAATTGTACGCATAACGTCCATGACCACCAGCGCCGGTGGCAAAGCCTAGGCCCGGTTCACCACTTTCTTCGCCTCGCCCATCGATCTCTCCCACTCGGGGGCAACCCCGCTTCGCGTTTACGAGCTGGGCAAGATGCTGACTTTGACCGAGCCGCCCTGAGAGTCCGCCACCAACTCGAACGCTTCCTGGAACTTGGCAAGAGGGAACTGATGGGTGCAAATGTCGGACATAGGGAGGGTGCCGTTCTCAAGAAGCCTGACCGCGCTGGGCCACGCGTGGGGACCTGTCGCGACATTGAGCCTGGATTTGACACTCAACGGGGGAGGGAGGACCCACCCAGATGAGCTCCGAGAACATCCAAAGCCTTGGAGTCGGAAATGATGGACCAGTCGCAAGAGACGGGGTCCTTGAACACTGAATACTCGACGAAGCGACCCTGGTTCGTCCGATTAGCAAGGAAAGAGGTAATAGGAGACGGGGCAATCGAAGAAAACCCGATTCCCTCAAAATTGCTCGAAAAGATTAGACTAACCAGCTTGCAAAGCATGTTGAGGCCTTGAGAAACGGCAACCGGCGCACCAGTGCACTCAATGTACACGTCGCAACTGGATAAGGAAACGCGCTTAGTGTTTCGCCCGCCTTGCTGATGCGGGAAGTTGTCCTCACCCGTAGCCTCCAGTGAGACCCTTCACGATCTGCAAGGCATTTTCGTTCCTAATGTTGATGGTGACATCGGCACCGGCCTTCTTGGCGATCGCCAGCTTGTCGTCGCTCAAGTCAAGAGCAATGACCTTGAGAGCATGCTTCGACTTGGCACCAATGATGCAGCCCAGGCCAAGGGGACCAGCGCCAGCCACGACGACCACATCATTGAACTTGATGTTGGCTCGCTCGACGGCGTGCAGGGAGCAGGACAGAGGCTCGACATAGGCGGCTTCCTGCGGCTTCAGATCGTGCGACATCTTGTGGACCAGTGCTCGAGTGGGGATTAGCATGTACTCGGCCATGCCACCGTTGAAGCCCTTGAAGCCGAACATGTCGTGCGGCTCGCACATGTCTTGAGAAGCTGAAATCAGCCAAGCGCTCGTGGCGGCAAAGTCCAAGCTCACTGTAGTGGCCGCGGTCACACTGCAGAGGCATAGTACACTCTCAGAATCTAGAATAGGGCCGTCTTAAAGTCAGAAAGAACTAACGTAGCGGCAAGTCTTGCAGGGAACGATCTGCTCGACGGTCACACGGTCGCCGATGGAGACGCCGTGGTACTTCAGGCCAGCCTCGTCGCCTTTCACGATTTTGCCAACAATCTCGTGTCCCTGTGGTTGAAAAAGGCCGAGGAGTAAGTACATAAGAAGATGTCAGCGCGAAGTAAGGCTTCGACGAACCGGTGTAATGCCGACCTGAACCCATTGGGCTTGCTCATGGTCTCCCTGCGTAGGCACAACATAAAGTCGTTAGATTAGGTTCGTGCATATTGCTAGAGAGAAGGCGAACCCAAAACTTCGGCGCGCCTGTTAAAAGGAACTCGACTTCAGCAGCCGCTCTCTCCGCGCTCCAGAACACGGCGCTCACCGCTCCAGCACTTCAGGTCGCTAGCGCAGACACCAACTGCTTCGACTTGCATCAAGATGTCAGTGGCCCCGAGCGTTGGGATGGGGACTTCCTCCAGACGGTAGTCCTTCTGTGCTCCGCGCCGCCACTCGCGTTAGCGAGATCTCGCAAGATAGAGGACTCAGCGCACCGGCCCATGGACTTTGACAGCCTTCATAGTAGTCTTAGCAGCCATCTTTTGATGTTTTAGAGAGAAAGCGGGGTGATAAATATGGAGAGCAGAAGAGAGTCTGAAAATCGTTCCGAAGGCGGCAGCCGCCCCAGACCGCCCTGGCGAGCGAGGCAAAATTTTGAGGAGTCTCCAGGAGTCCCCACCTCCGCACCGCGTTGCAGCGCGCTAAGTCGCATCACTTGGCCATGGTCTGTCGTAAAGAAGTCGGAGCTCCTCGCTGGTCGGGCCAAAACTGCCTCGCTTCGCCTCGCTCGGCGTGCAACATGGGCCCCGGGCATCCGTTAATGCAGATGCAATGGTATATTAACTCCAAAAGGGGCGATCAAATCACGCCAAGTTCTCCTGCGCGAGCTTGCTGGCCAGTGCAACAGCTTCGGGCACTTTTGCCACCACCGTTCCGGATCCCGTTGTCGAGTCGTCCTTACCGCCAGACTGTGCAAAGGGGCAGTGAGTTTGGGGCGCCGAAAGTTCTGGTCAAAGAAATCGGTTACCTTGCCGCCGACCAATTCAATCACGGCCGCCGACCAGGTCTTGGCGTTGAAATTGGGAGTGATCAGCGCTTTCGGAACGGTGTTGACGCAAGAGACCAAGGCAGTGTCGGACGTGAAAAGGTAAAGGGCCTTCGTCTTGCTGATTGGCGAGCGGGCAGCGCTCTGGAGGACTTTGCTTGACACGCCGTCGAAATGGCCGACGTAGTACTTTGCGTCGGGGTTGGCTTTGAAGTGCTCTGCCACAACTTCGGACAGCTGGGAGACCAGTGTGAGCTAGTATCAGAATTGGGATCGATCAGAGCTGCGGACCTTTGCAAGCTGCTCCTTCTCGGCATTTTTCTGGACGGCGTCGACCTCCTTACGCAGATTGGAAATTCCCTCTTTGAGCTCGGCCTTATCCAGCAAAGCAATGTCAAGCTTGGCAGCGTTCTAGCGAGTACCAAAGTTAGCCAGTGATTGAGCATGCCAGTGCAACAGGCCTCACCGAGTTGAACACTTTGAGCGCTTCGTCCTTCTCCTTGAGCTCTTTGATAGCGGAAATCTGGCGGAGCTCTTCTTTTGCGTTCTCGTATCGAGTGCGAGCCAAAGAAGCCTCCTCGCCAGTGACGGCGACAACCCGCCGGACACCTTTGGCAATGCTCGATTCTTCGACGATCAGAAAGTCCTTAATTTCGCCAGTCTTGTAGACGTGGCTAAAAATGGACCAAGATGAGCTTTGTCTGGACGCTCTTGAGGCAGAGAAGACTCACGTCCCGCCGCAAAACTCGACACTGGTCGACCGCCACTTGGGGTTCTGGATGTCCATGGAGATCTCGTCCACGTCGTACTCCAGGGTGACCACTCGAACTGGGTCCGGATAGGCCTCCCCGAAGACAGCGCGCAAGCCGGGGATTTCGTGAGCCTGCTTCAACGGCAGCTCCTTGCCGAAGACGCGCACGTTCTTGAGGACCCACTCGAGCGAGATGGAGGACACCTGCTCGAGCTCTTTCGGGGTGAGGCCAGTCTTGTGCGAAAAGTCGAAGCGGAGCTTGGAAGGAGCCACAAGCGAGCCCTTCTGGTCGATGTGGTCGCCCAGCACTTCTCGTAGCGCAAAGTTGAGGATGTGCGTGGCGGTATGATTATTGCGAATGGGCCTTCTCCGGTCCTGTGCCATGATAGTAGACGGCTTCAGCAACTGCCTCGCTGACAAGAAAGCACCACGCACCTCGTCATAAGTGGCCACCACCTCTTCGCCGACCTTGATCTGCTGAGTGGCGTCCTTGAGAAACCCGATGTGGAGAACGTAGCCGCTGAAGACCTGAACGTTGATGACTTGGAACTCTGCGTCGGACCCTTCGGCAGCCAAGAAGCCCGTGTCGGCCTCCTGACCTCCCGACTCGGCATAAAAGTTGGTGCGGTCAAGCACAATGCCGAACAGCTGGCCTTGCTTGAGATCGGCGGAGGAAGAGATGAATTTGTGCTCGTGGAAGATGGCCTTGACGGTGGCCTGCACGTTGCCGAGCTGGTACTTGGCCGAGTCCTCGGTCTTGGGCACTTCGGACATGCCGCTGATGGTCGCAATGTCGTGCACGTCCAGCTTGACCGTGTTGGCCTCCCCAGCTTTTGCCAATCCTTTGCTGGCTTCCTTGGACGCAGCCTGCGCGTCGTCAAACTCCTTCTGGTTGATGCTCAGGCCGAGCTCTTCAGCCATGAGCAAGGTCAAATCGACAGGAAAACCAAAGGTGTCATAAAGTCGCCACACGTCTTTGCCAGGCAGAACCTTGGAGTTGGCGGCCATCGTCGTGGCAGCGATCTTGTCGAACAGCTTCTCTCCTCGGTCAAGGGTGAGTGCGAAGGAAGACTCCTCTTCGTTGAGGATTTCGATCAAAGTCTCCGTCCGTGTGTTGATCTCCGGGAAAAACTCGCCCTGTGGATTGCCAACAACGTCAAAGCCCTGCAACGAGAAGGCTTGATGAGGATCTCGCAACCCACCAATTGCTCCTGCACTGTCGGCATCAAGCGAGAGAAGAAGGTGCCGATCTGGACGCCAAACTTCTTGCGCACATAGCGAGCACCTCGCCTCAAAATGCGCCGCAGCACGTAACCCCGTCCCACCGAGTCCGGCACGCCCCCGTCTGACATGGCGAATGTAAGAGTTCGAACATGGTCGGCGACGACACGATAAGCGGTGTCGATGCCGTCCGTGTCCTCGGCGCCGAGCTTGCCTGCGTAGGGCCGGGCGTTGGTGAGCTTCTGGATGGCCTGGAAGAGAGGGGAGAAGACGTCGGTGTCGTAGTTGGAAGGCTTGTCCTGCAAGACGGAGACGAGGCGCTCAAAGCCCATGCCGGTGTCGACGTGCTTGCTGGGCAAGGAGCGGAGCGAGCCGTCCTGCTCTCGGTTGAACTGAATGAACACGTTGTTCCAGATCTCCAACACCATGGGGTCGTCGGCGTTGACCAAGGATGCGGCGTTGCGCCCGCCGATGCGGTCGTAGTGGATCTCGGAGCAAGGGCCACAGGGGCCGGTGGCGCCCATCTCCCAAAAGTTGTCCTTGGCGTTGCCGGTGACGATGTGGTCAGCGGCGACGCCCAGCGAGAGCCAGAGGTCCCGCGTCTCGTTGTCGGGCTCGAGGCCTTGGGCGGCGTCGCCTTCAAAGTAGGAAACGTAGAGGCGGTCCTTCGGCAGGCCGTAGACTTCAGTCAGGAGCTTCCATGCCATCGTCAGTGCTTCTTTCTGTGAATGCAGCAATCTTTCTGAGACAAAGTGTCGCCTTGTCTTAAAGCAGGCAAACTGAATCGCACTTTGAAGTAATCGCCAAAAGACCAGTTGCCCAACATCTCAAAGCTGCAGAGGCGAACAACACCTAAGTCACATCGGACTGGGAGAGGAAGAGCCCTACAAGGTGTGGTGGTAAGTGTCCTTTCCGACGTCGTCCAAGTCGTTGTGCTTGCCACCGGCGCGGATGCACTTTTGGCTGTTGACGGCGCGCTTGAGCTTCGCAAAGTCGGAGGCGGGGTCGACGGTGCCGAGGAAGATGGACTTGTACTGGTTCATGCCGGCGTTGGCGAAGAGCAGGGTGGGGTCGTTGACCGGCACGGTCGGGGAGGAGGCGACAAAGGTGTGGCCGTGCTCTTTCTGGAAGTAGTCCATGAAAGTCGAGCGCACTTTGGCGGCCGGCCAGTCGCCCTGTGCAGCCCAATACCATTGCGCTCAGACCTTAAAGTCTCGGGGATCAAGGGAGGCCGCACGAATTGGGACGAGGTAGCAGAAGTGGAGGCCATTCTTCTAAAGTTGAGGACGGCCAATCGCATGCACTATCTAAGGGCGTTCAAAGACTTGGATCGACTGCCTATCAAAAGCAGGGGCGAGGCAGAGAGCAAGGAGCGATGAACAGCGTCGAACAAGGTCTCTCTCTCGAAATCTTGACTCGGCGGTGAGCACGGACAGCAGGCGGTCGACCGCGCTGCGAATTGGCAGGCAGCAGGTTCAGAGGATGTAATGCGAAGGCAGAGGGACCTCGAGAGGAGCCCAAAAGTGCAGAGCAAGCGGCTGTCACTGGACAGACAAATTCTGGCCCTCAGCGACCGCGTCGAAAAGCATGACGAGACTGGCCCGACCTCAGCTGCCTTCGCTGGCGGCACTGGGCGGCCAGCAGCAGCAGAAGCGAGCAGCCAGCATGTTCCCATTGGTCCACCGAGCGACCAGCGCCGTCGAGCTCGAGCCCAGCCGGAAGCCGCAATCCCCAAATTTTTACTCGGGCTCGCCCAAAGTGAACGACACCCTGGGCGCCCTCAACGCCACGTTGACGCAGACCAGGAAGGCCCTGTTCAACAACGGCATCCTCCCCAGCTTCTCCGCCGCGCCCGCCAAAGCGCTCGAGCAGCTCGGCGTGCCTCCGGAACTGCTCCATGGCTTTTGGCTGCCCCAGAACCTCATGAACACCGTGCTGGAGACCAACCTGTCCCTCTCCCAGTACCGGCGCATCTTGGGCCTGCTCAACTCGCTCCGGGCGCTCACGCCGCACGTCAAACTGGCCGACGAGCTGGGCCTGCCGTATTCCAGCGGTCGCATGACTGAAGAGCTGGACGAGGTGTTGAGGCCGTTCAAGAGGTCGCTGTTAGATTTGAGCCAGGGCAAGAGGCCGCTGTCAGATCGGATTGATGACAAAGGGCGGGCGTATGCGGTCGGCCGGCGGAAGGAGTCCAGCGCGCAAGTGTGGATGATCCCCGTCTCACCTCCTTCAAACTCTTCCTCCTCCACTCTCGAATCAGCGCCGCCATCAACAGAAACGGAAGCACCAAAGCTGCCGGGCCAAGTGCTGATCAACTCTCAACCTCTGTCCACCTACTTCCCGTCCACCACTCGCCGCACCGAAATCCTACGGCCTTTCAGCGTCACCGGCCTGCTGGGGAAATACAACGTGTTTGCTCTGGCGTCTGGGGGAGGAACAACGGGCCAAGCGGGGGCGCTCAAGCTGGCCATTGCCAAAGCGCTGGTGGTGTTCGAAGGGGACGAGGCGCGGAGGATCTTGAAGAAGGGTGAGCTGGTTTACCTTAATCAGTCGATTAGGATCTGATTTGGGTCTCCTTTTGGCACTCACAGAGAAGCTGTTGACGAGGGATCCAAGAATGGTGGAAAGGAAGAAGACGGGCCAGCCGAAAGCACGGAAGCGCAACACCTGGGTCAAGCGTTGATATGCTTGGCCTGTATCACTTTGCATTTTATACACACCAACCCACACGCCCACACATTCTGACCCTGCGCCGTTCGCGGGAGAGAAAGCTTGACCTGGCACCGCGAGCCATGTCAACCGAATTCGACGAGGCCGCCGCTTGGATCACCAAACAGCGTTCTGTCTCGAACGAGAACAAGCTACAAGTGTGGCTGTCCCGTGTCCCCTTGCCCGCATAAGGCCCTGAGCGCGCTCCCAGCTCTATGCCCTGTTCAAAATCGCCACGACGACCTCGCCTGTGCCTTCGGGCTCTAGGCCTGGCATGTTTGACTTTCAAGGTCCATCTGTGCCCTTTGACTCCAGTGAACACCTCACTCAGATTGGGTGCTGAGGACAGGGCGAGCAAAGTTCGATGCATGGGCAGCCAAAGGCAAGACCGTGACAGAAGCTTCGCAAGCGACAGCGCTCTACATCGAGCTGGTCAAGAAGCTAGGTTGGACTGGGCGAGAAGAGGACTCGGCCGTCAATGAGGAAGAGGAGGAGGCGAGCAAAGGCATGGTGTCCGTCTCGCAGCCCGTCTTAGAAGCTTCGACTTCTTCGTACGTTGGCCCCTTTACTGAAGATGGTTTCATCTTATTAAAGTCGTCCAGTACAGATCCCCGATACATGACTTGGCAGCCTCTGGTTCAATAAGCGAGCTACAAGCTGCGTTTGCCTCGGGCCAGGTCGACATCAACGCCACCGACGAGTTTGGCTTCACATGCTTACACTTGGCTGCTGATAGAGGTTCGTGTGAGAGTCTCACTTGAAGACATGTAAAGGTTTTCGATGCAACCTTCATCGCGAACAGGACATGCTCAAGTGGTCAAGCTCTTGCTGGACAAAGGAGCAGATCGAACGTTACTCGTACGTGGAGCCTGCACTTCATCACAATGGGATGATTCCAGCGGTTTCATCCATACAGGACAAGGAAGGCTTCAAAGCCCTAGACCTAGCCGAAGCCTCAGACCACACAGAGATCATCCAACTGCTCAAATCATGATTCGCTTGGGGAATCCTCTTGGCTACACTCTCAGCTCTGTATAGAGTCCTCACGGCCCAGTTGGAGGCCTGGACTAATGGGCTCGGATGGGTGCCGGTCGGTGGTGCTCCCCTTAGCTGCTCTCAAAGCTTACACAGGACATACTTTCTGACAGGTTCCAGCTGCTACGTTGCCTTTCCTCAGAGAGTAAAGGTACTATCGGCCGACCAGGAGAAAGTGGGCGCTGCCGCCACCACCATCTCGCGCCACTCATGCCCTCCACGAGGTCTTCCCCTGTAACATTAGTTCTGCTCATAGTCCCAATTCTGCACGTGCCAGAGTAACAAAAGTCGCAAAATGAAAGCCAGGCGTCGAGGATGACCTGTACTTTTGCAAAAGTAAAGCGGCCGCGCGAGAAGCCCTCTCCCAACCGCCGTGACCAAATGAACCGAGTCCAAGATATCCCACTACCGCACGTGTTGAGATACATCTACTCGTCGTCCTCCGCCTCAGCCTTGACCTTCTTCCTGGGCTTCTTCTCCTTGACCGGCTTGGGGTTCTTAAGCGAGTGGATGCGGTTGGCGCGGGCCAAAGCGTCCTGTGCAAGAAATGCGCCCATCTTAGCCAGTGTTCTTGGCTAAAGGTCGCAGTCGCAAACGCACCTTCTGGAGATCAGGGCGGTAAGAGCCGACAGCCTTGGAGACGGAGCCGGCAATCTTGCGGGGGCCAGCGCCAAACTTCAAGACGGACTTTGATGAGGCCGACTTGACCTGGTTGGGCTGGGCATCCTCCTTGCGGGTGGACAGGAACACGCCCTTGGACTTGGTGGGCTGGATGGTGACGACCTTGCGGTTGGACAGGCCGGAGTACTTGTGCGAGTGCAGGTTGCTGTGCCGTCACAACCAATTGCCCTATCAGACCAACAGTTGGGTATGATTAGAGATGGTCAGAACGCACCGGAGGTTGCCTGCTTCACGGGAGAGCGTCTTGAGCCCCTGGTTCTTCTGCTTGACCAGCTGTTTCCGCCGAAACGCAAATTTAGATCTCCAAAGTGCCCATCTGACAGCTCAAAGTCAAAGCAGGCTGACGTAGCTGTTGCCGCCGCGCAGAAGGAACCATTGCAAATCGTCCGACATCTTGAAAATGGCTGTTGGCTGCTGGCGCTGCCGAGCCTGGGTGAGACGCCCAAATCTTGCGACTTTGAACTTGTGGGTGCGTTTCGACTCGAATTCCCCATTTCCTCTTCTTCTCCTGTCTCCGCAACCTCTCGCCATCCCTTAGTGTCACAGCTACTTGTCTTGTCCCATTGCAGACCCAAGTCATGCATGAAATTCGCATCAGCCGAAATCATTTGCCACCCACTCTGCCCCTGCCTCGCTTCAAGCGCTCTCGCCAATGATAGATTCGCCCTGCTGCCCTTTATCGTTGCCAAACGATATGGATAACCGCAGCCCAGGGACGCGACTTCCATTTCAGACGAGAGCCCTGCGCGCCTTCGAACGTGTTCGCTTTCCAAAGGCTGGCTGCCCCCTGCACGTTTCTGCCCAGAGAGTTCCGCAGAGAGCGCCCAGTCGACGCGCGCCGGGTCAGGTCTCTCTAAATTCAAAAGGCTTGCCCTCTTGCACGTTTCTGCCTAAGGAGCCCAAGGGGGAGGGCCCAACCGAGGGCACGCGTCCAATAATTTCCTCTCGACTGCCCACCTCGAACTAATAATCCTTGCTCGTTTCTCTCGTTCACCACCACAAGGAAGCCGTGCTTAACCATGGCGACTTTGATCGGCACTGGCATCCATGCCGCCCGGAGCAGCATCCAAGCTGTGCTTTATCTGTTCAGCATGGTGCCCGCCCTCATCCGCTTCTGCTACCTGTGCTTCTTCCAGCCCTTTGGCGAGACCAAGCAGCAAAGCGACCGCCTTGACAAGTTCTACAAGGGCCAAGCTGCCGGTTCGTCTCTCCTCCCAATCTATGTTGCTCAAAGCCGAAAGTTCAGGGAGACAGTGTATGACATGACACGCGACCGGCTCTTGCAAGGTCGTCACACCATGCTCAAGCTCATCGCGGCTTCCATCAAGGAGCAAAAGAAGTCGGGCAAGAAGGGCCTGGTGTGGATTGACATCGGCGGCGGCACTGTGAGTTGCTGCACCTCCCAGGCAAGAGCGCGTGCGAAAGTCTCATGTTTGTTCAATGTAGGGCTGGAACATTGAGCAAATGGACGCCTACCTGCCCATCAGCAGCTTCGAGGCCGTCTACCTTATCGACCTGTGCGAGCCGCTGCTGGAGGTGGCCCGCAAGCGCTTCGCCGCCCGTGGCTGGACCAACGTGCACTGCATCAAGGAGGACGCCTGCCAGATGAACTGGACCAAGACGAAGGAGGTTGACGTCGTGACTTTCGTGCGCATCCCTCTGCCTTCAGATTGCTTCGCCAATCTGACGGTTTACACGACTGCCACAGTCTTACTCTCTTTCGATGATCCCTAACTTCTACGCGGCTTTGGACGGCGTTGAGCGCCTTCTGTCCCGCAACGGCATCATTGGCGTCGTCGACTTTTACGTCTCTGGCCGCGAGGCGGGCCCGCTCGACCAGGCTGTTGGCGCTGCCAAGAGACACTGCAACTGGCTCACTAGAGTGTTCTGGCTTCATTGGTGCGCCTGCTGCTCGGTAGACTTTGCTGGCGGAAGCTGATATTCTGTGGCGGCAGGTTCGAATTCGACCACGTAGACTTGGTGAGGTTTCTCGTTTTCAGACTCTTCAAGCATAAATCTAACAGAAGACTGTCCGAACAGCATCCATCTAGAAGGCAGTACCTAGAATGGCGTTTCGGAACCGTCAAGAGCTACAACGCTCGCAACAACCTCATCTGGCCCTTGAAGCTCAACATTCCTTAGTAAATCTCTCCTTCATTTCGTCGACTTTCCCTAATGCTGACTAGGGCGACAGCTACGTCTTTGTCGGCTGCCCAGCCAGCCGCAACGACCTCTCGCCCGAGCTCCAGAACTTGGACTACATCACCTACTCCCCGGAAGTCCTCGCTCAAGACCGCAAGCTCACCTTGGAGGACGTGGCCGATCTCAAGCTCGACCTCCTCCCTGCCTATGCCCGCCACACCGAATCCGCCAACACCGCGCGCGGCCCCTTCTCCGCTTTCGGCTACCAACAGCGCGCCGTCCGCATGCCTTATAAGGACCACATCCTGCACAAGGAGTTCCGCACTTGGATTTACGGCTTCACCTGGGAAGACCCCGCCGTCGACATGAAGCACATCAAAATGACCACCGAAGACTCCGTCTTCTGCATCACCAGTGCCGGCTGCAATGCCCTGCACTACCTCATCTCCGCCCGTCCTCAGCGCATCCACTGCGTTGACATCAACCCGTGCCAGGTGAATTGCTTTTCAGATGCAGTGCAGAGAGCTTCCATGACGGGTGGCAAAACAGGGCCATTTGCTGGAATTGAAGCTGGCCGCCGCTTCAGCTCTCGAGTACGACGACTACTGGAAGCTGTTCGGCGAGGGCAAGCACGAAAACTTCCGCGAGCTGCTCGACCAGAGCCTGTCGCCTTACCTCTCCTCCCACGCCTACCAGTTCTGGAAGGCCAACGCCGCTGCCTTCGACCAATCCTTCTACCTCCGCGGCTACTCTGGCCACGCTCTCCGCCTCATCAAGTGGGCCATCAAGCTCAAGGGCCTCGAAGATGCCGCCGAAAAGTTCTGCAACGCGCCGACATTGGAAGATCAGAGGCGGATCTGGGAGAAGGATCTGAAGAAGGTCATCCTG
Organism: Cystobasidiopsis lactophilus; assembly: GCA_001599975.1. Classification (NCBI taxonomy): domain Eukaryota; kingdom Fungi; phylum Basidiomycota; class Agaricostilbomycetes; order Agaricostilbales; family Chionosphaeraceae; genus Cystobasidiopsis; species Cystobasidiopsis lactophilus. The sequence continues at coordinate 1,308,324 of BCIO01000005.1, forward strand.
GGCAGGACCGTCAAGCGCCTCTCACAAAATCCGTTTGTTATCTCCTCTCTTCATCTATGAGACTTCCTTCTGATGATGTCGCAGAGTCTTCCGCTGGAACGCTTTGGGCGTTCCCATGAACCAATGTTAGTTGGCTCGTTTGTTCTTCCTTACTATGCTCACACGCGATGCCAGCCAACATGTTCATGAAGGAGACAACGGCTGCCCAGTATGCCGAGGACACCGTCAACCCGGTGGCCACACAGACCCACCTCCGCACCCAAAATCACCACTACTACCTTTGCCTCCAACGCCAGTACTCAAAAGACTGCCACCCTCTCTATCTCTCCCGGGAAGGCTACGAGGCCCTGCGCGCCGACTCTGGCCGCTTGATGGAGTCGCTTCGTCTGCACACCGACACCATCGTGAACGTCCTCAATCTGATGCAGCCCAATGAACTGAGCTTCGCTGTGCTTATGGACCACCTTGACTGGATGGAGCCGACGACGAGCAAGGACCGCATGCAAGAGGGCGACGAGGACAACTTCATGGTCCAGGGCGCCCAGACCGTCAAGCCGACCAAGTGCGAGCTGACCTTGGAAGTCCTCGCTCTCCGCCGCGCTCTCAAGACTGGTGGCATCGCCTACTTTAGGTCTGCCGCCATCGACCCGTGGTACTGCGAGGTCTTCGAAGAGCAAGGCTTTCGAGTCGAGTGCATTGCCGTGCGTTATTTCCTTCTTCTTGTGGCTTCTGTACTCATCCTCATCCACGATAAAGCCTCGCGAGATTTCGGGAGCGTTCCCCATTGACCACGTCAACATGTACGCTTCTTTCTGGCAAGCGATGAAGGTGTAGAGGGTGGCAAAACTGGAACTTGAGAGGAAAATGCAATTCGAGCATGTATGATGCAGGGTACAAGAGACTCATAATCTATAGAAGCACTGCACTTGGTATCAAGGGAAGACCCGAACAGCCTGGGTCCTGTCGTCCTTCCATTTGGACTCCACTTCCGCCACGACTTTTGGATCATCTGCTTTCGGCTTGAGCCCGATTCTCCGACTCAAGTGGGTCCAGCCTACGTGGTGGGCAGACAGGCCAGGTTTTCGAAGGGTGAGGTTTCCACCAGACGTTGTACCGCACTTGTGAGTTGTCCTGATAATCCTTTTTCGCGAAGGGTCGGTTGTCGTCTAGGTTGTAACTGATTCCAGTGACGCATTTGAAAGGCTTGGCTGTGCCAGATGTGAGCACAGCGTACAACAAGCGAACCGCAACTTACATGCTTCTAGGATCGCATCGGCTAGCCACCGGTCCGTCATTGGCCGAAAGCCTGGCTCAGCCAACGCAGACTCTCCGTTCACAATCATGAGAGTGTTGACCATCGCCCGGTGAGTGTCGATGTAATGTAGCATAGCTTCGTAGTCCAGGCCGGACATCGACATCAGCAGAGGATGAGAAGTAGGTGATTTGAACCAGTGCTTGACACGTAGCGGTTCGTCGAGGCAATCTTCGGTTTGGCCTGCAACGGCGTGAATCCCGAGCAGTGCCAGTATGATCAAGTCAGTATGATCATATAGAGGGTCGTATGCGCGAATCCAGCCTGCCGGAGACTGCGAAGAGGATTGAGGTCACATTTCAGGGACAGCAATCCGGGCACTCACCTGCATAAAACGCCCGGTCTCAACAAAAACCAGCACATCAGCCCAGCATTTGAGGTGGGCTTCGGCCAGACCCAAAGCGGGCCGTATGCGTTGGGCCAGAGCCTTCCAGAAGTCGGGGTCGCGGGCCTTCTGCCAGGCATTGCCAGACCCAAGCAGTATGAGGCCATCTTTGTGTTCACCGCGCACTAGAGGCGAGACGTCATAAACCGTGCTCGAGCTTTTGGGCTTGATGCAGACCCGAAGGTTGACTGCAGCTCGGCCTGAATCAGAAACAGGCAACCACGCATACAGCGCACTAACTTTCCAAAGAACAACTCTTGTTGTCTCAAGTAGGAGTGAGCTTGGGCGAAAGACTCCAGGACGTTCTCAACAAACTTGCGCTCTGGCCTCGCGAATTAGATAGGTCCTTTGGTCCCGGGAGAAAGAGAGAGAGAGGAACGACCCCTTACCATTTTGGTTTCGTAAGAAACGCACAAAGATGGATGGCACTTTCTTCGGGATGCGAAGGGGTCGCTCCCAATGCTTGTCCCAAACTGAGGAGGAGTGAAAAGCGCTTATGACTTGATGCAGTGAGTCCAAGTTGACGGCAGCATCTTCTTTATACTCGACGTGGCAGCCGGCATCAGTGCAGTTGTGCTGGCCAGGCCCTAGGTGATCTTTGCAGGCATAATAATGATTTCGAAGATGCTTGTGCATGACGGCTTGCTGGGCGTCCGTTCGCGGAAGCTTGCATGCGCCCGCTGGAAGACGATGGAGAGCGAAAGGGTTCTCGCAGCCTGGCGACTGGCACTCCTTGACGCCAAGAGGGTGGAGAGGAGAAGGGTGAACAAATTCGCGAATCTGAGTCGGGTTCATGGCTGACGAGGACTTTGGCGGTCGGAAGAAGAGAGGCCAATCCGGACGTGCCCTTGACTGAACTCATTCTGAGGACATATACAGGGAAACTTGTTCTGGGAAGACCCTTCCATGTTCGCAAGCGAGAGATGAGAAAGGGAATGACAACGGGCATCTCGGTCTGTGAAGTCAAGACAGACGCAGTACCCAAGCAAAGAGCTCTCGCCTTCAGCGGTAGGAGGAGAGGCAGGGGCAGGCATGACGAGACAGAGTCTTTGAAGATCAGTGGCAGACTTGACCGAACCGGCAGAAGGGAGCCAAAGCCAGAGCTTGAGCAGCGGGTTATCTAAGCCGCACGCATCCAGAGCAATAGAGCAATGAAGATCAGACAAGGCAGCGAACAGACCAGAGTCGCTGTGCCGGGCCAAGGACCACTGGCGGCTTCCCCCTCAGCGAGACGTGCCGCCCTGAAAGGCGCCGCGTTTGTTGACTGCAGTCGCCCATAATCTTTCCGCCCTAATCAGGCTCCTGAGAGCCATCCCTCTCTAGCTGGGCGTCCGTACAAACCTGCTTGGAGCGCCGCCTTGCCACCCGGAAAACAAACATCAAAATTCAGGCGCATGGTCTGATGCCCACCAGTTTGCCAGTCGCCCTCGTCTCGCTGGCCGCGCTGTGCGCCTCTGTGCTGTCCTTACCGGCACACGCGGCAGTCACCAGCGATGCCTCGACCCCGGCCATCGACTTTGCGGCATTGGGCTTAGTGGGCGTCGCCGGCAACTTCGCTGGCCTGCAGTACTACGACCCGGCCTACGCTGCCTCGCTCGCCGCGCTCAACGTGTCCAGCAGCACGCAGACGCTCTGGTCCAGGTCCTCAAGCGGTGACCTCAAGCCGCTGGGATCCACCAATGCCGGGGGGAGCATCCTCGCAGTGTGCCAGTCCACCTCCGCCTCTCCCCTCGTTTACATTGGCGGCACCTTCACCTCGCTCGGCTCCGTGCCGGCGGCCAACATTGCAAGCTACGACCCGGCCACCAACGCCTTCGCGGCGCTCGATGACGGCCTCAATGGGTCCGTGCTCGCTTTGTTTTGCGGATCCGATCAGCTCTACGTCGGTGGCAACTTCTCCAGACCGACTTCCGCGAGCGCCTCGGACGCCTACAGTGGCAGCGTGGCCACCTGGGGCTACGCCGCCAAGGCTTGGGCCCCTCTGCCGTTCGGCGGTCTGAATGGCGACGTCAACGCGATAGCTTCTTCCGGCTCCGACTCTGTCTTCTTCGGTGGCGACTTTACTCTCTCGATAGCTAATTCTTCTTCTTCTGGCTCAATAATCGCCGGGCCGGGCAGCACGACGACGCCCATCGCTTCGTTAGGCTCCAGCCTCACCCCTATCTCCCTCAATACCTCCTACCTCTGGGCAGGGCCCACCGGCTCGGGCGACCCAGAGTCCACCTTTTGTCCGACCGGAGACGGAATCACGGGCAGCAACTGGTTGACGCCGGACAACACGGCCGCCATCTTCGTCGTTCGCAAATACACGCCTCTGCAAGCGGGTGGGCTCCGGATAGGCAACGCTTTTGTCAATGGCAAAGGAACCCGGCAGTTCAAGTACGTCCTGTTCCCATGCGTTGTGTCTTTGTTTGCTTGGGAGAACAAAGGAAGCTCACGAAATTGCGGTGCTGCACTTTTTTTGAACAGGGTCATCTCCGTGCCCGACAGCATCGTCCAGACGCTCTCCTACCTGACCAACCCGAAGGACCCCAACTCGCCGGTGTCGACGTGCGACTGGGAGTGCCCGCTGTCCAACGACTCTTCCATCGCCTACGAAGACTTTTTGTTCCAAGACGGAACTAACATCACCGGCTTCCAGATCGATGTGGACCAGTGGTATGGCTCCGGCGGTGGCTTCCATCAAGTCTCGCTGCTCAGCAACGGCGCGTTCGCGTTTGGCGACAACAACCTGAACGGCAACTCGTCCAACACCTGCTCCAGCGGCGTGGCGGCCGGATCACCACCTTCCTCGGCCACGTCGGGAGCTTGGACAACCACTTCTGTGTCTTCAAACATCAACGGTGTAGAGGCGTCTGTGCTGGTGGCATCGGTCCCGGCGGGCACGCCCTCGTCCTCCTCGCCTTCCGTCGTCTTCTCGCCTGCGATCGTCGCCAAAGCCAACTACGACGTCTACCTCTTGACGCCTGGCTGCTCAGCAATGGGCGACTGCTCGGCGCGCACAAGCGTTGACGTTGCTGTCGACACAGGACTCGGCGCAGCTTCCACGGCCACCATCTCGCAAGCCAACCAAGGCGACGCGACCAGTCTGGTCTACTCTGGCACCCTCACGGCCGGCGCCACGTTCACTCTCCGCCTGGCCAGCAACCCCACTGGCTCTGGGTCCAACGGCAATTACCAGCTCGTCGCCGCCAAGATCCAGATCGTGGCCCAGAACACGAACGCCGCAGCACTCCAACCGTCGTCGTCGGGTCGCGGCCTGTACGAGTTCGTGCCCACCGGGTCGAGCGGCAGCTTTGGCGATGGCTCTGCTGCGGCGGCGCAGGCCAACATCACGACCGCTGGTGTCAAGAACGCCACCGGCTTTGACGCTTTGGCCGAGTCGCTCACCGCGTCCTCCAGCGTTGTCCACGCTCTCGCCTACACTTCAAGCGGCGTCTTCTTTGCCGGCAGCTTCTCCCCAGCTGGCAACATCTCCACTGCCAACATTGCTGCCTACGCTGGGCCAGGCAAGAGCTTGGCGGTGCCGAACGGCGGCCTGGACGGCTCGGTGGTGGCCTTGTTGGACCTGGACAAGTACCTCTATGCGGCTGGGACGTTCACTGCGACCTCGGACGGGAAGGTCACTGGCTTGAACGGCGTCGCCCGCTGGCAGTATGGCTCGTGGTCTGCGGCCTGGGAGCCACTCACCGGTGGATCTGTTCCTACTTTCGCAAAAGGTGGCCTTGGTCTGGCAGCATCCCAAAGCGGTGGCTCGGATGCGGTGTTGGTCGGCGGCTCATCTTCCGGCTTGGCAGTCTACAACACCAAGACGGCGAGTTGGGACTCGGCCTCGTCAAGCTTCTTGGTCGGCTCCATCTCCGCAGTTGGATCAGCTGGCGCCGACTCGCCAGCTTACGTCGCTGGCAACGTCGAGGCCGCCCTCAAATATGCCGCTTCCGGCATCGCTCGTTTGGAGACCAACTCGAGCGGCGACGCCACCATCGTTCCTTACAGTTTGGACTTCACAACCTCGTCCGCATCCTCTCCTACGGTTGCAGCTAGAGGCCTGGCTGCTCGCAAGCCGCTCAGCTTGTTCCCCAGGCTGTCGTTCTTGGAGCGCCGAGCCCCGTCTTCCACTACCTTGTCGCTGCCCACCCCCTCGGCTTCCGCTAGCGCCAACCAAATCCTGGCTGGAGCGTTCTACAAGAACCATTCGGATCACATCGTCGTCCTCGGCGGCCACTTCACCTCAAACAGCATCTCAAACCTCGGCGTGTACAGCACCGACTCGGGGAAGTTCTCGGCACTCAACTCCTCCCAACCCATTGACGGCACGGTGCAGACCCTCAAGGTGGTCGGCGACATGCTCTACGTTGGCGGCAACTTCACCGCCGCCCAAAGCGGCTTCGCCATCTACGACCTGAGCACTAGCCAGTGGAGTGCTGCTCCTGCTTTGACGGGTGAGTTCCGTATCCTGCCACAAAATGCAGCCGCTAATTCTGTGTGTAGCATACGATGATTCGCAAGTGTCCGTCACCGCCATCGTCAATCGACAGACCGACGGCACCGTCATTGTGGCCGGCGCTTTCGCGTCGGCTGGTGCGCTGGCGTGCGCTTCCGTCTGCTCTTGGGATCCCAAGAACAAACAATGGAGTGCACTTGGCTCCGGTCTCAACGGCATCGTTGGCGCTGTGGATTTCGCAGGCGTGAGTCGCAAGTCTCATATATCTAACCTATTTTCTTACCGCGCTTGCCCACCTTAGCCCAACCAGCAATTCTTGGTCGCTGTCGGCAGTTTCACTCTCAACAACCAAGCCACTAACGTCGCTCAATGGGATTTCTCGACCTCGACGTGGAGTCTGCTCGGGGCCGCGAACGCCCTTCCCGGGCCGGCCACGGCCGTCTCAGCCGACAACGAGAATGTCAAGAACATTTTTGTGGCTGGCAGCAGCACCGACTCGACGCCCTACCTGATGCGGTGGGATGGGTCAGCCTGGTCGGACGTCAACAATGGCTCAATGGCCACTGGCTCGCTCATCCAGCAAATTTCCTTTGTGCCACTGTCCAAGCACCACGCAGGCAACGACATCCTAGAGTCGGATCGCATGCTGATGGTTTCGGGCGCCTTGTCTCTCGGCTCCGTTGGCACCGTCTCCAGCGCTCTTTTCGACGGCTCCAACTTTATGCCATTCATCAGTGCAGCGCAGTCTGACGGCTCGCCTGGCTCTGTTGCTTCTCTGTTTTACTCTTCGTCTACCTTCCAGCTGGCCAAGCGTACGTGCATTTCCCTAGATCTGTTTTTGATACCGTGTGCTGATAAATTTTGAGCAGACTTCATGTCGGTCGGCATTGTCATCCTCATCTCGATAGCCATCGGCTTTGGCATCGTCTTCTTCCTCGTCCTCATCGGCCTCTTCTTCGCTTTGCGCCACCGCAACAGCGAGAACGACCGACAGTACCCGCCGGCTGCCACCTACGCTGCAGAGTCGACGGAGAAGGGCAAGCACCGGCCAAATTCGTTGCTGGCCACTCTCAACGCGGCCACCGCGATGATCTCCACCAATGACAAGACGCGGTCTTACGACCCGAACAACGACTCGGCCTCGGCGCTGGACGAGCCACACGCGCTAGCAATAGGCACAACGCCAGAGCCTGACGACTTCGACGAGTATGTCCGAGCTCGATGGTCGTTTGAGAAGGAGACAGAAGGCGAGCTGTCGGTTGGTGCAAATGAGGAAGTGTGAGTTTGCGTCTGGTTTTCGACGGTCATTGTGGCCTCGCGCTGAATTGCTTTTTATCGCAGACGGATATTGGATCGCACAGATGAGAATTGGTTCCTGGTCGAGCGGGAGGAGTGAGTTCTTCGTTACCCTCCCACTTTCTTTGTTCTGATTCCTGGCTCTTCACAGTGGCGCCCGCGGCGTCGTGCCAGCCTCGTTCTTGTTTTAGCGAGCGCTCCGCCTAAGTCAGTCTTCAAGCAACATCATTACACTCGTTCCACCTATATACCCTCTTTGTTTACTTCACCGATGACCAAACAACGCACAACCTACCTCTTTCGACTTTCGACTCCTGGACTTCTTAGGCCAAAGATGCCCGAGTCACTCTTTATTCAAGCACTCTGGCCCGGAAGAAAAGGGACTTTTCACTACATGTAATCGACTTTACCTTGTGGGCGCCGACCTCGGGGTGGCGAGCCACTGTTAGATGGATCTGGGATCTTGCAATGCAAAGCAATGAAATGTTTCCACTTCATCTACTGTATTCTCTTTCTCTATCTCTTTTTGATTGGACAGCGGAGGCCAGAGCCGGAACAGGTTCCGGCCGTCCTCGAAGTGCACACGGTGGACAATGAGATACAGCACAAACATGGCCTATCAGCCTTTCAAATGAAGCTACATAGCTACATTGCGTCAGGAAGGGCGAAATTGTGGAGGATTGCGCGCCGAAGGTGGAAGTTAAGCATCTCAAATGTGATGCGACTTGCCAGACTTAATGATCAGGGGGATGACTTCAGCTGGTGTACCCACACCGTCCATCATCACGAGTCCTGCAAGCAGTTCACTCGAGCCCCGTGAAGTAGGGCAATGGCGTCGACTTACCACTTTTGCCCCTCGACGATGCCCCAGAGTGATCCTGCTGCCACAGCCAGTCTCCGAACATCTTGTTGAGCTCTCCAGTCCCGGTGGCAATCCCCAACGGGCTGTTTTGCCAAGATACGGCCGAAGTGAAGGTGATGAAGAGATCTTGAGGTCTAGTGCTCGCCCAGCCCTTGCTCAGGACCGTCCGCAAGTCCGCCATCTTCTCATCAGTAACCCAACTGTTGTAAGCTTTCGAAATATCGTAATGGTCGCTTAAGTGGAAGCTCCAGCCACCTGGCATCGAAGTCACACTGTAAAAATCCGCTTAGACACCGTCCAAAAGCCAGCACAACGCGACTTACCTGTAATGCGTATCATCTTCAAAGCTGAGCCTGGGTCCAGGGTTGGAGATCTGCTCGGTGTTCTTCCAGTCCATGCGAAAGAGCAGCTGGATGCGCCCCCTCAAGGCGGAAAGCTTGGGTGGGCCGCTCTTCTCCCAGTTGTCGTAGTGGAAGCGCTTTGGTGCGCGCGAAAAAATGGCTGCTAACCGGTTGGTGAAGTACTCGTCGTTTTTGCCATCGCTGTGGTCCACCTTGATCGAAATGAGGAGCGTCTCGGTAGGATGCTTGTCAAGCCAGTCGTAGAAGCCTTCAAACAACGAGTCGACAAAGATGTATTCGCCGCGAGCAGAGATCCAAACGTCGCCTGGGCGTACCCTATGAGCTAGGGACCTAGTCGCAGTTTAAATCGGAGGCGCACCATGATAAATGATCAAATCCTCGTCGTTGCCTTTGAGTCCAATTCGGATGTCGAGAGCCCGAACTCCAGCGTTGAGCTGATCAATGACGGGCAAGGTCTGGGTGATTGTCCACAAATTGCTGAAGCCAACATCCTGGGCAGTGCAAGAGCTGGTGCGACTGCTCAGCCAGAGACCATCTCGAAAGGTAGTCTACACCTACTCATGCGAACCGGGGATGCTCATGTCAGTGATGGGGGTGTCATTCTTGATACACGCCATCCAATGCTCCGACGTGCAGGTGGCCGACTTCAACCCGAGGCGCTTAGCGCTGAGTAGCTTGTCGTGCGCTCCATCCTTGCGTCCATAGAGTAAGGGTGCCTGTTTATCTCGTCAGTGACACATGTGAGAGGGCACAAGGAAGTCAACGCAACGGCTTCATTGATCAACGTCAAGTTCCGCTTGGAGCTCTTGAGATAAACCACGTCCTTGTCGCTGTACGGCACATGGAGTCTGCCCTTGACGACACCCTTGACCTTGGATTTCCGCGCGACGGAAGAGCCGACGAGAAGCAAAAGACTCCAGGTGAGGGACAGCTTCATCTGGATGAGGTTGGCGGCAAGGCAAAGGTCCAGCGGTGTAGCGACATAGCAGACCCATCATCTACGCTTGTTTTGACGCCCTCCCAGGCATGTAGAGCAGAGGTGTTCATAAAAGTGAAAGGTCCGCCGCGGGCGCCGAATCCGGGGATCAACACCGACGCGGCTTGGGCGCAAAAGAGCTTGTTTCGACTGGGCTGCTGTCCGCGAGACCAGTCTGCTATTATTCTCAGTCCAGTCTTATACACATACCGACAGGCAAGAGGCGAAGAAACAGAGCAGAAAGCAAGCGATTGGGCAAAAAGGAAGCGGAAAGCCAAGCAAGGAGATGATCGCCTGAAGATCACAGAGGAACGAGACGGTGATCTCGGCGCGGTCCGATGCGGTTAGCTCATCATTGAGGCTCCAGCGTCGTTGCCACCGACGTCCGCCAACGACGTGACAGAAAAGAAATGCGGCTCTCTTTGCTTGTTTTGCCACCGGCCTTCTGTGACCTATGGTGGACATCATTCCCAAACACTACAAAGTCGCAAGAGTGGCAAATGGAAGGGAAACGTGCTATGCAATAATGTAAAGGCGACAGCTATGGCTGGAGCTCCTCTTCGAGTGTCCGGAGGCCTTGGGTGATATCCGCGAGCTGGGTGATGCGACCTTCAGCCTCCACCTCTCTCTTAGTAGCCACAGCTCGGAGGCCAGGCACGACAACGTTTGGCCGAGCGAGCACGACTTGGTCCACCAGCTGGTCAGCGTGCTCCTGCAAGACAGCAGACTCTTTGAGATCCTAGCCGAGCCGATCAATCGAAGAGTCCACCACCTACTTTCAAATCGAATCGCAACCCATCCTCGACCCTGTCGTAGTTTTGGAAGAAGCGCTTCTGTGCCTTAAGCCAGCCGCCTTGCAGCAAGTAAGCGCCAATGGCATAGCCGAGCACGTTGGAGCCAGCCGCGGTGGCCAGGGTGAGCTGGTCCGAAATGAAGCCCAGGTAGCTCAAGATGGAACTGCCGCCGAAGATGAAGTAGGTCTGGACCGTGAGCAGCTGGGCGCGGATCTGGAGGTGCTCGATGACGCCGCCGGCCTGGGTCAGCTTCTTGCGGCGGTCGCAGATGGGACCGGTGAGGTGCTCGGTGGTGACGTTGCCGGCCTTCTCGACCGCTTGGGCGGCCTCGTTCTTGAGAATGGGCGAGGTCAGGCTGCCGTGCATGGGCGAGCTGAAAGGTGGCTCGCGGATGGTGGCCGAGATGTCCTGGTCGATGTTGGAGCGGGTCATCTCCAACTTGCCGGCCTCGAAGGAAAGCTGTGAAAGCACCGCGAAAGCGATCAGATTGGTACCATCAATCTAAAGGGAAAGCCGCGCTGCCCACCTTATTCTCCAGTCCTCGAAAGAAGGACGCAGCGGCCTGATAAAGCTCTGCATAAACGTCGTCCGCCCTTCCCAGAGGCAACTTCCACCACGCCAACCTCTTCCGAAAGGCGGTTTGGAAAGCCGTCCGCCCCTGCTGGCAGTCCTCCTCCGAAAGCTGCATCCTGCCGTCCTTCTGGAGCTTCAAATCCCTCCGGACTCGGTGCGTCAAGGAGTGCAGCCGGCTCTGGAAGGACTCTAGGACGTTTAAAGCGGCTTGGGCCTGGCTCTGCTCGTCCGACGCCAGGTTGAGCAAGTTTTGGGAGGCGCTCTGGGCGGTGAAGAGGTTCGTTTGCAGGCGCTGAGTCGTCTGCGGGGCCGAGAAGGAGGCGGCGAGCTGGCGAATCGCATCGTCGACTTTGGGCAGGCCAGAGGTGCTTAGGTGGTGGGCGAAAGCGGCCAATTTGTTAGGTTTGTCGGACAGCAAGGACGACAAGGAGGAGCGTATCTGGGAAAAGTCGAGGGGCAGCTGGAACCAGGGCAGAGTGGAGAGGGCGGGGGAGAGGTAGGGCTGGAGGATGGCGTTGATCTTGTCCGGCTGGAGGTCCGGCGAGCCTTGGAGGAACAGCACGTGCGGCCTGTTGATGAAGGTGCTCCAGATTGGGCTGAACTCTTTGAGCTGGGAGGAGGAGGTGACCAAGAGGAGGAAGAGGTCGGCGGAGTAGAGGGCGTCTAGTGGTGCTTCTGAAAGCGGGTCCACTGGATCTGTGCAATTTGAAGAGCTCTCAGACGCCATGATGTTTTGGCATCAAAAGAAGGAGCCAAACGCACTGAAGACGGGCAAGAGCAGCTCGACATTGTTCGCTTTGAGCCAGGGCGAGTCGAGTTGCACTCTATTATCCTCCTCCGCCGACCCAGATCCCGTTTCACTGTGCGGAGATTCAAGCAAGCGTTTAACTGCTTCTGAAGCTGAAGGGGGGAGCGAGCAACGCACGAGAAGGTGATGGTCCGGCCGACGTTTTGGTTGACGCTCGCTTGGATGAGCTTTGCTGTGCCTTCCCAGTCTTTGGCCAGCGGGTCGGTGAGCAGGCCGGACAGCAGCAGACTACAGGCATCTCCGTCGCCAATCACTGAAGGCGACAACAAGTGCTCTTGTCAGGCTTTGAAGTGACAAGATGAAGAGGGCCACCAACAAGCGATCCTCGGCTTGCGCAACGCTGACAGGTCCGCGTCCGCTGCTTTGACCCTCGAGATCCAGTGCGACTGGTGCGAGTACTCCGTCTCGTAGAGCGTGCCGAGCCGCTTGAGCAGCAGGCTCAGCTGGAGCGAGGGCGAGAGCGGGATGGCATTCGAGGTGGAGGCCGCCGGGTTCTGCGCTACGGCCGCCGCTGTGGACGCCCGCCTCACTTGCAGCCGCAGCTGGGACGAGAGCAAGGATTGGAGCTCGGCGGGGAGCTTCCGAGCTCGAAGCATGGCGCTGGTGCTGCTGCAAAATTCAACTCAGTGGCGTGTTGACTTTTCGATGCTGGCCAAAGTGATGGCTTTTGGTCATCCTGAATCCGTTGTAGTATACAAAAGGTGTCTAGATGCGTGCTCTGGGTGTCCTGTCAGCACTCGGGAACGGCAACAGAGACCGATAATCCTCCTCTTGAAGTCTCTTTGAGCTCCTCCCTCATCATCTGGGCTGTCTGCTTCATGGCTGCAATCACGGCATCAAGAGACACAGTGTGCACTCCCTCTCCTTCGGTCAGAGCCAGGGATGCTGTGGTTCACCATTGACTTCGAAGCCGCATGAGGTGCTCTGTAAGATAACCCACCTGCAGTGACAGCCTTGACAGCTCCCAGTGCGTTTCGTCTGGAAGCAGCATTTGGGTGAGTTTCAAGCGAGGATTAGTTGGAAAGGCAACGTACTCGATGCATGGGACCTTCAGATGAACTGTGAGCTGGGCTCGAACAGCAAGCGTACGGAGAGCATACCTGCACCAAACCAAGAATGGGGTCGCAAGTGAGTCCGAGGTTGTGCTCCATGCCCACTTCGGCGGCGTGCTCGATGACGGAAGGCGAGCCTCCCACTTTTGCCACCGAGCCTTCAGCCTGCACATCCTTCAGCTTGTGAAGTAATAGACCCACTGCACGCTGCGAAGCCACCAGCAGCCATCGAGCAAGCCACTCCGACCTCTCTGAACGAGCAAGGTGTGAGTGAAGTCGATCGAGGAAAAGCGGAAGGATGGACTTGCGCTTGACACCCTCCTTCGGCAGCAGAAAGCGTGGCTCCCTTCTTGTACAGCATTCCAATAGCACTAGCCGTCAGTAGGAAGTTCATTACGTCCCTTGGATCAACAATTTTAGTTCCGTCACCACCTTGGCGCGGACCATCCACTCACCTTTCTGGGTCTTCGGAGATGAACTCGACGATGTACTTCAGGACGGAAGGGATCACGCCAGATGCACCGTTAGTAGGTGCAGTAACGATCCGGCTGCCAGCTGCGTTCTCCTCGTTCACCGCGACTGTCGGCTCCGTCAGCGCATAGATGTCGCCAACAAGGTCGAGACGTACTAGCGTAAGTCGACAGCAGGTCAATAGCTGGGAAACTGATTCGACGAGGCTTGATAGGTGCCAAAGGGTGGTCTAGCCGGCCGATCGCGATGCCTTTGTGCGAGGGACTGGACACCTGCATGGCGGTCGAGTTGGAGTCTTGGGCAAAGTTGGAGCTGGGGTAAAAGCCGCGAGTGAGCTTCTGGTAGAGGTTTTTGGCTCGGCGTCGGACTTTCAAAGGGCCGGGAAGGTGGGAGTGGTCTGTCGTAACGCCTCGGTGGATGCACTGGGGCGCGCCGTGAGCGTGGTCACGTCGAGCCGAGAGGCGTCTGGCTTACCGAGTCCATCACATTGTAGATGCGCAAGAGCTTCTTCCGGATCTCGTCTTCTGGCAAGTAGTGTCGCTCGTTCTCCCAAACCAGCTGGGCGATGGTGAGGTTGTGGGTCTGGCACATTTCGAGGAGTGAGTCCGCCGACCAAAACAGGAATGGGGGCTGTGACGCCTTGATCGGCGTGCGGTTGGAAGAGGTGCTGATAGCTGGAGTCGAGGAGGAAGTCTTGTCGGCGATGGAAAGCGGCTCTTCAGACTTGGCTTGGATCTGGCCTTGCGAGGGACCTCGTCGAGCCGGGGAAGCCTCTTCTTTCTTGATTTGCTTGTAGTAAATGTTCTCGCCAGAGTCTAATTGAGCCGCGTTGACCACGAAGCCGCCGCCAATTGAAAAATAGGTGTTGGTGGCCACCAGGTCGCCGGTTTGAGAATAGCACGAGAACTGGCCTGGACATTAGCGCTCAGTCATGGACTCGATATATCGCAACGCACAGTCATGCCATTAGGATGGCGCGGTAAGCTCTTGTTATAGTGCCATACCAGATCTTTGGCGAGGTCGAAGTCGATCTGCTTCTCGCCGCCAAAGATGAGGGTCTTGTCGTTGCGAATAGCCGCATAGCGAGGTTGAATAAGGTCAGTGTCGAACGTCTCGGGATCTTGATCCTCGAAGCCCATCCTGTGACGACAACTTCACTGTAATCCAGGGCTGGAGTAATGACCAAGTCGACGTACATCAAAGCCTCAGGACTGGCATGCCCTTTTCCAGTTGCTGCCAGAGAGCCATAGAGATCAATCTTGAGCGTGGACACCTCTTGCAGCAGGCCGTGCTCCCGAAGTGATTCTGAGATGAAATTGGCTCGTCAAAATTGGCTCAGTCTTGACAAGGCGGTCCGCTCACCGATAAAAATCTAGAAGTATGGTCGTTGAAGTCAAGTCGTCAAACAGGAAAACGAAAAGGGCAAGACGCACTCGACCAGCACGCCAGGGCCCCTGTTGGGAAAGCACCGCATTCAGCCTCCACTGATAAGGACTTTTCAACAAAGAAACTCACAAGAGTATGACTCGAAGAAGGACCAATGCCAATCTGCAAGGAAACCCATCGTCAAACAGAACTCCCAGAGTTGCACAAGGCACGAAGCAAGCGCACAGAGAACAGATCAAAAGCAGATATCACGGCATGGACCGGTCTGTCCTCTGCTTGAGTCTTGGACGAGTCCAAAGCGTTGCTCCTATTAGCAGAAGTCAAGCCCGCAGCCCCAACCGGAGGAGAAGTCGACAAGCAGCGCCGAGCAGCATGACGATGTGCCAGTCGTCGCACAGACAAACGCGATAAGCCATTTGCTGCTGGTGAGGTTGAGCAGAAGCGCAGCAGGGTATCTTTTAAGGCAGGCATTGAACTGAGGCTTGGAGCTCAAGTTTTAAGTGGCCAACGCATGAATTTCGGTCGGTCGCGCGTGGGCAAGATCTTGTTGGCGCGTGTGAAGCGCGGTGGAGAAAGGCTTGCCCTCTTGGACATTTTGGAGTGCTGGCGGGATTGAATTGGTAGTGGAAGGAGAGCGGGAAGGAGAGCGGGTCTCGCAAGTCATCCTCCACAAATTACAGGGTTCAAACGAGCGGCGTCTCATTGGCTCCCTGATTCCGCCACCACCAGCGCCCTCGCACATAGCCTCTTACCAAACGATGCTTAGATGTGTGTTGTTGGATGATAAGAAGACCTGCTCAGGCTTCCCCTCCTGACCAACCAAGACACAGCGCACAACGCGTTCCCTTGCTCCGCCGGCGCTGAATCCACTTGACGGCGCCAAGTTTGTGCCCGTGCTTTCAGCTGTGGGTCTCCTTCCGCCCTTCAATCCTCGTAGGAAGTGGGCTAAGTGGCACGAGCAGCTCAGCCGAGCCAGCAGCGGCTAGCGACCTCCTCTGTCGGGAGCCCGTCACCCAGTCTGTCGTCTATAGCCATGCCAAGGGAGAGCTCTGGCACCTCGTCGAGTTCGGGGCAGCCCTCCCGACTGGTCGGCCCATCTTCCTCCAGCCCTCCCTCCCTCGCCCTCTCAGCCCAAAAGTCCGCGGCCATCCTGGCAGCCTTCGAAGCGGCCAAGGCGGCTCACATCGCAGGCGAAGACAGTGGCCCTTACCCATTCCCCGGCACTTTTACGAGAGCCGAGTTTGAACTCTTCGACCTCTGGAAGGAGGCGAAGTGGACCTGTGCCTTTGTTCCACCCTCGACGATTCTCCTTTACGGCGACCCGTCGGAGCCCCATGAGTTAGGAATCGAGAGTGTACGCACTGCCATTGACCGCCTCCTCAACATCAGCATGGCAGCTCTGCCGGTCACGGGGAAGGCCAGCTTCGATCGATTGGACCCCAACGAGAAGCGCATGAAACTTGTCCAATGGATTGGTTCGGCTACGGTAACCCAGAGTAACGGCGTTCTCAAACAGGCCGACCAACGAGCCCAGGCAGTCCACGGGGCGCCAGGATCGTCGGTCCTTGCCGCGGAGGTCGCCTGGAAGAATGAAAGCCGCCCTGAAACCGCAAGAGAAACGGGCAGCTGGGCGGAGCATGGGGGAGTGCAAATTGCCCTTGGCTTAAAGGTTCGCTAGGCGCTTTGCTGATTCTTTGGGCGAAAGCGCTGACACGCCTCTGGATCAAGGCGAACCCCGCCAACCGCTTCGATCCCTACCTGCATCTCTATGTGGCTTACCAGGGCGACAACGCTAACAGCATCAAAGGATCCTACTCACGCGGGGAGCGTGTGGACATACAGGTCATACACCATTATCCATTCGGGGCGGACAGCCTGGTTCCTCCTGCGCCATCTTTCCGTGTCGAGCAAGCGGAATTGGATATTCTGGCCCTGAAGACTGACACAGACTCTACCCCGACTCAGACCACGGCCATGTACGGGGGTGCCCAAGTCATGACACACGACGGCGCGGCGGCGGTCCCCCTCCCATTCTCGCGATTCTGGCAGCCGTCGTTGATTGACGGCCGCAAACGGCCGTTACTCCCAGAAAGTCTTTGGGATGCTCTTGCAGCTCTTCCCGACAGCTCTCTAAACCTCAGCGAGTTAAGGTCAGAACTCGTCCACAATATGGTCCGCTACGCCGATTCAGAAGGGGTGCAAGTTCCCTTGTAGGCTGTTCCCTCTGGCACATCCCACAAGACGTGCTTATTCTGCAGCAGTCCGCCAGCTTGATGGGCTTGGGGGTTCGGGTCGGCCTGGTCGGACGTCAAAGCTCTCGTTTCCACGGCTCCAACTTTATGCCATTCAGGGTCGGTCGCGCGTGGGTAAGATGTTGTTGGCGCGGTGGAGAAAGGCTTGCCCTCTTGGACATTTTGGAGTGCTGGCGGGATTGAATTGGTAGTGGAAGGAGAGCGAGTTTCACAAGGCCTCCACAATTTACAGGGTTCAAAGGCCCGGCGTCTCATTGGCTCCCTGATTTCGTCACCACCAGCGCCCTCGCACATAGCCTCTTGCCAAATCAACGATGCTTAGATGTGTGTTGGTGAATGATAGAGAAACCAGGTCCAGAGATGAGCGTCGACGCAGATTGGATGAGCGAGGTCTAGGGTGGGATAGGATGGGCGAAGACGAGCAGACATCCGAGACGCCATCCTCATGCCTTGCCTGGCGCTATCGTCTCTCCAGAGAACGCCGTCTTGACCGTCCCAAGCAGACCCTTGCCGGACTGCGTGCGACAAGGATCCTGAGCCCTCCGAACTTGCGAGCTAGAGGACAGTCGGCAAACGCACAGTGTCATCCTTGGCCTTTTGCTTAAGCGCATCCAGGTTGGCCGGGTGCATGAGGTTGTCCGCAAAGACGTAGGCGCCAAACGCTACGACGGCGATGCCAAAGCCAGGTGCGCTGCAAGACCATCTGCTCAACAGTAGCTCTCTTTGGGCGGTGAGGCTCGATGGTGGCTCACAAGTTCCTGACGTAGGACCGGGTCGAGAAGACGGGGTGCTGTGCGAGACCATGTCTACTGAGTCGCGGAACCCAGCATCAAAAGTTGAGGGAGGAGCCCGTACCGACCGCCAGGCCTCTCGCTGCTCTTCCGCGTCAGTTCCTTGGGCCTCGGAGCATCTGAATGCATCGACTGACCTGCCGCCACGGATCCCTGTAGAGGTTGGACATCGAGGTAGCGCTCCAAGCCTCTTCGCTTCGAGCCGGCCGGACGCTGCCGGGGGCACGACATCCAAAAGCCTTCCGGAACTTTGCGCCTGCGTGCCTCAAAATCTTGTTTGTCTTCTTCCGGCCACCTTCGCTCCCAAGGTCGACGCGCAACCATGTCTGGCGAGGAGAAGAAGAAAAAGCGTGCGTCGGGCCTCCGCCCCTGAGCTCAGGCGTCTCCTGACACCCCGGGGTCGAGCAGGTGTTATTGCGGCTTCGAGTGATGAAGAAGACGTTCCTTTGGTACGTGGCGCCTGCTTTGGCGTCGCAAGGGCCTCATTGACGGACTGCAACAGAGCAAACGCGTCAGGGAGCCCACACCAGAGGTCGTGGCGCCGCCAGCGCAGGTGGCAGAGGGCATGTCCGATGTCAAGCCCTCCCCTGAACCCGCAACGAACGGCGTCAACGGCCACGCCGAGATGCAGGTGGACGTGAAGAAGGAGGACTCCAAGAAGCGGCCCAAGCCAGAGGACTCAGACTCGTCTAGCTCCGACGACGAGCCGTTGGGCGACGCTGCCTCGTCTGCCCCAGCCCGCTCCCCGCCCGCCAAACGCGCGCGCACCTCCAACGGTGCCGCCAAGAAGTACAAGGAAGAGTCCAACACCGACGATACCGAGGCGGACGACGGGGACGCGAGCGACTCTGACGCCGACGTGCCCCTCAAGAAGTCAAAGAAGAAGCCAAAGGCCGCCGCCAAGCCCAGGAAATCCACAAAGTCCAAGGCAGAGGTGTCCGACCTCGACGACGACGAGGACATGGCGACTGGCGCCCAGTCGTCAGAGGACGAGCCGCTGTCCCAGCCCGCCCCGGCTGCCGCTGCTGCCCCGCCCAAGAAGAAGGCCGCCGCCCCCAAGAAGGCCGCCGCCGCCCCCAAGGTCAGCCCGACCAAGCCCAAGGCCAAGCCCAAAGCCAAGGCCGTCAAGAAGGAGGATTCGGACGCGGGCGCCGGCACAGAGGGCGAGGAGGACGGCAACGCCTGGTGGCTCGCCGGCGAGAACGGCGACAACAGCGTCAAGTGGCAGACCCTGGAGCATTCTGGTGTTCTCTTCCCACCCCCTTACCAGCCTTTGCCCAAGAACGTCAAGCTCGTTTACAATGGTGCGTTTTTGCGCTTCTTACGTCTTGGCCTCCCAGGAACCCACAAAGCTCATTCGCGTCGTTGCGCACGTATAGGCAAGCCGGTCGAGCTGGCCCCCGAAGCTGAAGAGGTTGCTGGCTTCTTTGGAGCCATGTTGGACACCGACCACGCCACCAAGCCCACTTTCTACGAAAACTTCTTCAAGGACTTCCTCGGCGTCCTCGCGAAGCACCCTCCCGTGCGTTCTCTTGTCCTCTCAAGAATGTTGCAGATTTCGCCTAATGTGTTTGGCATCAACGTACAGTTGGATGGCACCGTGATTGAGAAGTTTGAAAAGTGCGACTTCCGACCCATGGCCGACCACTTTGACGCTCAGCGCGCCGCCAACAAGACCCAGAGCAAGTCGGCCAAGGCAGAGGCCAAGAAGGCCCGCGACGAGCTCGAGCTGCCCTACAAGACCTGCCTGCTCGACGGCAAGACGGAGAAGGTCGGCAACTTCCGCATCGAACCGCCTGGCTTGTTCCGCGGCCGTGGCGCCCATCCCAAGACTGGAATGCTCAAGGTGAGGCGCTTTCCTTATTTGCCAATAATGCTTCTTACAGAGACTTCTGTCGCTCACAGACGAGAGTCATGCCGGAGCAAATCACCATCAATATCGGCACGGAAGCTAAAGTGCCCGAGCCCCCAGCTGGCCACAAGTGGGGCAAGGTCCAACATGACAACACCGTGTCCTGGCTGGCCAACTGGAAGGAAAACATCAACGGAGGTCAGATCGCGCTGGCATCCCTCGTTGCCTTACGCTCTCTGCTGACATAGTAGGCAAATGCTTTGACAGCTTCCAAATACGTCTTTTTGGCAGCCGGCTCGTCCCTCAAGGGCAAGAGCGACATGCAAAAGTTTGAAAAGGCCCGCAAGCTGAAGGTTTGTCTTGTCCCCTGACATCAAATACGTGATGTTGATCAAGGCCGTCAAATAGGACCACGTTGAGCGCATCCGCAAGGACTACCAGAAGGACCTGACCGACAAGGTGATGGCCACCCGCCAGCGCGCCACCGCCATCTACCTCATCGACAAGTTTGCCTTGCGAGCGGGCAACGAAAAGGGCGAAGACGAGGCGGATACGGTCGGCTGCTGCTCGCTCAAGTGCAACAACATCACTTTGAAGCCGACCTCCGACGTCGAGTTCGACTTCTTGGGCAAGGACTCGATCCGCTTCCTCCAGACCTTCACCGTCGACCCACAAGTCTTCAAGAACTTCCGCATCTTCAAGAAGGAGCCAAAAACGGGCGAGGACCTCTTGTTCGACCGAATCACGACCACCATGGTGAACCAGAACCTGAAGGATTACATGGACGGCCTAACCGCCAAGGTGTTCCGTACCTACAACGCCTCGTGGACCTTCCAGCAAGAGCTCGACAGGCGCACCAAGGAGGACGACTCCCTGGCCGACAAGATCCTCGCCTACAATCGCGCCAACCGTGACGTCGCCATTCTGTGCAACCATCAACGGTCCGTGTCCAAGACCCACGACGCATCGATGAACAAAATGTCCGACAAGCTCAAGGCGCTTAAGTACCAACGCCGCAAGGTGAGCTGACTCGCTGCTGTAGCAGTCTGCTGCTCTGTTGATCGCCGTGCGTCCATTCGCAGTTACGTTATGCCTTGAAGACCGCCCAAGACAATGCCGGCGACGACAAGGTCTACTCCGACTATGAAGACGACGAGTCCGATATGGACGACGAATGGATCGCGACACACGAAACCAGTCTGCGCGACCTGGCCAAAGAGAAGGTTAGTGGCATTCTGCGGCATTTCGTCGAGTTGCAGTCTAAGATCCGAGTCTCGCAGGCCCAGAAAAAGTTCGACAAGATCAAGGAAGAGGAAGAGGAGAGGGCTGCCAAGGGCGAAGAGTCCACGGCCAACGAAGTGGCCGCCAAGAAAGAAGAGGACGCCTCGGAAGACGCCTCGTCCAGCCAGCCCAAAGCTAAAGGCAAGGGCAAAGGTGCCAAGGGCAAAGCCAAGAAAGAGGAGGACGAAGGCGCCAGCGAGTCCGACGTCAAGCCCAAAGGCAAGGGCAAAGGCAAGGCCGCGGTCAAGGAGGAAGGCACGGATACCGACGTCAAGCCCAAGACCAAGGTTCCCAAGCCCTTCACCGAGGAAGACCTCAAGGCGGCCATTCAGGCTGCCGACGACGACTACAAGAAGAACCGCAAGGAGACCAAGACCCAAAAGTGAGGCTCTCCCCTTGCTTGCGCATTGACCTGTGTTTTACATGTTGTGCGGCATCACAGAGTCGACCTGAAGAAGTCTGTTGCAGCTATCTTGAAGGACTTGGGCAAGAAGGACGCCCAGATCGCTGCCCACCGCGCCAGCATCACGGACCGCGACGAAGGCAAGGAGGTCTCGCTCGGCACCTCCAAGCTCAACTACATCGACCCTCGCCTGACGTTTGCGTGGTGCAAGAAGTACGACGTGCCTGTCGAGCGCATGTTCAGTAAGACTTTGCGCGAGAAGTTCCAATGGTTCGTACCCGGCTTTCTACCTTTGCCGCTTCATCGGCTAACTTTCCTTCTTGGACGAACAGGGCCGCTGGTGTTGATGGCGAATGGCGCTTTTAAGAGTCTGCTGTGGCTCCTCGTTACTGGGTGGTCGGCTTTCGCCTTTTCATTTGCCCCGCGCTGTATTTCGTCTTTTCCTTATTGTACAAACGGACCCAAACCACACGTCACTGCTGCATCATCATGTGCTCTTTTGCCCAGACATTGTGCCACAAGTCGACTTTTGCCACTTTTTTGCCACCACGCAAGGCTGGACATGGTTGCTCCCTCCCCGCGACTGCACTTCGAGATTGGTTGATCTGCACTGCTTCAGTGACAGCTCAGAGAGACTTCCAGCACACCAGATACCCGCAACAGCATCGAAAGCGCCCTCAAGCTCTTCACTTTCCACTCGCTTCCCGCTCACATTAACGACTGTCACCACTCTACCCAGACCCACTCTCTACGACCTCCAGTATCCCAAAGAACTCAAATTCGCGGACGAAAGGCTCAGCTCCCTGTTTCCCCGTGCTCTTTTTGTTGACAAGCTCGGACAATATTGACGTGGGTGCAGTTTATCTGCCTTCGTGTTTGAGCAGTGCGCTGAGTGAGCTCCATTGGAACACACAGACATTATGACCTCCATCACCAACTCGTCTGAGCTCCCCAGCTCGCAGCAGCCCAACGAAGAGCTGGAGAAGCTCGAAGTGGAAGCTGCTACTTCTTTGGACAAGCGCGCCGAATTTGACGGTTTGGTGGGCAAAATCCGAGCCCTTCAAGAGCGCCAGAAGAAGGCCGAAGATGTCAAGCTGTACATGGAAAGTGCGTCTTGGTCTCCTTTCCCTTGACTTGACTGTCTCCTTGCTGAACGTCTCGGGCTGCTTAGCTCTCGATCTCGTGATCAAACAGCGCTTGCCTGAAGAAACGAAGAATGTGATGGACAAAGAAGGCTTCTACAATGGTGGGCGTTGACATCCTCCCTCTGTTCTGGGAGCACCACCAGGGCTGACGGCGGCACCATCAACAGTGGGCAAGCTCTTCGAGGTCGCTTCGAACTCGGGCTTCAAGAACGCCAGGGCCAACGAAATCTTGGATGAGCTGCGCGCCGACTCCACCATGGAGCTCATCATCCGCGCTCGCACCTCGCTGGCCAAGCTGTACTTCAAGCTCCTCCCCGGCTCCGAGATCCAGACCACCTGGGATTACTTTGCCAGCATGATGGCTGGCGAAGTGGACGTGGACGACGACATGATGAAGGAGGTGGAGAAAGCCGTTCGGGGCCAGACGCTCCTGATTGATGGCCAAGAGAAGACCGTCCTCATCTAGAAGGTAAATTCTTGTCTCTGTTTCTCTCCTGTCGTTTTCATATCTGGACTGAGGTCGTATAGATCCTTGTTGCAAAGGCCTGGGCGCCAGCATTGGTCGAGGGTTGGCTTGTTTTGTCCCCTGTGTGTTTCTCCTCCCTGATTCGCGCTTGTTTGCTTGCCTGCTGCTTCATTGTACATCTACACTTCGCCATCCATCTAATAGAAAGGTCCAGTCGAGGGCTCTGGTTTGCCACTGACCCCAAGTCGCGAGCTCGTCGAAATCACAACACGTCATCCGCTGCCTGCTTCGTCTTCGCAAGCGGCCAAGATGAGCGAGCTGCGGGCGCGGGGCAGCAAAGAGCCCAAGGAAGCTCTCAAGCCAATGGTGGCAGAGACGCCAACGTCCAGGGAGATCCACCAGGATCAGAGGGTGCGCCGCTCCGCCTTTGCCATCTGTCAAGTGTGCTGAATTCCGCATGCGCGCCCAGCTCGTGTCTGTGTTGATCTACGCTTCCTTCCTGTTCGTCTCGGTCGTGGCTGGCATTGGCTACAGCTTGTCCAACTTTGACTTCATCGTGCGTTGCTTGTCATCCGCTAGCTCTTGCCCTCAAGCTGATCTGAGGTTCAATTTATCCGCGCACAGGATAACATTGCTCGAGCACGGATACCGGCGTCAGCTCAGAACCTGCTAAGCCATCCATCGTACTTTGCGGACAGTGAGTCGTCAGGTTCACCAAATTCAGTCCAAAGAATAGTTCCCTTGACCCTCCTCACAGAGCGCAACCTGTTCAACCAATTCTTCGTCAAGAAGGGCTGGGGGTGGACCTCGCTAGCCTTCCTGTTCCTCCTGGTGGCCCGGCCGCCGCCCAAGAAGTCGACGGGCTACCTCAAACCTGTCGTGCGCTACGTGCTCGCCACCGGCTACTGGATCCTCTTCGTCCAATGGTTCTTCGGCCCCTCCATAGGCGACCGCATCTTGCTCTTCACCGGCGCCAAGTGCGTCCCCGCCGACTACCTGACCAACCAGTCCCTCTCCGCCCAAGGCATCGAGGCCGTCGCCATGCCGCCCGAGTTTTGCCTCACCGGCAGCTCGCAGCTATGGAAAGCCACCCAATCCACGCAGATCTTGGGAGAGGGCTTGACGGGCTTGAGGCCCTCCGGAAGGCCGTTCTTCCACTCGGGCCACGATGTGTCGGGCCACACCTTCATCTTGGTCCACGCCTCGCTGTTCCTCATGGCCGAGCTCTCGCCTTTGTTGGTGTATGTGATGGGGAGGAAGGACCAAACTGGGAGGGTGGAAAGGTGGCAAAAGGCGCTCATTTGGCTCTCGCTTGGCCTGCTCGGACTGTGGTGGTGGATGCTCTTGATGCAAGTCTGCCTCTACCCTGACAGATAGCTCAAGGCTCATCTTTTTCCCTGTGGCGGATCCGCAGGACCAGCGTGTACTTCCACTCACCAGCAGAAAAGATCAGCGGGTTCATCATCGGCACAGCGGGCTCGGTGGTGGCGCACTTCTTGGTCGGGCTCTGAACACCTCTCTCTTTTTGGCATCAACCTGCACACGCCCACAAATACCTTTTGCATAGAAAGCACAGCCTTGTAATTTCAAAACACCCCAACGTGATGCCCCAGCACTTCAGCGGCCAGCCAAGCAGAGCGAGTTTCGCCACTCGCCTTCTTGACCGGTGTGGCCACTTTTGAGTCTGTTTGTTACTACTATTGACGTCGCTTGCTTGTTCTCAAGCTCTTAGAATGATTGCCAGCACTGTCAGTACAATTGGTGACCTGTGTCGCCGCCATCGAGCCATGCCACTGCCTCCGAATTCGACAGAGGAGCTCTCGTCCGACAACGCCCCTGCCGCCACGGAACGCCCTTCTGGCGCCATTGTCATACATCTGGAAGATTATCAGTTCGATGGCGGTTCGGCATGGCCCGATTTAAGTACGCCAGATCGAGGAGGGACCGGTGCCAATGTCTCGCCCCCGTTCACTTTATTTTTGAGCATGCTTGCAAATTGCCAACGTGGGCCCACCCTCTCCTCTATTTGTACAGTGCGCCCCGGAGCTCCACGCTCGTCACCACTGCCTTTTGCGCTTCTGAACGACCCCCGCCGAGGGACCGGATTGTGGCGGTGACGTTGCCTGCTGCATGTGCTTGAGACTTCTGTCCTCCGATTCCTCGATAGGAAATCTGGTCTGACACCTATAAAAGCGTCTCATTGCTTCTTGCTCCTCTTCGTCCACTTTTCTCTCTCCCAGTCCCAGTGCCAAAAATGCGATTCTCATCTGCTGCCGCCACCCTGGCATCTTGCTCTCTCATCGGCTCCTTGTCTGCCGCCCCGATCTTCCCCTTGGCCGATGGCTTTCCGAGTCCGAACCCTGGCCAACTAGCCAAGATCGAGGAGGGAGCTGGGGGTTCTCTGCCGAACGGAGGGCTGCCTTCCTACTTGGCCCCCGACGCTGTGGTCACTTTCTCCCTCATCGGTGAGCCTTTCATCAACACCAACAATGATGGAGCATTTGGCTGAGAAGATGGCCCTCTAGCTGCCAACGAAATCTTTGAGGTCGCTTACTTCACCGAACTGATCAAGAACATCACGGACTACGCGGATGGCTACGATCTGTCTAAATACGACGTGAGGAATTTCTGCTCTATCGACGCCGACCCGGCTTGATGTTTGAGTTTTACAGCGCGATTACGTTCTGAAGACCTTGACGGCCATCCAAAAGGTGTGCACCGGTCTTCTGAGCGCGCCGTCTGATTCTGAATGTGACTTTGACGCCACAGCAAGAAGAACTGCACGCACTTGGTGCCAATGGCATCCTGTCTGCTGCCGGTCAGACGCCGATCCAGCCTTGCAAATATTCCTTCCCCGTGTCGAACTTCGAGTCGGCAATCGCTTTGGCAGCCACATTCACCGACTTGGTGCTGAGCGTTCTTCCTGGTGCTCAGACCACCTTCGCAAAGGACGGCGGCGATGAGTTTGGACTCATCGGCTTGATCGGTGAGTGCGATGCTATCTTTCAGTTTTTGGGTTCATCATCGCTGAGACCGAAATCGCCCGCAGGATCTATCATCGCTCAAGAGGGCGAGCAAGACGGATGGTTTAGATCGCTCCAAGACAAGACTGCGTCGGCAGCTCCCTTCTTGACCGGTTCCGCTCCTCAGTTCGCTGTAGGCATGCTTTCGCTATGGCAGAACCTGCCTATCTAACCTCTACTACAGTTCACTGCTCTTCAGTCATTCATCGTGCCTGGCTCTTGCCCGAACCTCTACCTCGTCAGCGACCACATCCCGACCTTCAAGGCTTTGAACGTCGTCAGCGGCGCCCAGGCAAAGAACAGCACCGTCACCTACTCGGTTGACGGCCAAGTCAGCGCCGACGCTTGCTCGGTCGTTTACTTGTCCGGTCAGAACTTGCCCGTCACGGTGTCTATCTCCAATGTCTATCAGAAGGACGGCATGACCTTCTTTGAGGCGCCCTTTCCCTTCGACCTTGGCTTTGCGCATGGCCTCACCGTTGCCGCTGTGGTGTCAGGCACCGGCCAAAGCTTTGCTTCTGCAGCGGACGTCGCTGCCGCCACCAAGTTCGGTCCCGGCTTGCTGGAAATCGAGTAATCGGAGCAAGATAAAATGCAGACGGACAGCGAAGGACAGTCACGCATGATTTTTCTTGTACTTTTACGCCCTGTTGCAACACTTTTACACGTCTGTAATCGGGACTTGGGAGAATGAGGGTGCCGGTGGCAACCTCTTCTCGCTCACACGCACTTCGCCACTCTTGTCCGCGAACCATGTTGATCATCCAGCTTCTGGCCAACCTGCGTGCTTCCTACGACGGCGTGAACACCAAAGACTCTGCAGACTGCGTTGACGGGGCTTTGCCTGACTGCTGACGTGCCGCCACTGCCTGCAATGTGGCCCCAGACCAACCGTGAGGTGGACTCGGCATCGATTTCTCAAGTCGGCCTGCTTCTCGCGTATCGTGGTCGGCGTCTTTGCGTATCTGCCAAGTTCTTCCAAAGTTCCGACGCGTCCACAGACAAACGGAGATGATGACAAGGCTGCGATTGCCTGATCGCCGCGGGTTTGTTGTTTTCTTCGGTGGCACTTTTTGTGCTTTCTGAGCTTCTTTCGCCTTGCTTTTGCTTCCACGACAACCAAGATGAAGACATCCCAAAGCTGTTATGTTGTGCTACTCCTGGTCCTGCCAGCGTTGACGGTCGCCAGTAGCGGCAAGGTGTTCAGCTTCGATCTCCGAAGGCAACGACACAAGGCATCTTCTGGACATCAGTTTGCATTGCAAGACCGTATGTCATGCTATTTACTTTCAAATGCAAGTCTGATACGCGACTGGGACATCAGTTGGCCGTGCGTGCTTGAGCCTTCCCGTGGCTTTCGGGCATTCACCTGGAATAGAGCAGACGACGATGCGTACTTGGCCGATGTGAAAGTAGATCAGACGAACATGGTTTTCCAGGTAGATACGGGGTGAGCGGCTGCCTATCACGAAATAGGTTGATTCACTGAGCAATTTGCGAGAAAGGTCATCCGACCTCTGGGGTTACAACTCGGAATGCACGACCAGTGTCTGCACTTCGGCGACAGCTGAGCCTTTTCCGTCTTCGTCGTCTCCGTTTGAAAAAGTCAGCGGCATCTTTTTTGCGTACGGAACCTCCTCCGAGTCCACCTATGCGAGCGGCGAACTTGGTTTGGTCAACGTTGCTGTAGGGCCACTCAAGACGGCCAATTACTCTTTCAGTGAGCCATTGCCTGCTCGGAATAGTGTGGCTGCTCATTCCTAATGACAGGCTCCGTCAATTCAACAAACAACGGCGTCGTCGGCCAAGCCGCCGGAATTTGGGGAGTTGGCTTCGGCTCGATCGCTGTGTCCAACTTCAGGCTTTTGGACGCCAAGATCCAACAGCTGTATAGGAAACACGGACCTCTGTCATTGCGGCAACAGGCCAAGATCTTCACCGAAGTGAGCGTTCGGTTCCATCCTGCCACACGTTCACCATACTTAATACTCTGCCTGATCAACAGGTCTTCAACGAGCGGCCAGGCTTTGTTCAATCACTGGCTGCTCGCGGCGTCATCAAGAGCCCCGTTCTCGCTCTTCGGCTTGTTCGCGATTATATCATCAAAGGTGTGTGCGCTGTTTTCAATGACATTGGTCGCTACTGACATTGCTCGCAGACAGAAGCGCCAGCACATTGACGATCGGTGGCCTTCCGTCAAACATCAAAGCGTCTTCTGTCAAGTACAGCAAGGTCGTCGACGTTCCCATCTCATCCTCTATTGAAGACGAGTTCGCCATGACCATGGGCAACTGGAATAACGCTTGGCAGATCAATATTGGTGGTTATTTGGTCAATGGCAAGCGATTGCCGGCATCGAAGCTTGGCCCGTCAAACGTCTTGAAGCAGTACGGCCGTTTGGCACTGATCGACTCTGGCACCACGGCCATGTTCTTGCCAGCCGATCAAGTCGCCTACATTTACAAGCTGGTCAACATGCAAGAGGACCAGACCGTCCGTTGCGACGTCAACTTCGAAATGAGCATCATTTTCGAAGGGCGACCGTATCCGATCAACCCTCTGGACTGGTTGGAACCCTTGAAAAACGAGCAGGGACAATGGACTGGACGCTGCGGCTTTCGGTTGTCGGCTATGGACCTGCCCTCGAGCGGCTCTCCCATCTCGGCCATCTTTGGCGACGTCCTGTTGAAGAATGTGGTCAGCGTGTTCGACTACGGGTCGACTCAAGTGCTCCCTCTGGCACCTGCTCGCATTGGCTTCGTCAGCACGACTTCGGTGCAAGCCAGCCGCAAGCAGGCAGAGACCGTTTACCCGCCCAAGCTCAAGGGGTTTCCGGCCAAAGGCTATCCTCAGAATCCTTGATCTGCTAGCGAGGAAGAAGCGCGTTGACTCGGTTGGCATGCGTTTGGGTCAGGGTTGGTAGACTGCTGGGGGGGGCTGGTTTGCGGTGGCAAATTCTTGGGAATTCATGTGTGCTTTCGCTTTCACCGTATAGTGTGAGGTTCTTGAATCTGCGCTGCTGCTGTTTATTATCTCTTCGTTTCAGACTTCAGAAAGGACCATTGACGACTCCCATGACCACAAAATCGCAGTCTGGCAGCTGCCTTGACGGTCGGACCTCTCTCTTGGAAATGCTCCGCCGTGCGCTTTTCCGTCCTGCTCTGCGAGGACGTTTTGGCCCGTGCTCTCGCAAGCCAGTGGGCAACACGTATCACTGAGATCCGCCGAAACTGTCAAGGCTGCTCAATATTGGCACCAGCAGGCTCGATGCAGATGCAGCCCCTGTCAACTCTAACATCCTCTCAATCCAAGGCGTCTCTCCAAAATCTACCCTATGACCTGCAAAGGGTGATATTTGACGTTGTTTTTCAAGAGGAGCAAGTCGATGCGGCGGAAGGCGAGAAGGACTTCCCCGGTCGACCTCAGGCCCGAAGAGTGGCACGATTAGCTGCCTTGGCAAGCTCTCTGCGACCGGCCGTCTTGAAAGCTGGCCTAAAGCAAAGTCGAATCGGCTTCTCGAGAATCTCCGACGATCCCTTCTTCTTGGACGGTGGCCTCATCGACAAGACGGCCAAAGTTGTCCACAGCGAAATTCTCCCATGGCTAGACTTCTCCCACCGCAACTCCCAGCATTTTGGTTGCCTGGAACTTTTCTGGGATGCCCGCCGAATAGCCAGGTGGGCATAGGATCTCTCAGTTCCGTCCCAACAGCTTTGACAACATGAGTTGACAGTCCACACTCGCTCGCCATGTTACGGCGTCTCTTTGAAGGCTCCAATTTCTCGTCTGTATGGCAAGATCACTTCATAACCCGCGCTCGATCTGAGTTGGTACCGCATCCGACAGGTTCATCTCCTTCTTTCCATCGACATGGTCGGGAATGCGGACCATCTGCGCGTGCCTCCAGCCCTCCAGAAGATCCGGCTCACCAAATTTACGCTTTGGGTAAGGCAAGTCTGGTCTTTTGGATCTCAATGGCTCGCTGAGTTCTTGCTGGCCAGTCAAATTTTGTATTCAAGACGTTCAATAAAACCCTACCGGACCGCTTCATGCTACGCCTTCTCGAATCTCTTCCGATTGCGCACCTCAAGGAGCTCTCAATCCACTGCCCTGTGGCCATGTCGATACCGCGCCTTATTTTCAGTGGCACCTTAACGACCCTCGACCATCTATACGTCGAGGCCTCTGGTGCTCTCAGTCTTTTGGGTCCAATCCAAAGCGAAACGATTACGATCCGAGTTGTCAACGCCGCGGTTGATCTGGTCCGTCTCCCTAACCAAGTTCGGCGACTGTCGTTGGGCTCCTTTGCGGACCAGGCTATCGCTGCCGAAGCGTTTCGCGTCATCAAAACCTCTGCACCGCATCTCGCTCAACTGGAAGCTCCCGTTCCGCTTACGTCCGAAGACAAACCTAGGCACCTCTTGGAGACTCTGCTCTCCCTTCCGCCCAGCGTCCAGCTACTGTCCCTGTTCTCCAAAGACACGACTATTTCCAACATAGAAGAGGTTGTTGCGTACTTTGGCGAGTCCACGCAGTCAGAATTGCGACTGCAACGAATCGACCTGTACTCCATGCGGGATTCGGCCGGGCTCCGCAACGGCGGCGACTTGATGGACAGGCTGCAAGGGTTGGCATCTTCCAATGGTGTCCGCGTGGCGTTGCGCTCGGAGATCGAGCCGCCCTTGTTGGCGTCTGCTTTCGAAAACTTTCGGTTTCTAGACGTTTGCTTTTAGGCGTGCTTTCAGCGCTTCATTTTTGGGGGTCACCAGTAACCGCCCTGCATCTGGAGCTCTTGCTTGCTATGCTTGCTACCTTTATCAGGGGTGTCCGGCTTCAAGTCGACTTTCGCCATCGTCAACCCGCCACCAACTTTCTTCCCTTCACGCAGGCGTCTAAAACTAACGCCCTAACGCTCAAGTTTGATTGATTTTTATGCTCGGTTACCGAAGAGTTCTCGATCGATGACGCCACGTCGGTGCTCGGGCAGCCGTTGCTTAAAAGCCGGCAGAGCTTAAAAGTAAAAAGGTCTCAACTGGAAATGACCTTCGGGCGGGGCTGTCGGACGGACTACTGGCAGCTCTGATCATGATTTCTCCCTCTTCTTCACGCCCAATGAAGTTCTTGTCTCCGTGGCCGAAGGCAGATTTGCTCGCTCTGCCTTTGCAGCGACCCAACAGTCTGGCCTCTCTGCCTTTCGACGTGCTCCGTCGTATCTTTCAAATTCATTTTAATGACCTGGTGTATGAAGTTTGCGAAAAGGAGGGGAGAGCATTGGGGAAAGCGAGCTTGGTATGGGAGCCCACAAGGCGCTTGGTCAATTTGGCTGCGGGTCTCCAAAGTCGGTTGCTGTTCGGGGTAGCATTGGAAGTCGGCCTTCAGGAGGTCACGATTGGATTCAGGGCAGGTGTCGGCCGCAGGCCTTGGGCCCTTGGTGTTGCTCAAAAGCTGGCCTTGGTCATTGATCTCCTCGCCACCCACGCCCCTTTGGTCAAATCCTTGTGCATCCTGTGGCATGCGAAACCGACGAGTCTCTCTCTTGACCTGATTCGCCGCTTGCTCTGCGTCCAGCTAGCACCGGCCCGCATTCACCTGGTGTTGGAGTGCGACAAGATGAGCAAAAGAAGCCGTCCCCCTCTCCATCTTCCCCCGGATCTGAAACCCACTCATCTCACCATCTCTGGCTCCTCGTTGGATGGTAACGCTGTGCGCGACCTGTTTCGCTCGATGTCGGAAGGGCAACGTGAAGGCCTCACATACCTCGAAGCGTCCCCATTCTCCACCTTCTTCATAGTCAACGGCCTGATCAACTTGACCACGCTGCGTCTTCACTCAAGCGAAAGCCTGTGGTTCTTCCAGAACCTGCGCCCTCAATCCCTTATCATTCACAAGCTCGGATACAGGGGATCGCTCGCTGATTTACCCAATTCCCTCAAAACTCTGGCCATCGGGAGCTACGGGGACCGGAGATACATTGCGCCAGTCTTTGAAGAGCTTGAAAAGGCAGGGCTTGTCGAGCTGGTCGAGTTGGAAATCCACATCCCTCGCCACAGCAGCGAAGACGGCGATATCTATCTGGACCATTGCTTTCGCCGGCTTCCAAGATCTGTTAGGCGCCTGTCGATCAGCTTCGACGACTGTCCAATCTGGGAGTACGACTATCCCGCTATCCAGGCCTACGTAGAAAGCCCGAACGTGTGCCTCAACGAGCTCCTTCTGTGCAGCCGGCGACGCCACAAAGACGATCCACCTTTGTCACCCCGTTCAGCTCAACTGGCACACTCTCTGACTCAGGCGCTTCTCGCCCATTCTGTCGAGGTGACGGTGACCGGCAACACCTGCTTGCCATCGCTGGCTGTCAACAAAGTGTAATGTCGAAGCAGAGGTCAGTTGCATCACCCAGCCAAGCAATATTTAGCCTACCGTTGACATCTCGCAGCAGCGGTCCCTGTTGAGTGGCGGAAGGTGCTGGGTCGGACAGTGGCACTGGTGGCGAACTTCAATTTCGGCCTCAATCATAGAGGCCTCTTGTCAACACATGAAACACACGAGGGATTTACGAACATACTATGCTACCCATGATATGGAGGGCTGATTCTGCGCACCACCAATGAGGCGATCCGAGGCCCGCTTTGATGAGCGCCGCTCGAAATTCTTTTGAAGCCAAGACCGATCCTCGCTCCTTGCTTTTGACATGGGTTCCAGACAGTGAGATTCTGCGCTGAATGAGTGTATTGAGCCTGCCCTGACTCGCTTGCCTTAGCGATCATGTAAGGCCTACTCCAGGGCAAAGAGAATTCGGCGACTCACAGCGCCTTTGAATTGGCCAGACTCGGGATCCTTGGTAAGCCCTTTGGGCAACAATGCTCCCTCTTATGGCCTAGTCTGACCCATTCGAACAGCCCTTGGGTCATTCTGAACGATTTCGGGTGTGTCACGGCTCTTTGGAAAAAGTTGGAGCACAAGCTGAATGTGCGGACCGGTTTACAGCGGTGCTTTCGCCATGGCAAGTGACCGTCTGAAGCGACACCAAAGAGCTTTAATAGTAACAGAGCGGGCCTAACAGGGAGCTATTGGAGGAACGATTTGGCACGGCATCAAGGGTGCACGGAATTCTCCAAGGGTGCGTATTCTGCCCCATCCGTCCGCCGGACGCACGCTCAAGACGACTTTGTTGAACAACAGGGAGACCGGATGATTGGATCAATAGCAGCCATCAAGGCTAGGGCGCCAGTCGTTGGCGGCAATGTGCGTTTCCGTTTTCATCCTTGGACTGGCTCTGGGAAGCGCCAAGGGCCTAAGACTCTTTTGACGTTCAGTTCGGCGTCTGGGGCGGCATGTTCTCAACTTTCGATTGCGCCGTCAAAGGATACAGGCAGAAGGAGGATGCGTGGAACGCCATTTTCTCAGGTTTCCTGACTGGCGGATGTCTGGCAGCGCGGACGGGGCCTCGGGGAGCTCTGACGTCTGCTATCGGGTGTGGTATCTTGCTGGGAGTCTTTGAAGGTGCGTGGACTTTTTGTAGAACTTTGTGGTGGTGTCTGAAGACTTGGGTCTTGCGTTCCAGGTGTCGGCGTGCTCTTCAGCCGGATGTTCGCTGAAGGAACCCGACCTATCGCACCAATCGTGCGCGGTTTCTTTGGTTGGTTGCAGAGAACGAAGTCTAACACACTTTTTCGTCAGCTTCCGGAGCAAGCAGCCCAGCAACAGAGAGCCCCAGCATAACTTCTTCTCACACTACACTTTCCTGTACATCTGTTTTTCGTCGACTGGCATTTTTAAGCTGGCTCTGGACGCCATTAGATATCTGGACCCGTGCTCTTGAAATCTGACAAACACACCTCCTTCCTTCATCCAATGTACTGTGACACTGTGACGCTGTGACGGACGAATTTCTGGTTGCTTTGCTTCTTACTTCTGGTCGTTTTGGTCAACGGCGAACAGGATGGAGTCAAGCGCAGTCAATGTGAGGCTTCCAAATTGAAGAGGCATGCTTTGTGAGGTCTACAATGTTCTACTAAAACCCAAGCCCGCCCTATACATAATATTAGGCCCCAAGAGAGTACAGGCTCGACAGAAAGAAGGGAAGAAAGTGAGAAGAAAAGAAACAATAAAACACACCCAGCGTTCACGCTTCGAGCTCCTCCACCTGCTGGAATTCCTGAAACCTGTTTTGCCCCATTGCCCCTGCAAACATGCTGAGTGCTTGAATGATCATGCGCGGATCGATGCGCGTGGCCTCGTTGAGAGCGCTGAGCACCTCGGTGTAAGGCCCCAAGGCCCGGTGCGTCAAGGCGTGGACGGTGTTCTCGAGCCGGATGACGAGCCCCTCGAGCAGCGCAACCAGCTCTTCGTCGGTGGCGTCAACGCGGATGGGGTAGGCCACCAAGAAGGGGTGCATGCTCGGCTTGCGGCGCTTGCGCATCATGGTCGGGCTGCCCGGCGTGCCACGAAGCGAGGGCGAGTCGGCGAACTGGGTGTACGCTGAACCTGGCTGCTCGTAGGCGGACGCGGCTTCAAGGCGGAGGGTCAAGACGCCCAAGGCCTGCAGCTGGAAGACGTCCAGCTCGCGGGGCACCGGCTCGAAGGTCTGGGTGGACGATGCCGCGTTGACGCTGACGCCAGTCGCAGGTCGGGCAGTCTCGGTGACGGCACGGATACGGCTGGCCAGCGATTTGGGCGACACGAGGGAGAGCATTTCGGAGTGCTCCAAGCCCTTGAGGCGGCGTTCACCAATTTGGCGGATGACGACGCCCATGTTGCGAATGGCGGTGATGTCCCGCTTGGTGACCTCGTCCAAGTCTTCGAACTCATCGTCCTCGGGCTCCCCTTCGGCCTTTTCGCTGCACAGCGCTTTGATGATCTCGACCACATCGCTACTGACGGCGATTTGACCACCTTCGGCGACGGCCTGAATGCGCGAAGAACGGTTGACCATTGGGCCGAAGTAGTCCATGCGCTGGGTGATGGGATCGCGTTCGCAATGCGGCGCGCCCCAATGGATGCCCATGCGCACCGACAGACCGCGGTAGATGATGTTCTCCGGGTCTTCGGGGTCGTAGATCTCCATGCCGTCCTCGCAGTCGAGAATGGACAGCGGCCAGTCCTGGGTAACGAGCTCGAGCTGCACGGTGAAGGCGAAGAGCAGCGCCGATGTGACCGAGGGGAAGGAGCACATGAAGGCGTCTCCTTCTGTTTTGACTTCGTAGCCGCCAATGGCACGCAGCTGCCGCCGCAAGAGCTGGTTGTGAACGAGCATGGCTGCTCGCATGCCGGGGTTGGATTCCCACAGCGACGTCGAGTTGCGGATATCGGTGAAGACGAGTGCCAGCAAGCCCGTGGGTGGCGGAATCTCGCGGTCAATGTTCGCCAGGTAGCGCTCCGTGGGCACGATACCGCCACCGCGGGCACGAGAGCCCACAGCTTTGGCCAGGGCGTATGCGCTTTCGGGATCGGTGTCTGAGGTGAGGCCGCCCCGCCGGCGCGCCGTGGTTTTGGTCTTGAACAGATCGGAGACGGAGATGACCATGACCATGATGTGACCGGTCGAGCCGTAAGCAATGGCGAGATCGCGAAGCTTTTGCGCCGCTGCCATGGGGTCCGCCCTTTCACCGCGCGCCACATCGACCGCTGTTTGGAAGTCGATGTAGTCCCACATCCCTCGGTTGGCCAAGATGACCAGCTCGTCGTCCTCGCTGAGCCCCACGTATTGGATTGACGGTGAGGCGTTGATGGCCGGGAAGACGTGGTAGTGGCCAAAGGAGCGCGAAACGTCGACCTCGTCGTTAACGTAGCCCTTCGAAGAGACCCAGCCCTCGGCTGTGCGGATCCGCATCCACTCCTCTTTGGCGAGCGGCTCGTGCTTGGTGGACAAAAGGCGCGCCTGCCCGTTGCGGCCAGACATGACGGCCATGGCCCGCCCCGCGTTGGCCACGTAAAGGGTCTTGTGGGCAATGTAGGCCACAACGCCGGATGCACCACTCCGAAAGTCGCCGGAAGCCTGGCCACTGAAGCGACTGCCGTCCGTCTGACGTCGTAGCCGCCCGTTGCTGTCCAAGGAGGCGGGCAGCAAGATGTTGCCGTAATCCCTGTTGAGGTTCAAGAACGTCCGGCGCAGGACATCCGAGACGTCAGCCTCGCCGTCGACCATGCTGTTGAGCTCTTGGGTGAGAACAGCGGTGAAGCAGTCCTGGAGATACTTGGCGAGGCGGGCACCCCCGTTTGGCGACTGCATCTGCCCGTCAAAGATGGCGAACAGGCATTCGTCCTCGCGGTTGCGGAAGCGAGGCGCGACGAGGTCGATGACGGACAGGTTCTCGGTGCGGCCAAGGGTGTCGGCGATGCCGTAGCCCATCTCGTTGATCTCGGAGAGAGAGGTGCGGACACGGCGCTCGTCGTTGTCGTCTGGAACGGAAGGGATGGTGAGGGTGACGTCCATCAAGCCCAAAGTTTTGATCTTGCGCAAAGCGCTGAAGTCTGACAGGTTCCGCCGCGGGCCTTTAGCGGACGGCGGCGAACCGTCTTGAGAGTGGACGGCCTGGGGACCGGCTGGCTTGATCTCGAGGCGCTTGTTGCCTGATAAGTTAAGATAGCGCAGCTCCAAATTCCAGTTCCTGTCGGGAGAACATCAGCTGCTGAGTCAAAGCAAGGCAGCAGCGCGACTTGCCAGTTCCAGTCAAACTTCCAATTGGCGATATTGTACTTCAGCATGTTGCTTCCAACGTCCAACGCTTGCAACTTCTTGAGGGTTCCCAGTTCGGCCGGCAGAGTGTTGAGCTTGTTCCCGTTCAGGTGGATGATCCGGAGGTTGACCAGTCTCTCGATGTCGTCTTCGGGCAAGGTGGTCAGCTTGTTGCCCGACAAGTACAGCTCCTCCAACTGTACGCTCTTGGACAGCGTCTTGTGCGGCAGCTCCGCAATGTCGTTGAAGCTGAGGTTGAGGATTCGCAGGTCGGACATGAGTGAGACCGGGTGGAGTACGTCCTCGGTGAGGTGGTTATCTGCGAGGTAGAGCTGCTGGAGGGTGGCGGCTAGCGGAGACCCGCCTCTGGTGACCGACACCTTGGAGGCAGCCGACATCTTGCGGTCGTCCGTTTCTGGCGCGCCCAGGTCAAAGGTCATTGACGTGGGCGGGTCGGGGAAATCGGTGATCAGGTTCGAACTGGCGTTCAGATACAGCAGGTCGGGGCAGAGCCACACGGCGGCCGTCATCTCAAAGATGTCGTTGTTGGCCACGTTCAAATGCTGCATCCGTGCCAACTTGCCGATGGTGTCCGGCAGGCCTTCCAGCTTGTTGTTCCGGCACGAGAACTTGACCAGGCTGGTGAGGTTGCCGAAGCTCTCGGGCAAGGAGCGAATCTGATTGTGGTCCAGGATCCACTCTTCCAGCGCGCCCATGTGCTTGAAGCACTCGACGTCGATCTCGACCAGCTTGCAGTGCGACATATTGAGGTAGGTCATCGTCAAACTCGATCCAGTGAGCGTGACGCGGGTCAGCGGGTTGTACGAGATGGAGAAGGTCTTGAGCCGAGGGGCATTGAGCTCGAGCACGGTGCATTTGTTGTAGTCGCACCGCAAGGTGACCAGCTTTGACGCTTCTGAAAGCACACCGAAGTTGTCGATCAGGTTCTGGCGACAGTCGAACTCTTGCAAGTTGGACAGGCCGTCAAAGCTGGCCGGCAGCGAGCTGATCAGGTTGCCCATCACGTTGAACTTTTCGAGCGCCTTGAGCTGGCTGATCTCGTCCGGTAGGCCGATGAGCTGGTTGAACGACATGTCGATGTCCACCAAGGTAACAATCTCGCACACGACCGAGGGGAAGATCTCGAACTTGTTGTTGGAGACGTTGAGGTATTTGAGAGAGGTGAAGCGCCCGAAGTATGTCGGCAGGCCAAACAGCCGATTGTTATACGCCTCCAGCAAGGTGAGCTCCTTGATGTCTTCCAAATGAACGTGGTCCAGCTCGAGGACGCGGTTGCTGGAGATGTCCAGACGCGTCAAGCTGGTGGCTTGCCGCACGCTCTGAGGAATGCGCTTGATCGAGGTGTCTGACAGCCGCAGTTCGCGAAGCGAGTTGCAGAGCTGGACAAAGTCGGCAGGAAGGTCGAGCTTGGGGTTGCGGGAGAGGTTGAGGGAAACGATCTCGTGGGCGTGATTGTAAAGGAAAATTGGGATGGTGGTGATGCCACGCGCCCGCAGATCGACATATTCGTAGGTGTCGATCGCAAAATCCTCCTGTGCCCGACAAAGCCCAGCCATCAGATTGGAAAAGTCGATGCGGGAAAGGAAGTGGACGCACTGAACCCGACCTCATGGCGGTGTCTGACTTGAAGATGAACTTGATCAAGTAGGAATGATCTTGTCGGCCCAAGTCTTCCGGCTTGTCCCACTCGTTGTAGCCCGCCTGTTCGAGCCGCAGCTGCTGTAGCCGGATCGGCCGCTCGTTGAGGCCCATCACGCGCTCTGTACGAGTCATCCGGTGTGAGCGTACACAGGCTGGCTAGAGCAAAGCAGGGACGCACCTAATCCCCGTTCGCGCAAAAACAGCTTGTGGATGCCTTTCCCAGTCACGAAACCGGGCTTGCGAGCGACCATGTACTGGATCTCGGCGACCGTCTGCGAGAACGGTGTGACGATGGTGGTATGCGAGCCATCCGGCTTGAACACCCTCAAGGAGAACTGTGAACGGATGAAAATTTTAGATCACCAAAGGAGATGAAAAGTGGAAGCAGCCACCCACATTTGGACCCCGACTTGCGCCAGAGAGACTGTTGGAAGTGCCGGGTCGCCTTCCTGCACTGTTAGGCCGACCTTCCGCAGAGGCTGAAGACTGGCCCATCCGGTAGAGCGAGTTTCGCCTCTCGTCCTCGTGAAGTGCCAAGAGCGGGGTGGACGGCCCCAATGCCTGCGGCGACGGGGAGCCGCCCATGACCTCTGCATCGTCATCCGACCGGTCCTCGTCTAGTAGGTCCGTGGTCTGCTCTTCCACCGCCCAACTTTCGGGTGCCCGCCAGCTTGCGCTGCCCATCGAGTTGCGGGCGGCGCTGGCAGCTTTTGCAGCGTGGGCGGCTTTCGCAGCGGCGTTGGCAGCTGCTGCACCTTGGAGACCAGCCGAGACTTTGCGAGAGTCCTTGCGGACTGGGGTCGAGAGGTGATCGCCAAACTCCATCGCGCCACTGGCCGGCGTGTGCCCGTTGCTGCCAAAGTTGATGCCGATGCCAGCTGTCGGCTCGTTCAGGCGGCCCAGGTAGTTGGGATTCCACAGCGGGTCCCCTGGTTGGTGCGCAGACGGTCTGCGGGAGGAAAGGATGCTCCGCGAGCTGATGGGCGAGTCGCCCATGCTGTCGATGCCCGAATCAAAAGCACCGCCGCCTAGTGATGAAGGAGCGATGGACGGCCGCCGCCGTTGGAACTGCGCCATCGATTCTGGGGTGGAAGTGAAGTGGGCACTTTCGTTGAGGAAGCCAGTGTAGCCGGCGCCCATGGCTTCCGAGCTGACGATACCCTCCATTTGGTCCATGTTCGTGTCCAAATGGAAGCCAGTGGAAGCGGCCGCCGCAGCTGCTGCTGAAGCGTGTTGCGGGCCATCGTGCGACTTGTCCGACTTGGACCTGGCGCGCTGGCCTTTGGACGACTTTTTCCCAAACTTGGTGCGGGTGGAAACGATGGAAGGGGATTTGGAAGGGTCGCCATTGGCGGGAAAGGGATTGAGGAAGTCGGGCACATCTTCGCCATTGCCAAACCGCGCTGGAGAGCCATGCTCGACTGTGTGGATGCGACTATCCTATCAGCAGAAGGTCTGATGATAGCGTGAGGGACATTAAACGCACAGATCTGGCTGCCAAAATCAGCCTTGCTAGCCTTTCTCCTCAGGCGGCCGAAGATGCTTTTGCTATTTGGCGACTTGCCGGTGCGAACGCTGAATGAATCCGAGTCGTCGTAGTCCCCGCTCAAGTTCCCAGAGATGGAGCCGTGGTTGGCAACGTTTCGGAGGGCAGAGGCGGATTTGGAGCCACGGAGGACGGCGACCCTGGCGTCTATCGAGCTGGACGACTTGTGTGACAACAAGCTGGGCCGTTCCTGTACGATCGAGACCGCCGTCAGAAACAATGCTCAAAAGGCAAGGTTAGCAAGAACGCACGGCGTGGAAAGGAGCGGGGGGCTGGTTCTCCTTGCCGTCAAACATCCAGGGCACAATTTCCTCCGTCGCATCCTCGCCGGCGGTCTCCCCTTCGGCCGGAATGGTCCCCTTGGTGTTCTTCCGCTGCATGACCGGCGGGTTCAAGGACGAGGGGGAGACGGGCTCGTCCGAGTTGGACAACAAAGGAGTGGCGGCAGCGGTGGACGAGGGCGAGGTGACGGACGGGATGGGGCTGCCAGCGGGCTGGGGCATGTGCATCTTGTAAGACTTTTTGTGGGACGTGCCGTTCGGGGCGGTGTTGGAGTAGTCGAGCTCGAACGTGGCGGCCGAGTGCGGCGGCGTCGTCAAGGAGGAGGTGGAGGAGGACGCCCGGCCACCCTGCAAAAGCGAGTCGCTGGACGAGGGCCGCCTGGAGCTGTTGCTGTCGCCCTTGAGCCTGAGCGAGGAGGGCCTGGAGCGCAGCTTGGCGAAGAAGCCGGACTTGGCGTGGGACAAAGTGGACGAAGCGTCCGAGTTGTTGGACGCCAGCCGGTCCCTCTTGGCTGGCACGCTGCTGCCGTTGACCGAGGCGACCATCGTGTCCTGCGAGGTCCTGACGGTGCCGTTGAGGTGCTCCGGCGAGGCAGGGGCCAGCGTCACAGGCGCGCCGAGCTTGTAGAGCGCCTTGGAGGAGTGCGAGAAGGGAATTGGCGGGCCCGGGACGTGGTGAAGGGGCGGGAGGACGGGCTCCTTGCTGGGCGACTTGCGCGACGAACCGAACAGTGTCATCCTGCTCGCATTTGGCGCCTCGGCGGAAAGAGCTAGGCGGGTTTTATTGCTCTGCTGGGGTCAAGCACAGGGCAGGGAAGGGCAAGCCTTGTTTGGCTTCCTGGTCCAGACTGGAATTCCCACGCCGCGCTTCTCCCAAGGTCGCAAACAGGCGCTTCTCAGCTTTTATAACAACGCAGAAAGGCCGGCTTTGTTGGTTGTGGCAGAACGAGCAACTTCGTCGAGAGCCTCGGCTGCGTGATCGAGCTGACGATCGCTTTGAACGCGTTCGTCTTATTGTTCTCGGTTGGGCATGGAATCGCGTTACAAGGGCACTACAAGGATCCTGTACACAAGCTACGCGAGGCCGTCCAGCTTGGCTTGCACCGAGTCCTGAGGGAGCCGTGAGCAACGAGGCCGGCACCGGGCAGATGCTGACCTAAAACACACCTTTTGTTTACCAGGTCCAAACAGCGAGATGGCCTTCGTGTCTGTGCGCGATGGCGGAAGAAATGAGTGTGAGAAGTTCAGAGGAAACTGGCAGAGGTGAAAGAACGAACAGGCTTGCTTGACGACTTCTTTGGAGGTGGCGTCTGGTTCGCTCGCTCGCCACTTGGCTTCCAACGCTTCGCCCAGCCTGAAATGACCTTTCGCAAACTCTGGGTCGGCCTGTGGGTGTGTAAGATTGACCGCTTTCAAGAAGGGACGAGACAACACGAACCGAGGTGGCGGCGTTCGCATCGTCAATCGCCTCGTCGAACTTGCCCAGCTTCAGGTGACTCGCGGACCGGTTGGAGAGTAAGATGGCGTTGTTGGGGACGATGGTCAGAGCTTGAGTATACCTGCGAAAACACACAACACCATGAGCAACTTGTCATTCTGCTAAGGAGGTCAAAGCCACTCACTTTTCGATGGCCAGATCAAACTGCTCCGCTTTGAAAGCGTCCTGCGATTGAGAAATCACGATGAGGCCTACGGTCGATGGGCACAGATACGTAGACACCTCACATTTCCGGCGGCCTTTGCACTCTCGGCTTCAGCAGGTAACGGCGGCACGGGGGCGACAGCGTGTTGAGCAATCATCTGGGAGAGTCCTGGTTGGGGTAAGATCAGACGGTGTTCGGGCTCATGCGAGGCCAAGTCTGTTCACCTCTCGGGTCGGCTCCTTTCATCTGTGGATGGGTTTCAGAATCCGGGCACAAAGTCGTTGCTTCTCGTGTAGAAGCACCAACCTGATCAAGAACTTTGCCATCTCGAATCTGAAGCGGGCCGAAAGCGTTCAGCAAAAGGTTCTGGAAAGCTCCTCTTAGGAGAAGCTGCTCACAGCGATGAAAGTGGGCATTGCGGATATTTGGTATTTGGCTGTATCAATCATTTTCATCAGATCAAATGCGCTGAGAAGAGCGGGAGAGCTACGCACTGGCAATTGGGCGCTGGGCATCCACATCGACTCGCAGAAAGACCGCCTCCGGGTGGGCGTCCGCCAGCTTGGCGAAGATTGGGCTGATTGTTTTGCAAGGGCCACACCATCTGCAAAGATCTTGAGCAACGAAGACCGACTCGACAAGCAAAGCGCCCACTGTGCGTGAAAGTCAACGAAGATGGATTTCGAGGTGCCGCGCAGAGTGGCGTTCCACTGCGACACCGACTCAACCTCGATGGGAGCAGGCATCTTCTTTGGTTTTAGGTACGATTGCGCGACGAAAGCAAAGGAAAAGGGGAAACTTGGTGGCTGGAGGCGAACGACGAGGTTCGCTCTCCCGTGCGCTTGCTGCTGAGTAATATCACCTGTCTGCCGGCTCCCATTGAAGGTTCTAGCTCGTTGCTGTTGGTCTTATGAAGGAGGGAGAAGCGTTCTTGTGCACCATTGTCCGAATTGGCCTTGCTTGGCCTTGCTGCTTGCGCCAACTTGGACCGCCTGCTTCGTCTGGCTCCAACGAGGCTGTGCTCCGAGGAACTCCTCTTATGTCCAATATAAGCCAGGCACTCACCACGCCCGTCCAAGATGGAGTCGCATCCTTCACTGGTTGAGCTTCCAAAGCAATTTGAAGGACTTGCCCGCAGTCGGCGAGTGTAGCCTGCCTTTTTCTGGTCCAGCTCTCGTTGCTTGTCGCTCTGAATGAAGCTGCAGATGTCTGTGTCTGTTAGTGGGTTGGCGTTGCCTGCTCCCGAACAAGTCTTGCCACTCCCTTTCTTCTCCGATGCGAACAAACATGTACTTCTTCTCGACCGACTTGGTGCATACAGTTTCAGGTACATTCGCTTGCAAGCCTCGTCTAGTTGACCTCTCTTCTTCCAGCCACCAAGACCCCTATCACTGCTCATGAACGGAGAACAACTTCGCGCATTCGTTCACCCTTCCCCTTATTCCCATCCTCTTGGGCAGCAGATCTGTCATGGTCTCAATTGCAGGAACCAAAACGTCGCTCTCCATCGTCTTCCACCGGGCGCATGCGAGACTCCGCGTACGCAAGCCCAGCAAGCCGTCATGCACGAGCATCTTCTAGAGCATTACTATGCTTGCGCAGATCATCTCGAACCCAAGCACGACTGCGCTGGTGCGAACTGCCATGTCAAGAAGGTGGTGCCTCATCCTATTACTTTGGACTGGTTGCACAACACTATCGATGCTTTTCACGCCTCGCCATCGTGGCGCAACCACTGGGAGCGGTCTCTTGTCATCCCCAAGAACGTGCCATCTGTATTTGAGCCTTTTTTGAACCGTTCGGGTTCGCCCTTCTTGTTTTCTGCCTCAAATGGACTGTTGCATACCTGATGGTGCTGGGTCAGACCATCGCTTCGTGGAAAACGTTCTGGAGTCTTTTGCCCTGGCCCATTCTTACCTACGAAGCAAAGGATTGTTCTCCGGAAATGAGCGTGAGCATTACCAGCTTGGAGTTGCAGGAGCCTTTTCTGATCTGGCCTGAGCAGTTTGTCTTCGTGTTTGCATACGCAACGACCCACCCAGCACAGACCACATCGACGCTTCGCCTTTCATCAGGGGCAAGCACAAAGATGGCTTGCTATTGCTTGGTTCTGGGAACGGCTGGCAAGAAGCCAGAAACAAGCCTGATTTCTTTAGAGCTCTTGACGAAGGCGAATTCAAAACTTGGTGCGACGTCTTGATCTTTGTTGAGACTGCCAGATTTGCAGAGGTGTGTGATGGACAGGCTGCCCGATGAGCACCGGTTTGACGGTCGACCTTCCCCCCAGGTGCCCGCAGGCTGGTTCCGGGCCCACGATCGTCTTTATGACGAGGTGGACTTGATCATTCTGGCAATTTTGGGCATTCATGCCATCGGTGGTCCGAATATCAAAGGTAGCTGGCTTGAGGAGGAATTGCGCGTCCAGCATTGGTTTGAGTCACCCGCTCGCCATCCCCTCCTGCTGTCCATGGCCGGCCTTGATTACACAGCCATGGTCGCCTACATTAACAAACATGCGGAGATGGAACACAATCTCACGATCATAGACGATGGCGACTTCGAGAGAAGGCTGTCGTCCGCCGCCACCAGCCTGCGTACCCCTCTCGTTCAGGCCTGTACGTTGAACATTCATCTCTTTGAACGCGTTCTAAATCTCGGTTCAGTCAAGCCTTACAGACACGTGCAGGGAATCAGTTTCGACTTGGAAGCAGACAGGCCGTTTGCTCACGAGGATGGTTACGTTCGCTCAGACGTTCATTACAACGTCTGGTGGAAGCCTCACCCTCCGAAGACCTGGCCTGTCTTCCCACCACGTGAGATGAATGTCCTTTGATCGAACGAGCAAACTAACACAGGAAAGCAGATGACAAGAAGCTTGTGGCGGAGGTCGAGGCCAAATGGAAGGACGAGAGGACCAAGGTTGTCCGCCCAGACTTCCCTTGATAGGCTCAGACGAAGTGCTTTGTAACTTATGAGTCTCTTGTAACCTGTACCATAGATGGCCCGACTGGCCCGCTTGCACACAAGCCACTTTCCACTTTGTTTCTTCCCTTACGGCCAGGCATCTAGTGAAAGCCGCACCCTTTCTGCCTATATCTCAAAGCCGCATTTCTG
The DNA here is from genome assembly GCA_001599975.1 of Cystobasidiopsis lactophilus. Taxonomy (NCBI): domain Eukaryota; kingdom Fungi; phylum Basidiomycota; class Agaricostilbomycetes; order Agaricostilbales; family Chionosphaeraceae; genus Cystobasidiopsis; species Cystobasidiopsis lactophilus. Next base: position 1,353,182 of record BCIO01000005.1, read on the forward strand.
TCGTATCTAGCGCCTGAAGGAAGATGAAGCGGCTCCTCTCTCGCGCCCATTCGCTTGGGCAGCACTCTGGCGGCTCATCGCACTCGTCGGACGCCGACTCTCTGACGAGCCTGCACACTTCCGCCAGCGTCACTGACGAAGAGTACATCAATGCCCTGGAGACTGCGCACATCCCAGAAGACCCAATGGACTTTGTCGTACATCTTTCCCATTTCTTGCCGATTTCGCTTGGCAAGGCTCACGTTGGATCTGGCCTCTTTCCTTCCCGCAGTCCGCCGCCTATGCGCCTCTTTTTAACACGATAGATGTAAATCACCGCCACCACAAGACGAAAGCGCGGCCTAGGTTCGACCTCCTGAGGTAAGGGAAATTGAAGGAGTCGCGGGCGGCTTCAGGGCTGATGAGCTGGGGGCATCTACAGGAAATACCATGTGCCTCGGTTTTTCGCTGACAACTTTTGCTTCACTGTCAACACCCAGCAAGGCGACATCGATGCGAGTGCGTTTTGGAAATTTGCCCGTTTTTGCCGCGCGCCCTCCCACACCTTAACGCATCTGGGCAGTGCTTAAGCAAGCGCAAGAGCTTCAAGACATCTTTGGCAAGTTCGAGACCAGGGAGATTGCGCGGGTCATCGACACCCTCCAGCCCCAGACGCTGAAGGATGCCAGCATGTAGGTCGTGCTGGCGCCTTTGAGCGTAAGGAAAGCTAGGCTCAATGGTAATCTGGCTACCACAGCTTCTACCATGACTGCAACCTCCTCCACCCTCCAGACGGCAGCGATGAACCCATCAAGCAAGACATTTACTCGATTGTGACCGTGCGCAACCGCAAGATCATCCACGACCACATTGTGTGAGCTCTTCTCCTTAATCTACGTACTATTCGAATCTCCTAACGTAATGCAACAGCCTGGACCGAGGTGGACTGAACGCCCGCAATGCAGAACTAGATGCGTGCTGCATTTCCTAGGTCAGTGTGCCCTTGCGCTGGCAGGATTCAAACTACAGGCCATCTGATCTCTCGCGTCTTCAGATCGCATGCAAATAGAAGCCGTTGCGCTGTCTCTCAAGCTGTAACTTGACATCGGCTGTCGATCCCTCTGCGCCATAGGAGCCCCCTCGCCTTGTCCCTTCTGAGCGCCGGATTGGCCTTGGCTCATGCCAAGATCAGCAAGAGGCTGTAGCGATGAGCAAGTTTTTGAGGGTCCTTTCGATTGCTATTTTCCGCAACTCCTTCGCACCGCCCTAAATTGAGCCTGGCCGGCCGCCACTGCGATTGGTTTCAACTTTCTTCGTCCCTCCCAACCAACTGCCCGGCCCCGGCAATGCTTTGGTCTTGTAGCTCTTGAACAGTAGTAGAAGCATGTCGACCAGCCTGTCGCCGTCCCAGTCGGCGGCGGTCGAGTCGCTCAACTCGGTCCTCAGCTCATTGGCGAAGGCCTCCCAGTCAGCGACGTCTGCCTTGGCGTTGGCGGAGAACGAAGTGGTGAACCCAAGCTACTATGTAGGCGCCTGGAGGATGCGCAGTCAGGAACCCTCCCGAATTCTGAATGGCGAGAACGCGGGAACGAACAGAAACTCATTGGGGTCCTCCTCGCCGTCGCCTCTGGCCTGTTCATCGGCAGCTCGTTCGTCTTCAAAAAGTGTGTTCTAAGCATCTGCGAGGTTGTTGGCGCAGGGCTCAAGGCTGCGCGCGCACAGGAAGGGACTGATCTCCTCCCAGCAACATGCGGACCCGGCCCTCAAGGGTGAAGGCCACGCCTACCTCAAGAGCCCAATGTGGTGGACGGGCATGATCATCATGGTCATAGGCGAGGTCTGCAACTTTGTCGCCTACGCCTTTGCCGACGCCATCCTCGTGAGCGTCCCCGCCAAGCCCTTTGGTTGGTATCTAAATGGGCAGCGAGGCAGGTCACCCCGCTCGGCGCGCTGTCGGTCGTCATCTGCGCCATCCTGTCCTCCATCTTCTTAAAAGAGCGCCTCTCCTTGTTCGGCAAGATTGGCTGCTTCCTCTGCATCGTCGGCGCCACCATCATCGCCCTCAATGGCCCCAAGGAGCAATCCGTCTCGGTGCGCTGCGATCCTCCCCCTCTATCAGCTTTATTCGAGTTTCTGATGGCGCAGGAGGTGGTTCACAGACCATTCTGGCCTTCCAAAAGCTCTTCTTGGCCCCGGGCTTCCTGGTCTTTGGCTCGGTGGTGATCGTCTGCAGTCTAATCTTGATCTTCTTCGTCGCTCCCAGTGCGTTGCCTCTTTACTTTTACCCATTGCTGGATAACTGATAGCAGGGACTCCACAGAATATGGCAAGCAGAATATGCTAATCTATATCTCCGTGTGCTCCTTGATCGGCGGGCTCAGCGTCTCGTGCACGCAAGGCTTGGGCGCCGCCATCGTGACTTCCATTGGTGGCAATAATCGTGCGTTCGAGGTTTACCTTACAAGCTCCGAATTGGGGCTTATGCTTCAGCAACTTCTTTTGCACAGAATTCAAGCATTGGTTTACCGCAAGTCACTTCTTTTACTGTAGCCTGCCACAAAGACAAAGCTCATAGCAAGGTCGACCTGCAGTACTTCCTCCTTGGCTTCGTCGTCATCACCCTCTTGACCGAGATCAACTATCTTAACAAAGCGCTCGAGCTGTTCAACACGGCCATGGTCACCCCAACCTATTACGTCCTATTCACCTTCTCCACGCTCGTCACCTCTGTCATCCTCTACCAAGGCTTCAAGGCCTCCGTGATGGACATCATCACCGTCGTGCTCGGCTTCCTCACCATCTGCTGCGGCATCACCTTGCTCCAGATGTCCAAGATCGACCCCGAGGCGCTGCAACAGCAAGTGGGTCTGGACAGGCGGTCCACAATCTTGCTCGCTGCGGCCAAGGGCGACCTCGAGCCCACCGAGAAGCACTTGGAGGAGGAGGACCCCGGCATGGACGCCATCCGAGGCGGCGCCGGCTTGATCGGCTCCATCTACCGCGCTCGCAGCGCCCGGAGAAGCATTATGAAGGGGGACAATGTGCGCCAGAGGCAGGTCTGGGGCAGCGAGCGGAGAGGCGTCCCCTTGGCCGACGGCATCTTGCCCCGCCATCAACTGTATGATAAGGTTGGTTTACATCTCTCCCTCGTTCTAATTGCTAGATATGTCTTTAACTTTGATGCCAACAGCCTATGCCGCTACCGGACGACGCACTGGAGCGGATCTCCCTTCATTCTGGACCGCTCAGCCCCGGTCCACCCAGCGAAGGCAAGCACATTGGCTTCGCCGACGCCGTAACAGCACACCGGTATCCTAAGCCTGGCGATGCTCGGCAAGCGACCCACGAAGGCCTGCCCGCCAACCCGAAATCCGGCTTCCCACCGGGCTCGGCTGGTGGCGTCGAGTCGGTCCCTCGGTACTCGCCGCCCTCTCTTTACAACTCCCAGTCCGCGTATAACGATCCTTACGACCCGTACACCTCGACCACACCTCGTGGGCCTCGACCGCTCACCGAGCCCAAATCCGCCACTCTACCTCGCTCTGTGCAGTCCGACCAGAGTTTAAATGCCAAGATGGGCCGCTTTCAGTCTACACCTGATCTTCATGGGGAAGATGACATCAGCTCAGTGGGCACCAATAGCACGCGCAACAAGCGGCTCAAGGACCTCTTCGGTGGCGGCGGCCAGCAAGGGTCATCGTCCTCGGCCTCTTCCCACAAGGGCCGGCGGCCGCGGTCGAGGTCACGGACGAACAACGACTCGGACGACTCGGAGAAGGAAGGCTTGGTCTCGCCCAACCCGCGCCGCAACTCGATGGACGAGCCCTTCTCATCCGACATAGACAGCGACGACATGGGCGCCGGGGTCATGAAGGGGCCACTCTAGACGGCTTCTTTCTCAATGGATTTTTCGACTGTGCAAAAAGGGGGGATTTTCATGTTACACACACTTTGGGCTTTGCTTCTCCTCCTACACTTTTCATCAGAGATGGACATTTCTTTTCGCTCGCCCGGTGTCTTTTTGCACATAGTGTCTTGTAGTTGTATCGAAAACGCATGCAGCGAGTTCCTTCTCATCTGGACATTGCGCGCCTTTGAATGCACATGCTCTAGAGGTATAAAATGTGGAGGGTAATCTACAACGACGAATTTTTGAGCTCTTCGATTCGAGCTTCGGTTAAATAAATACGAAAAAGACAGAAGACTGATGTCGACATAGAACAGATCACACTTGCACAGGCGGTTGTTGTAGGGCGTGGTGAAGTTCGTACATGATCAAGTCGGACCAGATCACCGAGGCTGGATTGGAGTCTGGGTGGATCGAGTCGAAGAAGGCGTGCCGCTGGCCTTCGATGAGTGCGCCCCAGTTGTCCAACCTAAGCCTGCTCTTGAGCCCTTGGTCTTCTGGGTCCGTCGACCCTTGCAGTTCCTCCACGGTCTGTCGAGACACCACATCAAGCTGGCGACCTCTTGGCCATGGAGCCCAGTACTGCTTTTCTGGCGTCTCGTGAATGGTGCGCCAAAGGATGGACTTGGCCGAAGGGAAGCTGGTGGCGACCTGTCGCAGCAAAGCGACTTGCTGGGACTTGTAGTCTGCCATCCGTTTTGCGGTGAGGTCTGAAAAGACCACCTTGTAGTGGTCCAACGACGGCTTTACGCCAGCGTCCCAGAAATCTTGCTCTGACCCTGCAATGCGACCCCTCAGCCACCATTCTGAATTGGAAGGATTAGTCTTGCTTACAACGCCTAAGATCCCAGATTGCTGAGTGCACTTCGATCAAGTCTGGCTGCATCAGATCGGGCTGGGAATAGTAGTGCGCCAGTTTGGGAAGGAGCGGCAGAAGATGCGCGTCAATGCGCTCACCAAGAGCGCCTGATGATAGTCCTCGTTCAGCCTTCTGGTTCATTGCGCTGGATTTAAGAAGCTGTCCGACTCACAAGGCGGGAAGTAAAAGTCGCTGTCATCGTAGAGGTCGAAGTCTTGGAGGCCATATCCGAAGAGGTTGATCAGCGTCATGAAAACGGGCGACCCGTTATCGTACGCCTCCCGCAACTGGACACGAGCGACCCAAGGGCGGTTGATCTCCGATGCGCGGTCCCACTGGACCCTTTGCTTGGCGTGGACGGCAGCGTCGGCACCTAGAGTGGCAAGTCTGAGCCAACGTCGACCGAGCAGAATTCTAGTACGCACCCGGCTTGTAGTAAGGCCCAGTAGAGGCTGGGTGATCTGGCGTGATCTTGTCGACCGTCACTTTGAAAAGCCCGCCGTTCTTGGCATCGGCCATCTCGCTGAAGTGCGTGAGATGCCACCGGTCCAACGAATCGCCAAGGAGTAGAATTGTGGTATTCTTTTGCAAGAGCCAGTCTGGCAAAGGCGCAGCGGCGGCGGGCATCGGTGTCGATGACGAGTTGAGAAAGTGGGTGGTGAACAGGCGCGAGGGCGAGCAGCCGGCCTCCAGTGGGTTCCAGTACACTTGTGAGGGTGTTTGTGAGTTGGACACGAAGCCGCGGGCGAGGAAAGGGTTGCATTCGGGCTTGGGTTGAAAAATGAGTGGAGTCGGGCCTTTCGCCCGCACCAAGCAGACGACGGCAGCCAAGCTTGCAGTCAACGACAGGGCGCATAGGAACAACAAAGCCTTGCTGACGATGGACCGGGCATGGAATCCACCGCCTGTTGCGCGCCAACGCAAGGGCTGAATGCTGCTTCTCCTCCTCCAATGTTGCGCTTTTGCTGGCTTGCCCTTGAATTCGTCCGGCCCATCAACCAACAAATGATAGTCCGAAGTCATTGTAGAAGCCGCAAGTGAATGAGGCAGAGCGAAGGAGCCGAAAATTGGGTCGTGTGTGGCTCAATGAGTGAAGGGAGGCATCGAGTTACATGGATCCGCTCTGTTCTTCGGCGAGCTCACTGCCAATTTGCTCGGAAGCGACCTCGCTTAATTTGCTCGATTTGATCCCGCTCATTGGGTCAATTTCCCAGACGAGGCAGATCAGAATGGCAAGCGCACGCGGTTTCAACCCGAATAAGCTTCGACTGCCAAAAGGGGACAAGCGAAGTTCTCTTCGCGAGTCTTGGCAGAGCAGGCAGCATCATAGGCAGTGTACAGGAGGGAAGCAGGGGGCATTTGAGAAGCATAGGGGAACAAACTATGGACGAAGCGCACCAACAGCGTCAAGCGATTTCCAGGCCCGCCGAGCCGATGGCGACAGCGATGCTGACTCGTAGACAACGACGCTTCGCAGAGCCTGCTATAGCATTGACAGTCGACTCCAGCCAGTGAGACCCTGGGCTTGCCGCCCCAGACCGCCAAGGGGGACCTAAAGCGCCAGGTCATGCAAGATGGCGACGAAGTCGGGCAAGGGCGAGTCCGTGGTTAGTTGGCCTTGGCTTGCCTCTGCGTTCCACAGAATGGCGCGCTCAAACTGCTGCTGCTGCCCAGCGCGTGGGCAACTTCGAGATCCGAGAGGAGATTGGGCGCGGCTCCTTTGCCACGGTTTACAAGGGCTACAAGCTGGTCAGCTCGGCTTGCCTGCTGTGCCCGGCCTGACCCCAGATTCTGAAGTCCAGTGACCTCAACAGACCTCTAATCCGCCTTCGCCGGTCGCCGTCAAGGCCGTGACGCGCAACAAGCTGACCCCCAAGCTGCTGGAGAACCTCGAATCGGAAATCAAGCTGCTCAAAGGCATCAAGCACCGCAACATTGTCCAGCTTGTGGATTGCTTGGTGGGTGATCAAGCACTCATTACTTACAAGTATTGATGGCGTCTCTCGTCCACAGAAAACGGAGGCGCACATCTATTTGATAATGGCGTTCTGCTCGGCTGGCGACCTGCACCTATATCTCAAGCAGAGAGGGGAGGTCGAAGCGCTCAGGGCTAGTGCCATTCAGCCGCCGCTGCCGTACCCTCATCCGAAGGAGGGTGGTCTTAATGAGGTCGTGGTGCGATCATTCTTGGGCCAGCTTGGTATGTGCAACCGTTCTGCCTCTTAGCCATCGATCACACGCTAAGTCGCCCTTTGTTTCACACCAGCTGATGCCCTCAAGTTCTTGCGGGGCCAGAACATCATCCACCGCGACATCAAACCCCAGAACTTGCTCCTGTCTCCCTACTCCGAAGTCAGCCTCACCGAATCGGCCCAGGCCATCCACATCCCCGGCGTGCCCCTCCTTCAAGTAGCCGACTTTGGGTTTGCCCGCTTCCTGCCGCAGGCCAGCATGGCGGAAACCCTGTGCGGCTCGCCGTTGTATATGGCCCCTGAGATCCTCCGCTACGAGAAGTACGATGCTAAGGCCGACCTTTGGTCTTGCGGAGCGGTCTTGTACGAAATGGCGACTGGTAGACCACCATTCCGGGCGCAGAACCACGTCGAGTTGCTCCGGCGGATCGAGAAGGGTGAGGACCGGATCCGATTTCCAGACGACCGGCCGCCCGCAGACGACAAGCCACCAGCGCCGCCAGTACCAGAAGATCTCAAGCAGCTCATCAGGGGCTTGCTCAAGCGCAACCCGATGGAGCGCATGTCTTTTGACGACTTCTTCGCTCTCACCGACGCCGCCAGCAAGGCCGGCGCAGCAGCAGCAGCCTTCAAAGCAGCTGTTGCTCAATCAGCCACTCTACCATCTAGACCTCCCCTGCAGCCCATTCAAAGCCAGCCGCCGCCGCCTTCCGCAGATGCCGAGGAAGGCGCCTTTGTCAAGAACTCCTCGGCCCCCAGAAAGTCAGCCTCTAGCCCAGTAGTGCCCTCGCCGACGAAGATGGCTGTAGATCGGCCGCCGAGCAGCAGCCGCAAGGCTAGCTTTGCGCCCAAGTACATCGTGGGCAGCACGTCCAAAGCGGCGGCCGCGGAGCAGGCAGCCCAGCAGCAGACTCACACCACTCCCAACGATGTCAAGGCAAGGGATTACGCGATCCCGCCGCGGCTGGTCCGGCCGAGCATGTCCCGGTCTTCCAGGTAAGATGGGCTCACGCCTCATCAGTCCTTTCTGATTTCCGATGTGCCATCTGCAGTACCGACGAGGGCCAAGGCAAGGAGGGCAAGAAGCTTGAATCAGCTCGGAGCTCCGCTGGGGACTCTATGCTGGCGAAGGAGTACGTACTGGTGGACAAGGGGCCGATTGAAGTCAATGCGCTGGCCGACGGTGAGTTTTGCCACACCGTCTGTCCGTATAGCACTGATGGAGCGGCCGAACACCAGAACTCGCTGCTCAGAATAAAAGGCCATCAACTCTAAACAGAGTTTCCTCCCGCGGGTTTCCGAAACCGCTTGGGGCAACTTCGCCACCGGCAGCTCGGACCGGCAGCACGCCGCCGAGCCAATCCCCGTCGCCCTCGCCCTATCCACCGAACTCCGGACCACATCAAGACCTTTCTGGCACGCCGCCTTTCGCATTGGCTGGCGGGTCCAAGCCATCTTCACTTGGGACTTCGCCCCGCAGCCGGCCCACATATCATCCGCCGGCCTCCCAACAGCGTATGCCCAGCTATACGAATTCGCCTCTGTCTGCAGTAGTAGGCAGTCCAACTAACGCCATAGCCAAGGCCATCAACATGGCCAGCGTCAAGCTGTTCGGAAATCCTGCCGAAGGCATTCTTCTTCCTCGGCGGTCATCGATGAGCCGGCGGAAGGCCATCCCTCAATTTGTCGATGTCGATCCAGAAGAGATCGCCCTGGTCACCGTCTTAGAAGAACTGGGGCAAAAGGCGGCGGTGGTGTTCGACTTTGCGGATTCCAAGCTACTCCGCCTGGTGGCTTCGCCAACCAGCCCCAGCACTCCCGCAACGGGCTCTCAATCGGCTTCTCAGCAAGCCAGCCCTTTTGCCAAGTCATCATCCTCATCTCAGCCTGGCGCAGACGACACGCAGACTGCGGCAGAAGCCTTGATCCTTTACATCAAGTCGCTTGCCTTTCTCAGTCAAGGCATTGCCAAAGCTAAGAGCTACTGGGAGCCCAAGGCGGCAGCTGGTACCCAGTCGCCTTCGTCGGAGTTCAACGAGGCCGTGCAATGGCTTCGCCGGCGCTTCAACGACTGCTATGAGAAGGCCGAGTTCGTCAAAGCCAAGATCCCGGAATCTCATGCTTCCGCGCCCACGCCAGTCAACGCGGACAAATTGATCTATGATCGTGCACTGGAAATGGTGTGTTCCTCCTCTCCAAAGCTATGACGTCCGAGCTCATTCACATGTGTGCACACAGTCACGAGCGGCTGCTGTCAACGAGCTCATGGGCGAATCGGCGGCAGATTGCGAGCTGGCCTACGAGACGGCGCTTTACCTACTTTTCGCCATCCTTGACGAGTTCCAGCCGGATGCCGAGCCTGTCAAGGAAGAGGACAAGGCCACAGTCAACAAATGTGCGTCTCGCGGCTCCTTCATCAGCTGGTATTTTTGCTGAAATCTCCCTTCTTGCACAGTCATTGTCAGCATTCAAGGGCGCCTGGCTGCGCTCCGGAAACGTATGGTCTCGCCATGATATCTTTTTTCATTGTCTTTTCGTTCTTCTCCCCCCTTCGCATTACACCTCTCTCGTACTCTCTCACGACCTGTTCTTTGGATCCCTCTCACTCTCCACTTGGCTCTTTCGGGGCGCACCTCTCTCACACACCTTTGGTCTTGAGAGGTTTTGTATTACTCTGTCTGGATATTTTTCTCAGCCCCCCTTTTTAGAGCTTTCTGCTTTGGTAGCAATTGTTTGTAAGATAGTGTACATCTCGTCTACCCCCTCACGACTCCTCTTTGCACTTAGATCAACGTCCTTGATCACTAAGCATCGTTCGCGGGCCGGTGGCGAATGAGGCAGACACAAGCTCCAGATCTAAATCAGGCCGCAAGGTTCATATAACTCATATATACAAAGTACAAGCTCAAAGTCCTGAGAGGAGCAGAATCAGCCAAGTTCAAAGCCAGCCGAGGGTCCTACTCACCGAGAGCCAACTATGGGACATCCGACTACACCGGCTGCTTCTTTTCCTCCATGGACGACGCTGATTTGGAGCGAAGGCTGAGGAAAGAGGGCTGGCGCACGGGTGCCGGGTGGGGGTAGTCGAGGAACTGGGTGGTGGGTTGGTGGAGGAAGTTGTCCTGTGGCAAGTCGAAGTTGCGCGTGTCCATCCACAAGAAGGGCAGCTCGCAAAAGACCTCCTTGTTGGCCGCGCTCCGTCTGGAGAGGTGGATGGACAGCCCAGCCACGAAGCCGATCAGCGCCAGCCCGCCCAACGCCGTCAAGCCCACGCCGATCCATTTGAGGATTTCACACTCTAGATGACCGGTGCAGGAGGTGCCGATGAGAGCTGAGACGAGTATGGGGACGCCGGCTATGAGGAAGGACAAGCCGCCGTAAAAGGCGACCCAGAGGAGAACGCGAGGCGACATTGTTGAACGGCGGCGAGATGGCTGACAGAGGGTTATAGAACTGTTCAAAAGAGTGAAGTTAGCATCACGTTCTTGCCGTTGCATCTTGGCGCCACCTGTACGAACCTTTGTTGTGTATAGGAACGAACGAGATATCAAGGACAGGCGAGAGATGGGAGGCGACGAAAAACCAAGAGAGCGACGGTGGTGGATGACGGAAGAGAACAGCCAGCTGCGGTTTTCAAGACAGCCACATCTTCTCGATAAGCAAGAAAAAGAACGTTTCCGAGCGAGGTCGGAGCGCCAAAAGAGTTGAGCCAGCCATCTACAAAATGGGTCAAAGATCGACGCTCGGCGATCCGCTAAATGAACGGAGTCCTTTCCGGTGCCGACGTTGCTGCTGGTTGGACGCGCCAGGTGGTGGAAGGAGCTGAGGCAGGACAGCGAGCACGCGCCACTTCGGGGGAGGGAAGCTCAGGGCGACTTTGGGAGCATTGACTGCGATTGCAGCGCAGCCAAGACTCTCCAGGAGACAGGAACTGGCTCAGACATCATAGTAGAAGCAACCACGAGCAGAACCCAAGCCAAACTGCGCGACAAGGCGAGGCAAGTCGGGTTGGCTTTGAGCAACGACATTTTCCAAACATGCCTCGAGCGTACCAGAAGAAAGGCAAGCGCAACAAGGACGGCATCAGCACGGCCAAGGAGGACGAGGAGCCGAAAGCCAAGCGGGTCAAGCCGAGTTTGCCAGAGCCCGTGTTGGAGGGAGCGGCGCAAGAAGAGCAGAGCGAATGGCCAGAGCTGGATCCTGACAACAAGGCTTACTGTGCGTCGTCGCCTGGCCTTAGCTGATAACACAGCTGACTCGAACGCGGTTCTCACAGGGCTGCAAATCAACCAGCAAATCATCGAGCTCGAGACGCTGGGAGTGGGCGAGGAGGAGGACGAGGAGGATGGTGAGCAATTTTTGACAGGTCGATAAAACTTTTCGGGCCGCATCTCATTTCACGTCTGAAGAGCGCAAACTGCTCATCAAGAGGGCCTTGATGGAATTGGCCGGCCACGAGCTCGAGCTGGCCACCGACCCCGAGGCGTCCGTTATTATGGAGCGCTTGCTGCACACCATGGACGACTTTGCCCGCCGCGTCCTTGCTGATCGTTTCACTGGCCTGTAGGTGAACTTGACTTTAACTCAGTGAGGTTATTCAATGCAAAGGAACCCTGCAGATACGTCAAGCTGGCCCAGCATCAGTTCGCCTCGCATGTTGTCGAAACGCTGTTCAATCTGGGCGCCGAGACCATTGACAGAGAGGTGCGTTTAATTGAATCCCACTGATCCTACCAAGGATAGGTTCTCATTCACTGCACAGACCAGAGACATCATCGCATCGGGCCCAGCAGCCGGCGCCGACACGCAGCTCTTGCCCACCATGACCGAATTGCTGCTCGCCGCCACCACCGAGCTCTCCACGGCCACCTCCACGCTGATCTACCACGTCTACGGCTCCCACTCCCTCCGCGCCGCCTTGGCTTTGCTGGCTGGCAAGACCTCCCAGTTCCGGCAGGCCAACAGCAGCAAGAAGTCGAAGAAGTTCAAGGCGCACCAAAAGCCCATGAAGAACCTGTTTGCCGCTCCTCAAGAGTCGGACAAAGGCAAGGAGAGGGCGTTGCAGGTGCCAAAGTCGTTCCAGAAGGCCTTGGTCGAGCTATTCGAGGCGGTGGATTCCGGATTGGGCAGCGCGGAAGGCGTGAGGCAGGCGGCTTCGAATGAAGTGGCTACCAATGTGGTTCAGGTGGGTTGCGCATCACCTCTCGAGTCGAACCGCGACTAGCTTAATAACCTCGACCTACAGCTGGCGCTCGAGGTCGAAGGCGAATTAGGACGCAGCGACTCGCCAGGCTCTATCTTGGACCGACTGCTCAACGGCTTGATCACCGATCTGGACGCTGGCCGGAACGAGTTTGAGCGCAGCGACTTTCTCGAGTCCATGCTCCGCTCGCCCTCGGCTTCGCACACCGTCGAGACCATGCTCTCCGCCTCGGTCATGAGCGACCGGCTGTTCGCCGCTTTCTGGCAGACCTACTTTGCCGGCCGCCTGGCGAAGATGGCCACCCACCCCACGATCAACTTTAGCTGCACGGCCGCCATCAAGCGCTTGAGCGCGCCGGCCTTGGAAGAGGTCGTGGCTAGCTTTCAGTCGGAAAGTATTGGCAAGGAGCTACTGGGTGAGTCTGCTCTCCCGCGTAGAGCGACAGTTCTGAGGCGGGCGACCGACCACAGAGACCGCGCGCACTGGCCCACTACAAGCTCTCTTAGAACGCGCCAGTCATTTGGGATCTGGGCTATCAGAGACGGTCCAGATGCTGGCCGACACTTTCGAAGTCAAGAGCAGCAAAAGCGGACCTTTGCTAGCTTGCGCTCTGCAGCTCTCTCCAGCTTCCGTGAGCGCTTGCCCTCTTCTCTTAGGCTACACTAATACTTGTTGCTATCGTCTCACAGAAGATCAAGTCCTCCTCGAGCTATTATCAAACTCAAGGCTCCTTCCTCCTCCAATCGTGGTTGAAGCTGCCGGCGCCGCACAATGCTCTGCCGCTAGACTCTATCACAGCCCAGCCGGTCGAGACGTTGTTGGACATGGCCAAGTCTCCCATCGCGTGCCCAATACTGGAAGCGGCCGTTTCAGCGCCGACAGTACCGGCCAAGGCCAGGCGCGGCTTGCTCCTCAAATTTATTGGCCACTACCACACCTTGGCGGACGACAAGCAAGGAAGCCGGTTGGCAGATGCGTGTTGGGCAGCTTCGGATGTTTATCTTAAGGTGTGTAGCGTTCACCACCATTGAACGGGGATTCTTACATTTTTATCTCGCAACACGCAGGACAAAATCGCGCTTTCGTTGGCGGAGCAGCAGAACTTCCTGGTCTCGTCCCGGTTTGGCTCGTTCTTCCTCCGAAAACTCTTCTTGCCGATGCACCAGCGCAAGAACGACGAGTGGCGCGCCAAGATGCTGTCGATTGATCAAGACGCCAAGCAGCGGGTGGCGTCGGCCAAGGTTGCTGCCTCAAAGCCGGATGCGATCGATGCTATCTTCAGTGCTTAAGCTTTGTCGCTTTGTTGCAATGAGCTCTATGGAGAGGTTTCCCTGGGGCCTCATTTTTAGGTTACAAATTTCCCAAAACGCAAAATCCCGCGAATGATAAAATGCTGTTGGTTGGTTGTGTGAAGGTGGTTGAATCGTGTTTAAAAGGAGTGTTGAACAGATGCAAGCAAGGCTTTATGAGCATATTTGGGCTCAGCAAAGCGCCAGATCTGAGTTAGAACATGAGCCTCGGTCTGCCTCGGAGATCAGAATGAAACGCACGAAGTTGATAGCCACTGCAATCAAGAAGATGGCGCAAAGGACAGTAGGGCCAATGCGATCGTCGTAGTGCATGGCGTAGCGTTGCCTGTAAAGGACGGCTTTTCAACGCGAGCTGAATATAAATCAGGTGAATCGCGCCTACCTGATCTTAAGGGCACGCCACATGAACATGCCTCCGCTGTACAAGATGGCCAAGAGGGCAACGATGGTGAACGAAATGCCAGCGGCCAGGCCGATGGGATCGTCGGGCTTGGAAAAGTTCATCAGGCCAACACCGATGGCGGAGATGAGGACGCTGAATTCGATCCACGACTGACACAAGAGCATAAGTTCTTGCTCAAGAGAGCGGGAATGCGGCAATTTACCAAATATGTGCGCTCTGCAGAAAGTGACCTGTCAGCTGAGTCCACCATCATCAACCCAAATCACTCACCATTGGCAAAGTAGACCTTGGGCTCGATGCGGACAGGCACAGACACCAGCTTACCACGAGGCGCAGTGAAGGAGCTGACGTAGTCAACTTGGCGCACTGTGACATTCGAAGCGGTAGGGTCGGCAGCTTGGTCTCCTGCAGACGGATCTTCCCCGGTAACTTCGCCAGACTCGTACTTGTCTTTCATCAAGCGCTCCAAATTTTGAGGGGTGAGCTTGGGGAACGCGGCGTCGCCAGACGCATGGACTTTCGCCGTTACCGGCTTGGTGGTGAGGTGTTGACCGCTCTGGAGCTGGGCTTCCCTGAACTGCTTGGCTTCGGCAGCGGCAGCGCGCGCCTCGTCCGGCAGGCCAGCGGTGGCGTACTCGTCCTTCGCAATTTGGGTCGGGTTGTGCTCAGACGCATCGTCGTCATCATCGTCTGACAAGGGCTCGGCGTAGCCCGGCAAGGCGCCAAGCAAGGGCGAGTTCAGATCAGAATTCGAACCCTTGAGATTTGACTGCGAGGAGGTGTCGGACGTGGTGATCTTCGACGACGCAGGGCGGGAGATGATGGCCGCCTTCTTAGAGGCGACGGCGGGCTTGAGGATCGAGACGTCCATTTGAGGCAGCCAGAAGGGCACCAAGGGCACGCGAGTATCAAGCAAGGTGGCACACCCATGGATGAACTTGGAAAACTTGGGCACGGCTTCGACCTGCACGATGTCACTTAGCGAAGCGTTCGACCTTTGTGGACAAGAAGCCTACCAAATGAGACGAGACGAGCTCTTTAGCCCATTCTGGAGGCTCTTGGCCAGCCTGGGTCTGCAGCTTGACCTCCAGAACGCCGTAAGGGAAGCGGTGGATGTCCGACTCGGGCAGCTGGTTGAAGGGGAAGTCGACACCAATGTCCATGCGGCGCCAATTGTCTCCGGCTCGCTTTTTGCCGTCCCAGTTGTCTTCGCGGATCAGAGTGAGGTTGGTGTCGAGCGAGATGCGGACGCGGGCGTCGCCAGGCAGCTGGAAGGCGGTTCGGTTGTAGAACGTTCGCATGACGGGCACCAACTTCCTCTTGAGCACGCCTTCCTGCACTTCTTGGGACAATTTGATATTGCTGTCCACGTCGGATGCCCTCTTGGCCTTAGCGCGCGTCGCCTCGAAGAGGGGCTTCGGGTCGAGCCTGCCCGCCAAGAAGTCGTTGACCTGCGGCTCCTGAAGTGGGAAGCGGGCCTTGATGGACTTTTCGCCGGTCCAGTCTTCGCGATGGGTCTTGCGCTCCACGTAGATGGTCTTCGTGTTCATGCCGCCGTACCAGCGCAAGCGGACGGCCTGGGCGCCCTCCGACTTCTCCAAACGGCCCAAGTACAGGTCCAAGTCCTCGTTGTCAAAGTAGACGGAGGTGATGGCGGCGTCCTCGGGGTTGTACTCTTTCTTCTCGTCGAAGACTGCAACGAGGATCGGGTTTAACTCGGATGAGCTTCAGGATTGATCGTCACATACCCAAGACCGGCAGGTGCTTCAAGATAGCCAGCTTGAGGTTGCTGTAGCAAGACAGAGGTGGTCGGCGAGCGCCTATTGGACACGCCACAAGACAACCCGCAACTTACATCAAGTTGTCCGGATGAACCTAATTTGGCAAATGAGCGCGGAAATCTTGGCCCACACCGACAAGTGACCTACCCAGTACTTAGTGGTCTGGCGGATGAAGCCAGTCTGGTCGCCGCCGGCTGCGCTGTCGCCCTGAACGGGGTGACCACGGGTGCGAACCAAGTTGTACAGCTTGGACAGGTTGATGATCAGCTCGTCGTCTGTGAGGCAGTCTCAAGCATTGATCTTGAAAAAATGAAGGGGAGATCTGCTCACACTGCAAGCGATGGAACGGCAGCTTCTCCAAGTATTTCGAGATGAACTCGGTCTTGAGCGGGAAGCCGGTCATTTTCTATGAGCAAGGAGACATATGTCAGCTCCGGTGCTGACATTGGCAGCCCTTTAGAACTCACATCGTGTTTCTGAACAAAGTCAAATGGCAGATCGTTAGCGCCCACAACGCGCGCGAAGCTTAAAATCGTTTAGCCCACCTTGGTGATCTTTTGGAAGCCGGTGTAATTGATGGCCGTGTACTTGGCTGGAACGCGTACACAAAGATACCCAAGTTAGCGAGAAGTGTCAGAGGAAGGGGGAGGGCCATTTCCTCACAGATTTCATGCGTCTCCCAGATGAGAGTCTCGAGGTCGGCCTCGATTTCGACGAACTTCCTCTCGGTCTCCTCAGCCTCTTCCTCCTCATCTTCGTCGCCAGGACCGTGCTCCTCGTCGCGGTACGCGGCCTCATCATCGTCGTCGTCGTGATGAGCGGCTTTGGCGGCCTCCTTGTCCATCAGGTCCTTGACCATGCCCTCGTACAGGTGCAGCTGGTCCCAGATGTCGGTGACGGTCGAGTCCTGGAACTTGTAGATCTTGGACAGCTCGTCGTTCAAGGAGCGCAGGAAGGCGGCCTCGTCCGCGTCGTCCCAGTCCTTGCCCGGCTTCTGGGGCGAGGTCGAGGCGGCGGCCTCGCTGGCGGGCCTCTTCTTCTTGAGCTGCTTCTTGAGCCCCGAGTAGTCAATGTATTTGCTCTCCCATTCCGGGTAGAGGTCCGACTTCAATCTTGCGCCAAACTTCATGCTGTGCTGTTGTTCAACAGGGGCTCCAGCGGCGACCGGGCTCGAAAGTTTGAAAGTTGGTCGATAGAGAAAGGATTTCGACGCCTTCTGCAGCTGCGGTACAGCTCACCGCTGAACGAGCTCGAAACGTGCGAGCGCAAGTTTGAACGAATTGGCCGCGGCCGTTTGGCGAGTCTAAGTCCCGGAATTTATGTTCGACCGAATTTGAATGTTCGGTCGAACGCTTGCACGGTTGCGACCAAGTCCAAAGAGAGTCCATACTGACAAGCAGCCCTTGGAGACCTCAAAGTGGCGTCGAGAATACGCTAGAGTGCTCGCAAAGCGCGTTTTGACACACAATTGTTGCCACTGCTTCCGCGTTATTTTCAAAGTTCAATGTCTGTTTTGTGCTTGCATCTGCTGTCCACTGTTCGAAGTGCCAGCAACCTTGCTATCACTGCCTGTGTCGTCTCCGGCTCACCAATGCTTGCGTCTCTGATGGATGGCGCGATTTGCAAGGCCTCCCGCCTGTCCTGCCTAGGCTTAACATGCTGACAAAACCATGACCCATGAGAGCGTCTGACTAATTTATACGTGCAGCTTTGTGCACAGCGTATCACGGAAATGCGGCTGGCTTGGATTGTGGCCTTTTATGGGAGATCGCTGGTCTTTAACTTGCCTTCTTATTCTGACTAACTTCTCCTCGCCCCAGAGCAACAGAACACCTTCATAACGCCGGCGTCTGACTCCCAAGCAAAAGCAAAGGCAGAAGAAGCAAGGATATGAGGATGGTTGGTGGCTTTAGGCCACATTTCAATATGGTAGAGGGGTTCGATGACTTTCAGAGGGGCAGCAAGATCGTCTGTAGTTCACTCTAGCTGCTGTCCCATCACTTGGTTATAATCGCAATGTTCATTCGACCAAATGTTCGACCGAATGCAGTTTCGGTTGCAGTCGTTGGCGAGGCTCTCTAACCTTTTTACACGTGACTTGAATGATAGTGAGCGAGCTAGTTTGGGGTTGCTCGCTGTCAACGACTCGACTCGCTTGGTTGTGCGTGTCCCTCATGAATGTAGCCTGAGCTCAGACCTGCTGAACCATGGCTCAACAGCCAAAGACCCTTTGACAGGCACGAGAGCACCCCAACTGCGTCCCGCACCGCAACCGCAGCGACGTGGACGATGCAGCAATCCACATCGCTGCCTACCAGCAGCACCCTCTCGAGCTCCTTCACGCAGCGCGCCAAGGCCGCACGCCGTCGCAGCATGCAGATGGCCAGGGGCGTCCAGGAGGCAAGTCGGAGAGAGGCTCTCCCCCTCATTTAGATGCCTTCTGCAGTCCTCTGATCGCACCTTGGCGCTGTGTCCAGGTGGCCGTTTACGAGAGGATCCACCCGGGCTACGACGATGGCTACTCGGAGGAGTCTGAGGACGACGAGGAAATGGAGGGTGAGCGAGCAACCATAGCCTCTGATGCGGTGACTCGGATCCTCAACTGTCAGCACCTGCTCTCACAGGCAGCGAGTCTGGCAGCAACGTGAGCGGCCAGCCACAAGCCAACGCTGGTGGAGGAAACCAGGTGGACGATATTGATATGGACGACCTGTCGGGCGCCGACGAGGACCAACCGCCGCCATCGTCGTCCGACAAGGGCAAAGGCAAGGCCTCCGCCGCCTCCTCGGCCGCCAGCACCTCTACCAGCGTCAGCCAAGTAGGCCAAGGGGGCGCTGTCGCCAAGCGGCCGGCCAAGCGCAGCAACAGCAGCACGGCCGAGGAGCGAGCTCGTCGACGGCGCGAGGACCGCAAGTACTCGCTTAACGCCCGCAAGCCCGTCATCCTCCTCCGCAAGGACTCTGGCTGGTCCTGGTCGCCGGCGTCGCAGTTCCCGTCCTACCTGCGCTCCGAGTACTTTCTCGCATCCTGCTCCACCTCGCCCAACTCGAACGACCTCGGCGCTGGCTGGACGATGAACCCCCCAGTGGGCGGCCAGAGCGACCTGATGGACGACGAGGAGGACTACCAGCCGCCTTGCGCCGAGATCTACGTCAGCGAGGAGGACGTGCGCCGCATCCTGCCCTGAAACCCCGCGCCCACCACCATCCCCAAGCCTCGCTTTTACGGTCCCATAACGCCCTCGCCATCTTCGTTCCACCCATTGTATCAAACTCTCATCTTCAAGAAACGCCTTCTGACTACCCTAGACCGCATTCGGCCGTCACCCATTTTCGCCACATCCATCCACCCTGTCCCGGCCTTCGTCTTCTCCGGACTTTGGACGCACCAGGGCAGGGCTGAGAATCATTGTATCATAGTCTCCTTCCTCGAATCGGAATTCAACGTAGACAAGCCTCACTCTCCGCGTTGATGGGTTGCCACCGAACTTCGACCAACAATGGAGGGGGCTCGCGAGCAGCGCTTGGTTGACCATGCTATTTCGTCAATCCACACTCAAGTGGACTTCCTGGTTCGTGTTGGTGCCGCCATTAGTGATCCAGGCCACTTAGCGGGCAGATTCGAACAGGCCGAGCTTGGGAGGTTGTCGCCAGGCGATGTTGCTCTTATAAAGAGCAAGGTGGCCCACAACACCCTCGTCCGCACCAACTCGATGGCTTCCTCGGTCACCTCTCTGCAGCCTACAACTGCGGCTGCGGTGCCAGCACAGAGGGTTGTGCCGCCGCTGCCCGTTCGACAAATCTCGGCCCCAGCTCCTGCACCGCCTTCCAAGCAGGCTCGCGCGCTGTGGGACTACAACTCTGGCACTCCCGGTGCGTCTTGGAGTCTACTCTAGCATCTGTTAGATGCTTATAGTGTGAGGCGGATGGCACAGGCGACTTGCAATTCACCAAGGGAGCCATCATTGAAGTGATTGAGGAGACGTGCGTCGCTCGTCTCACTTTTGAAGGTCCCATTTCCAGGTGCTCATTGGAACATGGGTCGGCCACAGCAACGAGCAGTGGCACCGAGGCCGGTTGAACGGCATGGAAGGGCTGTTTCCAACAAATCGCAAGTTGACCTTGCCCACTACATACTTGTGACTTTGCTCAAAGGATGGAGTACACTTGTCCAGATGTCGAAATGCTCTCGGATGTTGCTGTCCAGTCGCCGATCCCCAACAATCCCATCCCAGCGTCGACCTACTCCAACACCTCCCAGCCCGCTTATGCCCCTCAGCAGTCGGCTCCTTACTCCCAACAGCCCCAGCAGCAGCAGCAACAACCACCTTACATGTCGTCCTTGAACCACTCCATGTCCCAAACCTCCCTAAACTCTGAAAAGCCGCCCCAGCAGCAAGTTGGCTACTACAATCAGCCTGGCCCGCCACAGCAGCAGCCCATGTATCAGCAGCAGCAGATGCAAGGCCCTCAGCAGCCACCGCAGCCGCCTGCTAAGCGCTTCGGATTCGGTGGAGGTTCGTCTTCCGGTGGCGGCGGCATGAGGTGAGGAAGTCGGACCCTACCTGATCAGCCTCGGGTGCTGATGTGTGCTTTATTTTCTTACAGCAACACACTCGCGCACAGCGCAGTTGGCGGGTAAGTGCTGATTGTTGTACTGCATAAAATCTCGAAACCTGATTTCGGCATTGGCCATCTTCTAACAGATTAGGCTTTGGCGCTGGCGCGGCTCTTGCTGGCGAGCTGGTTCACAGTATCTTCTAGAGGCAAATACAAGGTGCGCGGCGTGGCTCAACTGCAAGCTCAGATTTTGGCTGACTTCGAGCCATCCGCCCTGACAGGCCCTGCTTAGATTTCGGTTCCCACGAGAATAAAGGACTATGGCTCTTCCATCCACTCGTTGTATAGAATTCCTCTCGCTTCGCTTGTCATTGTTCAACTTAGGTCGCGTTTCATCGAGGCTTGGTCTCCTCGGATCTTGCGCCAAGGGAGCAACTCGTTCGGACACTGCCTTGAACCTGAACAACGAACAGCTTCTTCACCGACCCTGATGAGCTCGACTCTCTGTCTTTCGTCACCGCCAAGACCGAGAGCTGATAGGACTGCCGATCCCTCCCACGAGCTGGCTTTCCAAGCCGCCGGCGAAAAAAAATCGCGAATCGGCGTGCCCCTGCTTCACCCAGGTTGGCCTTGCACCATCCATTATTAGATCCCGACTATGGGCAAACTAGAGTACACGCCGTTGCCACTTAGCCCGTGGCAAGGCAGCGGCAAGGGCGGCGGCCTCTCCAGTCCCTATCTAGGGGGCCCCAGCGTCGCCTCCAAGCAACAGCAACAGAGGAAAATGTTCGTTAGCGTCGCGCTCGCAGCCGCCTTCCTCCTTGGCTACTTTCTGTTAAAAAAGGAACACGAAGAGGTGCCGTGGTGGAAAGCGCGCCCTTTGCGGGAGGGCCATTTGCGAGCCGTGCCAGCGCCTTTCACGCGGGAGCGCAGCCCGAAAGACCCTGTGCCGGCCTACGAGGACGCCCTGTTCGACTGGCCTAGCGAAGATGACAAGACTCCTTATCACTCCATCAGAACTTGGCCGCGGCGCCTGGAACTTCCAGCAGGAGCGCCAGAGCAGGCGGAGCTCTTTTTTGCGTACGCGACAAACGCCCAGCGCGCCATCCAGCACGCCGCAATCTGGCCTCAGTACCTTTTGTCCGGTTCTCGTCAGTCGCCGTGCCTGGTCACCTTGCCGCAGGAAGACGAAGGCCAAATCGAAAATGTCACGGCGGCTCTCACAAGGCATGGGCTGAGGTGCCATGTCATCTCGAGCGACATTAAGCGCTACGAGACCCGGGTGCTGAACAACCTGGGAGAGGCTTGGAAGGCGGCGGAAGAGCTGGACTACCCTATTAGATGGTTCCTTGTGATGGACGACGACACCGTGTTTTTCGACCCCCGCGCTCTAAGGCGCACCCTCGCAGATTATTCGCATCTTGATCAGCATTTTATTGGCGGCGTGACGGAAGCAGTCGGCCAGCTCAAGTCGTTCGGGCGGCAGGCTTTTGGCGGCGCAGGCAGTGAGCCCATTTTCCTCTCCACCTTTTCCTTTGGTTTAACGAAAAGGATTCTGCAGTGATTATAAGTCATGTCACTATGCAGACCATTAACTCGAATGGGCTCTTGGAAGAGTGCATCGAGGACACTAAGGACGCGGGCTACGGCGGCTGGCGGCTGAGGACTGAGCCAGAGGTCTGGCGCATGGGTGGCGACACCATGATCACGGTGAGTCGTGAAAGTCTTTTGAACGAAGGCCAACCTTGAAAGCTTGGGCCTGCAGTATTGCGCCGGCCGTGCTAAAGGCCAGGGCGTGCGCGAAGCTGTCGAAGCGCTCGATTCTTTGCATCGTGAGTTACTTCGTACCATCGCTTGTCACGAGCAGCTCTGACTAATGGAAGCAGAATTCGACATTCCGGGCTCCGTCCAAGGCCTTCTCTCTGCAAACCTGCCTCTCCTCTCTATTCACCACGTTATTGACAACCCTTCGTGGGCGCATCTTTTCCACCAAGATTCTACGATGGAAGAGTGGCCGCTATTGAATGACTGGATCGGCGTGCCCATCATGCTCAAGGCCGCCGCCTTCCTCGGTGCCGACAACTTCTTGCAGCGTTACACCTTTGATGGCGGCCGCACATTGCTGGTCAACGGCTACGTCGTCACTGTTTACACCTATCCGCTAACAAAAGACGAACTCACTCGCGTCGAATACACTTGGGGCTACGAGACTCGTGAGTTTCTTCCTGCATTCGTTTTGCCACCCGATCGTTCTCAAGCTCATAGCTCTATCCTCAGACAACACCAAATATCCTCAAAGGCCCCGTGTATGGGAGTCAAACGACGAATCCAGAAGATCAAAAGATCAGCGCAAGACATCGTTTTGGATTCGGGATGTCGAGATCGACCCGGCACTGACTGGCGCAGCCAAGTTTACTTGCAAGCTATCTCTCACCACTTTGTTGTGCCTTGCTGACATGTCAGGGCAACAGATGAGACCTCTGCTGGTCACCGTATTTTCATCACTTGGGACGAGGATGGCGCCACCATCTCGGACCCCAACGTCCTTTGAAGTTCCTCCGTCCGTTCGGTTTGGTCATTTATGTGCCCAGCATTGGCATCCAACCCCACTATCACCTTTACCTCCTCTTAATCTCAATCTATTTGCATCGCCCTTTTTGGTCTAGGGACATTTTTCGGGTTTTATCAGGCTTCTCAGTGCTTGTAGAGTAGACACGGGCGCACCATCAGGCTTGTATTGGCACGACGGTTCTTCTGAATCAGCTTCATGGGTTTTGCCACTAGCGTGAGCTCATGGCACCGACAAGTCTCCGAAAATGCCTGCAAGCTTTTGCTGACTGTCTCCTTCCACGATCTGCTTTTACGTGTCTCTTTTTGTTCTGCTACAACGAGTTGTGTATCTTGGCCTCCTGGATAGTCTCCTGGAGCGCTGTGGTCTTGCCTTGCCTTTTGGTCATCGCCGCTGCCACAACATTTAATTATCACTCCGAAGCGCCTTTGCTGGCTCAACATTGTCATTAAACCATCAAAAAACTCAAAGTAGCTCTATACAACTCTTTTACGAAGACCCAATCGACATCATGGCCGTAGACTTTGCTCTTGTCAAGCTCTATGGCATCGGCTGCTTCCTGGCTCTTACATTCATCGTATTCGGTTTCGACACGGGTAGCATCGGAACACTTACAACCATGAAGCAGTGAGTTGTATTGTCAGCCGAAAAAAAGCCCGCATTTTGAAGCCGCCGTAGATTTGAAGAGGCGTTTGGCGCGTTGAGCGAAATCAAGCGTGGCGCTGTGGTCTCTTCCAGTGCGTTTCATTGTGTTTACAGGTTGACAAAGACTCTGAGAGTTCTTTGCCGCTTTTAGTGTTGGCATCAAGTGCGATATCAGGCGTCTTCGCCGGCATGGTGGCGGACCGATTCAGCCGAAAGGTATGCTACTTGGCTTACTTCCCTTCTGTACAGTAATCTAAAAACTGAACAGTACACCATTGCTTTCGGAGCGTTCGTCTTTGCCGTTGGAGAGGCCATCTCTTGCGCAGCTCCGACATTGGCGGCGCTGGTCGTTGGCAGGCTAATTGCCGGCGTTGGAGAAGGCTTCTTCCTATCCATCTCTCCTACCTATGTACGTTTCCGTGCTCTCGATTCTGGCCGCGACGGTCGCTGAAGTGCACGTGCGAGGGTAGCTCTCTGAGATTGCTCCTGCGGCGCACCGTGGGCGCTTGATGTCGGTTCTGCAAGTGGCCTGCAACACCGGAATATCAGCGGGGTACTTTGTCTGCTACGGCACGGCCAAGATCAACTCCAGCGCGGCTTGGCGAATCCCCTTCGGCCTCCAAATTTTGTCAGCTCTGGTGTTGGCTGCTGGAACTCCTTTCCTGCCTTTCAGCCCGAGATATCTCATTCTAAGAGGAAGGGTGGAAGAGGCACGCCAAGTGCTGGACAAGTTGAACAAGGCTGGGGCAGAAGCAGAGAAGGAGGAGATCTTGGCCACGCAGACGGACAGCAGCAGCCAGGACTTCGGGCGGATCTTCAAGAAGGACGTCCTTGGAACGACCCTATTTGCAGCTTGGATCCAAGCCGCTCAACAGCTATCGGGAATCGTTCGTGTTTTTTTATAGCCAGCTCTGCGTTTCGTGGACCCGCCTTCTAACGACTTATGCTCCTTTACAGGACTTTGTTTTATTCTACGCTCCTCTTCTCTTCCTCCAAGCCGGCTTGGACCCGAACACTTCTTCCTTCATCGCATCTGGAGTGACCGGTTTAGTGCTCCTTGCCACATGCGTCCTCGCTATGCCGTTCATGGACCGCATCGGGAGAAAGGTAGCGATCTGCGGTGGCGGCCTCGTGTTCGGCACCGCTTTGATCTTGATCGGGATCCTCTACGCCTCGTCAGCAGCGACGACGTCGTCGGGAAAATGGGTCGTCATCGCTTTGATCGAGCTCTTCGTCGTCAGCTTCTCGATGACATGGTCGCTACACGTCAGAATTTTCACGACGGAAGTGCACCCATCGCACACTCGGGCAGCAGCTTCATCGTTTGGTATCGCTGTCAACCAGGCCGTCAACTTCGTGGTCGCTTTGACAGCGCCCGCCTTCCTGGCGAAGTCCTCTTATGGCCCTTATCTTCTCTTTGGCGGCCTCTCCATCTTCACCAGCGTCCTCTGCCTTTTCGTCATGTCGGAGACCAGGGGTCTTTCACTGGAAGCAATTGGCCGACAAGCCAACAACCTCGAAAACCATCCCTCTCATCGAGTGCTCCAAACCCTCAAATCGCGACTTGGCCTCGGACGATCGGCGCCCCCTCCAGCATCCACACCAGCAAGAGATCCTCCTATTGAGCTGGAAGGACTGGGCTCAGCGTCCAACTTCCGGGTGCGGACGCTATCGACCGCCACCGAGCGTCGACCCAGCCGAGCTACCACTCCTCGCCCGGACGTCGCGCAGCTCACGACGCTCGACCAAGCTCACATTCAAGAGTCTGCCTTTGAGGAGGACTACGAAGAGTCGGAGGACTCGTTTGACAAGGGCTCCAGCCACGGCTCGGCGACTTCGAACAGGCTCAGCATCAACCATCTTTAGATCTCGAACGCAATTCCTAATACAATACGAACCCAGCATATGCATTCTACCATTAGCTATGACCATTTGCGGTTCCGATGGTCGGGCGACCAACTTGAGCTCTTGCTCCGAAACCAACTCGGTGGAGCTGACTCAAGCCATGGATCCTGGCCCGCCGACGCCGCTGCAGCACGAGCCTGAAGCTCGGCGACCTCTCGTTGTTGGTCCAGCCAGCCCAGAGCCGCCGTACCCGATCTACTTGGAGGGCGCCGTCCAGCGAGGCTTTGGGCGAGGGTCGAAGGAGCTGAATTGCCCGACAGGTGAGGCCGGCTTCCCCTCTGAGCTGCTCTGCGATCGCTGTAGCTGAGCTTGATTTCCGCATCACAGCCAACTTACCGGACGAAGTGTTGGCTGCGTACACCGACACTTTGGAGACCGGCGTGCATTACGGCTTCGCTAAAGTCGGCTTCCGCAAGGGCCAAGAGGACGCTGGCACGGCTGGGCCGGCTGCAGACGCAGAGCATGACGAGGTGCATCCGATGGTCATGAGCATTGGCTGGAACCCGTTCTACAAGAACCAGAAGAAGACGGCGGTGAGCGGCCGGGTCTACCACTCTGACACCTCGATAGGTCTGAGTTCTACGCATGCTCACAGGAGGTGCACGTTCTCCACGAGTACCCACAAGACTTCTATGGCCACCATCTCCAAATAGCAATCTTAGGCTTCATCCGGCCAGAGTTCAACTACACCTCGCTGGGTTTGTCCTTGCTCCCTACTATCCCATGTTGGATTCTTCCTGACAGAGATCAAACAGAGGCCTTAATAGAGGACATCGAGACGGATAAGCGGGTGGCGCTCAACTCTCTCGATCGGTCTGGCTATCAAAAGTTCCGCGATGCTCCCTTCTTCTCCAACAAGCCAGTGGACTAGTAATACAACAATGGACTACGGTGGGGGGAGAAGATGAGACTGTAATACAAGATTGGAGTAGTTCTTTTAGAGGCAAAGACTACGCAAAATTCAAAGCTATCGTCAGGTCTATGAGGTCTGAAGGCTGATTGGCAAAATCCACCAAGAGGGCGCAACCGCCGCCGGACTTGATCTTCGCGATCGCCTTTTCGTCTTCCAAGCACGCTTGCAGCAAGCGCTCGAGCCGAGCGTTGATGCCCTCGACGCCGAAGAAGGTGAAGCCGACTCCGAGAGCCATCGAGCTCGGCAGTGCTGTGAGGAAGCTGGCGGCTGAGGCAAAGTTGATTCGAAAAGATGGAGAAGTGCTGGTTGGCGCGTCGTAGAGGAGCTTGGCCACCTCGTCGAACTTCTCGGGCGTGTAGAGCACCGAGGGCACTTCACACCTGTGCATAGCCACATCAGGTCGACTCCTTGGAGGCGCCATGGAAGACTCACCAATCTTGAGTGTGGACAGTGACCCCATCAAGCACATACGTGAAGATGCCTTTGAGGTTGTAAGGCCAGATCGGAGGGTGAATGCCAACTGTTTCGGCCATTACTTCAATTCATAACTCATGAAAGAGAACACGTACTGTCAGGTCCATTCCCATACCGAGAGAACAGAATGACCTTCCCTCTGGCTTCGGCCAGTGTTGGCCACCGATTGTCGAGAAACCACATTGACCGCCGCTTCGCAATTTCCTCCATCACAAGCGCTTGAAACCCAGCCACTGCATCTTCCTGTGACCATAAATTTCAGATGGGCGCAGCTACAAGGTAGTCAAGGCCCACCTGTTTGATCGAGCACACCACTGTCTCCGAGGGATTGCGCTCGAGGAACGCGTAAAGCACTTCAAAGATGTCCGAGGCCAGCAATCGCTGATTCGATATGCCGTGGTAGGCTTTGAGCGTGCCGTTCTTGATGGAGAAGCGGAGATCGACGAAGCGGATGCCAGCGGCCAACTGCCAAGAAAGCGCTCGATCCTGGCAACCTGAGATGATGCCGTACATCGAGCAGCTCTCCTGAACGAAACATGTACACGATTTAGAATAAAGAAGGAAGCGAACGCAAGCAGCATTACATGAGTGCCAGGCAAGAACAGAGACGTTATGCGACAGTCATCCGAGAGCTGGGACATCCAACGCGCCCTCGCATTGGCGACAGCCGCGTCTTTCTCATTTACAAGAGCAATTTGAGAACGTCGGGGTCCAAAACAGGGCATGCGGTTGCACGAGGTCAAGGTCAAGAAACCGCCACCTAGGGCTGCCGCGCGGCCTGCCGCTACAGCTGGTGCCCTTCCTCTGTCTCTGCCTCCACCTTCTCCCACTCCGCCGGTTGAGGATATAGGGTCCGAAAGACCTGCAGTAAGAACTCGTTCATCTGGTTGACGGCCTTCGGCGCAATAGACATGTCGTCGTTGACGCTGAGCGTTCCATTCGATCAGCCGGCGTCCACTTGAGGAGATCAGGCACTCACACAAACAAAGCTGGCCTGTCTCCGGGAGATTTTAAGAACGGGTCCAGCTCTTTGTGGGCGAACGCGATGTTGGACAGCTTGATGAACTTGAACTCCGAGTCGCCGGTCGTGTACTGGTAGCGGTAGATCATGCGAACACACACTTCCCTCTTGTCTTCGTTCGGCGCCAATATTGACCGAAGGGCGAAATCAGCGTCGCTCCATTTCTTGGTCATCGGCAAAATGGTGGCCCATTCCCGCTCCGACGATTTCTTGGAAACAGAGGCTTTGGGTAAGAATGCCTCCATCCCAGGTTCACGTCGGGCGAGAGCATCCACTAGGCTGTCCCCAAGGTTGCATTGCTGGAACGCGAACAGCGTGAAAGCGTCTTGTGCGGCCATGCCCACGCATGACTTCAAGGTTTCGACCAGCTTGTCGTTGTCTACAGCGGCTTTCGTGTAGAAATAACCGTCGAAAGAGGTGAAAGTCAGATTGGTGGCGGCCGGTAAAGGCCATTTCGCGGCGGCAGAATCGTCGGTGATGCGATCCGTGGACAAAGGCCGGAGGGAAGACGGGAGCAGCGCAATAATGTCCTCAATCTCTGAATCAGACAAGAAGCCGTTCGAGTCGGCATCTGCCTTGGCGACCAATAGGGACCATAGCCTACCCTCAATCGTGAGCGTCGAACACCCTGAAAGTCTGAAAACACATACAGCGCTTCTCTGTGCCTCTCGATGATGTAGTTGATGTGCAAGAATGCCAGGTTGACCTCTAAGCCCCGGCCTCTCAGCCGCACTTCGCCGGTTGTCGCCAGCTCTTCAGGCCAAACTCGCTCGACCTCCTCGAGAATCTCTTTACAGTACACCTTCAGTGTGTGCAACGGGTACGGGCGCTGCATAAAGTCTTCAGAAACTGTACATGCTGGCAAAGGGAAGGTCAACGTACGCTCTTCGGCCCAAACCGATTGGAGATCAACCAATTGGCATAGCCCAGGCTGGGCCACTCGCCCTCCCTCTTCGGCGAATTGGCGGCATACTTGTTAGGGCCATCGTTTCCCACTAGCAAGTCGTACTGTGCTCGGAAGACGGGCCCAGTCAAGGGAGAATAGAGGTCGGATGGGGTGAAAGGTCGTGCAAAGAAGAAGTCATCATTGAGGTAAGCAAAGATGCTCGTGGTCGGAAGATGAGGCATTTGAGATTCCACAGCCATAGAGTTGAAGACAGGTAGGGCTGGAAGATGAAGTGTGGGTCAAGCACGTTATAGGCAGTGAGATCAAGATCTTACTTTGATACCTCCACAGCTTGGTGGCGGTGTCCGTGTCGTAAAGGGAAGACTTGTATACGTTGAAAGGGAATGCGAATCGCAGGGGTATTGATTGATGCTGAGTATGGTTTCGGTTCACAAACGGAGGGATGAAGCCAAGTCTATTGGCAAAAATGCTGGGGTCCGACGGGAGGTCGACGGTGTACAGAAGGAAAGAGCTGATGTAGGAGAGGTGGCCTTTGAAGGCGTCTAGGGTTGACCGCATGGAGTGGACCAGTTCAGAGTGCGTCCGGAAGTGCCGGTGGACATTGCCGCTGATCCCATTTTTCCTCGACAAGGCGGCCTTACTTCGAGCCCTTGACTGCAGAGGGTCGTCACCATCTTGGTACGTGTACACAATGTCGAAGCGCCATTGGTCGAACAATGATTTGTCGCCAAGGAGGTCGGCACAGAGTCTGCGCTTCGAAAGCCAGAGGTCGAGGCAGTCCCCCGGGAACAGGCTTTCGCTCGCGAGTGACCTGGCCTTGTTCGTCGGATAAGGCTTCAAAGCAATATCCTCCGTTTGGGCGTCAAAAGGCACCCAGTTGGCCGCCTCTTCTGACCGAGCCTTTTGATAGCGTTCAAGCGGGCCACTCAAAATGGAGCTGACCGTCCAGAAGAGCAGGCCAAAGAACAGCAGGGCCAAAGTCCTTGCTTTTCCTAACCTGCTAAGCAGAGCGAACACCATGCAACATAAGAACAATCGGCCGATGCGAGCAGGAAAAGTGTCGCCCGGCCAAGTTTTGCCACTCGGAGAATGACTTTTGGGCCCATCTTGAAGGTCAAAGCGCATTATCCTATTTCACTACGAAAGGCATACACGAGGCGGGGCTTAGCCAGAGACATCAAGATCCCAGGCGTAAACGCCTCTGCCCTTTCCCTGCCTCGCTATCCTTAGAGTCCTCCCTCTTCGACTTCTGCTGGCTCTCATTGAACGCCTGCAAGCCATCAGTGGTGCATCTTGCTCCTCGCGCTGCCATTACTTTCGGCAGCTGACGGGTGATGTTGACGATCCGAGTCGCATGAACTTGTCACGAGAGCTCAGACCGACGTGAATGTCAAGACCAAAGCCGTACTTACCTGGATGTGTAGAAAGCCATTCGGGGCCTTCGGACGCTTCGCGGTCCTTAGCCATTCGTTGCCAGAATGCAACGGCCTGAGCACAAGGCTCAGGACTAGTACTGAGCTCTGACTCAAATCTAGACTGCTTACCTCTCGAGGGTCATAGCAAGCCGCTGCTGCCAGCTCTGCATAATTTCTTGTCAGAAGAAACCACAGAGCAGGGCAGGGCGACTCACTGAGTCCAATGAGGTCGGCCTCCGTCTCGTGGGACCGCATTTTCCGCAGGCCGAAGAACAGTCGAGCCGGGATAGAGGTAAGAAAAATGTCTCCACCGGCGGCGGCAGCAGCCAACCCGAGAAAAGAGGCGAAGCGGGCTGCCGAAAGTCGTTCCGGAAGGTGTCCAGCCAGTCGATGGCCCATTTCGTGGCCCAAAAGAGCAGCCAGACCTGTCATGATGTTAGTTTTGGGACAAAAATGGTTTAGAAAAGTGCACACCGTTGTCGTTTTCGCAAATGGGCAAGATGCCCGTGAAGACAACAATTTCGCCATTTGGCAGACTGATGGCGTTCTTAATGGGGGCGTCGACACAATCACTGATACGCTATGTCAGTTGGAATAGTGCTGCTCGAGAGACCAACAACCTGCCTGGTCAATCTGTTGGCCTCTGAGCTATGCCAGCGAGGCGGATGCTGTTAACAAGGTTTGTCGCCACCCGCGCGACCTGCTGGCACCGGGGATCGTCTGGACGCAAAAGCTTGCCTCCGAACTGTTGGGCAACTACCGCTAGAGCTTCGTCACCAGCCGCCTTCACTTCTTCGTCCGAAGCGTCCAAAAATCGCAAGCGACCCGTGTTGCTGTAAGTCAGATGCTCCAAGTAGTATTGAAAGCTGATCCCAAGTAGAGACAGCGCAAAGATGTGGCGGGCAGATAGCTCGCCGCCCTTGAATTTGGCAGAAAAGCGATAGAACGCATTGGACACGCGGCCGCGAATCGACAGGGAGAAAGAACGAGTCGATGGCCTGAGTAGGACCTGCCGAGAGCTGGAGAGGAAAGCACTTCTTCTTAGAGAATTGAGCATGGCGTTTGAAGGCAGGAAAAGAGGCGGAAGAAGGCCATGAAGTCGAGCCGCTCGGATCATCGAGTCCAAGGCTCGGGCAGAGGATCAGTGAGCGAACTGACAATGGGCCAAGAGACCATCTTTACAGCATTGCCTTTTCAACACGAAACTCAGCGAAACACAGAGGAGGTCAGGGTCGACGATCCGCGAACGAAGAGAGCAGGCTCGACCGTCGCCAGCTAGCCATGGTAAGCGGTAATCTTGGACTATTCTCCAATTGAGTGCATCAATCTCGCTTTCCCTGAGGCCCTAAGGTATCAAAGAGAGAGAAAGCTAATACGACATGGGACAAGATGGCCAAAAGAGAGTGTGTTGTTGCGACCCGAATTTGCCACGCTCGCGAAGACTCTTGGTATAAATCAGCTGCGCCAGGCGATTGTACGTTAAGAAAGAGTGGTGAGATTTGTATTACAGCCAGACGAAGCCAGACGTGAACAAGTGAACCGTCACCTATGCGATCTCGGTTAAACCCTCCGTTCGTCTCTTCTCTGCTTTAGACATGCCCTCGTTGAATGTCTTCAGGCTATCAGTGTTGCACCTTCTCCCTCGACCGGCCATTACCTAAAGACGGCATCAAGAAAATACTGGTTGGGAGTAGGGTGCAGCCTCACGGCTGGCAGTCCACGCCACACAGTTTTGATCCGAGAAGCATCAACTGAAAGGCAAAGCTTAGGTCAAGAACATTGGGAGGTGAGATCATGACTACTGACCTGGATGTGTTGAGGTCCATTCAGGTTGCTCAGGCTCATTGCGGCTCTTGGCCATTCGCTGCCAGAACGCAACGGCCTACACGCCAGATTCTGAGCCTCATTGATTGGGAGTCAGGATTACACTCACTTCGCGAGGATCATAGCAAGCCGCGGCCGCCAGCTCTGTGGCAAGTCTAATCAGTTAACGCAATTGACCTCTGTCAGAGCAAGGCAGCTCACTTAACCCGATGAGGTCAGCCTCGGTTTCCTGGACCCGAAAGCTTTTCAGGCCCATCAAATATCGCAGTGGGTATGCGCTAAGAAACAGGTCGCCGCCGATCGCAGCAGTCATCGCATTGAGAATAGGTTCGAAGACCATTGCCGAAAGTCGATCGTATGAGTGCCCAGCCAATGTATGGGCCATCTCGTGGCCTAACAGAGCGGCCAGGCCGTCGTCATTGGCACAGACGTCCAGGATCCCAGTGAAAACGACAATCTGGCCGGTGGGATAAGCGCTGGCGTTCACGATGGGACTATCGATCATAAACACTGGGGGCCTCATCGGTCATCGTCTGAAAGCTGACACTCTAAGGTCAAAGGGTCAGAGCTTACGCCTCCATTGGCAGTTTGTCGGCGTTTTGAGAGCCCCCGCGTACTCAGTGCTGGCAACGAGTCTCTTAATCACAGCCAGGGCCCGCTGGTACCGAGGGTCGTTCTTGGCCACAAGCCGTCCGCGATGCGGTACGACTGCCATTGCAAGCGCTTGCTCGCTAGCCTCGCGCACGATGGAATGGGACACATTCACGAAGCGCACGCGCCCAGTGGGGCTGAGCTGGAGATGATCGACGTAGTAGGTGAAGACGTTGCCAAAGAGAGAAGTCGCCAGTATGTTTCTAGCGAATCTGATTTTGGCGGTAAAGTTGCGCCAGGAGCCTAGAAGGGAGTCGGCGGACGGAAGCCGAGAACTAGTTGACAGAATCCAATTGTATGCGACCAAAGGAAAGCTCCAGGGGCCGGCGGAGGGAGTTTGGGCGTTCGTCCACAAAAGGCGAGTTGAGGACGACGTAGGGAAGCGCCATGAGACAGCTGCTGGAAGTTGGGCGGAAGTCGGAAGAGGCCGAGGGAAGGCACGCATCGGCATGCGCCAAGAGCCGGCGCTTGGCAGATTGCCTCGCATGGACAGTGGGCGGAAGGTGGGAGTCAAAGGAAGGCGCCGAGGACTGGCGAAGGCTGCACTTCTTAAAATGACCCCAAACATGTTGGTAGGAGTCGAGGAAAGAGATGCAAACAAGCAAAGAACATAGTATTACTCGGCCCGGCGACGCGAGGAAAGTCCACTGTAGGGCAAACGCCAATACAAAGGCAAATGGAAAGGCAGCGTTCTCTTATCGGA
Organism: Cystobasidiopsis lactophilus; assembly: GCA_001599975.1. NCBI lineage: Eukaryota > Fungi > Basidiomycota > Agaricostilbomycetes > Agaricostilbales > Chionosphaeraceae > Cystobasidiopsis > Cystobasidiopsis lactophilus. The sequence continues at coordinate 1,386,402 of BCIO01000005.1, forward strand.
CTCAACACAAAAACAAGGTTCAAGGCCAAAGCGCTCCTACACGTCGCAAAGCTCGGCGCCGTCTTTCGAGAAAAACTGGGCGAGGCCCAACCGCTGTCGTCGGAGGCGATCCAAGCGTTCGAAGGGCACCTGGCGAGTTGCGAACGCATCCATTCTTCAGATCATAGCACCACAGATCCTTCCAGATAAACAGCAGGCAGAATATCAAGAGACAACGCGGACCAAGGTGAACTGGCTCGAATTCGAGCGCAGGTGGCGAAAACTTCCAACCCAAGGCTTTTGGTATTCCAATGAGGCTGTATACAATGCGGCACTAACGATGTTATAAAATGGATGGTATGGCACATTTTGGGGGAAGATAAAGAGGGGCCAGCCCTTTAAAGCCTTCATTCTTTCTTGACTGACGGTTGGCCTCGAGTGGCATGGTCCACATCCGCCACCTGTTCGCGGCCCATTGAGATCCTGTATCTCTGAGAGATGCAGTCAAAGGCAGACGAACCCATCGCGCCAAGTCCAAGAACCAAGTCGGGCAGCCCTTCAAGAACCAGACGAAGCCGACGTAGTACGGCTTGCTGATGACTCGGCTTTCCTCGGCGTCCAAAGCGTGGATGATCTCTTTGGCTACGTCGTGCGCCGTCAAAGGAGGGGCGAGGAAGCGGTGGAAGGCCGAGGTAGGGCGAAGGAAGTCGAACATGCCGGTGCGAATCAGGCCGGGGCAGACCAAGGTGGTCCTAACGTTGGGCGCGTTGTATCTGTGAGTTTGAACTAGTCTTCCATAGCCCAATGATCTATGGGAGGGCTCAAGCTCACCGATGAACCAACTCGGCGGACACCGACTCGTGGAGGGATCGGGAAGCGGCCTTGGAGGCGCAGTAGTCGGACAGGCCAGGTGCGCTTAGATCAGCTAAAACAGACGCCACGGTGACCTGTGGCGCGGCGAAACTTGGAATACGACATGGTATAAAGTGCGAGCACCACCCACCACATGGCCCGCGTTCTTGGCGATGAGCGAGGGCAGGAAGGCCTGCAAGATCCAATAGTGCGAGAAGAGGTTGACTCCAAATGTTCTGTGCATTCGCAGAGATGCAATAGAGAGCTTAAGAAGTGTCTCTAATGTGAGCGGTCAGACGCACAAGTTCAAGTCCTCCGGCTTGGTGTCAAGGATGGTGTTGGGCCGCACAACGCCAGCGTTGTTGACTATGATAGTTGGCTCTCCGACCTGCTCGACCCATCAAGCGTCAGCAAAGAATATTGCTGGAGTGAAATGGTAGGCCCGAACCTCCTCCTTAATCTTCTTGGCCACTTGAAGCACTTGGTCTCGGTTGGAAACGTCGCATTGATAGTACTCCACGTCGCCTGTGCATGAGAAGGCGTGCCAAGATGAGAGACAGACTTCATCTTTGGGTAAGGGGCCCATCCTCACCCCCTCCATCGTCGTATTTCTGGATGTCGAGCACGACGACGGTGACATGCTTGACCATCAGCGTCTCTGCCAGCACTCTGCCAACACCTTGTGCGCCTGTGCGGAAAGGTTTTCAACATGAATGAGCGAGCTGTCATTGCCAAGGTTGACGTCCTCGCACCTCCAGTAATGAGCACAATCTGGTCCTCCCACTCGCAGCGATGTCCACCTAGCAGGCCTTTGAAGAAGCCGCGCTGCCAAGCTCGGTTGGTCCACACTCGGCTGGACCAAGGCAAGACCCAAAGCGCCAAGGTGGCCAGGAAGTAGTAGCACGTCCAGAGGAACACGGTCGACTGAGAGTGGTAGCCCTGAGCCAAGGTGATCACTGGACACCACATTGCGAAAGCTGGCGAGAGTCTGTGAATGCACCCACGGGACATCAGTCTGACAGCTGGTTGACAGGAGGGCTAGGAGGGCAATTCACATGGACAAGGAGGCCACTTTGACGAGCAGGTCCAGCGACAGGGCATCCCAAGTGTGTGATTGGACCATGACTGCGAAGGGGTATATGGGTGTCGCCGAGCCAGTCGAAGAGGTGCTTGTTCTGACCTTGACGACCGAAATCAACGGAACTCGAAAATGAGCAACATCACTTGGCAGTAGGCTTGCTTGCTCCACTATAGCTCTGCGTCACATTGCACGGTGCTCACTGCGTCGCACACACCTACAGCGCGTCCAACATCACGGAGGAGGAGCGCCAAAAATTGACGGGCCAAAAAGGCGCGACGCTCTGGCTCACTGGCCTGTCGGCGTCTGGCAAGAGCACGATCGGCGTGGCTTTGGAGGCCGCCTTGCTGCAGCTCGGGCACCGCGCGTTCAGGCTCGACGGGGACAACATCCGGTTTGGCTTGAACAAGGACTTGGGCTTCTCGGAGAAGGACCGCAATGAGAACATCCGCCGCATCGGAGAGGTCAGCCTCAAGCCCTTTACACAAAGCTATGATGTTGTCAGAGCTGAAGTGCGATGGGTTGATGACAGGTCTCCAAGCTGTTCGCCTCCAGCTGCACCATCGCCATCACCGCCTTCATCTCCCCTTATGTCGCAGACCGGGACGCCGCCAGGGCCATCCACGACGCTGCTGGCTTGCCTTTCATCGAAGTGAGCGCGAGCGCCTACCTTATTCCGCCATTTGGCTGAATTGAATCTTGACCGGCTCTCACAGGTGTTTGTGGATGCGCCGCTCGAGGAAGTCGAGAAGCGCGACCCTAAAGGCTTGTACAAGAAGGCAAGAGCAGGCGAGATCCCCAGTCAGTTTGTGCACCCCGAACTCTGCAAAGTCAACAAGCTGACTTCTTTTGGGGGTCCTGACAGACTTCACCGGCATTTCCGCCCCGTACGAAGCGCCGCCGAAGCCCGAGGTGCACATCAAGACGAACGAGCTGAGCGTGGACGACAGCGTCAAGCTGCTTGTCGACTACCTCCAGAAGCAAAAGTTCATTTAAACCTCAGCGCGCGCGAGCACCACCTTCTGATTGCATCTGCTTTTAAAACTGTCCACAATTAGAGCCTAGCATTCTCGTGTTTGCTATAACATATCCCAGACCTTGAGCTGGCACCCACAGCGAGCGCGGACGGGGTGAACGCATCTTGAGCTGCCACCACGAGCAATAATGACCAATTACCTCGCTGTTGATTCGACCGAGGGCTTCCAGGCCGAGCTGTCCAAGGACCTGAACCGCATCTCCGTGCTCAACTTCAGGGCTGACTGGGCCGAGCCATGCAAGACCATGTCCGTTCTTTGCCTCTGCACCTGTCATCAACACAAATTTTGATGTTTTGCGGCCGAATGGACAGGGATGCGGTGGCCAAGGAGCTGGCGACGAGATACCCGGCTGTGCTCTTCTTGGAGGTGCGTGGTGCCTCACACTGACAGCCAGAGTACCGGGGCTGAGGCATGGGCCATCATCGCACAGATTGAGGCGGAAGCATTGCCCGACATTTCAGAGTCGTTCGACATCGAATCCGTCCCTCACTTTATCATCCTCAAGGTGCGTCTGATGCCTCACCATTAGCTGGGTCGACGGCCTTGCTAAGGGACGACGTCGGGTTCGCACAGGGCCACACGCTGCTCGACCAACTTTCTGGGGCCAACGCTTCCGCTCTGACTAAGGCAGTCGAGAAGCACGCCGCCGCCAAGCCAGGTTTGTAGTTTTGGCTACTCTAGACGTCCTAGGCGTCGTCTTACGGCCATTGGTCGCTGCAAACAGTTACGCAAGCGCTGAGCACCACCAACAAGGCTCCAGCCCGGGGGCCCAACGGCACCGCTGCGACGCAGGAAGACTCAGACGAGGAGGACGAAGAGGACGAGTCGGAGTTTGCGCAGGAGCCGGCGCCGGAGAACGAGACGGCGGAGGAGCTGAACGCGCGCTGCTTGAAGATCATGCAGTCCAGCCCGATCCTCCTGTTCATGAAGGGCAACCCGGCCGTGCCCCGCTGCGGCTTCTCCAGGCAGACGGTGTCCATCTTGCGGGACGAGGGGCTGGACTTCAAGACGTTTGATATCCTCAAGGATGAGTCAGCCAGGCAGCGTTCGTCCAACTTTCCCTTACCTTCATCAATTCTGTGTTCTTGGACTGATAAAGGCACTGGTTTTCGGAACAGAATTGAAAGTGATTAACGAATGGCCGACTTTCCCGCAGCTCGTCATCAACGGCGAGTTTGTCGGCGGGCTGGACGTGCTCAAGGAAATGTAGGCGAAGCGCTACCCTTCTTCACAAGGAAGCTCCATGCTGATTGTAGCTGCGATGTCATTGCCTACAGGATCGCATCGGGAGAGTTCAAGGATATGACGGCTGGCCTTCGATGATTATCAGCGCGCCAGTCTCTCTCTTTCCAACCTTGTATGGCTGACCTTCGTAGCCGGTGGACTTGACAAATACCCTCATGTACCATTCAATGACCAACCCTTGACCCTTGTCACTATGTCCACTTTTGAAGTTTCGAGCGCCATGCGAGGAATGGTGGCAAAAAAGTTCGATTCCAAACCAGCGAGTGAGATGCCCCCTTCTAAGCCCAGCTACAAGAGACTGCACCACCCTCGATAAAATCGTATAACAACCAGTGTTAAGCCCCTTCAAATACAAAAAGACCCCACCTCCATCTATGAGTCTTGGGGCGGCCCAACTTGCTCTCAGAGCGGCCTCCGTTCCTTTTTTGTCTAAAGTGTCCGTTTGAATTGACCAGAGAAGAGAATTTTTGGTGTGTTGAGGTGAGAGGCTGAATCAGTCGGTGAAGCCCCAGGTGATGCTTAACACGCCAGCATCTTCGGAACCCAGAGCGTCAAAGGCGCCGGTGGACAGGTCGATGTGCGAGTTGTCCGTGCATGAAGGGCACTGTTGTGCAGACAGATGAGTCTGGCCCGGCTTTACAAAAGAGAAAAAGGGAAGGCGGGCGAACCTCATCAGCCACGGTGGCGGTGATGGACACGCCAGCCTCGTTGGTGATCAAGACCGTCTTTCCGCAGTTGCTACCAGAGCCGTAAAGATCTGTGGCCCACAAGATGGCGAAAGGCTAAGCAAATCGTTGCACGACCTTAAGTGGGAGGTGACCCACCGGTGTAAAGAGCGACGACCTTCTCGCTATCTTGGCTCACTGAACCACAAGCGCCGGCCACACCGTTCTGCAAGTAGAAGCTAAATCGATGGTGGATCACGATCAGCGTCCAAAGAAACAAGTCCGTGTGAAAGGAGAGACTCACGTAGCTTCGCCCTGGTAGGTCTTTCCAGAGATGGAGCCGGAAGCCGACCCAGATGCGGCCGCAGCGCTACCAGTGGCCGTGCCAGTCGGTAAGACGTCAGCTGCGTGGAACCTATCAGTGATTGATCCCCGGGTTCAAGGTAATGAGGACAACGCACTGGCCGTGGTGTCATCAGTTCCGTCATCTTCCTCGCAATCGCAATCATCATCGGTCGAGTCTGAAGTGTCCGTGGCGGTGGGAGCGTAGGCATCCGTCGCGGTCCCATAATCGCCAGTGGCGCCGTAGTCCTGAGTCGCGCCGTAATCCTGAGTCGCGCCGTAATCCTGGGTGGCAGCAGGCGAGTTGGCTTGTGTGTGCTTCGTGGCTGCTTTGGTGTCTTTAGCAGTGCGAGGAGAAGCAGTCGTGGTGGCCGCCTTGGTGGGAGTGTTGTGCTGGCGAGTGCGAGTGTGAGTCGGCGAAGGCGAAGTCTCCGTGACATCTGCGCTTGAAGAACTGGCATCGCTTGTTTCCTTTCCACCGTGATGGCTGCCTGTAGCTTGCAAGATGCGAGTGTCGGGCGAGCTATCCACCACTTCGGTCTCAGACGCGACCGCATGAAAGGTGGCGGTCTCTACAGAAGTGGGTGCTTCTGCAGAGCTTTCGGACGCGATTTCATGACGCTTATTGACGACCAAAGCGGGAGGAGCTTCTTCACGGTTGGTGGTCACTGCGCAGCACCCCAATCAATTTAGGGCGCCTTCGAGGCAACACGATCGAAGGAAAGCCTACAGCCGACGATGTGGGCTCCAACAGCAGCTACATGCACGGCGCCCTGTTGAGGCTGCATCGCGCGCCTGTGCACTTTCCTTTTGAGAGCGCGCTTCCTCGAGTGGGGCTTGGCGAATTGGTGATTCTCTCGCTCAGCGAGCAATCTTTTCGGTCCGTCCACGGCTCGTCGAGAGCGCGATAGAACGGACGTGGTTTGGCCATTGACAGACAGCAAAAGGAGGCCAAAGAGAAACAAAGTCGAAGAGAACATTTTATGCAGAAATTGAAAGAGACCAGCTGGACCGAGGCCGTCAGAAGACGCGTCAAATCCAGTGTACTGCCTCTGCTCACCTCTTGGAGGAAATGAAAAGACAGAAGAAAGAGAGAAAGCAGTCGCAGATGAGGAACAACGAGTTGGATGTGGACCAACAGCTGCGAGCAGGCGCGCCGCAGTGCGCCGGTGGCAAATCGCGCCCCAAAACAGCAAAAGAGGGCTCTCGACCTCGTCCGTCCATCAAACCTTTACTGCAGTTGCTTGACCCTGTTTCGAACATGACTGGGTTGTGCGTATGGACTTGCAAGGGAACCTGTCCCTTTGAGGGCCGGCAAAATCGAGGCTGGAAGGCGTCCGCCATGTCCACGAACACCTCCACGGCACCCACTCGATGACCCTCTGGCCGTTTCAGACGGCTCTGGGTACCCTCGGTGTCAACCAGGGTTGTCCTGCACGTCCGCATTTGCCCTCGTCTCCTCTCACTGGTTGAGAGGTTGCCCCCTTTTCCGACAATGGTCCTTCCTTGCATCTTTTGGGCTTTCGGTTTCTCTGTCTCTGTGACCTTGGCGAAGCCTGTTCCTGCACTCGTGCCATTCCAAGATGGTACGTCTTCTGCCTTCTACTCACGCTCCCACTGACCTGGCTTGGCTACACACGCTCTAGTTTCCGCACAAGCTCGCTGGACCTTTCAGAATGGCACTGCAGGTGTGTTCTATTCGGTTTCTATGATTGCCACGAACGGCTGTCAGAATACAGATTTGAAATAGGTGCCTGTGGAACGATTCATGCGGACACCGACTTCATCCTCGACCTCAATCTGGGACTCTGGGGCACTCCCGGCGAGGTCTCTCCCCACTGCGGTCAGACGGTCAGCGTGGTTGTGAGTGTCCCTGAGTCCAACTTCGGACGGAGTGTTGGGAGCGAAACTGACATCCGAAGCCATCAGAACAAAGTCACTAATGCATCGGTCGTAGCCACTGTTGCTGATCTTTGCCTTGGCAAGTCCTGTGGAAAATCGCCGTACAATCTGGTTCTCTCGGTTGCCGCTTTCTCCGCTCTGGCTGACAACGATCTCGATGTCGGTGTTATCGACGTCCTGTGGCACTTCTCCAACGACACGAACGTCGGTCCTCCAATTCCTGGATTCATGCGACCTTCGATGATGCTACCACCGGCCCTTCCTCCTACCGTCACCGCGGAGGTCAAGCCGACTTCAACTTCCAAAGCAGCTTCCAGCAAGCCCAAGTCCAAGGCCACGCCCACCACGACCTCGACGAGCACGAGCACGACTACTACGCCGACTTCGACGACAAAGGAAGAGGTGGCTGTGGTTGCCGAACCGACCACTATCGCCTCTACGTCCACGGCAAGGGCAGCGGAGGTCAAGGCTCCCAAACCGCACAAGACCAAGACTCCCAGCCCTACCCCTACCATTGAAGCACCTCCTCCCACCACGACTTCACCAGAAAACCCGCCGGACGAGTTCACCACCTCGTCATCATCGTCCAGCGAAGTCGCGGTCGAGTCTCATGGCTCATCAAGCTCGAGGGCCGAGACCGAAGGAAGCGTCACATGGTACACCCAAGACGGAAACTATGGTGGGTGACTCGGCTGGCTCCAGCTGATTCCAAGTTTGACACCGACCTTGGCCTAACAGGTGCTTGCGGTGACAAAGTCGGCGACGACAGCTTTGTCTGCGCTCTTGGATGGGACCTCTACGATGGAGGCAGCAACTGTGGCCGCCAGATCACGGTTCAGAGAGGCTCAAAGAGAATTCAAGTCACGGTCAAAGATGCCTGGTAAGTTCCTTAGCTCTTGTTCCTTCGTTTAAATAGACGCCTGATTGCCTGTGATCGCCAGCGACGCTTGCAAAGGCCGTCACATCGATCTTTCTGTTGCGGCCTTCGATGCGCTGGGTGACCCCAATGACGGGGTGCTGGCTGTGAACTGGTGGTACAACTAGGGCGGCTGGTGGAGGGCGTCGGTGTTCTGTCGGGCCAGGTCTTTCGTCTAGAAAAGGGTTTCGTTTGTGCATCATCGAAAGGAGTACAAGTACAAGGCGGGTCCTGATCATGGTTTACCAATCTGCACAGCAAATGAGAGGTTTTCCTGTTCGCGTTCGTATGCTTTTACGCGCTCCGTCAACCGGACCCAGTCGTCCTCCGTGCGGACTCCCTTTAGAAAGGCGGGGGCAAGGCCTTCTTGTTCAATCCGCGACCATCCGCGCTTGAGCAAAAGGCGATTGGCGCCTTGAGCCAGCGAGCGCCGCCAAGGCTCCACATAAGGCCGACGAGGGGAGCAATTGAGGTAGGCCGGCAGCGGCGTTGGGCTGAAGTCCGCCAGAAAGCCCATGAGATTGTTTTGGTAGTCCTGCGCATCATCGTCTGTGGCGAAGACGTTGCCATCTCGGTTAGGGTCGATACCTAAGCTCCGTAGATAATCTTCTCGTCGAATCAGGTCTGCCTGCAAGCGCTGAAGTGACGGCAGGAAGCTCGAGTTCGCAATAACGTGAGCTGCGAACGTGCCCTGCGCGTAGCCGACGTGTGCTGAAGCGAGATCTGAGACGCCCTGTTAATGAGCACAACGATGACTTCAAAAGCTGCCCAAGACGTACCAGCTAGCCCAACGAAGAACAGCGATCCGATAGGAAAAGCTGGCGACAAAGGCAGTGTGTGGTTCCACATCGGCCTCAAATAGCGAAAGTTGGTCGAAAGGAACTGGTTGAGCGAGGCAAAGGGAGGACGGCTAGGCCAATCCACGAGTTGCTCCAGGAATGGCACGCGCTTTTGATAGCCGGTGCATAAAATGACTGCGTCGATTTCCGAATTGAGAGAGCCGTCGGCGAAGACGACAGCACCAGCTGTGAAGTGTGATACTCGTGCTGTGCGAGTCGTGCCTTCGACAGGCGGGAAGATGGCACGGCTCCACTTTGGCGGGTCGGCATAGGAATGGTAGATCTTAACACATTCTGTAAGCCACAGCTTCCAGGCAGACTATCAGCGTACCTCGGATGCATCACCGACCATCTGATTGGCTATTCCGTTGCCAGACGCTCCATTCCCAACAATCAAAACCTTCGTCCCGGCAAAGGCTTCTGGCCCTCTGTAAACGACCGAATGCTGGATAGTCCGCCGTTCATCTTGCGCTAGCCATTGTTCCAGACCTGGCAATGTTGGGATATCTGGGTAGTGATACTTGCCGGGAGCGACAATAAGCGCGTCGTAGTTCCGATTCTGTGGCGGGCCGCCTCTCCGTCGAACCGTGACATCCCATTGCCCTTGTCGATAGAGGGCGGACTGAACCGAAGTATTGAAATGAATGTACTTCGTGAGGTTTTGAGTCTCCGCGTACTCCTGCTGGTAGGCAAGAATTCGAGTCCAGGATGGGAAGAGAGTGGTGTTTTCGGAGAACGGAAATCGAGGAAAACTGTAGTCATCTTTAGCTGTGGGTATCCTGCGAGCGTGGGAAATAGAATTGACGAACGTAAACTCTGGGTGCGGAGCAAGGCTGTGAAGATTGGGGTAGAGAGGCGACTCAGGGAGATGGCCTCTTATCACGTTGAAGTCAGGCAACCTTTTTGAGAAGGTCAATTCGGACAGAAAATGAATAGAGCTTGGCTCGAACGCACCAAACGCCACCCACATCGGAGCGGATCTCGAACAAGTCGATGGTCCAGCCAGCCCGAACGTCTGCTGGAAGATCCAACACCGCTTTGAGGGAAGACAAGCCGCCTGTCCCAGCCCCGACAATTGCAACACGCTTAAGATCGACGGGTGCGATCAAGGCCCAGAGAGCAAAGGCGATTGATGACAGCTTCATAGCCCTGAGAACGTCAGCTGTCCAGTAGCCGCAGGACGCATTGGACACTGGTCGAAGTAGAATGAACGAATTATTCAGCTGGGTTTAGGCAGCTTGGAAAAGTCGGGCCGAGCAATCGCAATCACACCATCGTTTGCCATCGTTTTTGGAGACACGGGCACATCACTTCGATCAGATCAAGGAGGATCTGGACAGCCGACACTAGCAGTCCTGAAATGAGAGAGAAAGGAGAAGGAGAACACGGTTGAGGCAACATAATTTGAGAGGGCGCGAGCGAATTGCGGCAAACGCAAAAACCGGGCCAGCGGCGCAGGAAGGCAAAATCTCGTATATAGCAGCAGCTGGAAGCCCTGTGCAGTCCTCCAAGACCTCTCTGGTCCGTTCGAACCGCAATTTGTGTGCCGAGTCTGGACGAGCGAAGCAAACCTTTGAATTCGACTCGGAGGTCGCTGAAACGACCACGGCGTCGCCTTCTCGTCCGAGAGAAAACGCGTTCTTGGACCTTCTCAAAGGGACCTCATAGGACTGTCTCGAGTGCTTGAAGAGCTCAGGGATGGCCGTTCTTGTCCGCAACGCAGCATGGGCGCTTCAAAAGGAGAGCCTTTACTCTTGCCTCTCATCTTGTCCCAGTCAGCACCGTCCAAAAGCCACCCTTCCATAGCCATTGTGAAGCGGCAATGGATTCCCTTACTTGCCTCGGCGCTCGCTTTCCTGTTTCTGTTGAAGCCTCTCCTTCTGCCCTCCGCGCCTCCTGTCGACCCTGCGGCTTTCGCACTCGCGCATCCGGATCCCACCAAACCTGTCCTCAGATTTACCAAGGATGGCAAGTTCAAAGTGTCGACCTTCTCCGACCTGCATTTCGGGGAAGCGGAAGATACCGAATGGGGGCCGCTGCAGGACAAGAAGAGCACGGCTGTGATGAATGCGGTCCTGGACGCGGAGAGGCCGGATCTGGTCGTCTTCAACGGCGACCTCATCACCGGCGAGAATACGTTTCGGGAGAACGCGAGCTTCTACCTAGAGCAAGTCGTCGAACCGGCTCTGAAGCGCAATGTCCCTTGGGTGAGTGCTTCATAAATTCCAAGCGCGTACACCATTCAAACAAAAGGAAACAGGCGAGTGCTTATGGCAACCATGATGCCGATAGGAACATCTCGCATCGGGAACTGCTGGAGCTTGAGCGCTTTCGCTGGCCGACTCTATCCCTCACTTCCTCCACCCTTGATGTCGGTGGCCAGCATGGCGCCTCTAACTACTATGTCCCTGTCTTCGCGCCACTTCCGTCAGATGGACGCAAGAGACGGCAGCAAGAGCAATATGAGGCAAGTCTCTCTGCCCTGGGTGTACGATACTGGAGCTCAACTAGGCTGACACTCATTGCAATCTGCTCCCTTACAGGAGCCTCTATTACTTTTGTGGTTCTTGGACTCGCGGTCTGGAAGAAATGCCGAAGGGCGGCGCATCCCCGACTTTGTCCACCCTTCTGTGGCCTATTGGATGCATCGGACCATGGTACAGATGATGCGCCGGTGGCAAAAGCTGCCGCCCTCGCTCGTCTTTGTCCACATCCCGCCTTCGGAAGCCCTGTCGGTTCAAGAGGAGGACATCAAGCCTAACTACAATGAGCACGACCCCGACGATGCTGCTTCTCCCTTCCCAGGCATCAACGATGACGACCCTTTAACTCCGCAGAACGAGTTCAAGGACCCTCAAGGCGACAAGCCGCTTCTTGCCACCTTGCACTTGCTGAACAAGTATGGTGGCGTCTATGCCATTGCGAGTGGCCATGATGTAAGCTGGTCCACATAAGAAGCTGTACCAGCTCAAGATGAAGTCTGGATACGCAGCACGGAAACGCCTGGTGCGGTCGCCACCATCAAGCGAAAGCCCTGACCTTCTGCTTTTGTGTGAGCTCTCTCTTTTCCCGTTTAACAACGTCCTCAGAACTGCACTGACATTGTCGAGGGCAGAGGCATTCGGGCTATGGGGGGTACGGCACCTGGGACAGAGGGTCAAGAATCTTCGAATTCGACCTTGAGAAGACGTCTTCCGTCCGTGCAGCCACGAGTTGGAACGCCATGGAGGACGGTCGAGCCCTAGATATGATTTCCTTAGACGCTCTGCAACCCGTGTAAACTCTGCGCTGGCCGCTTGAAAACCCGCCACCGTGTAGACTGACCGACTGAGCCGCCGAGCTGCACGAACATCAAGCCTCGCCTCCTCCGTCCGTCCGCGAGCAGGCAAATTCTGACCTCCCTTGCTCCCAACTACCGCGAGCTAGGGTCAAGAAGCGAGGCTTCACGGCCGCCACTGCTCGCGTCCTCGCTTGCCCGGTCGAGCGGCGCATTCCCCGAGTGTTCGCCTGCTCCATTGAACCTTCTTTCTCGCCAGCGACCCCAGCTGCCGCCAAGCTCGCTGCCTCCTCTCCTGCTTTGTTTGTAATCTACAAGGTGATCCTTGTCGCATTCCGCGGCGGAAGCGAGCGGCTACTGAGCCTCGTTCACAGGCCATTGGCGAAAGTCCGCGCCTTGCGTTCGAGGCTTTGTCCTTCGCCCTAGCAGCCTACTCGCCCCTCGTCTGGCGCCATGCAGCAGTCCCAGCAACAGGACCTCAACCAGTTCCTCTCCTCCTTGACTGTGCCAGTGCCCCAGGCATCCGCCGGTCAAGCAGGCCAACGCCAAGTCCTTCCCCCTCAAGCCCAAATGCAGTACAGAAATCCGCCCCAGCCGCCCGGCCAGTCCGCCATCTCCCAGGCCCAGCTGGCCTCCCTCATATCGCAGTACGGCGGGCCACCAGCGCAAAACGCCCAGCCCGGCGGCCAGCAGCCCAACATGGAAAGGCGCAACGCTCTGGGCCTGGCCCAGCAGCAGCAGCAGGTCGCCAACGCCGCGGCGTCCAATCAGCAGGCTCAGCTCTCTGCCGCGCTCCAGACAATGGGGCGCACATCAATGGGCCAGCAGCAGCCCGGTCTGGCGGCGCTGGGCATGGACTCCTTCGGTCAGGCGACTTCCTTCGGGCAGCAGCAACAACCCTCGCCGCAGATGGCGCAGCAGCAAATCCAGCAGCAATTGCAACAGCAGCAACAGCAGATGCAAAAGCCGTCCGTTCCCACGCAAGCTAGCCTGCTCAATTACGCCCGCCAGGCCCAGCAGATCGCCCACCTCCAGAATAACCGCCAGCGTATGGCCGCCCAAGCCGCGGGGGTGCAGAACATGACCGTCGGCCAGCGCACCCATATCACTAACAGCATGAACAAGATGCAGGAGGAGTCCGATCGCTTGACGGCCTTGGCTGTCGGGTTTGAGAACCAGCATGGCGGGAGGGCGGTGGTGCACGCCATGCTGAACAGCATGCAGGCCGCCAGTCTGGCTGCAGCACAGCAACAACAGGGCCAGCAACAGAGCCAGCAGGCCGCGCAACAGCAACAGCAGCAAAGGGCGGCCGGGCTCTCGCAGCCGGGCATGTCCATGACGCTGCCAGCCACCGTGGCGACCGGCCAGACCATGCAGAATGTCGCGCAGGCCCATGCTGCTCAGCAAAACCAACAACAGCAGCAGCAAATGCAGCAGGCCCAGCAGCAACAGCAGCAGCAAAGCCAAAAGATCCCCCCTCTTCCTTCGCTCACCCACCCTCAAATTCAACTCCTCCTCAGCGTGCTCCCCGCCGACCCTCACGTTAACGACTTGCTGCGGCAGATGGCCACTCGCAACATGCAGCCAGCGCCGCCGCCGGTCCTGATGCTGGAAGGCATGCAGGTCGGACTCGCAAACTTGTTCCGGACGGTGTTGGCCCAAGGGGCGTCTGACATTGTGAACCGCACGCCAAATGGGTGGTCCAATGTCGCCAACGGCCTGGGCGCCGGCGTCCACTTTCAACACGACCACGCCGCGCTGGGCCGGCTGGTGGCCCTTTTGCCCCAAATTTATACTCAGTACTTGGCTGCCTTCGAAAGCGTGTGGGTCAGCCACCACTATAAGCGCCTTCAACAGCAACAGCAGCAGCAACAGCAGCAGCAGCAACAGCAACAACAGCAGCAGCAGCAGCAAGTTCCGCAGCAGCAGCAACAGCCTGCAATGCAGGGCGGCCAGGTGCAGTTGGACTTGAACTCGCTCAGCAAAGCCAGCTTGAATATGCCGCCTGTTCCCAACTCTGCCTCGCCCTCTACCACATCGTTCCAGCACCAGCAACAGATCTCCCAGGCTCAGCAGGCCGCGCAGAACAACTCCGCTGCCACTTTGGAAGCGGCCATGCGCCACATCCAAAATCAAGCGTCGCTGCCAAACCTCACCATGCCCCAGCAACACCAGCAACCTGTGCAGATTCAGCAGCAACAGCCGTATCGACCCATCGCCCCGGCGCCTCCCCAGCCGTCGGCCTCGATGACCCCTCAGCAGATGCCGCCTCCTACAGGACCCCCGCGGACATCTTCACGCCAGAATATGAGGCCGGCGAATGCGCCTCTCGGCGGGGGCGACTTTGCGGAAGAGGAGGCTTTGATCAGGCGGGTGGCGGACACCGTCCAAAAGAACTTTCAAGGTCAGTCCTGTCCACTTCTCGACCCCAAGAAGAAAACTTACGCTGTTGGGCGGATACGTCAGCCAATCCCGCTACGTCGATCGACTTGGGCGACCAAGAGAAGAATACCATTCAGAGTGCTATCGACACAATGAGTCCGCAAGTGCAAGCGGTCCAGTCGAGCTTGGCCCTGATGGTGCGACTGCATGCCGGCCCGAACCAGCTCGAAACTCTGAAGAAAGTCATCCATATCGTGAGTCTGGTTGTGTTGCCTTCCAAAACCGTTTTCTGACGAGGAGGTCCTACAGATTCTCCGGTTTAACGACGCGGCGAACAAGGCACGCATTGGCATCTACACCTGCCATGTCGACTTCTTCAAGCAAGCGCACGAGTATCTCCGCATGTTCCAAAAGCCGTACCAGCAGCATCTGGTGATGCAAGCCCAGCACCAACAACATGCCGCTGCCCTATTGGGCGGTGGCAACACCAACACCGTGAACAACGCCCTAGGCATCAACTTCATGCAACACGGCAACGTGTCGCTAGCTGCACCGACCTCCTCGATGTCGGCTCCCGCCCCCGCGGAGGCTGGCCAAAACGCCGTCTCTGGCTTCTCGCCTGAAGCTTTGCTCAACGGCCTGTCCATGCGCCCTGGTTTCCGACCAGAGGACCTCAAGCCGCCTCCGGCAAAACGACGCAACATCTCCGGCGCGACGGGCTCGCCAGCCCCGTCGCCTGCGGCCCAGAGCGTCTCGGCTGACAGCCCTGCCAAGACACCAGCGGACACCCAGGACTATGCCTCGCCCGCTTCCACTGCCCCCAAGACGCCCAAGCAGCCGCAGCCGTCGAAGAACAGCGCCACCACCAAGGCCACCAACCCTACCAAGCCAGTCCCCAACCGGCGCAAGTCGGCTTCGACCAATGCCAAGTACCCGTCCGCCGACGAGATCATGGCCACCGTCAAGTCGGGCATGGCGCAGAAGAAGGCGGCCGAAAAGGAGACGCCGGCGCAGAAGCGACAAAAGGAGCTGGCAGAGGCCGAGAAGGACCCTTGGGCGTTCGTCGAGAAGGCCCTGCAAGACTTTCAGAGCTCGATGGCGCCGACCGCCGGGACGTCCAAGGATGGGCTCTTGTCCGAGACCAACTTCTTGGCTGATGACGTGAGTCTGCCTTTCTTCTTGAGCTCAAGCGCTGGCCTGATTTTTCATGGTTTATTACAGCTGCTGGGCCAGCTTGAACTCAACACCAACCCGCACATCCCACCGGTCACGCGCGATGCGTCCGGCCTCTCGTTCGTGCAACCTCTGCCGCCACTCTTCAATACCTTGGAGCAGACCGACTTCCTGACGACCTCGTTTAAGGAGGCCGAGATCGACTTTGACTGGGCAGCGATCCTGCCCAAGCCCACCAACGCTGACACGCCCGAGCTGTCGACGTCCAACAAGCCTTCTCCGGACGAGAAGACGCCTGGCACGCCAACGTCGTCGGAGGCCGCTTTGGACGCGCTGCTCCAGTGCGACCTGCCGTCTGCTCTCTCCAAGCCGACCATGTTCGGCGTGTCGGACGCCGACGTCGTTCGCAGCAGCCAAAAGCGCAAGGCCGACATCGACGACCTCTTCTCTGACCGCTTCGACTGGGACAACCTCCCGCTCAACGCCAACTGGCTGCTCTCTCCCACTGTTCCCGCATGATTTCGCTTCGTCTCTCCCTCTCTCTACTTGTTGCACTTTTTTTGCCTGTACTCTCCCTTTCGCTACATTGCGTTGTACTGCCTCTCTCGCTCTCGACCTTGAATGTGCAATTACTAGCATCCTGCAATAATGGAATCAAATCCATTGTTCTCGCTCAGATCACCAACGAACCATCATGGCCAGTGCGTACGCTCCGCGGGCGGTCCGGCGGAGGTGGCAAAACTCTTTCAGTCCACCTCGGCCACCAAATGTCCCTCGAGGACGACTTTTTTCTGGGCTTGGACCTCGATGCGATTGCGGACGAAGCGACAGGGGCCGCTCCTAAGTCTGCCAAGCTGCCCCAAGCCTTTGAAGCTCGAAATGAGTCTCCCGGCGTGCGTTTTCGCCGTTCCCAGCCTTTGACCTCCCCTCCAAAGCCCCTTGTCCAGTGGTACATGAATGAAAACGCCTCATTGGTGACCAACGCCGAGCGGGTGTCAGAGTTCCGGCTGCACTTTTTGTTCCTCCAAGGCCGGTTTGGCCAGTGCTTCGAAGAGAGCTCCAAGCTCTGGCGCGCGTACGAGGCTGCCCAGTCTGCGTCAGAAACCAAGAAGGTAAGCTTTCTTGCTTCCGCTTTAATGCGTTCTGGCTGGGGTTCAAACAGAGCTCGTCGCAGTTGCCAGTGCCGCTCGAGATTCTGGACATCTTGCTCCAGAGCGCCTGCAAGGCCGACCTGGTCTCGGCGGCCGTGTTGGACTTGAGCTATTTATCTCTAGACTATGTTCGTCTCGTTCCTGCTTCTCCTCGTTGTTGCTGTTCGCTGAGGAGGCGCGCGCGCGGGTGAAAAGGCAATTGGAGTGCCCGGTCTGGCCCTCTCCGCCGCCGCTTGTTTCCTCAAAGCTGGCGAGTCCCAAAGTATGCTTTCCCCTCCTCCTTTGCCCAGATGCCCGGGTCTGAAACATTGGAACTTGAAAAAGAACGAGTTGAAGCGCTATTGGTCTTCCTCTCCCACCGCCTCCTCCCTCGCATCGTCTCGGAGCTCATCGACGCTCTCCGGTCCTGGTCTTCCTCCCTGACTTCAACTCAATCCCAACAAGATGTCTTAACCGTCGTAGCATTATTAGAAGACCCGCAACCGTCAATTCCAGTTCCAGTATTGCCTTTACCAACCCCCGCCCAAGCTCGGTTAGAGGGGGTGTATAGGAAGAGGGCGAGTAAGTTTATAGGTTGGTTAGCGGATGAAGAAGAAGAGGAGTCGCACGAGTCGGACGTTCGGAATTTGTAAATTTATTGTACAATTTATGGAAGCATTTGCTATTTGCGAGTGGAGCGACGCAGAGTTGGAACCTCGGAGGAGGAGGAGATGGACACGGGTGGGAGTTGGTCGGCTGGGTCCATGACTGTGACTTTGGGCTCTTTCTTAGCTCGCTTGACCACTGGCTTCTCCTTTGCCACCAAAGTCAATTGCGCCCTCTCAAATAACAAACAAAAAGACGACTCACCTCCTCAACCTCTTGCTCCACCTCCCTCTTGACCACTTTAGCGGATTTAACCAACTTCTGCACCGAAGTCACGGCCGACGTCCTTCCCCCCACCGTCTCAAACTTGATCGTCGCCCTCTCCCCGTTCTGCATGACGAACGAGGGCACACTTCCTTTCTTGCCTTTGGACCAGCGGTGGTTGAAGAGCCAATAGCTCGGGAAGAGGGTGGAATCCGCGTCCACTTCACAGGCGAATTCGCAGACGTGTCGAATTGACCCTTTTTGAACCCCTTTTGATTCAGTCCCTCTTTTGTAATTCGTTGTAAGGGAGAGAAGCTCACCATGTAGAGTTGCAACTTGTTCCCGCGTGAGGGTGTTGCAAGGCTGGCTAGGGTGGAGCTTGGATTGGAACAGGACCTCGTCGACCACCCAGTTCCCCAGTCCACAAAAGAGGGCGTTTTGATCTAGCAACAAAGCCTTGATAGGCGCCGTTCGAGCGGAGAGGTATTGAATGGTTTCGACCACCGAGGGCATGTTGTGGATCTGAACACACCACCAATCTTTAGTTTAGAGGAAGGGAGAGAGGGAGAGGGAGAGACAGACTGGATCTCGACCTAACAAAGACAAAGGTGGAGTCGACAAAGGATCTCCCAGCCCAAATCGGATCCTCCCAAACCGCCTCGAATCCGAATATGCCTTTTGTTCCCACTTCAGTCTCACTCTCGCTTAGGCAACCAGAGGGAGGCAATTACCCATTCTGTTTGGTCTTCCATAGTCAAAACCAACTTGCAATACTTGGGCGGCCAATCTTCCGTCTTTCGGATTTGCTGTAAAGACCTATAGACCACTTTTAATCACCCACACTTAGCTTTTTCGTGTGCCCACGGTTCATAAGGAAGGGGGTTAACCAACTGGAATCGCCATTTTTGACGGCGCAAGAGCCGGACATGCCAAAGTGATAGAGGACCGAAGGGGCCGCTTTGATGCACTTTGAGTTCAGCTTTCAAGAGTGAACGAGGGGTAAATACTGGAGGGTTCTCCTTCCATTATCATCTGTTCACACCCTCGCTGCTCAGACCGTGGATTGTCTCAAGGGGAAAGGGAGGGACGCAACGTAGAACTGCTTGCCCAGCCTATCGACTTTAACCACTTTCTTCCCTACCAATCCTGCCTATTAACCCTTTCAGCCTTCAAACATGAAATTTGGAGAAGAGACAGACAATGTTAGACTCTGCCTGGTCCACAAATACCAATTCATCCTTCCACACGCTCACTTTGGCGATCCGCTTGTGCAGGGTCGCTCGGCGGAGGATGTTAGCTGCTCTATTAACCTATTGTCACACTTTGTGAGTCACAAGTTGTGTGTACGAGGGGCGAGATTTACTTCTGGCAATTCTGGCATTTGAAGCTTGGAGGTGGACGTCCAAGTTGTTAGAATGGCCAACAAGCCTAGGAAGAGGGCTTCGTCCATCCAACAAGCGTGCGTTCTAAACACTCACTGTTATAATTGGAATATACTGAAGAGGGCGGGGGTGAGAACAGGTTGACTGAAGCCAGGTCGGACTTTGCCGCACAGAGTGCTCCCAACGCGCCTGTTGCAGCCAAGAGCCAGGATGGGTTGTTGTATGACCTCAAGACGTTCAAATGGATGCGCAGACCAGGTGAGTCCCTTATTGAGACGCGTTTAAACACTTTAATAAGGGGGACGCAAGCTTCATCGGCCAAAATGATCGCTCTCATCTTACTCCTCTGGCTCTCCTGGTCCTTCCTACTCCCTCAGCACCCAAACCCATTCAACAAGTTAATCCTCATTCAATACCCCTTACCCCGCCTACTCAACGAAACCACTACGCATTACACCAAAGGGTTCGGGGACTGCTACTTCCTCGCCTTCTACGTCGTCGTCTTCTCCTTCGTCCGCCAGTCTTTGACCGAGTATGTGATTTTGCCTTATGCCAAGTGGTTGGGAGTGCCACCTAGCAAGTGGGTGAGGTTTCAAGAGCAAGGGTATGCCGTTTTGTATTGGGGCACATTTGGAGCTTTGGGACTCGTACGTTTCCCTTCTCTCACTCTCAAAAAGACTCGTGGTTGATGGAGGAGGGAGGATAGTACATCATGGCCGACTTACCTATTTGGTGGTATCGAACGGACCAGTTCTGGATCGGCTACCCCCACGACAGAATGACGGCGGAGATCAAGACGTACTACCTCTTGCAGTTCTCTTACTGGCTCCAGCAAATGTTGGTCCTCGTCCTCCGCATCGAGAAGCCCAGGAGCGACTTTGTCGAGTTGATCATTCATGTGCGTCTCTCCTTTGGCAATTTGGGAGAGGTTTGATTGAGAGGGGAAACATAGCATGTCGTCACGCTTTGGTTGGTCGGTTGGAGCTATAACATCCACTTGACCTATATCGGAGTGGCCATCGTGCGTTGCTCCTCTTTAAAAGCACGGGTGCTCCCTTGCTTAGGTCCACGACCCCAACGCACAGTTCGTTTCGATGGACGTCCCAGACACTTTCCTAGCTGTGCGTCCTCATTCCTTCCTTCACTTTTTAGAAACACAAAAGTCTGAAAGTGGAAGGACGAGCAGCTCTCCAAATGCATCAATTACACAGTCTACCAACGCACCTCCGAACTCACCTTTGTCTTCTTCCTAGCTATCTGGACGTTCGTTCTCCCCCCACTCCCTCTCCAACTTATTGAAACTGACGGTGGTGTAGGTATTTTCGACACTACTTGAACCTCAAGATCCTCTACTCCGTCTACTCCGAATGGGACCTCCTCATTCCCGCCCATGTGAGGTTCTTCAAGCCGTGGTCAGACGTGTGGATGGTGTGGTGGATGAAGTGGCAGATCTTCGCCCCCATCCTCTTGCTTCAATTCGTCAACCTTTTGTAAGTCTACCCCCCTCTTTTGATGTGTGAGGAAGGGGCTGAGGGGGAGGGGAGGGACAGTTGGTATTACTTGATGTGGAGGATCATTGTGAGGATGGCTATGGGCCACGCGGCGGAGGACATGAGGGAGGAAGGCGACGATGAAGAGCCGGTCAAGGAAAAGAAGAAGCAGTGATTTTCACACCTCTTTTCGCTGGAAGGAGGAGAAAATGGGAGGGCTCTCTCTCTTTTTTTTAATTGCTTCGTGCGAGAGCTCCCCCTTGGAAGCTTTGCATTTTTTTTCTGTTGAACTCTCCCCGTTTTCGTTTTAAGTTCTTGTTCTCCCTCGCCATGAACCGAGTGGCTGAGTGGGCTGATGAGAGTGAGTGAGGAGGGAAAGCTCAGGATGGGTCAGGGTGGCAAAAGGGGAAAGCGAAAAGGCTAGGGCTCTGAAAGTTACGAAAGCATTGTCCGAGTACAACAGTGCGAAAACCTGACCATGAGAAGAAAGGGAATTCGCCCTTGGATTGCTTTTGGTTTGGAGAGCAGCTTTTGAAGGAGGAGGAGAGAGTGCCTAGGCCTTTCCGGCGGCGCGATGTTTTGAAAGGGCCACTGTCTGCTGCGGGAAGGGAGGCCGAGAGCGTCCAGGGAGAGAGACGGCTTTGGAGAGTGCTTGTTGGAAGGTGGAGCTGCCGTTGGAAGGTGGGCGTTCTTGATGCTGCTCCTCAAGGCAGGTGGAAGACGAGGGGAACCTCGTCCGTGCCCGGTGGCGATCGTGTCAAGGTGGCATCAATGCGGGCCTTCAAGGCCTGGTCGGTGGCGATGTCTTGGTGCATAAAGAAATGAGCTAAAGCACGCAAAAGGGAAGTGGCAGTGCCCACCAAGTTTGTAAAGTCCGCCCATCATGACAAAGGCGATCCTATCAACGGGGCGCTGGTACACCTCGCGGAGCATGCCAAAAAGGTGGACCAGGTCCATGCCTAGAAGACCAGTAAAGTCAAAGTTAGGCGTCAACCTCACACTTTACCCACCTAAAGGACAAGACATACGAACGGAAACCTGCGACATACGTTCAGCTACAAAGAACAACAAGCTAGGTTCAAGAACTCACATTGCCGCCTTGAGTCTGAAGCTGAGCCTCCATTTTCAGCTTGATCGCTGGAGCCAGCTAATTCCCATGTCTCAGATGGACCCAAGCGGCGGCAGGTCGTAATCCTCACCTTCAGATGCCAGACACCGTCCAGATCTGAAATTTCGACATTGCTGGACGGTGAGGGTGTGCTCGAGGAAGACGTCGCGCTAGGTCGCGTGCGGCGCAATTGAGTTTCGGGGCTAGGGCCTGCGTTGCCAGCTGCTCAACCGCTGCACTATATACGATACCCCCTTGCTACTCACTAAGATCATGATCGAGAAGTATTGGGTCCCTAGACGTGCCGCACGAGGATGGGCGCTTGGATTGGCGGGCAGCAGTGACAAAGTCGCCGAAGTCGGATCGAGCGGTCGACATCGGTTCGTCTTCACCGGTGGATTCATCTTCGGAGTCGTCAAAGGACTTGTCATCACGTTCGATGGTGTGTCGCCTAACGTAGCGGCGGAGCTCTTTGAGTTGCTCGGGTAAGGTGGTGGCGCTCGGGCTGGGCCTGAAGCTCGCCATCTGGGTAGGCGAAATGGTGAAGGCGAAGTCTACAGAAGTGCCAAAGTCCTTCCACAAGCCCACAAGCGGTTTCTGGGCAGCAGACACATTGAGCTGGCAGCTTCGTGGCTCAAACGGAAGAGGGAGCGCACCGGCACAACAAGCCTGACGATGTCGTTCCATTTCGTTTTGGACCAGTAGTGCAGCTTGTAGGGCTTGTTGTAGCTCTTCATGATTCTGTCGATGCCTTGGGTCATTCTCTGCTCAGACACGATGTTTCCCAGCGCCTCTGTGGTCCGCCACTCTCTTTGAACTGACATTTGCCGACACAAAAAGACGAGACTCCCTCACTTTTAAGCTCTAAAACAATGGTGTTACCACCGTCGTGCTCCTTGTTGTGCAGCTGGCGCAGTGGGTTCGGTCGATAGCGTTCAACGTTCGGACTATGGACGACGAGCCCGCAAATGCCACACTGGTTCACGCCTTGAGTCATCACCAAGACAATGTAGTCTTTGCACGGCCTGTTCTCTATCTTGTCTCGGAGCTGGGTTTTGCAGTTTTGGTAGGATTCGATGGCTGTCGCCATTTTGAGGTTGAAACTTCGCCGAGCATGAACAAGAGAAATAGAATATAGTCTCCAGTCCTGTGGTGCGTTAGACCACCCCAGATCTTGCGGGCTTCTCCATCGCAGTCAATGGCCGCATCTTTGACAGGCAACATGAGAACGCAATTCAAGAAGAATTTGAGAAAGCTGTCGGCCCGCGAGCTGAGCGGGCGTTTGAGTCTCGTTTCCACGGTGCACGTCTGACGCTCAAGACAGTTTGAAGGCTTGGGTCAACGTGGCTCAAACAGATGCGCAAAGCAAGAGTGGGAGCTCGAAATATTGAAGGGGAGCAATCGGAGGGCTTCGAATGGCGGGAGTCTTCGTCTAGCAGGTCTAACCTCAAACAGAGAGCACTGTGTAGCAGCATGGAGTCTTCAACTCCAGGAGCTGAGCGAAGCAAGAGAAAGCCAACCGCCGCGCTCACGCTCAACCAGCCGGCTCAGTTGCCACCAAACTCATGGGAGCTGGTAAGCTCAGATGCTCCTCAAAAAATTGCCGTCTCATGGTCGGCAGAGCTCAGATAGAACGTGGATCTAGTCAGGAAAGGGGGGCCGACGATCAGGCAAGGCAAGAAAGAGAAATGAAAGGGCCAGTGAATGAATTGGGAAACAGTGTCCCGCTGCACAAGCGTTGCACAACCTCCTCTCGAGTGAGGGAGAGCAACCATTTCGGAAGACTCTCGAGAGGGAAGCCAATGGGCGAGGCCAAGGCATGACGCCGGCTCAAGGCATGTGGAGGACGATGGGCAACTTGGTGGCGCCAAGCGGCACCGTATCCTTGATGAACCTGCGGAGGTCTTCGGTGCTGGACATCTCTGCAGCCCACACAGATCAGACGAGTGCCACTGAAAGCTAGGACGACAGCCCACCCAGCATGAAGAAGCCACCCATCACGAAATCGATCTTGGTTACGTGGCCCTCGTAGAGTCCGCTTAGCCACTCGACCAGCTTCTCGAACGTGGCATCTTGGAGCGCGTATCATCAGCCCGGTATCAAGTGGCAGTCGGAAGAGAGGCACTCACCGGTCAAAATCTTGCGGAGCCGATCTAGTCAGCAGACCAGGGGAAACTCAGCTCAGAGGCTACTTACAGATCCAGACATGAGCTTTCTGTCAGAAAGAACGACGGAGGTGCACTGTTCTCGAAAGACTTAGACCGCAACAGCACTTCAAATGGCGAGCTCACCCGAATGTGCCAAACGCCGTCCTTGTCTTCGATCTCGACAGTGCAGGAGGGATTGAACGTCGAAGCGAGCGAAGCGGGGGTGAGAGTCGAGATGTGCGACTGCGCGCGAGACTCTGGGATCTCCGAGCCCGCCACACTGCCTGCGAGTCAGCCAGAACGTTGGCTCAGCTACATAGATGGGAATACGATGAAATGACGACGCACCTGACTGTCCAGACGAATCACGGGAGGGAATGAGGCTGGGAGGGCGCGCGGACGAAGTCTTGCTGGGCGCAGGCGGTGGAACAAAATTGGTGCCCAAGACTTCAATATCCGAGCCGTCCGTATCCGACACCTGGTCATCGTCGTCGTCCTCCTTGATATAGCTCTCGGTCAGGGTGGATTTCAGCTTCAGGTTGTACTCGCGCACAAAGCGGCGCAGCTGGTCGGCAGGTGTAGCGAGGACCTTGGGATCCAGGGCAAAGCGTCGAAGCTGGTCGGGGCGGACGGTGAACGCGAAGTCGGCCGACAATCCAAACTGGCGCCACAGGTCCTTGCTATGCTCCTGAGAGTGGCGTTGAGTCAGGCTTCGTCCGAATGATGAGAGTGAGGACACGAACCGGCGCCACGTCTCGGACGACTTGCTCCCAATCTTTCTTCACCCACCAAATCAAGTTGTATTGTCTCTCGTCGCTGGTCATGATCTTGTCAATGATGGCCTTGATCTGATCTTTGCCCTTGTTGCTCAACGACTCTGTTTTGCGAATCATGAGGCTCGGAGGCCGCGGTCAAAGAACGGCGGACTCACTGTTGAACTCCAAAGTAATGACATCGTCATGATCGTGGCTGAGGTGATGGGCGTGCCTCAGGTTGTGGACGCCAGACTTGACAGAGGCCGGGCAGTGAAAATGGGTGCCGCACAAGAGACAGTGGTTCACGGCCCAATTCATGACCACCACAGTGAAGTTGGATCGAGGACGGGCCACCATCCTATCCGCGAGCTTCTTCTCGATGTACTCTCGGTCTTTGGTCGACACCATGGCTGGCTGTTGCAGAGCAAGCGACAGGCAATCGGAAAGGTGCCGTCACACTGCGAAGCGGGCCATGTGGAGAGCATCAATTGAGGAAGGTCCGCCGAGATCTCAGTCAGTCAAAGGAAGCAAATGGTCAAGGGCAGCTGTCAGCGAGCAGCAGAGCGCGCAGGGCCGCTGGAGTCGCGTTTTTCGAGGCCATTTGCGCGCAGACTACTAGAGTAAGTAAAATGAGATGTCACCAGAGGCAGAGACACTGTTCATGGCCGTGCCAGGAAGAAGCCGAGCGATCCCGCGAAGAGAGAGATTTGGCAACGTCGCTGCTCATGGTTTTCCCAGCCGGTACTTTTGATCAGAGAGTCTAAGAAGAGGGTCTAATTGATGGCCATGCACGAAAAGCCCAGCGGATCCCGCTTCGCGCCCATCCCAAGTCTTCGCCACCACCGTGCCATCAGTACTCGGAAGCGCCCGTATACGCTCGCTGTGCTCGTTCCCTGTAATAAAGCCGGTCAGCGGGTGATATTGTGGAAGAGGAAGTAGGCGGTTACCTCTTGATGAGCTCCCGCAGCTCAGGCGAGAGCTCGGGTTCACCTCGATACAAGGCGAGTGGCGTTGTCTGGCCCCAAGCGACAATGGCAACCGTAATCTGGAGCTTGAGCCCAGACTGCCTGGGGAAGGGCATGGCGTGCGCCAGCTTCGTCTGGACGACCCAATACGTTTCTTGGGCGGACATCGGCCACTTCCACCTCAAAACTAGTTCCACCACCTGAAGCTTGGCCGATGCTCGGTCAAGTGCGCGTAATATAGGCGTTACTCGATCGAGGTACGTTCGGAGAGTGTTCGAAATGGTCGGCGGGAAGAGAAGGGTGAGGTGGGTGATGGGAAAGCGGAGGATGCTGAGGACAGCTCTTTCCAGGGAGGGCTCGATGTCTCGCAGATAGTGATCGTCGTTCTTAACGTCGAAAGGAGCTTCGAAAGAAAGCTTCATGCTGCGTAGGGCGGGCAGCGGTGATGGCAGCATGGGCGCGCGTCGGGCAAACCAGTGCTGAAAGGTGCCGGTTCAGGTTCACTTGCATCAACCAGAGGTAGCTGCCAAAGATGGAGAGAGAAGTCCTTGATGGACCCGGGCAGACCCGCCAACAGCGCGTGCACCAACGAAGTTGGTAAGAGGTCGATCCGGGCCGTCACCTTTTCCAGCTTGGCAAGGTGCGACAGATGAATCAAATCGAGGTTCTCAAAGACCGCTTCGTGCCCGTTGAATTGGTCCGCAAGCTCCAAAGTGTGAAGCCCCGGCATCCCCAACGTGCTGAGCCAGCCGTATGTCTGGAAGTTGCGGAATGATGCTGTCTCGACGCTGTCCAGCACCCCTTCTTTCAAACCATCGAAGAATGGCGCGAGGTCGGTCGGAGAGCTGGCAGATGCCGCACACGAGAGGTCGAAGTGAATGACGGTGCTGGGAATCGCCTGTGCGACCAACGTCAACGCTTCTGCTGGTGTGTTTTCGGCGACGTAGATTCCTATCGAGGTGATGTTGGCGTAAAACTGGAGGGCGTAGAGGATGGGAAGAACAGGAGGCGGGTACGACGGATCCTCATCCCAGTGGATCGATTGGAGGTTGAAGTTGAAGGCGCGTATGTAGTCTCCGAAGCGCTTGATGTGGTAGTCGAGGAAGGCTTAGGATAAACAGAACAGAGTCAAGCACTACTACGGGCAAGAAGCGAGGTGGAAACGCATGCTCACCTCGGCTGTCTAGCACCTGGCAGCGGGCCTCGAATTGATCCTCTAGAGACTCGCTCTCCTCTAGGATAAGCGGGCCATAAGGTCCATTCTGCCTGATATTGAGCATTCGGAAAGTCTCTTGCAGACAGCCCGAGCGTGTCGCTTTGCTGCACACCGACAGAGAGCGCAGGTCAGAAGGCGACAGCAATCTGAGGATGTAGTAGAGCACCGTCAGAGGTAGACTCTCTAGCGAGGGCGGCATCGTAGGTGGCGGCAAGTGGACGATGGAAGACATGAAAGTCATATCGCTTTAGAAACGCCACACAGCCGCTTGAAGCATCCAATCTTGACATCAATTTGAACAGTGTCATTTGAACTCACAAAAACGAGCCTGAGCAATGAATAGAACGCAGAAAAATCACATCTTGACAGCATCAGCATTGTTCCTTTCCCTCCGAACTCCGAGCGTAACCAAATGGGACGGCAGAGAGCAGGAGGCCGGTTCTTGAGCATATTGCAGGAATACACGCCACAGGGCCATATGAAGGCCGAGCGGTTCATCTCTTTACAAGCGACCGCGGTTGCTAGGGCGCACTCTTCTTGCCAAGCGAGCCAATGGCTGAGACCCCTTTGCCGAGGTCTTGGTAAGGTCGCGGAGTACCAGTGTAGGGGCCAAACTTGTGCCTTTTCGCTGGTGGCGACTGCCCATCAGCAACATTCGTTTTGAGAGAGATGGCGTCGGGACATTTACCTCCGGGTGCTTCTGCTCGTGCCTTTGCGAATGGACTAGTGTCACCGTCTGAAGCTGGGTGGGACGATCGAAAGACCGACGACGAACACCTTGCCCCAGTTCTCGGGGTCCTTCTTTTTCAATCCGGGAATGATGTTGTCCGTTCCGGCAGTTGTAATGTAGACATCCTTGAAGTCTCTGCCGCCAAAGGAAGCGCAAAGAACGCATAACGCCGGGCAGTCTATTTGGCCAACAATCTTGCCCGCATTCTCGGAGCGGTCACCCGGGTCGACGATGAGCACGTTGCTTTCGCCGGTGGCCATGGCGATGTAAAGGAAGCCACGCGAGTCAATATGCGATCCGTCCGGAAGGCCAAGATGAGTTGGAAAGGCGATAAGCACCCGTTCGTTGCTGATCGTGCCTGATTCGAGGTCGTAATCGTAAGCTAGAATGTTGCGTAGCTCGGAGTCGGTCACATAGCTGGCTTTACAAAGTTAGTTTGACTCATCTTGAGAAGCGGTAGGCAGGCGAGGCTTGCAAAGTTTTATTCTGTTGGGTAATTCAGGTTCAGGCGCTTGGAACACGAAGGAGCCCGCATCCTACATCATTACTGAAATTGAGGCCATTTGGAGAGTGTACATGTTCCAAGACTGAGCATTGAAATCAGTCCACAGTCGCATGGGGTGAATGAGGCGCGAACCTCGATGCAAGGTCCCGTCCGGATCAAAGCGGAAAAGAAAGCCAATGGATGCGAATGTGCCTCCCAGGCGCACCTGTCAACCCTGTTTCAATAAAAGGATCCATCGTGAGCCTTTCTGCGAACACACCATAGTGCCAGACCATAGGCGGCCTTTGGCATCAATGACCCCATCGTTGGCTCGATAATCATTCTCTTCCTCGAGAGGGTAGTACTTGGCCAAGTAAGTGAGTCCTCCAGTCTCGAGGTTGATCTTGACTGGGCCCCGTTTGCCAGCGCCAATCAAGTGCGCATCGTCGCCCTCAATGAGACCAAGCACTCCCACGTCGTCCGCCAAATCCAGCACTTTCGTAGGAGACTTTGGCGCAGGGTCATTCTTCATATCCACAATGTACAGCTTCTGCTCCAGGAAGTCCTCATAGTAGAGAATATGCTTGTCTTGGTCATAGAGGAGCGATTCGCCGAGCACTGTGCGCGGACTATCGATGAAGACAGTGCTGTCCAAGTGCTTCATGTTTCTAGACCTCGTAGTCTGGCAACAAAACAAGTGCACATCTCCAAGCTGGACAGGCGAAGTGGGGCAAAAGTTGCGGGAGCAGCTCCGACTCCGAAGGCAGGACAGAGGGCGATCAGAAAACCGCGCCAAAGCAGAGCAGATCGCCTTTGACAAATGCTCCAAATGGGCAACGAGGGTTTGAAAGGTCTCTAGGATGGCTGACTGTCGACAGGAGGCGCTTTCTGCCTGCGCTCAGAGTGGCGTCCACTGGAGCAAGTGGTATGGCGCGTTTCATGTGGCAAGACTTTGAGCAGCTACGCATCAAGAGCAAGCAATGCACCATTTCAAAGCAAGCAAATGCTCGCCGCCACAGGAAAACGCCGCGAGTATGGGACAGCAAAGATCTGGAATCCATCTGGATCGACTTTGCGGCAGAAGACACAAAGAGCCAAAGAGCTGGCAACTCAGTGTGGTCAGAAACGACAAGAAGAGGCTGACGAGGAACCTGCCTCACGCAGAAGCTCGTGCCAATGACTCCAACAGGCCTCACTCGCTATAGAAAGAGTAGTTGTCGATCAAGCTTTCCTTCATCAGGCGTGCCATCTCAGCTTCCTCTTGTTCCTCCTTCTCCTCCTGGGCAGTGGCTCTACGGGTCGTCGTGCTGTCAGGGAAATCCGAAGTAGGGGCATGGGCTGAAATGCTCACTTTTCTACGGCCTCTTGGACGTCCAAAGGCACAGGGTATCCACCGCGGTACAGGCCTTTGCTGTCCGCAAACCTGTAAGTGCGCGAAACGCTCAACGCCAGATCCCACTGAATCCCGCCCTTGGTCGCCTCGGCCATGAAAGGCGTCACTTGCTCTAGCGCCGGTTCGTAAAGGTCATAAATGGCGGAAGCGGGCTCCTGAAGTTCGCCAACGACGAGAGAGACATGCCGGAGAAGGGAAGGGCTTTGAGCTTGGAATCGCGAGATGAGGTCGGCCACACGCCGCATTGCTCCAGGGATGATGTTGGGGAACCTGAGCATATCGGGGTCGTCGTAAATTTCCTCCAAGTCGAGGTCAATCTCGAGGTCGGTGACAGGAAGGCCGGCAAAGGCAGCAATCGAACGCACGATGTCCACTTCGTACTCTTGTGGCGTGAGCTCCTTCCAATTTGAATGGGACCACTCCAGTTCCGTTTCAAAATCGTCTCTGGTAGATGACATCTGAAAGACGAGCTCCAGCTTTTGCAGGTTGGGCATCTCGGGGAGGTCGCCACCGAACTTCAGAAGGGCGGGATCGAAAGGAGGGCGGTGTTTGAGGTGGCGAGCGCTTCGGCGGGGATCGAGGTGACGGAAGGGAAGGCCCTCTCGGAGTCGGAGTCGAATTTGGCGCACGGCCGCGGGAAGATGGCGAAAGAATCCTTTGAGATCCATTGGACTCTTGACGGGGAGGTTGACGTCGATGCGCTCCAGGTTGCGGTACTTGTCCAAACGGAGGCTTGCGTCAAACGAGAAGAAAAAGCTTCGTTTGTCGTCTTCCAACTTGAGGCTTCGCAAGTTGGGGAGGTTGATGCTGTCAAAGTGGTTGTATTCTTGGACGTTGCGAAGGTCGAGGTGGGTGACTCGCTCCTTCACAGCTGGAGGGAGGTTGCTAAAGAAGGGGGAGCAGTCGACTCCGATGTCGCAGCTGCCTTGGCGACAATTGAAATGGATGTCGCAGCTGCCTTGGTGACATTCGAAATGACAGGCTCCGACAGTGTTCGGAATGGCTGCCGCCATGACGGCCAGATCCGCGGCAGGCGTCCTTCCTCCCACCAGGATCTTGATGCTGACCAAGCCGGGCGCTTTCTTGGCCAAAAGATGCAGCGTAGAGATGATCCAGGGGCGTAAAATCGTGACGTGAGAGCGCCGTTCGTGCTGGAGGGAGAACTCAAAGTGTCTGAAAGACGGGCCAAAACGCTGAATGTGTTCGAAGAGACAGGCTGGGAGCCCTTGGAGACGAAATGCCAGTCAAAAACATGACGGTCAAGGTGCGGCCGCGCAACGTACTTTTAGGCATGGGGTCGGACGCTGCTATTGAAGCGTAGAGGTCGTCGATTTCTTGCTGCTTAAAGTTGCCACCTTTGGGGGAAAAGCATTGAGGGGGGCACGAAGCAGAAGAAGGAAGGGGAAGGGGGAGCCCACCCTTTTTGAAGCGAAACTTCTTCTCTTGCTTGGTGGGCCTGCGCTCCCTCCACCCGTTGGGGAACCACTGGCCCAAAGAGCCAGGCGCCGTTTTTCCCACACGAAGCACAGCAAAGAGCCTGTCCGCGCAGCCGGCGCGCACGTCCTTGGAGCACAAGGACAAGCTGCGGGCCTCGCGGACGGTGAGGAAGCCGACCAGATAGCGCAAGACCTCGAAAGGGAGCGAAGGGAGCGAGGCGACCTCTGGCTGGTCGATCATCCTGGCCACGTCGCTTAGCACTTGGTGGTGCTCGGAAAGAACGCAGAAAAGGGTCTTGCCAAAGAAGCCGGGGCTGCTACTCGTGGGCCAGTTCGAAAGTCGCAATGGCTAGCTTTCGAGAGTGGCTTAGATCAGGGTAGAGCAGCCAAGATGCACAGGAGGGCACAGGGGGGCAAATACGGGAGGAGCTGGCGGCGCGGTCCAGTCAGGTCTTCCCAGCCTACTTGTTCTGTCTCAGTATGCCAGCAAAGCAGTCAAGTAGCGTGATTTTGTGTGTAGAGGGCATCAAGCCGACATCAATTGCCTGTGCGTAGAAATCCTCAATGAGAAGATGCCTTCAAAAGGTAAAGAAACCGCGCCGCACATTACATGAGTAGGAGGCAGAGAGTTGGATAGGGTTCATCGTGCTACAGCCTTGAAGGAGGGAGGAAAAATTGTTCGTTAACGTCGAGCGAGGTGGTGTGCTCGCTCCCTTATCGGTTCGCGGCGTTGCTGAGTTCGTTCGCTTCTGCCTCTTCTATTGAATCGCTTTGCGCAACCTGTGCAGCAGTCGACGCCTATCAGCCATATACGGGGCTAAGGAAAGGGAATCGAGGCGCACCGAGCGCAAGACGGCCTTTTTGCTCGACTCTTGGATCTCGCCCGCTAGGATGAGCTCGTCCAGGATCTGTGCAGAGCCGATTCGCGGAGAGTCTAACAGACTGAAGAAGGGACGCAACGCACGGCATAGGCCTTTTGGAAGTTGAATATTCTGTGGTGATCTCGACACTCAGACGACGAGCGCATCTGGAGGCAGGCCTCGGCACCCACAAATCTAGCTCGCAGACCTGTGTGTAGAGAACCTCAACATCAGCACCTGACGAGTGTAGATAGCAGGGGACAGGCACGCACGTTGCCAAAGTAGCGGTCGAGGATCTCGACGTAGCGGTGGATGATCTCGAGCGTGATGAGCTCGTTGTCGCCCTCGCTGATGCACGTCACGAAGAACAAGCTGGCGTATCTCCGGTACACCACTTTGGAGTCTGTTGCTCGCAGATACAATCGATCAACAAGGCGTCAAGGCCATGTTTAGGGGAGACGGCGAGCGAACCTTTGTATTCCAGAAAGTTGCACATCTTGGTCCGCCGGGCGAGCACCAACTGGGTCACGTCCTTGACGATCTTGGTCTTTTGCTTCGTCGGCATCGTCGCAAACCACTTGGCCAGCCGCACTTTGCTGTCATTCCCACCCATAGACTGTCAGCACCAGGCCAGGCAGGAGCTGAAGGGCAAATCCGAGCGAGAACTGACCCTTGGCGCGAGACGAGGAGCACATAGTCGACCTGTCACACTGTCTGAGCACTCGTTGAAGCGGCGCGAGACCAGCACAACTCACAGGCATGTTGGCGGGTGAGGAGCAGCCGAGGTCGACGCGCTGTCTCGTTTGAGGCTTGGAGTGGGCCGTCGAATCAGTGGGTCTTGGACCGGCTCTTTTTCGTGCTTTGGACCTTTGATATGCTTCTGAAAATGCTCTGTATGCCACCGAAAGCCCGCCGAATTGCTCTGGACGCGCACAAAGCGCCCTCGGCTTCTGCATGCCATTTCGGTAACAAACCGACCGCCACCTGCGACCCTCAAATGCCCTCATGACATCGATTCGGATGCATAAGAGACTGCTGTGCTCATCCGAAAGCTGGCTCACTAGGAGATAGAGTCGCCACACCGTGGTAAGGTTGTTGCTTCGTTCTTTCGCGCGCCCTTCTCCGCTTGGGCGGCCATCTCTACGCTCAAAAGTCAATAAGACTGCAGTTAATCTGGTTAAACACGTCTTAGGCATTGCCAAGAGCCATTGAGGCGGTGAACCCTGGCTCCCTCGCGCCTTCCCCCCAGTGTTCTCGCGCGTCCACCAGCCAATCCTCCTTTCCTACCACTCTCATCCTCCTTTTCTCTTTCTTCAGACCGCTGGTTCGGTCCTCAGTCGATTCTGGGAATCGCTTTCCCCTCAATCCAAGGAGCCGGCTCTCCTTTGGACTTTGTCAGAAGCCCTGGTGGCAAATGCATACTTCGGCGCCTTTTCGAACAGTAGGCCTTCCTGCTCTGTCCCATCTGACTTTCAAGATATCATTGGTACGATAGATGAGCTTGGCGGAGGATGCCTGGCCGATGCAGTAGGTTTCGCCACTTCCTGAGACGTGGGTCCGCCTTACCAGCGGGAACAATGTCTAGAGGGACGGCCTTCCTGGTTGACCTGGCTTTCAAGGCCATCAAGTCGTAAGAGTCCTTCTCTCATGCATCCCCAGAAGGACGTCGTTCAGGTTAAGTCGAGGGCAGGGCTTTCAGGTCAAGTCCGGGTCGGTCAAACGCAAAGTCAATGAGGGGGCCCGGGGGAGCCATGGTGCCCATCTTGCAAGCTGCACCTAGGGGAAAGAGGTCGTATAGCACCTTTGCCTAGCTCCCTGAAATGCCGCACTTGAATGGCCATTCCCTCTCTTCCATGCCGCCGCCCTTCTTCCACCCGTAGCATTTTGGAGGCTTATCGTGATATATGCCAACGGCTGGGAAGTCGCATGGATGCCGCTCTTGTTTGGACTTACGATCCCACTGCAGCTGCAAAGAGAGCATCCGCTCGTCGAGGCCGTGGGTCTTGGCGTGGGCGAATTCTTGCTGGAAGAAGTTGGTGTCGAAGCCGCGCTGCACAGCCAGCTTCAAGTCTTCAAGCCAGTCGGACGACGAAGGCTCTGGCAATTTGAGCTTCTCGAGCTGGATTGACACCGTGGTCGTGGTGGTGAAAGGCGTGGGACCACCAAAGCAGGCGGCGTGCAACAGCGTCGGCACCAAGCCGCTCTCCAGCTTCTCCAAGAACTCCCGTTGCGCTTGGCGCCAATCAGGCGTCGACTTGTGCAGCGCCAAGAAGTCGGCCAATCCGTATACCGTCCCTGCTATGAGGCTGAATGCAAAAGCAGCGTCCGCTGTGACAACGTCGAGTCCGGGCTTTAGCTCGATGGTCAAGAGAATCATAGTCTCGGTGCATTTCTTCAATAGGAAGCTGTCGACCTCGGCCCCGGCTCGACCGCTGAAACCAAGCGCTCGAAGGTGCGCAGTGGTGAGGTCGTTGGCCCAGATGTCGATGGCTTCGTCAAGCAGTTCCTTGGCACACATGGTATCACAGAACATGCCGTCTGAGCCGCGCTTTTGTGGGATGAAGGCGTTGTCAAACAAAACCGCCTTGACTGCCAATTCAGGTCCACACGTCTTGCGGTGCTCTTTCCATGCTCGGCCCTGACACTGCCTATCGCAGTAAGAAGCCCCTGAGCATCAAAACTAGATGAGTGCCCGGACAGAGGCAACAGCGAAGGGCGAGCACCCACGGCGGCATTTCGCGCATTGCAGCAGCGTCAAGCCAAGGCCGGGTTCTTTTCCGCAGGCACCGCATTTCGAGATAGCTATAAAACATTTCTTTGAGTTCGTAGCTGCTTAACGCGTCGGTCGACAGCGTCTACCTTGATGCGAATCCACTTTTTGAGGGAGCTATTAGTTGGCCACCGGCAGGACGTTCGAACGTTTCAAGCGCTTTGCTTCCAATTTGTGCACAGCCAGGACCTGACAGGGATCCAAGAAATTGCGACTGGAGGCTGGTTGCTTAAGAACACAAGGGAAAGGAGCAAGTGACGGGCAGTCGCGAAGCCGAATCGGTCCTGCAGAACAGATCGATCTGGCTAGCATAGGTCGGCTTGGAGGCACAGGTATAAAATAGGCTGCCGGAAACGTGCTCAAATCGGACGGAAAGTCATGGAAGTGTGAACAGTTCGAAAGCGTCCAAGGACGATGCAGTTCAAGCTGAAGCTCGCCACCGCTTGGCCCAATCGTCCGAACGAACCTCCCTCCGTACAGCCTCTCAACAAAGATTTCCGGTAGCTAACTATGTGTTACCTGCAATGCGGACTCCATTCAATTGCGTTATGAGCAAGAAACAGAGGCGAGAACGAACCAAAAGCGGCGCTTCAGTGCAAGCCTGGCGTGGCGTCTGAGGGCACAGAACGGATCTTCTGGCGCAGCGAATCGAGCAAACGAGCAGTCTCTTGAGGGCCGAGGTTGGCTCGTTGAGCGTAGAGATGAGCTTCGGAGCGTTGATATACTTCAATCCCGCTGTCGAAGGCTTGCCTCAAGTCAGACTCCCAGTCGGAACCCGCAGGTTCGGGGAGGTCGAGATAGCGGCGTGGGGTGTGAACTTGAAAGGCGTGTGAATTGGGTGGCTTGCTAAGATCACGATCTTTGTGAAAGCACATGGCATGAATGCGCGTCAGGAGCGTAGCCCCATCATCGTAATCATCGTAAAGGGTCTCTTGAAGCTGAACCAGGTATTGCTCTGGATTTGGGACCAGAGAAAGATATTCTCCGAGGGGCTGTAGGATGGCCGAAGTGATGCGAAAGGCTTCACTTGCGTGAACAGTTGCTACGTCGACCCCAGGCTTCAATTCCAGAATGAGGAGAACGATTTGGTTCTTGACCAGCTGGATTAGCTCTGGCGTCACTTGTGATCCATCGTTGCCGGTATAGCCCAAAGCGCGCAACTGGGCAATCTGGATATCGTTTCGCCAGTATTGAAGGGTGCGCGCAAGCAAGCCAATCATATCATTGCGCTTGTAGTTGAGGCCCTCTTCGTCCAGCAAAAGGCGATATTCATCGGGCTGTGCGGTGGCCTTTTGAAAATTCGTGATGACCTTGACGCGGTCGGTGTAGGCTTTCTGGCATGACTCTCTATGAAGCTTCCAGTGCTTTTTTTGACAGTTGCGGTCGCAGTACTTGGCCACTGTGCGTGCAAGTTAGCTTTGCCTTTAAGTCGCGCTGAGGGAAAAGAGCAAACCTCTGCACTTTGAGCATTGGAACAAAGGAACCTCCGGGCTGTCCCGCCTACCACAGTAGCTGCACAACAGAGACTCTGGAGAGCAAAGTGGTGAGTCCAATTCCCTCAATGAAGGGAGAAGACAGCCAACCTGGCGGGAAATCGACTCTAGTTGAGGGATGCATGGAGGCTGTGAGGGGCTATTTCGGCTCTGCTGCTGTTCAAGTTACAAGACTTTGAAGACAAGGCGGTGGTTGGGAACGAAGCTTGCAAGAGGAAGACTGAGCACCAATGTCACCGTGACCGGGACATTGACGAGCCGAATCGATCCTGAACACCGCATCGATCTCTGGAGCGGTCCTCAAAAACGCTCGAAACGACTCTTGGAATCATGCCTGTCGCATCAAATCACGGAACCTGGTTTGGATCGCCACCAAAAACGGGCTGCATGATGCCACATTGCCACTGAGAGCTTGCCACCGACCGAATTGCCCTGCGGTGCCATCGACGAGCACCGATTCCGAAGTACTGTGATCCTCTCGAAGCGACTGCACCAACCAAAATGATGGATGAAGAGCAAGATATCTTCTGTCTGCCTGCAGTGCTGCCTGGCTAAATTGGTCATGCATCGCGTGTTGCCCTCCGAGTCGACCCGCAGGCAATATGCATCCTTCTTCTGCAACAGCCAAATGTTATGACAATAGAAGAATGGGCGGCTACCAGCCCAGACTGCCCGTTTAATTGGAGCAATCGCCGGCGCTGGGCCAACACTTTCATCATTGCGCTCGCCGGACTGCTCTCGACCAGCGCGTCCTCTGGCTTCGTTCCAGCGAAGTGCGCAAGCTTTGTTTGGAATAATGCGGTCACAGAGTTTTAATGCTGCGTCCTTCGTAGTAAACTGCTCGCGGAAGACTTCCAAGTGGCAAACGAGGATGTCGTTCTCCTCTGCACTTCGCTCTACGTTCTCTTCCTTGGCGTCGGACCTTTCGTTTTTGCCCCAATGTCGGAGATTTGGGGTCGCCAAATAGCGTATCTGGTGGCCATGATCGGTTTCTCTTTCACTCACATCGGATGTGGCCTCTCTCAAAACATCCACACTTTGATCGTTCTACGGTCGCTGTCCGGCTTTTTCGGAAGTGTGGCACCTACTCTAGGTATGTCATTGTTCGTTTTTGACAAGTCCAGGCTAACCTTGTGAGGCAGGGATGGCGACTGTTTCTGACCTGTTCAGGCCGGCTGAGAGAGGACGTCCGGGTGAGACCGACTCTTGAGAAGAGAGTGCATTACTAAGACTTGTGTTTCAGCTTCTGTTTACGGTGAGCTTCCTAGAGACGTGTGGGAAGCAAGGCTTAAATCGACCGCCAGCCATCGGACCTTTGCTAGGACCAGGTCAGCCTTCCCCTGCTCTGTTCGGTGCGCACGTCTTAAGGCGTGTTTTAGCCCTTGGATCTGTTTTGGGCACCTACATTGTTCTCCTTTCCTGGCGCTGGGTGTTCTGGTTTCTCACCATTGCAAGCTGGTTGGCGACGGCCTCGATTTACTTCTGCATGTCTGAGACCTACCACGCGTTAGTACTCTCATGACAGCTTGTTTGGCTTGTCTGAAGGCCCAAAGCAGCGTTGTCTACCGCAAGACAATGTCCCTCAAGGATGGCAGCCTGTTCGAGAAGGAAGGCGTCAAACTCGGCCGGCATATGTCAGACGAGACTAAAGCAATCTTGATAAGAACATTCACAGTGTGCTATTTTCTCCGAACGAGGTGCTTCTTGCTCATGCAATGTGGGCAGCGACCTCAACGCATGCTGATCAACCCGCTTTGCATGACCTTTGTTTTCTACTACGCCTATCTCTACGGTACGGCGGTCATTATAGTCAGTTTTGCATGAAGCTCATTCGAATGCGCAGGGATTATCTACCTTTTTGTGGTCACCTTCCCTCTGCTCTATTCTCGGAAATTTGCCGTCGGCGGGCTCTTCAACTATGGCTGGTCAGATCCGGTCTACGGTCTCTCGTATTTAAGCCTAGGTATTTAAAAACCTGTACAGACGAGACCAGCGCTGATTGTCGTCCAGCCGTGGGATTTCTCTCCGCCGCGTGAGTCGACTTCCCCTTGGAGACGAACGGAGTGCTCATTCAAGACTATAGGGCAACTGCTGTGGTCTATCAGAACCGAATATATCGTCAACTAAGCGCCAAGTATGGCGAAGAGCGAGCAGACTATCGCCTAGTCCTCACCCAGGTTCGGTGGCAACCCCGATTCTTCTCGAGTCTGCCTGACAATGTTCGAGCAGCTCGGCTCTATCATCTTCCCTTGCGGACTCTTCATTTTTGTGAGTGCGCATCTTCCTGAGTCAGCATTGGCTCACTTGATGTGGATGTCGCAGGCATGGACGGCGGCCAACGCCACCTCACCCGCTGGACCTTTCATCGGCTCCATCGTGACTGCCTACGGGTTGATGCTCTCTTTCAACAGCATCCAAGTCTGGATCGTCGACAACTACTATCGTGCGTGCCTTGCGTTTGATTATTGGGTACTGCTCAGAAGAGCACTGGCGAAACAGCCTACAGCGGCTCAGCCATGGCTGCCGCCTCTCTAATGCGCAGCATAGCCGGCTGCATCCTTCCACTAGTACGCGTTCGTCTTTTGTCCTCGCA
This sequence comes from Cystobasidiopsis lactophilus, assembly GCA_001599975.1. Lineage (NCBI taxonomy): Eukaryota > Fungi > Basidiomycota > Agaricostilbomycetes > Agaricostilbales > Chionosphaeraceae > Cystobasidiopsis > Cystobasidiopsis lactophilus. The sequence continues at coordinate 1,424,911 of BCIO01000005.1, forward strand.
ATGGGTCCTAACAAGATGCCAAAGTTTGGCCGGCCCCTCTTCTCCAACCTCGGCTGGGGCCTGGGTGGCACCGTGTTGGCCTGCATCGCCATTCCCATCATCCCCCTTCCTCTAATACTCTTCAAGTACGGGCCGTGGCTTAGAAAGCGGTTCGAATTCATAGATTGAGCCGGCCGCCACCATCATCCCTTTAATCTTGGCCCTGTGGTCCAAGCCAGATTTTGCATTACTTTTAAGAAACGCGACGCATCGTAACTCTACAAGAGTGGAAAGGAGAATAGAGAAGCAATGTCCACAATCTAGTTCTCTGCAAGACGAAGACCATCGAATCAGCATTCATTTCGGGCTGATATCGAGGTAGCCGCAACCCACCTGGTGTCCGGAAAATAGTGATCTCGCTCTGCTTGAAGTACCCTGTAGTCCATGCATTCCTCTGAGTAAGAAGAGACCTTCTCTGACGGGGGAGGCCAGGGACATACGCCGGTTCTCCTCGTCGATCAAGACGAGGTTGAGGTAGTAGCGGGTGGAGAACTTCTTGTTGACGTCTCGGAAGGTAGGCGTGAGCTCAAAGCCAGCGAGAAAGAGCCGAATAGGAATCGTTTCCCCTGTTCGAAATGTACAACGCGAGAGACTGAGTTCAGGTCAAAAGGTGGAGGCAAGAACGAACCTCTGACGGGCGCTCCGTCCATGATTTCGTACTTTGTGATCGTTTCGGATTCGTTGTATTGATTCGGCGCTGTTGGCACGAAAGGGACGACTCATTCAGAACTGGTGGGCTCGGAATGGAGGTAGGGACCAAGAGACCAACCTGAGCCGGTGGTTTCCCTGCGGATGACAGAGAGCTCCATGTGCTTGATCTTGATGCGCACGAGGAGGAAGTAGATCTTGCCGACGATGACGTCCTTGAGGTGGTACTTGGACTTGTTGTACTCGAACTCGATGTGCAGGCAGTCCTCGATGCCGACCTCCATCTTGATCGAGTTGTTCGAGTCGGGCGGCATCCGGTACGAGTGCACCCAGAGGTCCCGCTCCTTGACCACGTCCGCTATCCGCCTCGACACTGTCACCCGCACAAAGTACCTGTTTGGCCCTCGTAGATGAACTCATGCCAAAGGATGCATGGGGTAGCGAGGAACAAACCTTAGCTTGACGTTGATGCCAGAGTACGACTCGTAGGCCTTTTCGACGTTCTTGAACTCAAAGTCAAAGGTCTGGGCGGACCTGAGCTCGCCGGCGGCGACGAGCTCCTGCGAGTTGGACAGGAATTCATAGTGGTTGCCCCGGTCGTAGAATAGCTCTGTGACGTGGAAATCAATGGGATGCCAGAGAGACATGGGGAGAGACCCAAGCGCACCGATGCTGCCCACGAACTCGACCTTGATGCCATCGTGTTTGACGACTTTGCCGCCTGGCACTCGGACGACTACCGCGCCTTTGACAGACTGTGTGTAGACGCAGGCTTCAGCCCAGAGTGTGGAGAGCAGGGCTTTGACAGGGGCAGCAAACACACCTCGCCGTCGTAGTAAACGGGACAGCTCCTCTCGCCCTCCTTGCCGTCCGCGCTCTTGATCTCGACCTGCTTCCGCTCCTCCTCGCCCTCCAAGTTGACGCTGATGTCCACAGACGGGCCGCCCAGCGCCGAAAACAGCGAAGTCATCGTTCGCCTCCAAGAGCCGCTTGCCTCTCTGACCTCGACGTCCACCCTCGACCCCCCGCGCGCGCCCCATGCAGACTCACCTGCTCGAGTCCAAGCACCAGGACGTGCTCACCGGCGCGGCCTACAACTTCAATGGCTCGCTCCTCGCCACGTCGTCCCTGGACCACTCGATCCGCTTCTACTCCAAAGACAAGGCGTCGCAGCAGTGGCAGGAGCACGACGCGCTCAAGCTCGACAGCCCCATCTTGTCCTTGGCGTTTGGCTCTGGCGAATGGCAGTCCCTGCTGGCGGCGGCCATGGCGGACGGCTCAGCCCGCATCCTGCTCCAATCCCCTTCGGACGCGGGCAAGTGGACCTCGAAAGCGGCTCTGAACGAGGGCCGGGGTTCCTGCCGCTGCGTGGCTTTCGGTCCAGCCGACCTCCACTCTTTGCGCATCGCCACGCTCGCTGCCGACTTTTGCTTGAGGCTCTACGGGTGCCTCTCGCCCCAGGAAGCGCCCATCTCCTCCTCCGTCTCCCTCGGCTCCGTCTCCGGCCTGGCTTCTTGGACTCTACTCGAAACCGTCGACCTGGCCTCCTTACCGCCCTCACCCTGCTCCGCCCAGTCCATCGCCTCCGTCTCCGGCTTCAGCTCTGTCGCGGGAAACTCGTCCACTTTCTCCACCATTGGCGCCGCCACCACTTCCAAGCTCTCCATAGGCTCAAGTGCAGGGGGCGGGCAGGCGAAAGTGGCCAAGAGCAACCTGGAGGCCAACTCGGGCTACGCGCTCAGCTGGTGCAAAGAGACTTGGTACGGCGAATACCTGGCTGTGGCCGCGGGGCAAACGGGACTCGTTCGCGTAGGTCGTCGTCTCGCACAGTATCAGTCGGGTTTCCCGTTTCTAATCGTTGTCTTCGTCGCCTTCAGATCTTTGAGCTGTCGAGCTCCTCAGGCTGGACCAACCCCGTCGTGCTCAGTCCCAACACCGCTTCCTCCTCTTCTTCCACCACCACAGCAGCCGGCGCCAACTCCAGCAGCGCCCCATACGTGACCTGCCTCGACTGGGCCCCCTCCTGCGGCCGGTCCTACCAGCTCATCGCGGTCGGCTACAAGGACGGCCTGGTCCGAATCTTCAAGCTCCTGCCGCCTCCCTCGCCGAAAGCAAGGTGGTCGGAGGACAACACTTGGTCCTACGAGCAAATCGCAGAGCTCACCGAGCACACCACCGGAACGGGAGGCGTCACAAAAGTCGAGTTCAACGTCAGCGGCACGGTGCTCAGCACCAGCGGGGAGGAGGTCAGGCTCTGGAAGCCAACGTATTCTGGGGAGTGGAAGCTTCACGCTGTCCTCACCACCGCCGATTCTGAAACGAGCAGCGAGGCGTGATCTGCCCTTGTTGCAGTCATTTGGGACCTCATCGGCAGTTGCGCTTCTCTGAGTTATTGTTTTCTTCTTTGGATGGAGTAGAGCGTTCGGATACCCTCTCCTTGGGTCTACTGAATCGTACAGGTGTTCGTTTCCCCTGCCTTATAATTCTCCAGACGAGACCTAAAGCCTGCATACCCGCAATAGCTGCATCGACTGCGACAGCCGCAGACGGTCCATCCGCATGCCTCCAAAAAGGGGGTGATTTGCTCTTTAGGCAAGGATCTCGTGTTGGACAAGAGCTTTTTTTCTTCAGCTAATGCGGAATCGTAGACTTGACGGTGGACCGTTTTGAGTCGAGCGATCTCCACATCTTTGAGCGAGATAATGGCTGGAACCTAGGTCGGGCGGTGATTAACGACTGCAATCTGCACAAGCGATCACACCCACAAGGTCCAGCAACATCCGGCCACTACAGCTTTGAAGTAAAGAGATCTCATTTCTCTCGCAGATGCGCTTTGCCAAGTACGGTCTAGCCAACGCTGCCAACGCGGAGTCGCCAACATCGTGGGCGATAGCGAAGATGCGATCGGCGTAGCGGTCTAAGTCGCCAACCGACTGTTGAAGATTAATACGAACAGGATTTACTGGAGAGTAAGAAGTTTCTCGGAGAACCTACGGCAGACAACAGGCAGCGAACGACAAATTCCTGCCCTCGCACGATGGCGAATTTTTGAGTAGCAGCGAAAAAGCTGAGCAGTTCGGCAGTGCTGGTGGTTTCGACATCCGCAGAAAGAAATTCTGGGTACACTGTCCACAAGAGGAAGTGCAGGACGAGGGTGGACTCGGCCATCGCAATGTTGGCATTGTCCCTTTCATCCCCTGGCCTGGGCAAGTCGAACATGTCTCTGAAGCAAAATTTTCAGTGAAGGACAATACAAAACAGAAAGAGAGCAAACTTGAAGACAACGCTGGAAGCCGCCAAGAGAGCTTTGTGAACGTCGAACCGGTCGCCATCGGCCGACACCAAAACTAGGTCAGGCGCTCCCGGGCCGGTCTTCACAATATCATCGTATGTTGGCAGCTTCATGATGACCTAGGCCGTCGTTTGCAGAGGAAAAGGAGGAGAGGTGTGCTGAACCGAGAGAGCGAGAGCTGTCAGGATTTGGGGTGGTCCGCTCGCCGCCGCCAATCGAAGCCACAGCATTGGTCCAATAATCACGGGACCTCGCTTAATGTTGAGACTCGGCGTCTTGAGCGGCAATGTTCATCATTGAGGCGGCTGGCCGTCTGAAGATCCTGGGGAGAATCGATATTGAGCCTGTGTCACGAGACACGTCGACCTGGACTCACCAGCAACACCGATAGTATCCATAACGCATCAAATTGACGGGGTGTTTATTTCTCCTTCGGCGGGACGACGCAGCCAGTGAAACTGCAGGTGTGGCAGCCGTCGAGCGACTTGCACGCGCACTGTTGCACCTGGCGGGCGACCATGCTAGGTATATTCCATTGCCAACCATTCTCGAGAGCTCGGGTCAAGATGCGCCGAACAGAGATCAGGCGGCTCTTCAACTTCTTGCAATTAGCATCGGCAACCGCCAGTTCGTTGACTTTGGTATGGAAGAGGACATTCTTTTGCTCGAGAAGGTTGTTTTGGCCCGCGCAAATTGCGCCAATCTGGGACAGGACGATGAGCTGCCCTATCCGTAGCCCATGGGACTCGCCGCTTACGAGTTGGCGAATTCCGGCGCCTTCATAATTCTCGATCAACTTGCTGTCGCCCTCGAACACGACGCGCTCGACCACCAATGGCTTCGCAAGGTCCATGAGCCTTCGTCTTGGAGCTCAGCGCCGATAGAGTAGACTTCGGTAGCGTAACCTTTGAGTCGGGAAGGAGCCTGCGCTCGCTTGCTTGATCAGATCTTGGAACAGGATAGTCGCAAATAGACCTACGAGACCTAGCAACGAGCGAGCAATGAACTCTTGCGCGCGGAGGAGTTCGTACTTTTGAGCAGCCGCAAAGAAGACCAAGAGCTCGGGAACCGAAGTTGACGCCTTCAAATTTGACAAGCGGCAAGGGTAGATCGTCCACAGCAGAAATCGCACGACGTTCGTACTCTCTGCCAGGGTGATCTCCGGAAGACTTTGGGCAGCGGGGTCGGACTTCGCGCATTCGAACATGTTGCTGGATCGTTCGTGTGAGACCCCGAGAGCGTCCAACGCACAGCATGGACGTACCCATAAACAGGACTGGCTGCAGACAGGTAAGCCATATGCGCACTGAGCCTATCGCCCTCAGACGAGATCAAAACGATGTCGGGTTGACCATGCGCGTTCTTCAGAACTTCCTCGTGGGCAGGCATTTGCATCTGCATTGTTGATTTGATTGTTGAAGCCATTGTGAACAGCGGGACAGGGCAAGGGGACAAGATGGCAGGAAGCGAGAAGGAGTTAGGGGGGCAAGAAGCGTCGGAGCCTGTGGCGATTTCGACTTCGGCTGGTGTGATGGTATGACTTGGCAAGTTGAAATGCAAAGCGCTTTATATATGAACATTTCAAATTATTATTATTGGATCCAAGCTCGTTCGGTTTAGAATCAAGCCGCCAAGCCAAGAGCATCGAGGGCGCCACCAAGCTCTGATTCAAGGTCGGCGACAGTGTCATCGAGATACTCAGCGACAGGGGTGAGTTCTGATGAACTTGTTAGTGAGGGACAATCACGCAGATTCGAAGTGGTGGCTCACCAGCTCGCTTGTTGCCACGAGCCGCCAAGCCAAGAGCGTCCAATGCGCCTCCCAGCTCCGACTCGAGATCGGCGACCGTGTCATCCAGATACTCAGCGACAGGAGTAAGTTCTGATGAACTTGTTAGTGAGGGACAATCACACAGATTCGAAGTGGCGGCTCACCAGCTCGCTTGTTGCCACGAGCCTCCAAGCCCAGCGCATCAAGCGCGCCTCCCAACTCGGCCTCGGTCTCAGCAATGGTGTCGTCGAGGTACTCGGCAATGGGCGTGAGTTCTTAGGGTAGAGTGTCATCAGCCGCCAGTCAAGAACGCTCGCGCAGATATGAACTCACCGGCTCGCTCTTGCAAGCCTTGAACCATCTTCAAGGGAGCAGCAGCAACAATGCCTGTGTGGTCACATCAGATCATCAGCAACCACTCTTCTTTGATGTTCAGCGAAAGAGGTGCTCACCACAAAGGGCCAGAACCGAGAGGAGGGAGGACGCGAGCATTGGAGCAGAGAAGAGGGACGCAGGAAGAGAAGAGAGTAGAGAAGGACGAGGTGCAGAACTAGAGCAGAACAAGAGGTGGAAAAGCCAGGTCAAGATGGAGAGCCAGATAAGAGCACATCGTTCGATGCTCCATTCTCCGAGCTAGACGTCTGGTTCGCTGCCAAGAACGCAGCTACCGCAGCGGACGACGTCAACATCTCCAGGCCAAAGTGCAGGCAAAGCAGAAAGAGGGCAGCAGACTGATGCAAGCTGTCTTGCTGATAACGACTTTTAGTCTCCTGCCAAGCCTTTTGGGCAGTCTACTTCGGCAGCTCTTTCCTGCGATTCCAAATGCGCATGCTGTATCGTCATGATTGCTCGACCAAGGCATGCCAAAGAAGGGCGCGGCCTGGTTGCGGGCGCGGCGAGAGCTCCGGTCCCAAGTCTAGTCATGAGCTCGCTTTAATTTTGGAGCAGGGATGGAGGGTCGAGTCCAAGCCAGCTGTCGGGTCCGTGGCACAGTCATTCAAGGCCTCGCATTGAAGTGGTAATGTAACAGAGGAGCACACGAGATGGTCTACGTCCAGACCACACTTGTGATGAAGATCAAGCTCAGGTGGCGGTGGCGCGCTGATTGTGGCTATCAAAGGCACGCCTCCAGCGAAATTGCAAGAAAAGCTACCGAGGTCAATAAGTCATACGAAGTCCGTGCCTTCGCACAAAGGGCAAGGGTTAGCCAAAGAATGACCAGGAGCCAAGAAGTCGGGGCAACATTTGAAGCCAAAGGTATGCAATGACAGACTGCTAGTCTTGTTGGTGGCTTGCAGAAGATCGCTTCGGTGTGCACTGTGGCTTGGCGCCCAAAGTAGCCAAGGCCTGATGGCCTGTAGGATAAGTATCTATATAAAGCGGCGCACGAACACGCGCACCAGTTCACGAAAGCCTGGACCAGTGTAAATTTTCCAGCAAAGAGAGGTTGTGCTCTTTGACGACGAGCTCGATACAGATGGGCTTGATAAAGTCGATCATCGCCTTGTCTCCAACTCCAGCAGCAATCGCATAAATGTCGGACGCAAACTCCTTCAACTCCTTCGAAGGCTACAAGCTCACGTCAGATAATTACTTAGAGAGTTAAAGTTGAGCGCACAAGAGCGAAGAATGACCGCATCACAAACTCTTGCGCCCGAGCCATTCCATACTTCTCGGCTGCAGCGAACCACTTCAGCAGTTCGGCTGCATCAAGAGCACCCTTGTATGCGAGAATGCCGGGATAGACGCTCCAAAGGAGAAAGTGGACAACTAAGTCGCTTTCAGCCAGCTGCAGGGACGAGTCGGTTTGGTGATCTTCTGATCCGGAGGAGCAGTCAACCATGTCGCTGTGCTTGACTCGTGAGATATACAATGAGAGTTCGACGTAGAAAGAAAAAGCTACCTGAACACCACACTGGCGGACACCAACAAACGCTTGTGCACCTCAAACTTTTTGCCAGTAGACGAGACCAAGATAAAGTCGGTGGCGCCGGAAGCTTCCTTGATGATGTCCTCGTATGGTGGGAGCTCCATCGTGTTCGTCGTAGACAGGGACCAAAAGAAACTTTGACAAGCTCTTGCTCAGGCGGTCCTCAAACCAACCCTGAAACTGACCCTCCGAAATTAGTCGCCGCACCCCAGATCCTCACGTCAATGTCCGTAAAAAGTCATCAAAGGAGGACTGTCGAGGAAACTCCGATCCTGCAAAGGCTGACAAGAAATCGGCGGGCGCCTGGGTGGGGTTCACGAAGGCGGCGGCGGACATCGGGTCGGCGATGGACGTTGGCTCTGCCGACCACTCTTGTGATAGGAACGACATGTCAGAGGACACAAGGTCTGGGGTGGAGCCGACAGAGCCGTTGTTGGACGAGGCGGACGAAGTGTAGCCAGAGCTCGGCTGCTCGACCTGCCGCAGTGTCGCTTCCAATTGTTCGGCCTTTTCCTTGTATTCGGGCCACGCCCATGACTGTTCAGAATCATGAGTACCATAATAGACCCAAAGAAGACCCACGCGCACCCGAATCTTCACAGCATCGATCAGTCTGTGAAGCATGGGGGTGAGATGTCGTCAAAAAGGAGCGGCGAACGGAGCCCTCACACTTTCGCCTCTTTGATCTTGTCTTGCCGGTAGAACCCAGGAGGCCCACCCTCCTCAGTGAGCGGGACGGCGAGGATGATTTGCGCCCAGTGAATCAGATTTGATCCGATGAAGCCGACTGGGAGGGACAATCAGCAATGCCAGGCAAGAAATAAGGAAAAAACGAACGAGTTGACATGTAATAGAAAGCTTCCGTAAGAGGTTTCGTCGAGATTCGGTTGGAGAGCTCTCGGCAGTAGATGGCGCCAAGCGCATCGAGGCGAGCTTTGATGGCTGCCACTCGGTGGACCAAGCTGGCCTCATCGTCGAGCGTCATAATGCCGTGACCTTGACTATCGTTCTTGTAGCTGTCGACCAGCGAGTGGAACATGAGCAGCATGTTGTAGCAGATCATCAGCGCTCCCTCCAGCTGGCTGAAGACATCAATCTGGATGGTTTCGCGCTGTTGTGCGACCCTAAAACATGGCTGTGAGTAACAAATAATGGCCGTGAAGAAAGAAGATCACTTTTGAGGGAACAGCCCGAGCGACTGCAGATGCGCGAGGGATGCCATGAGCCATTCTCTGAGCTTCACCTGCTCATCGATGACCTCGTTGAAGGCTTCGGCCGGGAAGATGTGATCAGCGACCACGACTGCGAGCAGAGATTAATTGGGCACGTAGACCGATTCGTAACGTTGGGCCTCACGGATGGAAACCGTCTTGGCGATCTTTCGTGCCAGCCTCAGAAGACGACACCAGGCATACGAGATTAGCGCGGCGTATTCCATGACGTTGTCAGAGGCAGCTGCTTGGCCAACTGTCTCCAAGTCGTATTCGGGGAAATCCTTGTTAATCGCGGGCTAGGGACGCTCTTAGTTGTTGATGCAAATCGTTAGAGTGTGTAGACCTACTCCGCAGAACAAAGGCAGCTCGCGATCCGAAATGCGGAGTTCGTGGCCTAGCCAGGCGGATTGTAATGCGTCTGTGACCGCCATCGAGAACGGCGCCATCGAGTCGAGCCCAGTATCCCGCGCCAATGATCTGAGCATGAAAGACGGAACAGTTGTCCGCCCCTTGACAATTGAGACGCCTGGAGTTGCTGGTAAGCATCTCGACGCTCGGCGGTTATCAACAGAACTTACCAGCGTTGAACCATGCCTGCGACAGGTGTTTGCCATCGAATTTGCCTTCGCCAATATAGGATTGTAGATCGTTGAAGACCTGAAATTCAACGCGTGAGAATAGCGCAATGCTGAAGATCGTCAGGACTGACCATAAGAATCGCCAAGGCTTCATCACTGGTGTCCCTCCAAATCGCTCTTGCGTCTACAAGCGCGATGGCCTGGTCGACAAGCGAGGCAACGATGCCACTCCGACGTTGAGCATAGCCGCTAAGATCTTGGCCGCGATATTGGACCAGCTCGTTCATCATCGGGGCTGATTTGCCAACCAAGAAAGGAGAGTCGCTGATTAGGGCTCCAGCCGCAAAGATAGCCCTATGTGCAACTCGTTAGATTCGGCTCTTGGTTTGAAGTCATTCGGGCTCACCGAATAAGAATTTCGGCCACCGGGTCGAGCTGCTGAGGGCGCCGCCCTGCGTTTTCGAAGCGCAGCCGTAGATCACGCCACCGCACGAGCGGCACCGAGAACGAAACAGTGGCAAAGTAAGAATCGACCAAGCTGGCAAGGAACGACTCATTCTCCTCTTGCCTCCCTAGATTTGAATCGATGGAATGATGAGACACAGTCAAAGCAGTGGTCGGAGTGGAAGTGTTTGTAGCTGTGAGCGCTGAAGTGGATCCGTCCGAGTTGCCAAAAAGCGCTTTGGCTTCCTTGATGCGGCGCCCTTCTCGAGGCTTGTAAGGCCGCCTGGCCACTTCAGGGTTGACGCATGAAATGTTCTTCTTCATGCAGCTGACACACGCCTCGTCCAGATCATTGCGGATGCACTGGGAGGATGAGGGTCAGCTCGGTGTTGGCTTCGGGTTTCGAGCGATCGCCCTCTTCACCTTGGTCCTCCGAAGCCGGCAGGCCTCGCAAGCTGGCAAACTCCTCTTCGGGCCAGACGACTTGGCTTGTTGTGTGTCTTCGGACAGGTCGGACGAGAACGTGGGCGGCAGATCTTGTGCAGAAGTGTATGCCGGCATGTCGAAAGGCGGCATGGCGAGCGGAGGCTGCGCGGCGAGGAAACCATTCAAACCTGGGAAGAGCAAGTTGGCGTCAAAGGCTGGCTGCGCCTGCAACGGCAGCCACTGGTTGAACTCTGGGTTCCCAAAGTTGTCCATGGCTATCAGTGACGACTCGGAGCAACAACAACTTGGCCTGAGAGGCCGCGAAAGACGCACCACAACTGGCCTGTTCTCTTCCTCTGCTCCCTCTCCTTCCCTCTTCCTCCTCTTTAAACCATGACTTCTTGCTGGCCATCAACATTAAAGGATCTAGTCGAATCAGAGGCGGAATCATATCGCCTCGGCGGCACTAGTTCAATTCGAAGGAGGCAGTGGGTCTGCCTTGGCCACTCGAAATTTCCGCCGAGATTCTCTCCGGTCTGCAGGGCGACGTGAATTCCGCTCAATGCCCCTGGTGTACTGTTTGCTGCTATAAATATGGGACTCTCTGGCTGGTTGTCTGCTCTCCAACTACGGCCACCCAATTGCCACTGCCTCCATCTTTGCTCTCGAAACGCGCCTTTGAATCTCTTTTCCGCGGCATTGGCTTGACGTCTAGCTCTCCTCACTCTCGAACGAACAAACAACATGTCTGTTGAAGGACTCGATCTGTCTGGCTTTCCCTCTATCTCAGGTGGCGTCCCAATCAAATCGCAAGATTTTGCCGCGTCTATCGTCTTCACGGTGGCCTTTGCGCTGTGAGCACTCCTTCCTTTCTTGACGATGAAGAGGCAAGTTTCTCAGTGGTCACTTCAGCATCTTGCCGTTGGCCGTGTATCGACTTGCTCGACGCGAGACTCGCTCGCTTGTCTTGGTGAGCTCCTTCTGCCATTGCTATTTTTAGACTCCTCGCGTCCTAAGTTGGTGTCGCACAAACAGATTCGCCCTTTCGTCTTTCTCAATCTGCAAGTTGCAGCCTACATCATCCGAGCGGTCATTGCCGATGGCACCTACAAAGAGAGCCTCTTTATCGTCTCCCAAATCTTCCTCCTCTCCGGCTTCATCCTCATTTGCGAACCCATCCCCGCCCTGTTGACGTGAGCGTTCCTCTCAAAAACAGAGGAATGGCAACTGACCACCATCACGATGCAGCCGCTTCGTCGGCAAGTACAAGAAGGGTGAAGTCGGCCCACAGCAACTCGAAAGGCAGATCCTTCGAGTCTTGCAAATCATGCTCATCGTCGCACTGGCACTTGGCATCGCCGCTGCTTCCGAGTTTGGCTCCAACCTCTCTCAAAGCGACATCGACCAGATCAAGACGTTCCGCATCGTCAACGCAGCTTTGACCATCGCCGCCGTCGCCGGAGCTATTTTCATTGCCGTTCGCCTGCTCAGCGCCGGATTGGAGGCGCGGGCAGCCATTCTATTGGGCACTATTGCTGCTTTGGTGGTCAGTGGCGCAAATTTAGATTCATGTGCGAATGCCGAACTGACGACGCTTGCACTTCAGCTGCTTTCTGCGGGCTACAAACTCGATACTGCACTGCATCCCACGCAACCCCTGCACCTTGGCACCAAGGTGGCTTTCTATCTTCTCAACGCGCTGCCGCAATGGATCGTGTCTGTCCTCTAGTGCGCTTTCTTCCTTATGCCGAGTAGTAGTCCACAGCTAACGAGGCTGCTCTCAGCTTTGCCTTCAATCTGCAAGACCTCTTCCCGCCGGCCAACACCCAGCAGTCTCAAATCAACTACGACATGAGCAATCTCGCATCTCCTCCTACTTCCCATCCTTCCGGTCGGTACATGGGGCCTAATGCTGTCTAATAGCTTGACCATTAAACGAGACGTGAAATACACGAATGATAGAAAAATAGAGCAGCCAATCAATCCTGTTGCGGGCATTCAATGCGCCTTCACAATGCAAAATGGTGATCCTTATAATGTTCGTCCTCTGGAAGCAGATGCCGAGCATCCAACCATTACGTTGATTCCATTGTCTAAGACCAGCTGCGCAACAGGTCGTCGAAAGAGGACTGGCTGACGAAGTCTGATGCGACAGTTGACAGCAAGGTTGAAGTGGGTTGGTCGAGGTTGAACAAGGTTCCTCCTCCCAAAAGAGGGTCATCGTATAAAGTGATCGGTTCTGCTGTCCAGTTTGGCGGCAAGAAGGAAGTGCCAGTCGGCATGAAGTTGGCCATAGAGCCGGTGCTCGTGGAGCTGGTGGGCTGCTCGATTTCTCGAAGGGCGGTTTCCAAACGCTCTGCTTGCTCTGCATACTGGGGCCATGCCCATGACTGGCACGGGTCAGAGAGCGCTTCCAAGGGGCGCTCACCCGAATCTTGATGGCGTCGATTAGCCTGATGCGAATATGAGTGCGTGATAACGAAGAAGGTAAGTGAGACCCTCACACTCTGGCATCTGTCACCTTCTGCGAGCGTGAGAAGCCACTCGGCCCACCGTCTTCAACAGTAGGCACGGCCAAGAGGATCTCGGCCCAATGCACCAAGTTTGACCCGATCAAGCCCACTGGTTGAAGCTGTCGCGTTAGCTGTTGAATCAACATGATGTCGACAAGCCCTACGCGTGGACATGTAATAGAATGCTTCCGCCAATGGCTTTGTTGATATGTGACTGGCCAGCTCTCGGCAGTAGCTTGCGCCAAGAGCATTCAATCGAGTCTTGATGGACTTGACAGCATGAGGTAGCATGTCAGATTGCGGTGATGGCAACTGGCCGTCTCCTTGGAGGGCGTTCGTATATGCGTCGACAAGGTGGTGGAACATGAGCAGGAAGTCATAGGTGATCATCAGCGCTCCTTCGAGCTGACTAAACACATCGATCTGAATGGTTTCTCGTTGCTTGTGTGCCCTGTTGAACGACTCAGGTGAGTGACGAAGGGGCAAAAAGTCAGAGGAGGCACACTTTTGCGGGAAGAGCCCGAGCATTTTCAAGTGGGCCAAAGATCCGACAAGCCACTCTCGAATTCTTATCTGCTCGTCGATAGCATCGCTGAATGCAAGCTCCGGAAATACGTGATCCGCCACAATTGCTGCCGGAGATCACTTTGGGTCAAGGTCCAGCGAGGGCGAGCAAGAGAACTCACGGAAGGACACTGCAGTGGCAGTCGTTCTTGCCAGTCTGAGGAGACGGGTCCAAGCATACGAGATCAGGCCAAGGTAATCAGCGAAATTGTCCGAGGCTGCAGCCTGCCCGACTGCTTCCATCGTATAAGCGGGAAACTGTTTGGTAGCGGCAGGCTTGTCCGACTGTAAGATCTAGTGACTTTGAACTTGCAGCAGTTCCGACTTACTCCACAGAACAGCGGCAGGGAGCGGTCAGAAATACGAGGTCCGGTGCCGAGCCATACAGATTGGAGGGCGTCAGTAAGTGCCATCGAGAAAGACGCCATCGAGTCCAGTTTTGAACTCCTTTTGAGTGACTTCTGCATCAAAGATGGCACAACCGTCCGCTCTTTGACGATGGAAATACCTGCAAGCACCACCTCAGCCAAATCTTCGGGTTCCCATTGAAGCAACGCACCAGCGTTAAGCCAAGCGGAAGGTTTGTTTCTGCGGCCCATTTGCCCTTCATTGACATACGAGAAAAGGTCATTGAACATCTGCGAAATGAAAATGTCAGCCTCGCGGTGGCAACGTGTTGAGCACCGTGAAAAGCTAGCAACTAGCCTTCAGAATCATCAAGCTCTCATCACTCGTGTCCCTCCAAACAGCTCTTAGATCCACGAGAGCAACAGCCTGGTCGACCAGCGAGGTGACGATGCCGCTGCGGCGCCGACCGTAGGTGCTGAGATCTTGGCCACGATATTGCGCCAGCTCGTTCAACATCGGTGCCGACTTCCCGACTAGGAACGGCGAGTCGCTGGTGAGTGCACCGACAGCCAGAATGGCGCTGCACAGCGTTTAAATTTAGAAAGATTCAGCGACAGTCGAGAGCAGACATACCGGATGAGGATTTCAGCTACCGGATCAAGCTGTTGGGGCCGCCTGCCAGCATTCTCAAAGCGCAAGCGCAAGTCCCTCCATCGCACGAGTGGCACCGCGAATGAAACAGTGGCAAAATAGGAGTCCACCAGGCCAGCAAGGAACGACTCGTTTTCCTCTTGCCTCCCCAGATTCGAGTCAACGGAAAAGTGAGACACGGCAAGAGGTTGTTGAGCGGCTGGAGGGTTGGATACGGGCGGAAGTGCGGATGTGGACCCATTGGCCTGTCCAAAGAGAGCTTTGGCTTCCTTGATTCGCCGACCTTCCCTGGAGCTGTACGGTCGTCGAGCTACTTGAGGATTGGCGCAGACGATGCCCTTGATGATGCAGTTGGGACACGCCTCTTCGGGGCTATTGCGAATGCACTGCCGTCGCCATCGATGCTCCTTTGATCAGCTTTCAATCCTCGACGGCGTTGAGGGGCGAATCTGACCTTGATTCTTTTGGTTCGGCATGCCTCACAAGCTGGAGCCTTGCGCCTTGGCTTAGAGCATTTGGTCTGTCGAGGCGTTTTGGACTGCTCCGCGGACTCGGTCCTCGGCGTGGTCACTGTGGCGGCAGAAGCAACGCCAGCAGAGTGCAGCAGTGGATCGCAGCTGATGTCTGGCGGGCAGTGGGATCGTGACCCCAGCTCTGTGTTGCCGTGATCCATCAACAGCATGAGCGTTTCGAGACAAAGACGAAAAGGAGCCTGCATCTTCGGCTGGCTCGCCACCGCTTTCGGTGACGCATTTTCCAGTCGCTGCTTTCTCCCCTTTCTGGTGCACCTTTGTCTAGACTTGTCCATCGTATTACAAAAATGCCGGCGATTGAAGGCGGCAGAGGAGATTGATGGCCACTGCCGCCTTGCCTATCGTGACGAGGTCCGGAATCGAAATCGGTGTTGCGCTTGCTGTGCCACCCGATAGATTTCCCTAGCTGTTTCTCATTTTAACACCTTGCTTTTCTCTCGTTCACCATTCTCACACTGCCCCCTTCACCCTTTCAAGGAGAAAACCATGTCTGCTGACGGTCTTGACCTGTCTGGCTTCCCTTCCATCTTGGGCGGAATTCCAACCCACTCGCAAGACTTTGTTGCCTCTATCGTATTCGCTGCGGCTTTCGCGTCGTGAGTGTGTCATTCCAGCAGCCTGAGACGGAACTGACGTCGCGCAGGCTTCTGCCTCTGGCTATTTTTCGACTTGCTCGTCGCGAAAGCCGGTGCCTTGTCCTGGTAAGCATGCCTCCCTTTGTTGTTTTTAAAACACTAACCCACTGTCCAACAGATCCGACCTGCCATCTTCCTCGTCGTCCAAGTGGCCGCCTACAGCATACGGGCCGTCATCGCCAATGGCAACTACCAAGAGAGCCTCTTCATCGTCCTGCAAATCTTTCTCCTCTCAGGTTTCATTTTGATTGCCGAGCCAGTTCCTGGTCTGTTGACGTGAGGTAGTCCTATGCCATCACAGAGGACTTCTCTAACTCGTGAAGCTTAGCCACACGATCGGCAAATACCAGCAGGGCGAAGTCGGTCCTCAGCAACTGGAGAAGCAGGTTCTTCGCGTACTGCAGATTGTGCTGCTCCTGGCACTGGTGCTTGGCCTTGTCGCTGCTTCCAAATTTGGCACCAACCTGTCCCAAGACGACATCGACACGATCAAGAAGCTCCGCATCGCGAACGTTGTTCTGGTGATCATTGGAGTCCTGGGATCCCTTCTTGTGGCTTTCAGCCTCTTCATTGTCACGTTGGCGACGCGAGCGGCACTCCTCTTGGGAGTCATCGCCGGCCTCCTCGTGAGTGTGTTTACTTCTTGTCCTAAAGCAATGCTTAGCGAGAGATCGAAACGTTACAGCTGCTGTCTGCCATCTACAAGCTTGACACGGCAATTCATCCCACCCAACCCCTCAACCTCGGCACCAAAGTGGCGTTTTATCTGCTCAACGCTCTCCCCCAATGGCTTATTTCAGTGCTCTAGTGAGTTCGTTTTTGCACGATTGATACAACACATGGACTGAGAGCGCTATTGGACTAGCTTTGCCTTCAACATGCAAACTCTGTTCCCTCCCATCACGGCACCTCCTGTCAACCCCAACTACAAGCATGGTTATGGCATGGGCATGCTAGATAGATCTCAAGACCCTACCGAGGATCGCTTTTTTGGGCCAAATGGTGTCTGAAAGGAGTTTGCTAGGCATGAGCACGGTGGCAAAATTTGAGGGCTCGAACTTATGGGCTGCCATGCATCTATGCATCATTCATACAACTACAAGAATCATTTCATGGCCCAAGTATCCCCAGTCAACAGCCTGAGGACTCTATCAGCGTGAACAAGAGCCTTCCGGGGCCGCCGATTGCTCTCTGTCACCTTCATCTCGCAGGTGAAATGCGGCCGAGGCAGGCGGCATCCGATCTGGCATGAGTTCCTTTTCAAAAGCCTCCTCTATTTCGGCAGGACTCGAATCTTGGGCCTGTAGATGCTTCGCGGCTTGTCGCCGATCTCGTCGTACGGCTAAGTAGAGTAAAGTCTGCCAAACCGATAATAAGCACTAAGGACAACAATGCATGCGAGTCAAGCGCACTCTTTCTATGGCATGCTGGACAATGACGATGAGGGCGATCATTGGCAACTGCCACCCGCGCTCTAGAATTCTGTACGTTGCGTTGCCCGTTTGGTTGCCATTTGTAGTTGTCCATGCGGGCGTCACCAGATCAACAACATTGTATTGTATTGAGCCCAAGTCGAGGAGAGCCAGAAAGCAGAATGTCAATCCGAAAGCGACGCGCACGAGAAGGACCACGGAGTCGTATCGGTCGATGGGCGGTGAGTAGATGGTTTTGATAGCGCACGAGCATAGGAACACCAGTCCTAGTGTTGGAAATAGGTATAGCGATGGCCTGTATGCCGGCGATAGAAGCTCGGCCACGGTTTCGGCCATCGTGTCAAAGGAGAGGCCCGTGGGAGAAGAAGTGACCAAGCTGATAATCGACTCGAGCGTGCGATCAACCTCGTAGTTGTACGTCTTGAGAAGTATTGATACTTAGTCGACGAACAATCACAAGGTCGACGCTTACTTGGTATATTATCTGCGGGACAACGGGACAACTCAGCAGACGAAGCGAAACCTGGCCATTGTCGCCACTCACCGCCATCCATTGGACATAGTAGTCATTCAACAGTCCTGAAGAGTAATTGAGTACCACGTCAACCCCACAGACTAGCTGCATGAGCTCACCAGATGCGACATCCTATGCCGGAGTTCATAGTCTAAGCCAATGTGACGATGGGACACTAAACACTTACCTCAGGCACAGATGCACTGTATAGAGACTCGAGCGCCGCAGTGTTCACTTGAATGCCCAGCTTGTACAGCGTGTCAAGGAGAGCAGCTGGTCTAGTTCAGACCCGGCCAGAGCAAGTTCATATCGCGAAGAAAGCTCACCGTGTCTCTCAAATGTGAAGGTCTTTCCCAATATATCTGCTTTGGCCAACATCAGCTCCATCGAGAACGACCTGCATCCAGAGGTGAACTAACGTCAAAGGTTGAAGGCAAAGGACTCACGTCACAGCCGCATGGAAAGAAGTGAATTCGACGACTCGAAATATCCCTTGCAGAGTCAGTAATCTACGCGTAGTATGAGTTCTGTTGCCTTTCCGGAACGTTGGGAACCCACAAGCAAATGTGCAGGACGAAGTGCAGCCAAATGTAGATTTGAGTCTCCAATCGCCAGAGTCGAGCCGACCGTGGATGCCCGTCGAAAAGGATCCAGAAGATCAGATAAGTCACGGCAACTGTGCAATGCCGTCAATGGGTGGCGGCGTGAGGGTCCGCTCTTGTCACCCACTAGACGCAAAAATTTGGATGTATGTGCTGCCTGCCAAGCCAGTGCCAGACACGATACGTCCCAAAGTCGTACACAGCCCAATGATTCCCTCGCCGATGATCTGCGTTCGAAGAAGATTGAGCTCGCATACAGCAAGTTGTAGAGCGGCGCACGATCAGCGTCACGAGCCCCAGTCGCTCGAAGATCACATTCTCCTCTTTGAAAGACGAATTGCGTAGGAGAGCAACCATGACCGTGCAGGCTATGTCTATGCCCAGGCTGCCAAAGACCAAAACCAGCTTGCCCATGGCGATCTCCTTGGTGTGCCATGGCATCAGGTAGGCGGCCAGGAAGCAGAAGCCCGAGAAAGCCGCCGATGCTGGAGGTAGGAGCATAGCTAGGCGCTTTCGGTGTGCAGCATGGTAGAGGACAACGAGATACTGCACAGCCAAGAACCACCGGCCGACGGCATATACGAGAAGGACACCTTTGAAAGCTTGGACATTATAGGCCTGTTCGGCCTTCTCATAAGGGTCTTCGCTTGCACCATACCAAAACTGATGGATCTGTTTCAATAGCGATGCGCCATCGAGCGAGTTCGAAGAGAGAATCCGCATCGCTGTGAGCTACTTACAGAGAAGTCACCGGAGAATGCAGCGAGGAGACAGAGGATAGATAGATGAACGAACTGTTCTCGCTATGAGCCATGGATGTGGTAGGGTGGAGAGTGCAGCGCCTACTTTCGCATAGCGGTGAAAGCCATCCAAGACTTCGAAGCGGGCATCATAGATCAGCTGCGCAACGTAGCTCCACCACATGACGGTGAACTGGACATCGCAAACAGGTCATGACGGTCCCGCAGACGCGCAAATTCAGAGGCGTACAAACGCCACATACGTCGCCACGTCTCCTCCATCCATCACTGGCCGCCTGTCGCTCAAAACCCCTAGGCAGGCCACAAGCGCTAGATCCTCGAAGCAATCCAACCAAGTGAGCTCAGAGGAAACGAGGTCGGAAATCTGATCGCCACGGCCGTCTTGCGTTGTGGGCTTGAACGGCGAGAGACTCCATGCTGGCACTCTGCTAGCGCGCAATCCCTTCAATTCATCGATCCTGAATGCCTCCGGACTTGTCAGCAAAGTTCCTTTGCTTGCTGCTCGACGAAGGGGACGAGGGAGCGCCGGGCTGACCTCTCCGCTTTGATCTCTGCCTTGCTGCGCCACTGGTCCACCTCTCTCCGAAGCTCGATTTTTGCTGAAAGAGCAGAAGAGCTCCAAGTGCGACTACTGAGCATCTCGAGCTTGCACGACGTCGCAGAGCGGGCGGAGGATGAAGTCCTGTCGGGCCCCAGTGGCACTGGCAGCGGTGGCAATCGGCCGTGGACCCCTTCTTCAGCAGCAACGTTATCTTATGTACGCCGATTGCGACCCCTTTCAGAGCCCATCTAGAGCGCCCAAAGGCCGTCCCGCCGACCTTCACTTCCCTTCGCGACACGCTGTCGACCCCCTTGCAGATCCAAGTCTCAGTTGGACTGGCCGCTTCCCGGGTCCCTTAAATCGTTGTTTCTATTCTTGGGGGCTTACCCTTCGCCTGCTGTGCAACCCCCTCCGTCGAAATTCAGGTCCACGGTGGATTGCCGACTGTGTCTGCGGCAGCGACGGGCTTTCTTGCTATCGTCCCTTACCTGCGATTGGGTCCTGGCTCGATGCTCGTTTTGACTCATGCTCGTATCGTTTCCGTTGCTGCTCTTTTGGCTGCTTGGAGTGTGGCAGGGAGCGAGGACGCGTGCCAGGCTGGTTGCTCGTCCATTCTAGACACCTTGAAAGTAGGCACCGTCTCTGCTCCTTCCCTCCCTTTACGACCGTTGATAGGCACAACGAGCTTCCAGGACTGCGGAACCGAGGCCAAAAGCGATGTAACAGCGTTGCTCGAATGCGCCTGCCGCCCCGACTACGAATCTCTCATGTCGGCATGCTACGTGTGTGCAAAATCGGACAGCTCGTTCACTCCAGACCAGCTGACAGACATCGCCGAATCTGCGGCGTGTAAGTCCAAGTTCCCGCCAGCCTGTGTACTTCCCCTGCTCCTGACTGACGCCGCGGGTTGTCAAATAGACTTTGGCAGCGCTTGTGGCGTGGCCATTTCTACCGACCCAATTTCCACAATGCCGTCAACGAGTGCTGCAAGTGAAGCGACAGTAGCCACGGCGGCCAGCTCCGCACCCCCGCCTCCAGAATCTGCCTCTTCGTCGGCGCGACAGACCCTCACCACCTTGACCAGCTTGATTGCATCCCTTGGTCTGGCGGTGACTTACTGCCTGACTTGAACGCCCTCACCGTGCCATGTGGCGACCACCAAGATGAAGGGGACTGGCCACCACTTCGAATCATCTTCGCACCTGGCTCTCGAGTCCGCCACGGCTATTCTCTGTGATCACCTCGTCATCTGAATACCTGCTTCAGCATCGAACTTCCCTGCCTGCCCCCCAAATCATTGAGAGTAACTTCGTCCACAGCATTCTTTACTGCTCTGTTGCGTCTGATCCCGCTTGATTCGCAGATAAGGGTGCTCTCAAGCCATCAGCACCTTATGGTCAACTTCAATACGGGCATCACAAGCAACAGGAGGCGGCCAGAGATGGGAGGCTTTGCGGACTCTGGTGGCAAAAGGCGGTCGTTGCCTTGCATCGATCTTCTGGGTTTGCAATCTACGACTTTGTAGCGTATATGGGCTAGTGCTGGCTGCTTGGCGTTCTGACATTGAACTAGACCACACTCTGCCGATCGTTGATTTCACGCTCCTCAGCCTGAGCTCCAAAAATTTGTTTGGCTCCGCTCCTCCATCGCCTCCCTTTTCCTGTGGCCCTTCTGTTCTTGACGATGGTTAGTGGAGTGCTACCTTAAGCACTGCTTACCCAGAGCTTACTTGGTGCTTGACCGTTCACAGAAAATCAAGACGATTGAGCGCTCGCTCGAGGACCATGTCGCCTTGCCCGGAGCGCCGCCGCTGAAGAAGCGCAACCTCGACCCGGCCCAGCACCCGTTCCAGCGAGCGCGCGAGTACAACCGGGCGCTGAACGCGGCCAAGCTGGACCGGATGTTCGCCAAGCCGTTCGTGGCAGATTTGCAGGGCCACCAGGACGGCGTGTACTGCGCGGCCAAAGATCCCCAGGCGCTGTCGTGCATCGCTTCTGGCTCTGGCGACGGGCAGGTCATCGTCTGGTCCCTGTCATCCAGGCAGACGCTGGCCCGCTTGAACGCCCACAAGAACACCGTCTCCGACATTTGCTTTTCCACGTCGGGCGGCCAGCTCGCCCAGTCCTCCTCTGTCGCCCGCCCGTTCTGGGGCCACTACAAGCCCGGTGGAGACGAGATGGAGGAGGAGGACGGCGGAGAGGACGAGAACGAGGTGGTGCAGCGGAGCGCCAGGCTGTTGACTTGCTCCAACGACAAGACGGTCAAGCTATGGTCTTCTGTCGCACCCTCGAATGGGACAACACCGGCTGCACTAAAGACATGGTCGGGGCGGAATGGCTTTAAGTGCGTTTGGGCTTCCCCTTTATCTGGCCCTTGCCATTCTGATGGAGCGTCCGACTGTGCACAGCTCCATCTCGCACCACCGAACGGAAGACGTATTCGCAACAGCGTCTGACCAAGTGCACGTGTGGGATATGTCCAAATCCGAGCCCATCCAAACCCTCTCCTTCACCTCCTTGCCACACGCCCGGTCCAGCAAAGACCAGTTCGGTGGCGAGCATCTCACCTGCGTTCGCTTCTCACCCTCCGAGACTTCTGTCCTCGCTTCTACCTCTTCCGACCGCTCGGT
The DNA here is from genome assembly GCA_001599975.1 of Cystobasidiopsis lactophilus. Classification (NCBI taxonomy): domain Eukaryota; kingdom Fungi; phylum Basidiomycota; class Agaricostilbomycetes; order Agaricostilbales; family Chionosphaeraceae; genus Cystobasidiopsis; species Cystobasidiopsis lactophilus. The sequence goes on from BCIO01000005.1 coordinate 1,446,976, forward strand.
CTGCATCTACGACCTCCGCACCTCCTCCCCCACCCACCGCTCCGTCTTGGCGATGCGGTGCAACCAGCTGGCCTGGAACCCGCTCCAACCGCCCGTTATTCTTTTAGCGTGCGAGAACGACGAGCTGTACACGTTCGACATCCGGAACATGTCCTCCGCCACGCAGGTGTACAAAGGCCATGTTGGGCCGGTCATGTCCTGCGATTGGAACCCGACAGGGCGGTCGTTCGTTTCTGGCTCTTATGACCGGACAGTCAGGACCTGGGATATGGGCAAAGGGCGGTCGAAGGACGTCTACCACACCAAGCGCATGCAGAGGTGCGTCCATGTCCTCCTCTTGAGGTCACGGAACTCTGACAGAGAAGCAATGGGCGCACAGAGTCTTCTCCACACTATCAACATTAGACTCCAAGTTCATCGTCTCGGGCTCGGACGACGGCAACCTCCGGCTTTGGAAGTTCAACGCGTCGGCCTCGCTCCAATACCAGTCCTCCAAGGAGCTGGCTTCCAGGCAGTACCGCGAGTCCCTACGGAAGAAGTTCGCCACCTTGCCCGAGATCTCCAAGATCGAGCGCCAGCGCTTCTTGCCGGTGGGCATTCATGGGAAGACGGCTCAGAAGAGGGAGATGGTGGGCGCGGTCAAGAAGCGGGAGGACAACCGGCGGGCGCACCAGGGCAAGAACGCGGAGCAGGTCAACCCGGTGTCCGAGAGGCGGAAGGCCATCATTCGGGAGGAGCAGTAATGCGAGCCCTTCGCCCATGTATTTTTACTTTTGCATCTCTCGCTTTGGCGTCAGGCGTACTACAAGCTTCTTGGGATAGAATGCATGAGAATAATAACCAATCTATAAGATGATGTCTAGGGGTAAAGGTGTCTTAAGGGTGATAAAAAGTGCGATGGGTATATCATTCCTTCCCACCGAAAAACAGCAGTGGGAAGAGCTGGTCTGTACGCCCACACGTGTTTGAAGTCACGTAGAAGTAATCTCGGAGGAGAAGGCTTACACCAACTTCCAGCGAAGCAAGCGCTCTAAATTGGTGCTCAGGTGACGTTGACGTCTTGAAGGAGCGAACGAAACGTCTTCAAATGGCTCGGTAAATATCTGGGTCGTACAGCAGGTATCGCAAGATGGGTAATAGTCGGCGACAGACTGTTGACGATGGGAGGAGCTCGTCAGCAATCGAGGATCGAGTGGCTAGATAGGCGACCGCACTCACGAAGGCATTGCTTTGCGAGCGCGTTTTGCGTCTGGTCGACGTAGAGGTTCATCTTGGACCAAGCGTTGATGTCTTTCAGCTCGTCGGGCTGGATGGACGGGAAGGCCTCGAGGTAAATCCGCAATAGCAGCTCGGTTGGCTTCGCGAGATTTTAATTTAGGTCGCGCTCGGTAGATCTGTCCAAGGCGCTCACCAAGTCGACCAGTTTGGCCATTTTGGTGAGTATCAGGAGGCTGTTGCAGGACAAGGAGCAAAGCGAAGGTTGCAAGGAATTGTCGCCGACCTGTGCCGATGTGCGCCGCGACAGCCGCGGTGGCGAAAAATGGTCAAATTTCAGAGAGCTCAGCATCTGAAGCGACATTCTGACAGATCAAATAGAACGATATGGTTGATAGTGTTGGACGCAGAAGATATGGAAGATCCTCTCCTTCTCTGGAGCGCCTGAAAAATTGCTCAGTTCGAACGATGGAAGGTTTGAACCGACCGATTTCTATGGCGTTCTGGGAGCGCTTCCACGTCATTTACGCCCAGAAGTTATGAGCGCTGAGGGAAAGACGCCCCAGCTTTTGTTCTTTTGCGCTCTTTCCTCCATCTGTGCCTCTTCGTCTTTCCTTCTGTACACCTTTAACAACTCGTAACAACACTAGGGCAGCGACATGCGGCTCCGAATGGCGCGGGATGGACGAAATTACCTCGACAGACTGCCAAACGAGCTTCTTTGGCATGTCGCTAAAGAGATGGAGCTTGACAAGCTGGACTTGGGCAAGCAGGAGAACAGGGAAACGCTGGAGAATTTTTGCACGCTGCTGCCTCACTTTGGGCCCGCCGTCGTCGAGGTGAGAGCGCTTTCCTTCTTGCCGCTTCCTCTCTTATTTACTTCCTCCAGGCTGCTGTCGAGAGCCAAAAGTTCAAGATAGCCTTTCCACCAGACGATGCTCAGCACGCCATCCTCATGAACTGGCTCCTCTACGCGGCAAACGATCCCAAAGCCTCCGTACGCCATGTCGACTGGCATTTCACCCTATCCAGGCAGACCACTGTTCAGGACGTCAGGGAGTGGTTCAGGTCCTACTCTCTCGCCTTCCCCAGAATCCAAACTCAGTCTATCTGCATCGTGGCCGATATCTGGAACGACATGCCTTTCGAGCGACGAGAAACGCCAATGGCGGCGGCGTACTCGGCCCCCACGTTGGCTCGCATTGCTGCCAACGCGAACGGTCTTTTTAATCCCAACGCGACCGTTCAAGCGCCCACGCCGGAGTCGGTGGAGCTGCAAAAGGCGGACGACGCTCGGCGCCTGGAAGTTGCGGTCGCCTGCCTCAACGTCATCCACGCCTCCTTACCAGAGACGCAGACAATTGACTACATTGAAGTGAGCCAATCCAAGAGGGGTAGCCCGGTCAGGACCCGGTACACCCGGGCTCGCCAGCTTCTCACCCAGCTCTTTCACGGACTTGCCGCCAAGTACCCTGTGCTGGACGAGCTCCGCATCTCCCGGTTCACCGTGTCGCTGCACCCCCAAAACACTCTTCGCCTGCCCATCACCAAGCTTTCGCTCATCAACTTCAGCTTTCGCGAGCCATTCGACGACCCGGCCTCCTTCTTCCGCGCCTTTAGCAACCTCCGCGTCCTCGAGTTGGAACAAAATGATATGGAAGAGTTTATGCTCCCGCTGGTCCCGCTGTTGCCCACTTCACTCCAACGCATCGTCCTCCGCTGGGATCCTACCCTCATGGACCAATTCGACCACTCGCGCTTCGATCGAGCTATCTGGGCCCGCTATCCCGCCGTCATTATTGAAGAGAAGCAGGCGCCGAGCGACGGACCGTGGACGTGGCACCCGTAGGGGAATGGTCCCGGAGACCAGACTGGCAGGTGGCAGCTTGCAAAGAACAAGTTTCGCAAAGGTATGCAAAAGGGGCTAGATTTGGGGTCTATGTCGTGCAGAGCAGTCGTTTTTTCAAAGGAGGGCATCGTCTAAACTAACTAATCATTACGGGATCTTACAAACCCAGCAGCTGCTGCAATTGTCCATCATTCCTTCTTGACCAGTGGCGAGACGCCAACCACAGCCAGCTCGCCACCCTTGCCGCCATATGCCGGTGGGATATCTTCGGTGTCCATCTCCCCAGCCAGCGAGCTCGCGTTTGCCAAAACGCTGAACTTCTTGACGGTCTCGGCCGACAGCATCAACTACTTTCGTCTTAGTCTAAATCAGACGGGAACAGAGTGCGAGCATACTTTAGCAGCAGCAAAAACCCAAGACCTGCGGTCAAACTCTGAGATGGTGCGCCGACATTGAAAGTTGCCCCTCACATCAGATACGGCACGTTGACGAAGAATTTGCGAGACAGAAGCTCCGGATAGTACTTAGAGAAGAGGGCGATGGTCTCCTTTGACGCCGCCTTTGCCTTCGGGTTCATGCGCAGGAAAGAGACGTTGAGCTGCGAGCAAAGGTGTGAGAAGGCACTCGATGCGCATTCGAGAGCACCAACATAGTCGTGGATCTGCTGCATTTGATATGGATCCGGTCCAGCGCCGTATTCAGGTAGCGGTTCGGTAGGGTCGTGCTCGAACAAAGACGCCAATGCGAGCTCCCTGTACATAACCGGTCTGGCCTTAGGCCGCGCCTCTGTGGCGCGATGCCTGGTGAGGGAGGGGACGCACATCAAGCCCACACGCCACCGTAAGAACCTGGGTCAAAATATGAGAATGAAATGCTCGAAAAAGACATGCAAACTCACGCCTGAAGATCTGAGAAGACCGCGTCCGGGTCCTTGACGGCGCCGTAGATATTGAAGGTGGCAATGACCTCTTTCCCTCCAATCTTGGGCTTCACAACGTAGCCAAGGCCCTGAGTTCCATGTCAGAACAAGTCTATGCAGCGGTTCCTGCGCCTTACAGTGAACTTGGCATCGTGCGTCTCGTCCTTGGTCGCCAATGCGCCAAACTCCTTTCGCCATTTGAGAGTTGCAACCAGCTGGGCGCTTGCGATGGCCACATTATTCGCGTTGGCTCGTAGGAACTTTTGCAGGACGAGATTGGTCTTGGGCGAGTAAGGGGCGTGGGATTCGAGGATCATGCCCCATACTTCATTGTGGTCCGCCTCCTTCAACAGCTTTGGCAATTCCGATTGAAGCTTGGTCAAAGGAGATTCGGGTAGCTTTTTGTCTCCAATCTCGTGCATGATGGGTTCAGCAGCGAGAGGCGCAACAGGCGTCTCCGAAACTTCATGCGCGACGTCGGGGCCCTTCCCTTCAGCAGACTCGACAGCGGGTCCTGTCACGACGGCACGAGCATCAGATGTGACAACGGGAGGCGCGGTCTCAGCAGTAGCCATGGCAGACCGTCGACGTCGGAGTCCAAGAATTTTGTGGAGCTCGCCAGCGAATCAGGTTTCGGCTTTGGGAGTTCAGGGGTTATGGTCTCTCTAACGAATAGACTATGGGTGCGCTGGTGTGAGCTTGTCGTCGCCCAACGGGACGGTCCCAGAGCCGGGCACAGTTGGGAGAGGTTTGCTATGACAAGAAGGTCTGAGCACGCGCGCGCTCTAAACTCTTGAAACGAGCTCACTTGGCCGGGAAGAGCAGAACTTCCTTGATATTGGTCGAGTCGGTGAGGAACATGACGAGTCTGTGCAGCGCATGAGCTCTAACGCACACGCAAGGTGTGAAGGGAGCAAAAAAGAGACGCACCTATCAATGCCCAAACCGAAACCACCAGTTGGTGGCAAACCATGCTCAAGTCTGTACGTGCATTCGAACCTTATGTACTCTGGAAGAGTAGAGGGAGATCAGGACGTACGCGTTAAGGAACGATTCGTCAATAGCCTGAGCCTCGTCGTCGCCGGCCTCCTTCTGCTGGGCTTGCTCTTCGAAGCGGTCCCGTTGGTCAAAGGGGTCGTTCAACTGCAAGTCTCTTATTGATGATTGATTCACGATGAGAAAAGCGGGAGAAGACTTGCCTCGGTGTAGGCGTTGCAGATTTCGCGGGTGGCGACGAAAGCCTCGAAGCGCTCGCAGAGGCCGGGGTGGGCGCGGTGGCGCTTGGCCAAAGGCGACATGATTTGGGGATGCCCGACTGTGTGTATCGATTGCGTCCATCAGACCGGAGAGACTGATAAGGTATGAGACGCCACCCACCGATGAAAGCCGGGGAGATGCACTGCGACTCGATGAACTCGCCAACCAGCTTGTCCAGCATTCTCGCGTTCGTCTTGGGCTCCGAGCAGTCCACGTTGTGCTGTTGGCAAAGACAGACTTACCGAAGATCAAAGATCAAGCTAGGAGCCCCAAACCAACCTTCTCGCAGAGCTCCCTTAGGAACTTGTTGGTCGACTCGGAGCCGAGCTCCGAGTTAGGGGGGAACTTGGTGCCGGTCTGCTTCTCGAGCTCCTCGATCATGTTGAACCGCTTCCAGGGCGTGCTGAAGTCGAGCTCCATCTCTGGCTTGCCGGCACCCTTGCCCTCAGGGTGGTAGAGCACCTTGTGGGAGCCGGTGACGTGCTTGACCAGGCCGGAGATCATGGACTCGGTCATGTCCATGATGTCGTACATGTCGGCGTAGGCCATGTAGAACTCGCAGATGGAAAACTCGGGGTTGTGGGTGAGGTCGATGCCCTCGTTGCGGAAGACGCGGCCGATCTCGAAGACGCGGTCGAGGCCACCGACGACGAGCATCTTGAGGTAGAGCTCGGGCGCGATGCGGAGGAAGAGGTCGAGGTTGAGCGAGTTGTGGTGGGTGACAAAAGGTTTGGCGGTCGCACCGCCGGCGATCATGTTCATCATGGGCGTCTCGACCTCGAGGAAGCCGAGGTCTTCCATGAAGCGGCGGACGTAGTTGATCACGCGGGCGCGCTTGACGAAGATGTCGCGCACGTTGGCGTTCATGATGAGGTCGAGGTGGCGAGTGCGGTAGCGGGCCTCGATATCCTTGAAGCCGTGGCGGGTGGTGGGCTCGCCGCCCTCCGTTGTAGCGGGGATGATCTGCTCGGCGCGGGGCAATTGGTGCAGGTTGGGGGAGAGGAGGACCATGTCGCGGGGGGTGATGGAGAGCTCGCCCTTCTTGGTGCGCATTGGGAAGCCCTTGACGCCCACAATGTCGCCCCGCCTGAACAAATCGTGCACGCCTTCAAAGCTCGGGCTATCTCCTGCTTCTCTGTCAACAAACGCCTTGTGCATCAGCAAGGCCCATCTGAAACTGGGCAGAGGGCGTAAAACTGACTGCTCCTGGGCCATGACCTGCAACCTCTGTCCCTCGCTCCACAAATCATAGAAGCGCAGCTTGGCACCCGCCACCCGGACGTTGTGCAGGCGGCCGGCGACGGAGACGAGCTCCTTGTCGAGCCGGTCGCCGGGGTTCTTGAGCGCGGCGCCGTACTTGGCGATGAAGGCGGGCACGGAGGTGGACACATGGAACTTGTGCGGGTACGGGTCTGGGGTGGCCAGCGTGCGCTGCGAGTCAGGGATGGCCCGTAGTTGCTGGATCGTCCTGGACCTCTGCTCGAAGTAGGCCTTGTGCATTCCGATTTGAGCATTTTCCAAAGCCGCTACTCGATCAACCGGGCTCACTGTTGGGGTCAGCTCTTCCTCTGAAGCAGCTGCATCGACTGTAGCCTCTTTGGCCTTGGGAGCAGTGGGCGGGGGCGCAGCAGCGGCCTGAATAAATTTTGAGTCGAGCTTCGCCTGAGCACTTGAGATTTGGCACGCACCTTGTCCGCCTTCTTGGCTGCCTTTTCGCGCTCTTTTTGGCGTCTCTTGAGCTCGCTGTGACCCATATTCTCTCACCATAGCCCAAGCTATTGAAGGGGGAAGCAGCTCACCTCTTGGAGACTTGCTCGCCAGTGACAGGGTCGAGCTGCAAGTTCTGCGGCGGCTCCGTCGGGGCGCTCATCTTAAGACTGGTGCTGTAGTGGATTGGCCTGCAATATAAAGTCGATGTCAAAGGTCGCAAGGGAAGCAGCTTCCTCAGCATCCACTGCTGCTCACCAACCTTGGAATCGACGAGCCAACCCCATGGCTTACCGCCCCGTCGTCCATCCTTCTGGTCCGCCTGCTGCAGACCCAGTAGCTTCCACTTCCAGGCTGCCAGACTCGGGACCTAGCAGGCCAGCAGCGACGACGTGCGCGCTCGCCATTGCCACTCTTGCGATTGACAATTGCTGAGACTCTCAGCTTTTGACAGCACATCCAATGCCGCAACCAGGCCCGTTGTTAAGCATCCTTCGACTAACACTATCATTATCAACCAGTGTAGGGCCGTCCCATTGTCACTCAATGCTCCAAATTGACTGTCCAGGACTGTATGGCATGCAGGCCAGGCAAGTCTCCGGTCTCTTCGATAGATGAACAATTATCTTAGACAGACTCGGGATTTGCAGAAAGGCAACCCGTTGATCAATGCTCTGCGCAATGTGCCGTGGGAGTACGGTGACATCGTGCCCGACTACCAAGTGGGCACCACGACCTGCGTCCTCTACCTCTCGTTCGTTGGCCTTTCCTCCTCAGAAAGCATGTTTTTGTAACACCAGCTTGGTCCGAACAGAATCCGATACCACCGCCTGCACCCGGACTACATCCACACGCGGATCACCAAGTTGGGGCAGATGTACGGCCTGCGCATCCTGCTGCTCGTGTGCGACGCCAACGACCCGGAGAACACGATCAAAGAGTTGACCAAGACGACGCTAATCAACAACCTGACCATCATGGTCGCCTGGTCCTCCGAGGAGGCCGCCCGCTACCTCGAGCTCTACAAGTCCTTCGAGCGCAAAGGGCCGGAGCTCATCCGGGAGAGGGTGGACAAAGACTACATGTCCCAAATGACCGCCGTCCTCTCTTCCGTCAAGGGCGTCAACAAGACCGACGTCGTCACCCTCACCTCAAACTTTGGCGTTCGTTCCTGTTCCCTTCACTTTCTTGTCTCCATCAACCTTCAAAGTTGATGGTTGGGATGTGAATGCGCAGTCCTTGTCGAGAATAGCGGCCGCCAACTCGGACGAGCTGGCCGTGTGTCCAGGCTTGGGCGAGAAGAAGGTCAAGCGCCTCCGCGACGCCTTCTCCCAGCCTTTCATCATCGACTCGGCTAGGCGCAAAAAGTCAAAGGCGCAACAGAGGGGCGAGGCGGGGGCGCAGGACCTGAATTGAGCGACAGCTCGTGTTGTATTACTATCGGGATGCACAACGCTGAAGGTCCGACACATTACTTTTAATTCCAAAAAGGTGTAAGGGTTTAGGCATACAAGGTGTGCAGTAAAGTGTGTACAGGTGATCAGAAAGTTATAAGAATAAGAGAGTGACCTGAAAAAGAATGTGGTGGCAACATATTGAAAACAGACCAACCATCAGACAATTATGAAGAGGTCTCCTCTTCCTTTGGCTTGACATCTTCTTCAGTGGCAGCAGGTTCTTCCGTCTTGACCTCCCCGGCCGCTTCGGAAGTAGGCTCTTCGGTGGTCGTGGTGGCGGCGGCGGGCTCAGCCTCCTCGGTGGCCGTGGTGGGCGCGACTTCTTCAGCCGGCGCCTCCTTTTCGGTAGATTCGGGTGCGGTCTCTGGGACTTCGGGTTTGGCTTCGGCGATGGGCTCTTCTTCGGTGCTGGCTGCCGGCGCGGCCTCTTCGACCTTTGGCACCTCGACCTCGCCCTCCTCCTTTTCCTCGGCGGCATGCTCCTCCACAGCTGGGCCGGCTTCGGAAGCTGGACCAGGCGAGTCGACGAGGCCTTCGGGCTTGGGGATGATCTCCTCGTTGACCAGGCCCTTTTCGCAGAAATGTGGGCTGGAAACGGTCTCCTCAGCGACATGGGCGATGGCGCCGTCAGCAGCTGGAGTGCTTCTGCAAGGCCACAGCGTTCATCGAGCGCTTGGATCGCTACATGGAGAAGCACTCACTCAACACCAGCTTCTTCAGTGGCCTTCGGTGTCTCCTCATCGACAGTCGGTTCGGTCTCGTCCTTCGGCTCGTGCAAGAACAAGCCCGTCTCCGAAGATGATCTGGAAAGGACGCCATGTGAGCTCTGAGTTGGGTGAGTCTGGAAGCAATCAACAAACATTCTGGTGTGGCCCTTCTTCACGGCGTCCTTGCGAGCTTGCTTGGCTTCTTCCGACTCTGGCTCCGGCACGGCACCAGCCGTGAAACCTTCTTCTTCTGGCGCATTTTCGACAGCGGCGACCTCTTCCTTGACTGGCTCCGCAGCCTCTGCGGCTTCGCCCTTCGGAGGCTCTTCGACGGCCTTGGCCGAGGCAGCGGCAGCCGCAACTCCAGCCGGCTTGTTCTTGTTGGATCTGGATCCTCGGCGGAACAGCTTGGAGAAGAAGCCGGAGTGCTCTTTGGGCGAGGTCGGCGACTTGGGCGGCTCGTCGAAGGTGAGCTTGATGGGCTCGGTCTTGGCCGGCGCAGCGGCGGATGGGATGTCGCCGGTGACGACGGCCATGGCGGGCAGCTCTTTTGCTTCAGGCTCGGTAGCCTCGGCGGGCTCTTTGGCGCCCATCACAGAGGCGTCTTCGCCAGGGAGAGCGGTGGTGATCGCTTCTTCTGGGGTCTCCTCAACTTCGCCCGCGATGTGCGAAGGCGGCTTGATGGCTTCTTCAAAATCGGTGCTGTAGAAAAGACTGGTCAACGAATAGCTCTGAAGAGCTGATGAGCGAGCGACCTACGCCGACTTATCGTCGAACTCCTCAGCCACATGAGAGTCATTGGTGACAGTGCGGGTTGGCACCTCGTCGCCGATCTGCAGCCCATCAGAAACAACTGGAGAATCCACTTCGGGTGCCGGAGTGGGAGCGGGGACGACAGCGACGGCCGGGACGACCGGGGCAAGGGCGCTTTGCCTCTTGGCCTCCTTCTTGGCTAGCGCCGCCTGCCGCTTCTCCTCGGCTTCTTTAGCAGCCGCAATCCTTCGTTCCTCGGCTGCTTTGGCATCGGCAATGCGCTTGGCTTCGGCCGCCTTTCGAGCTTCCTCGGCCAGGCGCAGCTTCTCGGCGTGCTGCCAGACAGCGTGCTTCTCGGCGGCGTCCAAAATCTCCTTGGGCGACTGGTTGGCGCTTTTTTCGTAGATCTCCAAAGCGTCCTTGTCGATCTTGCTGCGGTTGAAAACGCTCTTATTGGGCGACGACTTGGCTTGGCGGGCGGCGATGATGGGGTTGACGACGGCGATCTGGATCTTCTCCTTCTTCTTTCCACCCGGAAGGTCCGACGTGAGGTCGTAGGTGGCGTTGAAAGTGGGATCTGATTCCGCACACGTTTAGGACTCAGGCACAGTCATGCCGTGCTAAATGGAACAGCAGCGCACCTCTCGTTCCAGCGTACCGGTCCATCATGTTGGCCCTCTTGAGCTCTGCATTGGTCGGCACCACTTTGGGAGACGAAGGGACGACACGGGGTGGCGAAGTATGGGCCTGAAGCGACGATGCCGGAGGAGAGCCGGGTCAGTCCCGCTCGAGTGGCTCCGAGCCAGTTTGAAGCGGGCTCACAGGTGGTTGGTAGGTGCTGGCCGTCCCAGCCTGGGAGAGCGTGAGCTGGCTTGAGGCCAGGGACTGGGTGTAGCGAGATCCCGTCTCCAATTGGCTTAAATTGGACGTCGAGAGCGCATGAGTCTCATCCGAGGTGGGCGAAGCCTCGGATTGGGAGTACAGCGACGAGTCCAAGACGGAAGGCGTCTTGACGGACATTGCGAACTGGCGGCGCTGGAGCTGGAGCAACAGAGGGAGGCAACAAGCGCAGTGACGCTGCGATCGCATCTTGTCTCAGATTTCGCATCAATGTTTTGTTCCACTGCCAATAGGACCTCGCAGTGTCAGCCTGAGCCTCAAGACTCCCGTCATTGCCCTCTCCTGCTTGACCAGACTCCAGTCATCCAGGACTGCCTCCTCCATCGTTTGCTTCTCAATCGGCTTCCAACCCAAAGCGGGCAGGCGCCTGCATCTTGATCTTGCGTTGCCGTGGATCTCGTGCAAGAAGTAGTCGGGCATGAGCTTGTTGTCCGCTGTTGCCTCGACCACGGGCATGTGCATGACCTTGCCAATCTGCTCGGCCGTCGTGCGCCAGCTCTGCTCGCCGACCTCTGCGAACCAATAAGGGTTCGACAGTTCTTCAGCTTCAGCTGGTAGCTTGATAAGATGATCCTTTCGTTATGGGACTTGAACACCCAATCGCCGAGACGGTATGCAAGGGAGAGACTCACCAGCAAAACCATGTAAGCTCGACACAAATCCTTGATGTGAATGTTCGATTCGATGTTCCCTCCCTTGCCCGGTGTAGGGACTCCCTTCTTGTTCTCCAGAGCAAAGCGCATCAAATAGGGGATGGGCATAGACAGCCTGTTGAAGGGTCCTGTCCCCAAGCCGAAGATGGACGGCGGCATCAGGATGGCCATCTTCGCTTTGCCTTTCAAAGCTCCTTTGTTGGCATTGATAATGGCCAAGTCTTCTGTTCTGTGCAGGTTGCCCTCGGGAAGTGCGTCAAGAGGTCCGGGTTGGTCATCGTAAAAAATGAAGTCGCGCGCTTCGCCACTCCAATCCGCTGGGTGCTGTAGAACTCCGGTGCCCTAAATGTTGACTCAGTAAAGTCTATGTTGAAGCCCGGCATATGCACAAGAGCAACCCACAGAGGTGTGAAGGTAGACGCAGTCCTTGCCCATTGCCGCCCTTTCCTCTAGACCGGCTAGAATAGCTTTCACGGATGGTAAATCGTCTGAGTTGGCAGCATGTATCGTGATCTATTACCGCCTCTGTCAGTAAAGCAGTGGCAGCGAAAGCTCGAATGAAGCGCGCACGTCGCTCTTCTGCGCATAAGACTTGATCATATCCCAGTTTGCTAAGCTCCCCAAAGCCACTCTCACGCCCAAGTCGGTGAGTTTCGAGGCATACTTGATGTCGCGAACCAGGACAGTGATGGAAGCAGGCTTGTTGTCGCCCAGCGAGAGCAATTCAGTCAAGACCGACCCGGCGATGTAGCCGCAGCCCAGCAAGAAGACAGATTGACTAGATAGTGTTTCCAGCATGTCAAGAGCACATATACAAGTCACTGGACGTTGGCAGCAGAGGAGCAAAGTCAAGGGTCATTTATCACGCGTCGGCTAGCGCTTCCGAGCATCCGAAGCCTGGGCTCAAGGCGACAGCGAGCGAGAAGCAAGAAGCGAGACAGGCTATCAGCAACAGGGTATCAAGAATGCAATGGACACTGTGAGGGAGTGAGTGGGTATAGATGCGCCAATATGGACAAGGGGAGTGGCAAGTGGCGAATAGACACAAGTGGTGTGCATATATGGACAGCAGTCGTGAAGGCATGTCAGAATCAGTTGACCATCAGCAACAAGGCATCTCCGGGAACGTGATGGCCAGCAGTGAAGACCAGGTCCTCGTGAAACTGCTGCTGGCGGTTCAGGTGGTGGCGCGGGTTGGTGAGCGCGTCGAAAGCGTGTCGGAGCGACTGGTTGCCAAGATGATGAGGCACATCATGCTCAGCCGCCATGTTCTCAATGGCCAGGTCCAAAGAGTCAGTGGAAGACTTGCTGGAGGCCGAGATCGACCGGCGAGGGGTGGGCACCGCCGCAGAGGCGAACGAGTTGCGACGAGAGCGAGAGCGCAAGATGACCGCTCCCGCCTGAGCTCGGAACTCACGCAGAACCTGTCTGACTTTGGGAAAGATGAGGTGCTTCTCTTGGTGGACGGGAGAAGGAAGGCCAATTTGAGAGGCGGTGTGCTTGCCAGACTCGAAACTGGCGTCATTTATGAGCAGGGGCCCTTTCGGCCCCGCGCAGGGACTGGCTCCTACATTCGGTACTCTTCAATCATTTTGTCGTACATGACTTCCAAGGCCGACTTGTCCTTCGTCTCGGCGTTCATCGCTTTCGCGTGATCTTCCACGACCTTGATGAGCTCGAGGGAAGTTTTGTTCTTCAAGGTGGCACGTTGCTGCTCTTTCCCGTCAGAAACGTCTCATGGGAAGCGCTTGGAGAAGCTTGCCTTGTCATCTGCAAGGTCCGCCGGGTGAGACCTTGGTGGCAAATTTCGGTGGCAAATCGACTTACAGAGCTCCTCAGTGATTCGCTTGTTCAATGCCAGCGTAGGTTCAGAAATGACAGGAGCATCCAAAGGCTCGAAGAGGTCCATCAACGAAGAGGAGTTCGAGTTCGAGCGCGAATTCGGGGGCATGGGCGAAAGAACGGTGGCGTCAAGAGTTCCAGGGGACAGTGGGCAGCAGCGGTCAGCCATTGAGAAGAAGATAAAGAGCAAGGTATGAAGCAAGGGACTGAAAAGGCAAAGGTCTGGCCAGCAGATGGTAATGGAACCAGGAAGAGAGACGAATCGCGTCTTAAGTAGGGCAGAAATGAGGCTGTACGCTCCCAGGCCGACCACTGCCGCATTTCCCTCGACAGATAGGGCTCATATTCACGTCTGAAAGCGGCCAGAATGGTCGACGAGGAGCAAGAGAGTCCGGGGTCGCTCCGAAGACGCGCGAAGAGATGAACTTCTACAGCGCATAAATTGACCTCTCGCCTCTTGTCCAGTACCGGCCAGCATCAAGACCTCGACGAAAAGAAGCCAATGGTGCGTACAGTCGCCAGGCCAGCCGGCTACGCTTCACCGACGAAGCCTCACACCACAGGTGAGGGCACCGTGAGGGTAGCCTCATTGTTTTGTTCTTCTTGGACGGTCTGAGCTCAAACTCTCCCTCTTGCCAGTTGCAGTCCTGCCTGACTCCAACAGCGACAGCGACAGCGAGATCGACGAAGAACTTCAGATCCAGCTTTGGCGCGACTCGGTAGCCTCACACCCCATGCAGAAGCTTCAAGGCATCGAAAATCAACAACCTCCTCAGCAACAGCAGCGCGCGCTCAACTTGCCCGGCGCCAGCGTCAAATCGATGCTCTCCAAACAGTCTTCACCTGTGCTTCAAGCCACTACCGCCCCCAACAAACCGCAGCACCAACTCGTCGCCAAAGACCCTTCGCCTTTGGCGGCCACCTCGCGAGCGCCACTCTTGAGCTCGACTGCCGTCGTCGCCGCTCCTGCCGCCAAGGCACCCGTTGCGCCCCCTACTGGGGACCTCATTGACCTCAGTAACAGCCCCCAAAGGACCCTGGCCCTGCCCGGGCCCCCAGTCAAGGCGCTGGTCAACAAGCACTCGGGCGCCATCGCAGCTCCTCCTGCCCAGGGCCCTCCTGCCGCAGCCCCTCACCGTTCCATCTCGCACAACCTTGGCGGCGGCGCTCAAGCTCCACCCAAGGTCAAGGTGCTCGAGTTCTTGCCGGGCAATCCACCGCCTCGTCCCAGTGGCCCCGTCAACCCGCTGGCCCACTCCGTCTACCAGGCTCCAACTCACGGCGGTCAGCCCGTCTACCAGAACCCCTTATCCCAGTCGGCCTACCCCAATGCCCGCCCTGCTCCACCAGCCGCGTACAACTACTACCAGCCTCAGCTCGGCGCCTACAACTTGCAAGCCCAGCCTTACACCGGTGTTCCCCTTCCCCCAGCCGCCAGCTCCAATGGCATCGATGCAGAAGAGGCCGCCCTGCTCGCCCAGGCCGGCGTCACCAACGTCTACCAGACCATGTCCGCCGAGGCTTCCGAGAACGCTTTGAGGGAGCTGGTCGAGTCGGCCGTAGACGCCGAGGACTTTGATGACTCGGTGGAGATGCCTCCAGAGCTCAACTGCAAGCTACTGCCTCAGTGAGTGACGATGCTTGGGCGAAATTGGACCAGGACTCAAATTTCGTCACCTTCGTTGCGCTCGCAGTCAAGTCAAGGGCATCCAGTGGATGTGTAGCCGAGAAGAGGCCGGCAAGAGGAGAGGCAAGATCTTGGCAGCCGATGGCAAGAAGAAGCAAGGTGGCGGCATCTTGGCCGACGATGTAAGATCCACCACTGCTTTGCTGAGGCCAAAGTGCTCAAGTCAAGCCGTTTCAGATGGGACTTGGCAAGACCATCCAGACCATTGGCCTCTTGCTCTCCAGGCGTCCCGATAGCAAGCCGAAGACCACCTTGATCGTCGTGCCCCTAGCCCTGAAGGAGCAGTGGCTCAGCGAAATTCAGGCCAAGGTCAACAAGGACACCTTTCGTATTCTCGTCCATCACGGCACTGGCCGAACCAAAGAAGCTTACAAGCTGCAGCGCTACGATGTGGGTGGACATTGGCCCTCAATCCCTTTGTGAATCAAATGGCTCATTCGCCGCACAGATCGTCATCACCACCTACGACGTGGTGTCCTCTGAGTGGATCGCCCCGCCAAAGAAGAAGAAGGGCGAGGCCAAAGCTGAAGACAACGACTCGGACGCCGGCGAGTCGGACGACAACGAGGCCGTCAAGAAGACCAAGAAGCCCAAAGTCCTCGGCCCACTGTTCGAAGCCGAGTTTTACCGCATCGTGCTTGGTACGTTATGATTCTTAGCCTTCATCATTTGCGATGCAGTAGCTGATCTTAGCCGACCAAAACGTCCAGATGAGGCCCATACTATCAAGAACAAAACCTCCAACAAGGCCCGAGCTTGCTGTGATCTGAAGGCTAGCTACCGCTGGTGCTTGACTGGCACACCCATCCAGAATGGCGTCGAGGACCTCTTTTCCTTGACCAAGTTTCTGGGCGATGTCGCGAAGCCCTTCAACGAGTGGGCACATTTCAACGAGAAGTGCGTCCTAGTCCTCCTTCCTCCCCGGACTGGTCATTGAACCGCCTCCTGCAGGATCGTCAAGCCAATCAAGCTTCGAAGGGCCGTTGGCGTCACCCGTGTTCGCCTCCTTCGCGAAGCCCTGGTTTTGCGCCGCACCAAAGACCAAAAGGTGGACGGCAAGGCCCTGTTGAACTTGCCTAAGCGCGAGGTCGAGCTGGTCAGCATGCCCTTCTCCGACCCTGAGGAGGAGGCCTTCTACAAGGCCGTCGCCGACAAGGCTCAGCTGGCCTTCAACAAGTTCCTCAAGAGCGGAGACGTGACCTCGGTCTACATGCAGATCTTGACGCTCTTGCTGCGCATGCGCCAGGCCTGCTCTCACCCAGCTCTGATCACCAAGAACTTTGATCCGGATGCGCTGGAAAGGTCTGGCGCCCCCGGCAACACGTCGGACGACGAAGAGCTGGACGTGCTCGCTGATGCATTTGGCTCATTGGGAGTCACGACCAACCCGTGCGTTGCTTCCTCGGCTGCCACTGTCGCGGTGTTGACATCGCTTTCTCTCCAGCGATGCCTCCCTGGAGGAAATTGCGCCGGATGGCACCAGCCTCATGCACTCCACCAAGGTCAACAAGACCCTCAGCCTTCTCCGCCAGATCCGCAGAGAGAACCCGCAGCGCAAGACCATCATCTTCTCCCAATTCGTTGGCTTCCTCGAGATCCTCGAGCCCTTTCTCAAACAGGCCAACTTCAACTTTGTCAAATACACTGGCTCCATGAGAAACGACAAGAGGGAGGAGTCGCTTAGCAAGATCCGCAACAATCCGAACTGCACGGTTATCCTTGTCTCCCTCAAGTGCGGCGCGCTGGGCCTCAACTTGACGAGCTGCTCGCGTGTCATTATGACCGATGTGTGTTCGCTCGTGCCGTGCTTTCTCGCTGAAGCTCAATCCCATTTCAGCTCTGGTGGAACCCTGCTATCGAGGCCCAAGCCTTTGACCGAGCCCACCGACTTGGCCAAAAGGAGGATGTCAAGATCTACAAGCTCACCATTGCGAACACCATCGAAGACAAGATCCTCGCACTCCAGCAGACCAAGCAGGAATTGGCGAATGCTGGTGAGAGCCTTCGTTGGTCGAGACTAGGATCGCAAGCTGATCGGATGGACAGCGCTCGCCAAGGATGGCAGCGCCCAGAAACTCAACAAACTCACCGTTAACGACCTTCGTTACATGTTCTCCGACGCGAGCCATTAGAACGAAGCTTTCACAGAGACCCAGACCACATATTCTTACAGAGACAAAGGACGAACAAGCTGGGCCGGAATAGACAAGACTGAAGCTAACTTTGCTGTACAAACGTTGGATTTACACACATTCACGATGCCCCTGTTCTCCAGCGCAACGTCGTAATGAGGCCCAAGTGGTCTGAAGGCCAGACTTTGCCATCCCGCCCCCGACTGCTCTCCAAGCCCTTGATCGGTCTGTCGTTGCCGACGATCTCGCACTCGGTGGCTTCAAGGCGAGATTCTGATCCACCGTGGTAGTACAAGCGGTCCAAACGCTTTGTGTGCAGTTGGCTCTCGGGGTAGGTTGTGTTGAAGGTGGGAGGCAACGCTTCGGAGCCGTGGCACTTGACGTAGGAGTCGGTAAAGCCAGCGTCAGGCCAGATGTTCATTTCTATCTCTTCCCACGTATTCATGTCGCCACAGTAAGCCGCAGGCAAAGCCTTTTGTTCCGAGGAAGGCATGGCGTCCACGAGGTCGATGCACGTTTGAAACTGTCTTGTGCGCTCTGCGCAGATCTCGGGGTCGCTCTCAAAGTGAGATGAGCCTATGCGCAGCTGTCGGTTGACATCAGCGCCCTGATTCAAAGGCATCGGCGAGACTCACTCCGGCGCCACCGCCTCCATCGCCAAGATCCACACAGGACAACTGGCGCCCCATGCGCGAGCGGAAAGGCACCTCAAACGACTTCCAACCCTTCCGAAGAGCATCCAGCCGGACAGCCGTAAGGACGCCGTACCAGCCAGACGCGGAGGGCTGATTGACAGACGTGACGAAGTCGCTGACGGCCCAATCCTTCCTCACTCGCGGGTCTTCAAGAAAGACTTGAAAGAACGTCTTTGTGACTTCTTGCAGACAGATGACGGTAGGCTGAGGATCCATTTCCATCAAATGGTCCACAATCGCTTGCGAGCGCTCTTTCAGGTAAAGGTTCTGCGTCCAATGAGACTGGCACTCCTTCATAATACAGAGACGTGAGCTTACTGCAAACCAGACATTCCAATTAGCAACCCGGATTGTTCGATAACCAGACGGCGCCGCAGGAGAGGAGGACGTGGCAGCTGGGTCCATCGGTTTCCAGCTGCCGCCATTCGTAAAAAGGCCCAATGTATTGGTCTTGTACTTGAGCAGAGCTACAGGGTAGCTCGCAAGCTGCATTTTGGTCTGTGGGAACGGAGGACGAGTTCGAAGGGGAACAAAAGGTGTGCACCGCCTGACCGCCAAATGAGCAGAGGGATCGCGGTCAAGGAGTGGTGCTGCTAATAGATTCCATGATTTCTACGAGGGTCGAGTGGCAAACTGCTGCTTGAGCCTCTTCACCGAGCGAGTCCTTATGTCGCCGTGTTCATGAAGGCGAGATCTCAGCGTTGTTCGGAGCTTTCGCCGGTTCTTGACGGCGCGCTGGTGTTCGGCGCGGACGAATGGGGCAGCTCGGGCCAGCATCTCTTGCGAAAGATCTTCTCGACCTTGCTCCATAAGCGCCAGATCGGTGTCATCGATTTCGAGGCCCTCCGCCACTTTGCGCTTGCTCTGAGGCCGTGTCAAGGCCGCATGGCCCTGACGACCGTATGCCTCGGCCGCTTCCTCCAGAACCAGCTTTGACCTTGGATCCGCCAGTCGCTCCAACCTGGAATACAGGAGTTCGTAGATCGCGATGGAGGGGATGGCGCCATGCGACTTGAGGACCTCGAGATAGCCAAAGGCGTCATTGACTGCGTCGGTATTGGCGTGCAAGCAAAGGCGAATCATCAGCTCGTAGGTGGCCTGGTTGGGGGCAATCTCCAAGGCTCGCAAGTCCCGCAATAATTGCTCGCCCACATCCTTAAAGCCCATGGAGAGGCAGCCACGCAATAGGATGTTGAAGGTTTCGATGTCGGAGCGGCAGCCAAAGTCGTCCATCATGTGCCTCTGTATGGCTAGGGCGCGCTTCAAGCCGAGGTTCTCGACGGCGGCCTCGATCACGGCGTTGACAAGCGACACGTGGATCGGAGTGCGCTCGATGCCTGGGTGTGGCTGCACCAAGGCGAGGAGGGCTTGATGGGCTTCTTCGATTGACTCGTCGACCTCGGCCTCGTTGGCTGGCGGCTTCCGATGCTTGAGGAGGATGGCATCGACGATGGGTGCGGCGGTATAGAGTGTGGGTGCAATGCCGGACGGCGCCATCATGTTGACGACCGACATGGCCTCTGCAATCTCTCCAGACCTGGACAGGGCCTCCACAAAGGGCGCCAGATGGTGCTCCCGGATGTCGACCTTTGCCTCCTTGAGAGCCTTCACGCTCTTGAAGGCCAAGTCGGCGTCTCCTCCCCGCCCGGCCACCTCTAGCACCGCCAGAAGGGTTCCTTCTAGCAAGCGGATCTTTTCGAACTGGGTGACCCTCATGAAAGCCCAGCGAAGGCCGGGCAGCTGCGTTCCTTTCGTAAGGCCAGCTCTGCTTTGACTAGAGTAAGTGGACTCACAAAGTGGTTGGCAGCGCAACATTCTAACAGGTCCATGTGTAGTAGAGGGGGTAGCCTTTGGGAGTAGGTGGACTCGACCGATTTAATGAGCTCGAAGGCCACTCGCGGTTCTGACGAGCCGATGGCCAGTGCAATGATGGCTTCCATCGTGTGGAAGGAGACTTCCAGTCCTTTGCTCTGGGCTTCTTGGAGAAGCAGCATGCTCCCTTCCAGGTTGAAGCTGAGGAGCGGCCCCAAGAGAAGGTGTTCGTAGGTCTGGGCGTTCCACTCGATGCTGGCTTCGGCCATCGCAAGCAGGACATCTGAGAAAGGCTGCGCTGAATTTATACAGGCCTGGTGGTGCCACTTCATGAGCGAGGGCCAAAATTTTACGGACACGAGAGAACACGCACCAGCAGCAGCCAATTGTATGTATGCACATCTGGCTCGATGTCGACGGCCTCCATGTCCTCGATCGTCTTCGCTGCACCCTTGAAGTAGCCTACGGTCGCCCACGCTTGCATCAGGCAGTCGTAGTCCGACCTGAGCGGCGGCTCCCGTTCCCCTTTGAAGCGCCGGATCTCCTTCAAAACGCTCAGCACGTTGAGCAGGTTGCCGCGTTGCGCTTGCATCTTGAGCGTCTGCCTGAGGTTGCTCATCACATCGCCACGCATGACAGTTGGCCAGTCAATCTTGGGCTCCGTCGAGTCCGGCGTCCGCTTGGGCCCAGCTCGGTTCAGCTGGAGCGGCACCCGGGCCTGCGTAGGCGGGCCGGCCGTGTGCAGGCAGCGCAAAGATATTTGCAAAGCATTGAGCCGCTGGATGTCAGCTGGCAGCAAGGCAAAACGATTCATGCATCAACGAGCGCTCGGAATTTTGGCGACCGCGGTGCAAAGGCAGCGAATGCCCATTTTCTCAGGTTGCATGGCTCGAAAGCAATCTTGGTAGCCCGTATGAGCACCCTTTGAACCTCACGACGACTCCTTGTCATCCATGGTCGCGAGCAGCTGCATGAGGGTCTCTTCTTGGAGAGCTTTTAAATGCTGGCGGAGCTCTGCTGGACTGAGTCTGTCGCTTTGAAGGTATTCTTGCAAACTGCAAGCGACCTGCATGCCCAAGTACAAGTCAGAGAGGTGGAGGGCAATCAAAAGGTTGCGCACGCATACCTGGGCAACGATCTTGCGGCGAGCGTAGAGCTTGTCATTGGTGGCTTTAGCGCGCTCCTCCTGCATTGAGTCGAGCTCTGCGACCACGTCCTCGGCCTTGACGATCATATCCATTGGGAGAGCCGCAACCCGAGCGAGTTCGAGGCCGTAATGCTGCAGTTTAACGATGCCATCCTCGACCCGGTGGTTAAACACGAGCCGAAACTCGGCGCGAGCAGCTTGGACATCCGTTCCCAGGGTGAGGGTGCATACGTTGGGTTTGGAGGCCAGCGTTTTGGCGAGGTCCAAAAAATGGGTGGCGAAAAAGCAAATGGCGTCTTGGCGAATGATCTCTTCGGCAATGGCATGGGCAACGCCGAGGCCTTCCAAGGGAGACGTAGCTCTGCCCAGTTCGTCGACGATGATGATGGGTTTGCGCATGACTCGAATGCCCTGTTCAAATGAGGTGAGATGGCGATCTGAAAGGGAAAAAAAGAGACGCTTGCAGCCAGGATCTTGGCCATCGTCCGCATCTCGCACGCGAAGTGGCTCAACCCTTGCTCAATGATATCATCGTTGGACAGTCGCGAAAAGACCGAATCGTAGATCGGCACGCTAACATACTCCGCAGGCACATAGGAGCCCATCTGCTCACTTTGAGTTACATTGGACGCAGAAGAGGAGCCCTCACTTGAGCCATGATGACGATCAGCGCGATCTGCCTGATATAAGTCGATTTGCCAGAGCAATTCACGCCGGTGATGGTCTGAAAGGAGTTTGCAGCGTTGGCAAAGGCGTCGCTGGTGGTCACAGGCTTCAGAGCAACCCATTGTATTGAAAAAATAGAGTGCTGACTTGGGCACAAAGCTTTTGCCGGTGCGTTGAAAGCGCTCCATCAACGGGTGGCGGCCGGCTTTGATCGCCAATGCTGGGCCGTACTCTGGCTGCATGGAAGACGTGAGCCTGCCCATTAGAAAGCGACATCGGCTTACTCGGGTGTACTCGTAGGACATGGCGGCCTTGGCAAAGCAGCAGAGCATGTCGAGCAGCGCCAACGCCTCGGTGGTGCGGTAAAGGACAGCAATGAGCCCTCGGATGTCAGCAATGAGCTCGTCCAGGACCTCGTTGCTGAGCAGAAATATTTCTTCTATCGACTGCTGAATCCGCAGGTTCTTCTTGCCGAGGTCGAGACAGCTGAATGTGACCTTGTTGCCCTTCTTAGCCACGCTTGTGACTTGAACGACTTGACCCCCGCCTTTGGACTCCCACTCGGCCTTGTCGCATCTGAACATGAACCCGTTGCTCTGGAAGATTGGGACAAGAGAAGGCAACTCCAGCTCGTCGCCCAGCGTCTTGGCCATTTTGGTAACGTCGTCGACGCTCTCGATGTAGGTTGCTCGGGCGACCTCCAGCAAAGCTTTGCCCGCGGACGCTTTGATGGCGTAAAGGCGGGTATTCTTGGCGACGAGGCCTCCTTTGTCGAGGCTGCTGATGGCGTCCTCGTTGATAGTCTCGTCGCAGCGGTTCAAGATCTCAGCGTGCCTCTCGTCGTGAAGAATGCTAGCCACAGTTTTCAACAATGGGGACTCGCAGCCTCGAATGTTGGCTCGAAGGGCCGGCAGGGCTTTGAGAAGCTTTCGAAGCTGGAGGATGAGGGTGGTCTTGCGCTCTGCATCCTTGGCTGGCTGTGCATTTTTCTTGGGAGCACCGGTAGAAAGGATCAGGTTGCCAATGAGCTTGTCGGTATCCAAGTTCTTCAAGGCAGCCATCGATTTCTTGACCGCGTGGTACGTGCCGTCCTGGTCGAGCAGCTCGGAGACCGCATCCAAGCGGTTATCCAACGTCTCAACGACCGTAGATGGCTGGAGAATAGTAGCCCGGAGCAAACGGGAGCCCATAGGAGTCGTGCAGCCGGCGTTGTAAAGGCCAAACAAGCTCTCACGCGACTTCGCATCCAAAATGTTGCGAACCAGCTCGAGATTGTCCACTGTCTCTTGGTCGACAAGCATCGTTCCTGAACGGTAAATTTGAGTTGTCACTCCATAAGCAGGTTCAAGCAGTTTCGGAGTCATCGACCTTCGAGAGCCACATAACGAATGTGCAAAGAGGCAGGCGGGAAGATAGTGGTCAACTTGAGCTCCAAGTAGCTGAACAAAGCAGCGCAAGCAGAGAGGGCGTAGTAGTGCGATTTTGCCTCAGCAACGTCAATTGGCTTGCTCTCGTCCTCCGCCATCAAGTGCGAGATGGCTTCCAGGCCGTTGTCTGTTCGGTATATCAATTAAGCCTCCAAGTCAGCACGACAAGCGCAAGGACTTACCAGCGTTGAAGTACTTCCTCGCAATACCGACGATTTCGCAGTCGAACGCGTCTTCTAAACAGTTGATCAAGATAGCGTCTCCGCCGACATCATTGCGTCCTGGGGCGGCCGCTCTAGAGTCGATGCTGTGGCCGTCGTCCACGTCCATGTCAAAGCGCATCCTGGCGTTGAGCGTGGATTGCGGGACCAAAATGACCTGGCAAGGGTGGGCAAACAGCGTGTGGCAAGTCTTCACATAAGTCTGCGAATCGGAGAACTGCAAGAGGCGGACAGTGTGGTGCTCCCTATCCATCAAGGCCAGGCCAACTTCGCGGTTGAGCCCACGTCCCTCGATGATGGCCGCGATCCAGGACGACTCGTCGGAAGAAGCATGAGTCGTCGCAGGCCGCTTGGTGGTGGTGGCTCCGTTGCTGCTCTCCAGGCCCATCCTTGATAAAGCTTTGGCTCGAGAAGCAGCCGTAAGAACCGAGGTGCGCGGTCTGGCAGCCCCTGAGGAGGACGCCTCCTGCCCATCCGATGTCACGTTGAAGCGGAAAACAGCCTCGTTCATCGTCGTGTGGGCTGGTCGTCAATGTGTGTATGCGTGGATCAAAGGCTAAGCTTTCTGGATGGATTGGCGTTGATGCCTCGCCGGGGCGGATGAAGAGCAAGAGGTGACAGCTCAGGCTCGCCTCTGCATGAGCGCGTCTCAACAAATGGTTCCCGTGCAGATTCAGCCGCATTCACGGAACGGTGTATAGCATGCGTGATAACGTGAATTGCCAGTCCTACATGGAGGCACTAGAGGCGACAGAACAGAACGAGAGCCCAAATGCGCCACCGGCGTGCGCAGTCTGCGATCCGCCCAACCCGGTACACCCATGCTCTTAGGAAACGACAAAGAAGGTCGCGTGTGAGTGAGTGCCAGGTCGAAGCTTGCGAGTCTGAAAGGCAGGTGGAAGTGGCGTGGGCGAGACAGACGAAGGAGCCAAAAGTCCCCAGCAGGTGTGGCCAAAATGCAAAGGATGAAAGCAGTGATCGATAGCAAGGAAAAGACGACCAAAATATGACGAAGATGTAGACGAAAGTTGATTACAAGGGCGTGGTGGAAGCCTGGCTCTGGGAGCCCTCGGCGGCTGGAGCAGTGCTTACGGAGGACCGCTTCTTCCTTTTGCGCTTCTTCTTATGTGGTACTGCTGCAGTTGTCGACGCCGTCACTGGGTTCATGGAGGCGAGAACAGAGTCGAGGAGCAAGAGTGGTGGGTCGTTTCGGCCCTTAGGTTGACCCGTCATAGGCATGTCATCTCCCGGATCATCATCGTTGCTGTATATTGGGGCGTAAGGAATCTGTCAGGATTAGAAACACACATCTCAGCGTTGTGCAGAGATTGAGGGGACGGCGACCACTGACCTTCGGCCGCTGTGGTGATCCTCTCCGACTCGGCAGATCCTCCTCCTCTGAGAACTCCTCCTCATCGAACGAAGAGTGCATGCGCTCAATCTCCCCCTCTGCGTCCTCGTTCGATTGCGGCCCGTCCAGATAAACAGGCGAAATGGACTCCTCCCGGTTCCGCTTGAGCGAGCTTTTGCTGGGCGAGCTGGGCCCGATGCCGTTGGCTGCTATTGGTGCTTTTGATGTCGAGGCAAACGGGGGCGACGCCAAGCTGGTGGCGGTGGAAGCGACCGAGGGCGTCATCTCCTCCGTCGCTGAAATTAGAGCGGACGAGTCGGCAAGCAGCGGCCTCGCCTTGAACTTTGGCGCATGCTTGGGCAGCACGGCCTTCTTAGAGATGGCCCTGGACCGGGATTCGCCTTCGTCGTCCGAGTCCCCGTCCGATTCCACCTTCGCCGGGCGCTTGACGATTGAGGAGGGCCCTGCCGCCTCCGCTGCCTTCTTCTTGGCGGCCTCCTGCTGCAGCTGCGCCCCGAACTTGTCGTTCGACGTGGATGCCTCGGGGCCTTTAGGTGGCGCTGCGCCCAAACCCAACCTGCGCCCAGTCCTTCGCATTCAAAAATTTTGTTTTGGGCAAGACCTCGCGACGCAGAGCATTCACCTCGGCAGGCGGGGCACTAGGCTTGGAGCTGGAGCAGAGCTGGTAGGGCCCTGGTAGTCGGCCGGTAGCCAGGATTGGACCAGCGCCAGGGCATTGGCGTATTCCGCGTCGAATAGAGCATGCAGCTTTACCGGGTCAAACTCGTTCGGCCGCTCCTCCTGCTCCTCTGGTGGCAGTTCAATTCGAGGCTGCTGCATATTCTCATGAGGGCCAGAGCGTGCGGAGATGTCTGAGAGAGACAAGCGGCCAAGTCGTTCACGGTACAAGATCAAGATAAACTACAGCGATCCCCTCTCATCGGGATCACGCATGATCACCAGTTGCTAAAGTCCCCAAAGCCTCCTCCTTTCCGCTTCTTCTTGGGCCCGGCGTCCACGCCTGGATCCGCCACCTCCAAGGCCGATGCGGGAGCCGAACGTTTCGCAGCCGACGAACCCGCCGACGCGAGGTACTTGCCCACGCCTCCAAGGCCCTGGGTGCTGAGCCGCTCGTCCTCCTTGGCTTGGTCGAGCTGGGTGCCGAACCAGGTCGTCCGGTCTTTGTTCCGCTCCTCCTGCTTGCGCTTCCGCGTCGCCGCGTCCGAGGTGGCGTTGGCGTCCTTCTCCAGCTT
Organism: Cystobasidiopsis lactophilus; assembly: GCA_001599975.1. Lineage (NCBI taxonomy): Eukaryota > Fungi > Basidiomycota > Agaricostilbomycetes > Agaricostilbales > Chionosphaeraceae > Cystobasidiopsis > Cystobasidiopsis lactophilus. The sequence continues at coordinate 1,472,626 of BCIO01000005.1, forward strand.
CTTGGCCAGCTTGGCTTTGTAGTCGTCGAACGGGTTCTTGAAGACGTTGGCCTCGATGATTTGGATCGGCTTTAAAGGCTTGTTGGTCGCCGGCTGGACGTTGATCTGCTCGAACCGGTCCAGTACCTCCATCCCGCCCACGATCTTGCCAAAGACCGTGTGCTTGCCGTTGAGATGCGGCGTGTCTCGGAAAGTGAGGAAGCTGTGGGCCCAAAACCGTGCAAAGTTAGCATGGTGCAGCCAACTGGAGGAGCCATTCAACCCACAATTGGCTGCCGTTCGAATTGACCCCCGAGTTGGCCATGGATAGAATGCCCCTCGCGTCGTGCTTCAAGGCGCCTCGCAAGCCATGCTCGTCCGCGAACGGCTTCCCCCACATCGACTCGCCGCCCTTGCCCGTGCCCGTCGGGTCGCCGCCTTGGATCATGAAGCCCTGGATCAAGCGGTGGAAGATGGTGTTGTCGTATTTGCCCTCTTTCGCTAGCGTCAAAAAGTTATAGCAAGTCCTGGGAGCCTGAGGGCAGGAAATGGACGTTTATTTTGAACCTGGACGTGCAAATAAGGAGGAAGCTCCAACCCACCTTATCACAGTGCAATTCCAAGTTGATGTCGCCATAATTGGTCTTAAGCTGGGCGTATCCTTTCTCCTTGATGGCGTCGTACATGAGCGCCTCTTCGTCATACAGCAGCCGCTCTGTCTTGAGCTGCAGCGGTGCGGACGTGGATGTCAATGAAGCGCCAGTGGAGCCGGTCGACAGTTTGGAAGCGTTCCAAGGGTCAGCTTTCGCCGCAGGGGCGGAAGTCGAAGAAGCGGCTTTGGAGGTGGATGCCACCGGTGCGGCTGAGGAGCCCTCGACCGCTTTAGGAGTAGTCTTGGCGGCGTGAATGGATTTGAGCAGCGAGCTGGCGCCGCCTGTCGCTTGGACATTGATGCCGGCGAGGGAGTCGGTGGAGTCAGACTCAAGAACCGGCTTGAGGTCTTCCCCTAGATGCTTGAACCGCTTCAAATCCCGCTGGTCTGGGTTATGTGGGTCTTGCAAGACGATGATGTCCTCTGTGCATCAAAGCCTCCTACCACATCAGCGCCAGCATAAGCAATGATGTGGTGGCGGGCCGCCAACGCACCTCTCGTAAATGGCTCGTCTGTGAGCAGGTCCCTCCAGAATCCCGCCTTCACATTCAACCTATCTACGCTGTCCTTGCTGAACACGTTGCCCGTCGGCTTGATGGCCACGATCGGCGTGTGATTGGTGAAGACCTTGAACGTCAATGGGTCCATGTACTCGTCTGTAAGACCCTCGCTCAAGATCAGTCTCCAGTAGCCATTGATGAAGGTAGTGAGAGCCCTGCGCACCTTGGTTGTTCTTGGCGAAATTGAGCTTGACGAGGTCGCCTGCGGAAATCTTCTCGCCAGTGACGGGGTCGACGCCGTGCTTCTTAATGTATGGGATAACATTCATGAGGTCGTAGATGATGCCCTCCTTGTTGCACACGCCAATCTCGAAGGGCTGGAGGCTGAGGGCGCAGTGCGAGAAGGGCAGGCTGGCAAAGTTGACCTGTCGCTTGGCCTTGAAGCCGGCGCTGGCAGCCGAGTGCTCGCCCCCGCCAAAGTGGCCAGCGTGCTCCGAGTGGGTGACATAGAGCTTGTCTGTCTTTTTGCCCATATCTTTGTCGGCCGGGTGGGTGTGTGGGTGCAACAGATGTTTTTCGCATTCAACGAGATTTCCCTGTTCAAAATCATGGTCAAACGCAAGCGCCAATCGCCCGTCCTCCAAGAGGCTGACAGCAACGTGGTGCTGGAGATCCCCGAGTCGCCAGAACAGCGGCCTACCAAGTTCATGAGCGTGTTCGGCTCGCCCACCTCGCTCGACTTGGAGCGCGTTGTTGATCCCGAGGTGCCCGTCTTCACGAAGGACGACATCCTCCCGCGCTTGCACAAGTTTCACGACTCGTATCCGACCAAGCAGAAGATCATCAAGCTCTACGAGACCCTCTCCGCCCTGCCGCACGCTGAACTCGACTGCCTGTCTGAGAAATTTGGCGATCTCTACACCAAGGTACCCACCGTCATCAACATTGTCGAAGATGCGACCGCGCGCCAGGATGCTAAGCTGGTGGTCAAGAAGATGATGGCTTCCGGCGGCGCCGAGACGGAGGACGTGTCCGTCAAGCAGTTCCTCGAGGGCCAAAACCACGACGTCTGGATGAAGCGTCGGGACGCTGTCAAGTTTGCCTCGCTGGAGACCATAGGCCACGAGAACGGCTCGCTCAAAGTGTTGAAGGGGACGCAAGAGCTCGAGGACTTTCACATCAAGAACGGCTTGGTCGGGTGTCAGTGGCTTCGTCTCCCACGACGCGACTTTTCGCTGATCTCTTGCATTCAGGGCCCAAGCAATACTCCACCTATGCTTCTCCTGCTGGCGGCTTTACGTCGGAGCACATGGACAACGAGCTGTTGGGCTATGTCTTGCATCAGGCCTACGGCCACAAAATGTCCGTTGGAAACTTTGTCCCCTGTTCCTCGCAAGCTGACCTCATTGGGACACAGTTGGATTTCAGTGCCTGCTACTCCGCACAACTATCGCTGCTATGTCGAATCGAAAGAGGAGGAGACGACCGACCAATACGTTGAGCGCTGGACCACATACGACGACCTGCACGTCACGCTCTTGAAACCCGGCCACACCTACCTCATGCCTCCAGGTGAGCACTCTCTGTTTGGCACGCGGTCTTTTGGAGGGCTGATAAGGGCGCCCTAGGCACGCTGCACATGGTCATCTCCCTCGAAGACTCGGCCGTGTCCGGTTGGCCCGTCTACCGCCCAACGAAAGCCAGCCACAACAGAGATAAAGTGGACGAGCTCATGGATAGGCTCACGGACGACGACTTGGACGACGAAGTCGAAAGGCGTAAGTCTTGCCTGAAACCTCAAAGAGCAGAGCGGCTCATCTCGCATTTTCTTCCACCCAGCGAAATTGCTCAAGGCCACGGCCTGGCTGACGAAGCTCACCAAGCAAAGGAGCGTGAACGGCGACAAGGGCTACTTGGGCGAGGAGAGCGCTTACCAGCAGTGCGCCGAGCTGTTCGAAATGTTGGCGGAAAGGCTGAAGGACTCTTGACCTTCTCTCGTTCTGTTTGAATTGCCACGTCCTGTACATGTTTTGCATCACGTCGATGAGTCTCTTCAAAACTGCTGTGCGACTTTCATGGGGACGTCGGAGTCCGCGCGTGAATTGAGACCGCGGAGTCGATCCCGCGGGTTCACTGGTGTCGCTGGTCCGCCTGGCTTACAGAGTCTCTGTTGACCACGTTCTGCTGCATCAAACCTTCAGAATGTCTAAAATCCCTGATCTCCTCGCTCAGCGGAGCACAGAAATGGCCAGGTTCTTGGAGGCACCCAACAAGGTCGACTTCATTCGGCTCATGGACCAGTCTCCAACCTGGAATCGTTACTACTTGATAGCCGTATCCTTGCTTCTGAAAGACGATTTCGCTATCGACGACGTCTTGAACCTCTTGCACAAGCTGGACGCTGTTGCTCATGCCGCAGCTCAAAACCTGGGTCCAGCGCTTCAGAACACCGGCCTCTACTGCAACGAGGCAATGGTCAAGAAGTACATGCTGCCTGATGAGCAGAGTGGCGAACTGCGTGGCCTGGGCAGCGGTATCCTACCCGTAGTACCGGCCTCATCCGTCTACCTGTATCTCCCTTGCGTCGCAATCGACCGAAGAACCGAGATGATGCACTTGGCTCTTCATAGGCCTTTGCTCTTTGACAAACTGCTAGAAGAGGCTTTCATAATTGGTGGTGCGTTCGTCAGAGCCACAGTACGTTTGGCTCCTTTTGGCCCGTTTCGTATCCAGGATCACGTCAATGGGGAAAACAGAGGTTATCCACGTTCGGATCGTTGGCTTCGAAGGCAGCCAAGAATATCGCGAAGGTCAGATCTTTTCCCGTCCACAGGATGTGTTCGCGCTCATGCCTTGTGCAGATCATCAGCATTCGCCACCTCGACTTGGAGTTGGTTGTATTCCCGGTTGACGAGGCGACGAAGAAACGACAGTACAGTTTAAGGTTGTCCGACGTTGTAGATTTGAAGTCCGGCCACCAGCAGCTCAGGGAAGGCAAGACACTCCGTGAGCTGAAAGAAGCTATTGACTTGTGGGAAAAGGTCAAGCATAAGGTAAGCTGCAAGGCGAGTGACTACTGTGATAGGCTCATCACAGACCGTTTCAAGTTCGACATCTCGCTGGAAGGCCCTCTAGCCGAACTGAAAGCCCTACTGGAGAGCATCTGTGCAAAATCCCCTCACTCTGACCAGGAGAAAGCTATCACAGGCGTGGCTGTGAGATCTGATATTGTCAGTGATCGCCTGTGACCACCTGCATCTATCTATTGAATTTCTGACAACATGGCCAGGACTTCCAAAAGAACAAATGGAGCTTACTGGCCCGAGTACGCTTCTTAAACCTTTTAACGAGTCCTTCTCTTCACACTAATACCCGATTCAAAGACCTTGGAGTACTTCCACGAGCTGCGGGAGCTTCTTGGAGACGGTTTGGGCGCCTTGGTCTTTCTGGAAGGCAACATCGAAAGTGGCCGACAGGCTAAGCTGCAGCAAAAGCGACGAGATCAGGTGAAAGACAAGAGGAAAAAGGCCGAATCTGCAGGTGCTTTGGACGGCAAGGAAGTAGCCCGCCAACATCATGGATGGCTTTGTCTTGTCGAAGAAGAGCTTCAACAAGTCCACGAAAAGCTTCATGTGCGCGCATCCACTCGTCGAGTTTAGTATTGTAGTAACAATTCAATCAGACGGATGAGGCTACCATTGAATATCCTGCTGTGGGTTGGACGAGTCCTTGGATGCCTTGACCAGGCTCAAAACGAGACCTCAGATTGTCAAACACCGCAACATGAACTTTACCGTGGAGAAGTTGGACGCAACCACTTTGGGGCCTGAAAAGCACCCGCGCTTCAAGGCCACAGCACAGCACAAAGTTGCGGACCTCGAAGCCACCATCAAAACTCTGCAGGAAGAAGAAGAGCAGAAGGTTTCTCTGTCACGAGCGCTAGCAGAGCGAAACCTCATCGTGAGCACGTTGCTTCAAAGAAAGGCGAACGGGCATAAGAGCACCAAGCAGGCCCGAGGATTCACCATAGAACAGGCGCGAGACGCAACTAACCTCGGCAAAGAAATCAACGACAACACCAACATCATTTACCACCACGGAATGGTCTACAACATGGCAGACAATTCGCCAAGGGGCGGGGCGGACAATCTCAGGGCTTCCCGCAAGAAATGGTTCTGGGAGCCTCTCGAGAATCCGGACCTGGTCAAGCTTTCTCTTGCCTAGCTTCTCCTTCAGGACTTATTTCTTTTTCTTGCTTTCAATACCTCATTGCCTTCATCCGTTCAAATTTTGCTCTGCGAGTCTGAGCGGCCCTTGGTGGCAAACGGAGTTTGCTCGCCCGACCTTGTATTTTCGTTGGTCACCTTTGGAGCATAGCGACATATTCAAAAACCAAAGTTGAGAGGTTGAGAGCTGGTTGAGACGTCGAGAGGCGACCAAGATTGCAAAGGCGCCAGGCAGTGGTCGAGCGGGCCGACTTCAAATCTTCTTCAACCTCGGCTGCCACGCCCAAAGCTCCCTCGGTTCATATTAAATATTCACTGCTACCTGCCTCGTACTTCTGCGCCTTACGCCTAAATGCTTTACAGACCTCGTTGCCTTGAAGTTCGAGCGTCCGAATAAGTGTGAAAGAAAACGCACTTGCCAATCCGTGCAGCCCGTCTGCGGCCGGCCTGCCTGCCCAACGGCACATCTGATCTACTGTCTACTTCTGCATCACCTCGAAGGCCCTAACGCGTCGTCGAGCTGGGGGTGTGGAAATCACTTTACGCGCCGGGCCCGAGCTGCACCGGGCCCTGCGCCTGCCACGATCCCAGGTCGCGGTTATTACATGCGTCCTTACAATGATTCGGTTGTGGGCGCCATCGGCTACAGCGGGCCTGCCTCGACACCCTCAGCAGAACGCGCTTCATTATTGGTTCGCGCCCCGTTTTGTCTCGGAGAGGAGGGGCTCGAAGCGTCAACGAATAGGAAAGAGAGGCTTGGCGCGTTCATTTGGCTACTCAGCGTGTTGCATTCCGTTCAAATGATTCAAAGCGACGATCCTGGCCTTCGTTAGTGCACCTTGAAGGATCGGCAGGCGGCGGTGCTTCCCTTTGGCCTTTTATAGCGCCCCACGCTCTTTCATCTGCAACAGCGACAACACCATGTCAAAGGTCCAATTGCTGCTGCTGAGCGCCATCACCTTGGCCAACATCAACCGAGCAAAGGCGGCGAGTTGCACATTGCCCGACCAGGCCTGGCTCTCGTATCCCTCGGGCCACACGCCGTGCGCAGTCTACGACACCATGGTCGCTCATTGCTCCAGCCCTGGTCTTTCAGACCTCGCTCCTGGCGCGGAGTACCCGATCTTGGATGCCTCCACTGCCAACGACTGCACTTGCTCTGTAGCAGGCTATATGCTAATGGCGGCCTGCAGTTTGTCGGTTGTTCACTCTTACGTTCAGACCACCGGACACTGAAAGGCTAGATTAGCTGTCAAGGGCGTGGGTATCCCAGTGAGCCCGCACTCTTCAATCTTAAGTGTTCCGCTCACCCCCGTTTCGTCAGAGATTTCCCCCTACAAGGGTAACCTGTCAGTCTGCGCCATAAGCCCGTGAGTGCAGCTACTTTCACATGCGCAGCGAGCGAATCGACTAAAGGTGTCTCAGCGGCTCTGTCAACTCGACCTTTGGCGAGTACCAGCTTCCAGTTTTCAGCGAGAATCTGGAAGCAGTGAACGGATCGTCAGTCACATCTTAATCTCGTATCTCATACGGACGCCATCTCACAATGACAACAAGCGATCTGTTCTACCCTCACGAAGCCTATATTCTGGCAGTCGACGCCGGAGCTCCAACCTCGAATTCAAGTCTAGTAACTGATCCTGATGGAGCGAGCGGCGGAGGCTCAGGCGGCTCCAACGGAGGCGGCGTCTCAGGTGGTGGCAGCAGCAGTGGCGGTGGTTCTGGCGGCCTGAGCGGCGGGGTGATTGGCGGCATTGCCGTAGGATCAACCGCGTTTGTTGCTCTCTGCGGTGCCCTGGCTGCTTTTTTCAACTGGCTGGCCAAGAAAAACGATCGGTCATTTACTCGACAAGTAAAGTTGCGCCGTTTCTGCTCTCGCGGCCGCTCCTCATCTCTTGTTGAGCTTCGCAGGTCGGTGTCATGTTCTGCTGTGTTTCAGACCGCCGGTCCAGCAATGGCAACCTAAACAGCAACAACCAGAACAGCAACAACCTTAACAGTGGCAACCTGAACAGTGGCAACCTGAACAGTCGCATCCATTCGGTCTTAAATTCCCACAACATCATCAACAACAACTACTATCCTCCTGGCTCTAATGCAGCTCACAACGTCTAAATCGCCCGCCGGCCCCTTAAATATTCGCCATACTGTAACACTTGTCTCCAATTGACTCGCCGAGCTTCCTGTATAGGGTTTCAATCTTGCAACGCCGCCCGCCTCGTTGCGCCTTTTGAGTTTTCCATTGCTGATCTGTGGTCTTTGGCGAGTGTTTCCATGCATGTGATGACTAGCAGTCGTTTGACCCCTCTCGGTGGTCATCCAACCGGATGCTTTGCTCCTTGACGCTGACGTTATGTTTCTTGCTTTCGTGGCAATAGCCTTACGAGTGAAACCATTCCGGGAAGGAGTGAAGCGAGGGAGCCACCATGAGTGGCTGGGCTCATGTGTGGCGGCGGGAAAGGCGAACGGAAGACCTTTCAATCTTCCCTCCCGGCTTCAATCCTTTAGTTACACGGTGCAATGTGTGTGTAACTGCTTACCTTTGCCTTGGTCGAAATTCGAATGCCTTTGGCCTGCCCTTTCTCACACCGTTACCGCGATTTACTTTGCCTCTCTCGGAGCTTGCCATTATTGGATCAATGCGGGCTCCTCTATTATAACAGCAGAGTGCTGTTCGCGTCGAGACTCGTTCGGAACCGCATCCAACTCGCCAACGCTATTTCAAGCTCGCGGGCTTGGCGAAGATCGATCGCGCTGAATCTCGACCCAGGATCTGCAGGAACTGTCTTTCCTTTGGTTGGCTGGCTTCTCTTTCTACAACAACGGTACGAGCATGCAGAGGGTGTTGCTGGCGAGTGCAATCAGTCTGGCCAGCGTCTGCGGAGCGCTGGCGGCCACCTGCACGGCTTCCAACGAGGAGTGGCTGTCTTATCCTTCCGGCAACAGGTGCGCCCCAACTGTCCTTCTCTTGTTAATTTTGTGTCCGACCCTTGTTGCAGTCCTTGTGCGGTGTACGACACGCTGGTCGGCCACTGCGACAGCAGCCCTGGGCTCTCCCAGCTCGCTGCCGGCGCACAGTACCCTGTTTTGACCGCTTCGACGGCCAACGACTGCACTTGTTCGGTGGCAGCCTACATGTTACTAGCGGCATGTTCTTAGTACGTTGTCTGCTCGAGCCATGGGCTCGATCAAGCTGACAAACAGTGCAGCTGCCAAGGACAGGGCTACCCCGGTGCGTCTCTCTGCCCTTCACATCGTCGTATCGATATGGGCTGATTCCCTGGTCTGAATAGGCATCTCCGACTACAAGGGTAACCTTCAAGTCTGCGCGACGAGCCTGTGAGCGCCTCTCGTTCAGGCACAGGCCGACACCGACCTGAGAGTCCTGCTGCAGCCAAGATGTCAACGCGACCTACGGCCAGAACCAACTGCCAGAGTGGAGTCAGGACTTCACAGCAATTAATGGATCGTGTGTTGCCTGCTTTTCTCTTGGAGGACTAGAACGAGCGCTAAGCCGACGATACGGGAACAGTGATCTCTTTAACCCCACTTCGGCCTATTACTTGGCCATTCACTCTGGAGCGCAGCCTACTTCTGAAGTGGGATCCACCAGCTCGACCACCACCGCAGCTCCAGGAGGCTCTACATCCACCAGCGCTTCCGCCACCTCCTCTTCCGCATCGTCGACTCCCGGGGGCGCTTCTCCTAATGGTGGAGGAGGTGGAGGGGGCCTCAGCGGTGGCGCAATAGGAGGACTGACGTCTGGTATAATCGTCGCCCTCATCGGCCTGGCTTCTGCCATCATCCGATATCTGGCATCCAGGAACCAGCGGTCTTTCACGCAGCAGGTGCGCTCTCACGCTCTCTGCACCTTTTGAGACTGTGCTGACTAGGAATTTTATCCCCTGCGACTAGTTCAAGTACACGTTTTGCTGCAACACCACCAGGGTACACCACAGCAGCGGCAACACCAACACCGCCACAACCACCGAAATCCACCATCACCACCACTACCCTGCGGCTGTTCCTGTTCTTGACCAGACTGGCACCACTGTACAGACACCCGTCGATGATAAGGTGCCGCCACCCTATAACAATGTGTGATTGTGTGTGAGACTTCTTTTGGGATGTTGGGTCGCTTGGGCATAGTCTCTCGTTTTGCAGTTGCATGGGCACTCTTGATTTGGGCTCTCAAATCCTCGTTAATCTCCCACTGGTTGGAAGTATTCAGCGCGTCTTATGACGCGCCAAGGCCACGGCGGACCCATTTAGTTCGCGCAGGATGGTGTAATCGAAGAACATGGTGTTCTGTGCTCTTGCTCTTGAACTACGAGCTCCTACTACTCTTCTCGACCAACCAAAGCAAAAATGGCACAGTGGCAATCCTTCAAAAGGCGAGCTTTGCCCTCTCTAGCGCGCCTGCTGCTTCACTCTGACCGAAACCGAGAACAGCGGCGCTGAGCTTCCTCGTACGTGTCTTGCGGGGCCGTCCGCCTTCTCTGCCTCATGATGCTTGCTGTAGCCAATGCCATCAAGAGCGGCTACGAGAAGGTGGGACAAGAGCGTCATGGATTCGCTTGAACTTTGCTAAACGTGCTCTCCAGGGCGGCGAAGTCCTCTACATTGCTCGCGGTCACCACGAAGGCTCTGCCCACCCTGGAAAGTTTGGAGAGACCACAGGCAGAGGCGTTCTCTTTCCCTATGGTAGGAGATGGTTCTTGGAGCACCGCTGATATGTCGCGACTTCTAACTCGACCTAATGTCCGCGCAGGCGGAAAGGAGGAGTACAGCGGATCCTACGATCTCTTGCTCGGCGACGAGAACTCTGTCAAGTGGTCAGTCTTCTCGCCTTGTGGTGTGCCGACGTCACGCTCATAGAGGTCGATGCTTGAAGGATCGATGTCAACGGTGTCGCCGATTTCCAGGGCGCCACTCCCGTCGACGGAGGCAAGGATGCTGACGGCACCCCTCTCTACGTCATCCAAGGTAAGAGCTGCAGGATGCTGTGCTAGCCTGGAAGATGACGCTGATGGTCGCTTTCGCTCAGCTCCCTGGGAGGGCGCTCTCTTGCCCGGCAAAGTCCGCCAGGGAGCCGACAAGGCTTCTGTCGGATACGGAGGTGGGAGAACACGCTTGACCATGGGAGCGACTCGAGGCTCATTTGAAGCAACAGGCAAGGAGTGGCCTTTCCCCAGCTACAAGGGTAAGGCTGTCCTTTCTTTCGGATGCATCGGCATTGAGGAATGCTGAATGGTTTCTTACAGTCCTCGTCCACGCCTGAAATGGCTCACAAAGAGCGCGTGGCCCAACAAGCATTTGCATGAATCCCACACATGGCATTTTCCAAAACCAACGACGGTCCAAAAAGGGCCTCTCATGAAATTCGAACCATACGAGAGCAAAGAGCTCTCTTCTTGAACTGTAGCCTTGCACTCCGAGACCAGAAGTTCGAAGGTGGTGGCGTCAGACCGCCCGGCCGGAGGCTGGGGAAAGCTCTCTGTTCCCACCCATGATGCCGCTTCGACTGCTTGTGTTGAGGTTGTACGAGTAGTTGATGCGCCTCTACGCTGGTCCTCCCACACCCCAGACTCGCAGCGACACAAGCAGCCTGAGATTGCCAACTTGCAACGCCCCTTTCCGCTCTTCTGCGGCTCGTTTTGATTGTGTCGACTGAAAGCCGCCTCGAGACTCGACGCTGCCGTTCAAATGTCGCTCTTCATTGCTTGCCTTTCAGAACTCCTGCTGTCCCCTTTCTCCCAGTCTCAGATGCCCCCTTCTTCTGTCTCTGTATCTGTGGATCTCTTTTAATCTTGCTCAACCAGCATCTAGGAGTGAGAGCAGTGGGAGATGAGCGATTCTGCGATTCAGTGGATCAAACACAGGTGAGCTTGGGGCTCCCCTCAGGCTCAGGTCCAAGTGATCCTAATGTGATCGTCGGATTGAATGACAGGCCAGGCCAACCGTTTCCACTGTGCGTCCTGACCTCCTGGGGGCACCTTTCGCAGCCTTGTCCTAATAGCTTCCGGACGGTCCTTCGCGCAGCTCTTGCGTCGTGGGCGGCATCAGCCATGTATGGCTCTCTTCACTGGTGTTCTACCTTCTTTTGGCTAACAATCTGGGTTGGACTCACTCATACAGACGGGCGAGAGTCTCTACATGGGTCGAGGAAAGCACTTGAACGGATGCATGTATCCCGGCAGCTTTCGCTCGCTGGTGGGCACGGTGCGCTCGAGGCCCCGACTCCACCACTGTGGTTTGATCGAGCCGCATCGACTCTATTCAGGGCCTCCAGTTCGTTTGGAACGGTGCTGAGGTCACGACCGACTCTTATGAGTTACTGGCCGTTGCAGTTGAAAACCGCGCCGCCATCAGGTGGTGAGCTGGGTTCTCTTCCTTATCCATGATCAAACTGAGGCCTAGCGGATGGACTTTGCATAGGGTTGATGTCGACACTTTCTACTTCAGCAGCGCCGTGCCCGTGGATGGCGGCAAGGACGAAAAAGACGGCGCGCTGTACATAGCTCAGGTCTCCTTCGAGGGCGCTTTTCTGTGAGTTGGCTTTCACCATGCCATCCATGGGAGGCCACCACAAACTTGAGAGCACGCCTCACAGGATTGGCAAGGTCACCGCTGGCGACAACAAAGCTGTCTTTTGCGACAAGTCTGGTCAGTGACTGCACTTTACCCGTGAGGCGCTCGTCCTAAGCTCCCGCCCCTTTCTGACAGGCAATGTGAAAACCGCTACCAGCAATTTCAAAATCCTTTGTCTTGCTGAAAAGAAAGAGGGAGCGAAATGATGGTGGCGAAACAAGGTGAGCTTTGACTCCCTGCCTTTGAGACTCGGGACCTGGACTCAGAAGCGGCAGCCAAACCCGCAGCTTTGACCGTCTCCGTCACTGTGCTTGATGTGCGAGCTTTGGCCCGGTGGCGAATCAGGTGTCGGCGGTCTCCCTTGATGAGCGTAGAAGCCAGCCTACCCCCTTGCCTTCCGACTGTCCACAGCTTGATCTTCTCTACTCCCCCTAGACTCTGAATGAAATCCAAAAGTACAAGTGTTTGAGCTTGGCATTCAACTGGCATTCAAAACTCGCGCCTGCGTGCATCTGCGGGCGAGCTCTTGACCGCGCTCAACGATGCTGCTCCCGTCCGGCTTGCTGCTCTTAACGCTCTCCTCTGCCCTCGGGGCCACCTTGTCAGGCTCCCTGGCCGGCGTCGGCTTGAGCAACGACATCTCTATCCTGCTCAATGGCAAGCGGGCAGCTCTAATCAACCCTTCCGGCCAATTCACGCTCGCCCTCGCGCCCGAGGAATCCTACATCTTGACCGTGGACAGCAAGAGCCATGAGTTCCCGTCTTACACCGTGCAGCAACAGGCGGCAGGCCAGGTGGAAGTCAAGCCCTTCGCACTTGGGCGGATCCCATCGGGCAGCACGCCGGCGTTGGCTCTGCCGCTTAAGATTGCGCCGCTGGGAGCAAAGCAATACGTGGACCCCGTTGTGCCCTTCTCCATCGTCGGCATGGTCAAGGGCAACCCGCTCATCCTGCTCATGGTGCGTGGCGCTGCTCCCTTCATTCCGTGCGCTCTCCAGGCTGAATGGGTTCGGCGCACACTCACAGGGAGGAGGCGCCGTCATGCTGTTCTTGATGCCTAAATTGATGAACGCCATCGACCCGGAAGCTATGCGAGAAGTACAGGTGAGCTTGGCTCCTTGACCTTAGCCCAATCAATGGAGCTAAATCGGCCGCCGTCTTTACAGGAACAACAAGCGTGAGCCTTGCCTCTCCAATATGCTTTTACATTTACTTAACATAGCCTGGCTATGGCCTCACAGGAGCATGCACAAGTCAATGCAATCAGGCTTGGACATTGCAGGCGGCCTCTCCAACTTTCTCGCCGGTGGCAGCTCAACCGCGGGATCTGGGGGCGCTGCAGCAGGAGAGGGTGCATCTCAACCGAAGGGGTCATCATCGGGGTACGGCCAGCAAATTAGAAAGCGGAAGTCCTGAATGAAATTGCATCGGAAGACTCGACTTGTACAAAACGTCTTGTTGCCTGACAAATTTGGGGCAAGTGAGAGTGTGGTTTGAAATGCATTGTGTATGAATCCATGTGAGAAAGCATCAAGCCTCGGACGGCTCTTCCTGCTTGACCTTCTTGTTCGCCCCTGCGTCCTCCTCGTCCTCGCTTGCCGGCCTCTTGGACCTTGGCGTAGAAGCCGCCCCCGCTTGTTCTCCTCCCATGTCTCCATCGACTCCTAGGAGCCCAGCTTGAGCAGCAGGCGCAGCAGGCTCTGGTGGATCTTCCATGGGCTCCCGTTCGGGCTCGGGAGGGTCTTCCATCGGATCGCGCTCTGGTTCTGGTGGGTCTGACAGGGCTGGAGCAGCTTCCTCCTCGACAGCTGTGTCAGCCTCAAGCAGAGGTGGCAAATCTTCAGCAGTCGGCTTGGCCTCTTCCTCCTCAAGCCCAAAGGTGATATCCGGTTCGGCAGCCGCGGTGACTTCGGGAACTGGCGTAGGGGTTGGTTCGGGGGTAGGTTGAAGCTCTTCGATCGTCGCTCCGCCGTAGGGCTCTTCCACCTCCATCGGCGTGGACGGGTCGTCTTCGTCTTTGGCCAGCTTGGCCGCTTTCCGGGACTTGCTCATTTCGGCGTAACATGTAGCGTGATAAATCTGTTCGCACGAATCTTCCCAATCAGCCGTGTAAAAGTGATTAGAGATGGGCAAAGGAACGAACCGTATTGTCAACTTTGCGCGCGTCCAGCCAGACCCAGCGCTCGTTCTCCTCGTCCCACTCTTGCTTGAAGGCCTCTTTGCAAATCGGGCACGGCTTGGCCGCTTTGCTGGTTTGCGTCGGCGCGACCACCTTGGACTTGGCGATCTCCACCATGTCCTCGGACGGGTCAATTTCTTCCACTTTGATCGCGTCTTCCGAAGGTGGTTTGATCCAGTCCTGTTTGTCGAAGAACTCTAAGCACACATCCTTATCAGAGTGCTAATAAGGGACGACAAACCTCAGCAAGGGCAAACCAAGACCTCGATTGAGCCCTCAAAGAACCAGCCAGGCGGTTGTTGGTTCTGAAGTGCCGGTCCAAGTGCTGCTTGAGAACGCGGCGGTGGCGGGGCGTGTCCAACCAGCGAGCGGAGCACTGGGTGCATTGTAGGGAGAGGTCGTCGTACAACAGTTGAAACCGAGCTTTCGTCCCTTTCGCTCTGTAGCCATGAAAAAAGACGGGATCAGCATCTTGTCCAAAGACTGATATAGTAGATGCAATGGTTACCGATTGATCTCGTTGGTGGACAGCCCAAACTTTTCCTTCGCCTTGTCGAACCCTTCGAACAGCTTGGCCTCGTACTCTTGCTCCCGGTCCTCCTGCTCCCGTTTGTCCGCCCCAAAAACCTGGCCCAGCTGAGCTAACAAGTTGGGATCCAAAGACTGCAGCACGTTGGCTGCCGCTTCCAAATCAAGCTCCGGCAATGACCCGCCTTGAGCGAGCTGGTGCGAAGAGGGAAGGGTAGAAGTGGAGGCTACTGGGGCTGCCGAGAGCAAATGACCCAAAGTGTCGGGGTCCAACGCAGCAAGCAAGCCCTCCACGCCACCAGGACCTTCAGCACCACCACCAAAATTGGAACCGGCAGGGGCGGGCAAAGCGAGGCGGGCAAACGGAGGAGGGGAGGGAGGCAAAGGAGCCGCGGGAGTAAGGCGGGGCAGCTCGACCCGGATCTGGTAGACTTGCTCGGAAGTCACGCCTGAAGTGGTGACCAACTCCTCCAGCTTTCAACGCGGAAAAGCAAGAACAAAAGCCAAGAGAAAGTCAATTTCAAGTTTCTTTGGCCAGCACATAGAAAGGAGAGGAGGACAACAAGAGACCAAGGTCCGAATGAGAAGGGGCAGGAAACTAACCTTTTGCAGAGCCTCAATGGCGACGTGGTTGTTGGTGTCCATGGGGTCCTGGTAAGCCTGGGTTCTTCTGAGGTCGAGGACGCGGCGAATGTCCTGCGCCACAGCGGCCGACTCTTCCGGTGAGGCCAGAGACGGGCGCTGGAGCGAGGCCTGGACATAGTGCGGCACGTCGACGATGCCCCGGCCTCCGCCGCCAATGCCACCTCCACGCCCGCCTCGACCAAACAGGGCCTCTTCCAAAGCCGTTTGGAGCCGGTTGTTGTTATTCGGGTACAGGGGGGTGGCGTTAGGGCCACCGGTGCGCCAGGTTCCGAGGAGTTCTTCCATCTTGACCTGGGTCTGGACGTCCACTTCCCGGTAGGCGGTCAAAAAGGTGCGCTCGAGGAAGCGGGAGAACAGGCCGACGTAGGGCTGGCCCAAGTTTTTGGCGATCGAGTCGAGCAAGTACAGGGCTGGCAGCTTGGAATGTGGCGCGCACTGTGCGTCCCAGGGGAGAGACCTATATCAGCGACTGCGGTGACTTGATGAATGTATAAGGCACAACGCACGTATTTGATGTGCCGCTCGAGCTCGTCGGCCACGATGCCAGCCATGCGCAGCGAGTAGTCGGCCGCCAACTTGGTCAGGTCCTCGATGATCTGGCGCGAGTTGTGCGTGAGCTGCTGCAGGGCGCTCTGGAAGTACGGCCTGAACACATTGGGGTCGTTGAAGTTGTAGGCCGGCGCCTGCTGCACAACGGGCGGGGGCGGGTAGTACTGCTGCTGTGGGTACGAGCCATAGAAATGTTGTGCCATTGCTCTCGAGAGACTACGGCTCGCTCGCGTGTTTACAGCGCCCCGTGTGCTCTGCCTCTCGCTTCTGTCTCTGCGCGGTCTGATGGGCGTCCGGGTCCAAGAAGCGAATCCTCGAAGCCGTTCTGGTTTTTTTTTCCCTCGGCTCATGGGAGGGTAGCCTTCTCACTGATCGTGATGCGCTCCAGCTCTTAGAGATCGTAGCTGAGTAAGATAATTGCGTTCTAGTCACGAGCAAACATTCAAATTGCAAAATTCGATGGTGGCGCTCTGTCGCCACCGTCTCCGTCAGACTCGCAGGTGTATACAGGAGGAGGCACGGATGCAGGCGTGGATGGGTCCTTCATGTAGGAGGGCGGGCGGTCGATGCAGAGGAAGTCTATCTGTGATCACATCAGCAGAAATATGCTGGACTGGCGAACCACTTGCTTTGAGCCACTCAAGGGCAGACCACCCCAGCGCTTCGGGGACCTCTATGATAAGGCCCAATCTCACTAGTATCTTGTGCCGGGGATGCCTAAGTCAGCGCATGATGGGAACAGCTTTCACTAAGGGTCGGTGTTGGTCGTCGCAAAACTAGAACATTCGAAGCCAAGCTTGAGAACACTTCTAGCTGCTACTCGTATGAGAGTGGACTGACCAATGTGAACTTCCTATCTTTGGTTTTCTGTGCGTGCAAGATGCCGAAGATGGCCAAGTTCCAAGCCCGAGCCTGGAGCGAAATATTGCATCAAAATGTCAGTGCATCAAAGTGTCAGGCAGCATTTGAAATATGGGGCTGCCGCGAACCTTGCACGCTTCATAGTATGCTTCGTCCGTCTGGCATTCGAGCGCATGAGCCTCGGTAATTTTCGAATCCTTGTCGGCCGCCGCCTTTAAAGCCTCCACGTCTTTACGCGAGATAAAATATTGGCCAACAAAGAAGCCGTCCATATCTGCGTCGTACAAGGCTTTGTTGGAGGGCACCATTCTGGTGGCCGTCGGAGGTTGAGACAAGAGATGGCAAAGTTCAGTAACGGTCGAGTGGAGAAGATCGAGCTCGATGCTTGTGGTTAACCGCAAAGCCGGACATTGATACGACACTAGTGCTTGAATGCAGAGGTGGAGGGCAAGGGATTAGAAGCGCTCAAATTGCAGAGCCAAACTGCACTCTGTGTCCGTCTTCGTCAAGCGAACAATTGGATTCGTAAGGCGGGACAACCGTGTTCGGTTGCCACTTTAGGACACTGGAGGGTGGGTTTGGTCGATGCGCAAGAAGTCCGACTGTAGCAAACTCTCTCAAGGTCGGCGTGGCGGACCAACGATGGGCAGACTACTCACTTCCCGCCATCTTTGGACATCACGGTCAAATGCTTCGGGCACAACTTCGAGGCGGCACAGCGTCTCGAACCTCTCCTGCCGAGGGTTCCAAAGGCATTGCTTGACGGGGACGGCTTTGAGGACCGGTTGAAAAAGCTGGGAGTCGAGAGCCTAACACCCAAATCAGGTCAATGCAGGATCTCGGGTGGGGTCTTGTGGATGACCAACCAAGAAAGACGGTCCGTCTTCTTTCTTTTGAGCGTGCAGGACGGAGTAAACCGCCTTCTGCCAAGCCCGGGCCTGAAGCGAGCCCTGCTTCAGCCCAGGTTTTCGCGTCTGAAACGAAGCAGCGTGCGCACCTTGCACGCTTCCCAGTAGGCCTCGTCCGTTAGGCACTCTAGCGCCCGAGCCTCCGCAACATCGAGATCCCTGTCCGCGGTCGCATAGAGCGCTTTCACCTCCTCGCGCGGGATCAGGTAGTTGTTGATGAAGAACCCGTCCAGATCCTCATCGTATGTGACTTTGGTCAAAGCAATGCGCATTCTGTGCAAGGTCGAGGTTCGATGCAACTTTGAAGTGGCAAATTCTGGAACAATGGCAGAGTGGAGAAGCTCGTGCCTGGTGCTTGTGGTCACTTCAAATCACATTGATCTTCAGAAGCAGACGTCGAGGGCGATATTTGAAATGAGCAAGGACGAGAGCGCGGAGGCCTGGCATTGGCCGAATGAGGGCTATCCATGTCGACGGACGGTCTCGGTCTGGCTCGAAGCCCGTGATGTACATGACTCGATCAGTCCTCTTTAAGGTTCCGCGGCCGTTCGAGCTTAAGCTGGGCAAGGCAAGACAAGCGCGCCGTGGTGAGCCTGAGCGTCTGAAGTTGAAGCCGCCGCCACCCGATAGTGTCGCCTTTCAGATGCCACGCCGACCTCAACTGGATCTGACGATCATGCTCAAGCAACGTCGTTGCGGGTCGAGAAAGCGGGAGTGCTTTTGGCAGGAGACCCCGTGATTATGCCACAAGTTGGCCGCGAAATGAGAGCCAAACCCAAGTTGGCGGGCGCAGGTTTTGCGCGGGTCTCTTCTCGTTCGCCATCTCTCGTTGCTCAGCCGACGTCAAATAGCCAACCTTCCTCAAAAGTAGCTGCAAGAGATGAAGGCCATTTCAACAGACGAGACGCTGGACATCCCCGAGGGCGTCGAGGTGGTGATCAAGTCCCGCAAGATCACTGTCACCGGCCCGCGAGGCACGCTGCACAAGGCCGTCCAGCACATCAACATGGACATCCGCGTCATTAAGTCCGCCAAGGGCTCCAAAGTCAAGTTCATCGTCTGGCACGGCATCCGAAAGCACAACGCCTGCTTGAGGACCGTCAAGTCCTTGATCGAGAACATGATCATCGGTGTCACCAAGGGCTTCCTCTACAAGGTCCGTGGCTGCTGCTTGACCCTAGCTTGGTGTGTCACGGAGCTAAGGAGGGTCGGCTAAAACAGATGCGAGCTGTCTATGCGCATTTCCCCATCAACGTACGCTAGCCTCTTACGCCCTATCAAACTTGCAACAGATATTGATGGGCGAGGTGGTTTGTACAGGTCATCATTGGCGACGACAAGAAGTCGGTCGAGATCCGCAACTTTTTGGGCGAAAAGGTTTGTGGCCGGCCTTCGCTCCATCAGTCTTCGCAGGCTGATAGGCGAGGTGCCTCTCCAAACAGCTCGCACGCAACGTGCCCATGCTCTCGGGCGTCGAGGTGTCAGAGTCAAAAGCCCAAAAGGACCAGATCATCATCCGTGCGTTTCGCTCTTCAGTTCATCAACTGTTCGAAGCAAGCAGCTGATCGAGTTGGTGACTCATCACAGAGGGCAACGACATTGAGACCGTCTCCCAGTCAGCGGCCGACATCCACACCGCCTGCTTGGTCCGCAACAAAGGTGAGCTTCGAGATCTTCCTGCATTCTTCATTATAGAATGCCCATCTCATCTCATCTCGCAGATATCCGCAAGGTTCGTTTGCTATGGCCCCACTTTGATCTGTGATCTGGACTGATCTTTTGCCATTGTGATGACGAACAGTTCTTGGATGGCCTATACGGTAAGGGCGACCCCTTCAAATGAGCCTTCAACTCAGATTGCTCATGTTGCTGTCATATCACAGTCGAGGAGAAGACCAACATCGAGACCGAGTAAACTTGGAGGTAGAGGAGACATTGGGCGTTCCTTCTTCGAGTTTGGTTTTTTTGCATTGAGCGGGCTTGCACGCGTGTTTTTCTCCTTAATACCTCTACCCCGCCGCTCGCCATTGCGTTAATCATGGTGCACACGTTGACTGGCATCCCACAAATGGGAGCCTGCACACGAAACGAGCACACCACTGGCAATTTCGCCCTCTCAACTTTGCACAACCATGCCCCTACTGAGAACCCACATTAAAGACTATCGTTAAATCCGTTTTCGTGTTTGTTTTACACCTCCTCCAGTGCCCTGCCGTCCTTGTGCGTGATAAGAATCTTGCTTTCTGCTTCTGTTGCGTCCTCGCCAAAATACTCCGCCTTCGATGGGACTGGCGAGGATTCCAAGGCTATGTAGCCTGGTTCTTGCTTGGCTGATTGGCTCTTGAACACGTTGTACACTGTCCGTTCGACTGGTCAGCTTGATAGCCTGGTCTTAAGGGCTGGGAGCAACTTGCGGATGGTGGAGATGGTCAGCACCGCGATCCCGGCAATGGCGTGCAGGTCGAGGTACTTCTCTCGGAGCTCTGGGAACAGCACTAACTGGGACACGAACACCGTCGACACCGTCAGCGCGGCACCGAAGAGCTTGACCAGGTTGTCGGCCCGGCGCAGAATGTTCGCCACGATCAAACCGGACAAGCTGCCAATGGCGATGACCAGCAAATGATCCCATAGCAGCTCTATCCCTGTTTTGGTTTCGTGCCCGACGATGAGACTCGCAGTGGGCGAAGACATGGGCGGGCGCGCTCTGCTCACCTGGCAATTTCGGAAGGCGCACAGGTGTGGGGATGTCCAGAGCGTTCACCACTCCGCAGATGGACATCAAAGTGCCTGTGAACACAGAGCCGTATCCGTACAGCCAGACCTTTGTGCGGATCATCGTCAGGATGACTGATACACACGCTGAGGCGAAAGGTCTTACTTGCGCAGGCCAGAACTCGACTGGGCTTTTGAGAAGCTTCTCGGTAAAGATGCTGGTGAAGGCGGACACCAGAGAGAGCAGCAGGCCAATGAGGAGTGCGAGCAGGTCGGGGGAAGCCAAGTCGATCGACACGTCTGGCCCGGCAAACAGCACTAGGCCGCTGAAGATGCCACCAAGAGCCAACCATGGCAAAGGCGACTTTTGTGGTCGGACTAAGAAGTGGTGAAGGATTGCGGTCAGGGGCAGCTTTTGTTCGAGATTCAGATTTGCCACCGCAAGGCGCCCAGAGAGGCTCACCTTGGCCAGCATCGCGACACTCATCAGGGCGGGCGATGACAGTTGCAGTCCAACCAGATACATGATGTTGTTGAACATCTAGAGCAGCGTCGCCCTTGAGCGTTGGAGGCAAACTTGGAGAGCAATCGCCAACTCACATAGGCTCCCGCTGGAACGCTGTAAACGAGATACGAGACGTAGGACGTGGCCGACCCTTGAAGCGTCAAAATGGACCATAGGCTTTCTTCTGGCCGTGTTTTTTGCCGCCAGCGCAGCAGAAGGAGGAACGCCACCACCAGCTTCGCGAACTCCGTCCTGCGCATTGCCCCAATTCACGCTTGGGTTGCCTTCGAAATCAAACGATGACTTTACCCAAATGTCAATAATATCGCAGAAAGCTTGGCGCCCGATCGATAGCAGGCAAAGGTGACCAGCGCGCGGATCGTATCGACTGCCACCATGGCGGGCGCGAGGAATAGCGAGGAGTCCATCTCTCTCACCACGAGGACAATCCTACGAGAAGAGATGTTTTCTCTGGTTACCCAGGCTTCAGGAACCCCGCGTTGGAAAGCATTTCACTGGCAAGGGGCCTCCGGACAGGGCGGGCTGAAGCAGCTGCGACGTTTCGATCTCAGGCACCAAAAATACTTGGGTCGCATCCAGCAGCAGCAGTTGGCATTTCGTCTGATATTCAACAGCTGCCATGGCTGGTGCAGAGTACTCGCCGTTGAAGCAAGAAACCGATGGAGAAAGGTCATCTGATGACCTTGCCTCTGACGATTCTTCGCTCGCGGACGATGTCACTCACCTTACGCGTCCCTCTTTCATATTGAAGTTTTCGGTGGCCGCGCTCTCCTTGGCCGTCGTGGCGCTGTCCATCGCCGTTGTGTTACTGCTTCCCAAGTCGCCACCGGCACGCGTCGTCGATGTTGCACCCACTTCCCGAGCAGGCCTGTCGCTTCTCCATAGCCCATCCGTCGGAAGGGAAAACGTTACCATCTACGACCGAATCCAGTACTGGGACGACCTGCCTGCAGGGATCAACGCCGAAGAGCAATGTTTGACCTATAAAGTCTGTGCATGCCCGCCCTCATGATTGGCCTATTTGACTAATGTAGCGTGCTTAGGAGCGGTATGGAAAATATGCGCAGCCCCTTCCAGAACGTCTACATCGACCGAAGAAGGCGTCTGGGACAGCACTGGTAGTGCGCTCCCAAGTTGAGCAGTTCCTCACCCCCATGCTACCCGACAACATCTTGCACTTCCGATCTATAGTCTCAGAAGTTGAAGGCGACATGGGGATGGACGTCGTCTTTCTAGTGGACCGGAAGGAGAGCGCTCGACCGACTTCAGAGTGGCTGCTGGACGTGCCCGCTGAGTTTTCGCAGTGAGCCCACTCGCCAGTGCCGGAGGACGCTCACTTGACACTTTAAATATAGACGCATTGTTGAAGTCACACACGCCGAAGTTCGTGCATATTTCCCTGGTGCGGCGAGAGACGATGGCGAATTTTGGGTTGGTCGTCCTTTCTCAGCACTTCCAGACCTTCCAAGCTATATCATGTTGAATTTCTCTGCAGTCGCGTTCTCACGTCGTGCTGAACTGGTACCTCGACACGCATCGTGAATACGAATTTGCGTGGCAACTCGAACGCGACGCCAGGCTCGTTGGTGGAAGGTGCGTCTAATCAGGCTTGTTTTGGTTGCTTTTGATCGTCCGTACCCGTTATGCAGCTGGCCACAACTGTTCAACAACGTCAACGCGTCGCTGGGCCAAACTCACACGCGACCTGACTTTCTGCATTTCGGGCACGTCAACCAGGTGTCGGTCGATGCCGACCAATGGAGAATGGCCGCCTGTGTCGACGCGCTGGGGCCTCAACCGGACAGTGTCGCAACACCCCTGCATTTCTAGTGCGTTGTCTTTCGACGACGAAAGGCTCTCCGAGCGCTAAGCAGGCTTGTCGTCGTCGAGCAGCGGTGTTTCATCGGGACTCAATCGCCACATTAGCACCCTTCAGAAGCTTGGAAAGTCCTGTTGGGATGAGGAGGTTTGTTAGAGCCGCTCCTGCAGGCAATGACCTGGGAATTGATCAGTCTCGTTGCCAGTGGCTGCCCCTGACAACGCGACAATTCAATCTGTCCAGATCCTTTGTTCATCACCCTATGTATCAGATTGGCGATGACATGACGACTCGGACCTATGTCTGCTGTGGCGACCAAGCTTTCATCTTTTACAAGGAATGGCGAGACGATGCACACCTCTGCCGAACAGGACGTAGGCCGTTCCCTTTCTCTTAATGTTCAACTATTAATGCCTGCTGTCCCTAAGCCATGCTGCTGCACGCCTACAAGCCCGAACGGGACGCTGCGGCCATGGACCCCATCGCTATGGCCTGAGAGTGGATCTCCTTAGCCATTTTGTCAGGATTTTTGTTTGAAGTTATAGGGATTAGGAGGGGAACACCATTGGTGAAACTTGGAACGCCACCTCAGCGAGCCGCGAGGCATTTCGGTTGCTCCCAAACGTCGACGCCGCGATGTCCCGCCCCAAGCTTGGTGGGCGACCCTCTCGAGCCACTCTTCTTGGTCGGCCGCCGTCGACCATCTTTGAGCCTCGGGATCGGTCGACTTCGCCTCCTGAGCCACCGCTGGAAATGGCCGACCTCGAAGAATGCCAGTCGCCATTGGATTTAAGCTTGGAAAGGATTGGGTTGGGCTTGTACCAAAAGAAGCTGCTGTGCGCTGGCGCTTTCCACTCCTCGAAAGCAGCAGGCTGACAGGATGATGCCAACTTTTCAGGGTGCTGTGCGGCTGTAAGAATGGGGGATCTTTGTCGATTTCCAGCAGTCATGCTCATTCGCTTGTTTATACAGTTGGATGGATGGCAGATAATGTGAGAGATTCAACGCGAGGCTTGGCTTAAACCATTCGGTTTGACCGCCGTCAGCAGCTGTGGCTTCAGGTTCGCGCTTTTGACGCCAGCTCTCCGAGTTTCTGGCCTGACGGGAGCGAACAGAGTATTGCGGCCATTTTACCCAGAGTCCAAGGTTCTTTCTGCCCTCTTCACGACAAAGCAGTCAGTTCAGGCTCAGCCGGGATGCCATGCACAGACCAATTTGGCATTAGCGACCAGAAGATTGGGCTTCTGCCTTCGTCCATGTTTCTCGGCATGATGTGTGGCGCTTGGTGTGTTCTGTGTATTGTCCGTGCTTGTCCTAGCGACTGAAAATATAGAGCAGGGTTTGGGGCAGCTGTTCGGCTTCTTTGTGGATTCATCCCGAGGGCCCTTACTGATGTGGAACGCGCAGACTCGGACAGTTTTGGAAGAGTGGCTGCGTTCAACTGCACGCTGGCTCTCGCATCTGTGTTTGGAGCCGCAGCGGGCTTTGCTCCAAGCTTCTTCTGGCTCTGCGTGACCTTCTTTTGCCTCGGCACAGGCGTCGGAGGTGTGCTGTTTCATCATTCAAAGATTTTACAGGTTTAATGGAGGGCACAGGGAGCATGCCAACAGATGGCACCCTGTTTCTGGAGAACCTGCCCAAAAGGTATCACTACCTATTGACAGGTCTTTCTGTATTGTGAGCCAAATTTTCGAGCTTGGAGTGACGTCTTTGACCTAGGTACCTGGACAGCTTCTCTTTGGGCGCTGTGCTGGCTTCCGTATTGGCGTTGTTCATCTTGCCCGGACGCAGCTGTCCACCTCTGACCCCAGGCGGGCCCGCTTGCGATGTGGCCACCCAAAACGGTGGCTGGCGGGTTCTTCTTCAGACTACAGCCGCCGTCACTCTCACCATGTGCTGCTGCCGCCTGTTCCTGTTCAAGCTTCGCGAAAGCCCATCGTGGCTCGTGTCCGCTGGGCGACCAAACGAGGCCGTGATCGTCCTGCAGGCCATCAGTCAAGATAATGGGCACTCTCTGGTCTTCAAGGAGGCCGACGTCAGCGATAAGACGGAGTCTGGTGTCGATTGCCGGGGCGGCGGTCTTGCCCCTGACGCGGACGAAGAGGCTAACGACAACCATGAAGAAGCCGACGAACTCCTTCTCCGAAAGGAGCGGCCTTATTTGGCTGCTTTGCCGCCATCGATGACCGGGAGCGTCGCGGATTATTTGGATCGGCTGGACAAGCTCTTCGTGCCATATTGGCGCAAGACGACTCTTTTGACTTGGGGAATCTGGGGCCTGGTCAGCGGCGCTTACACGTTAGTCAAGAAACCCCTCTGCTCGTCCCAAATTAGCCTGTCCATGACCGTGATGTCGGCCACAGCATCTTCAACGCTTTCTTGCCATCGTGGCTGGAGCGCAAAGCCGCGGCCGCTGCGCATCCCAGCCTAGTGGGAAGCTTGCAAGAGTTTCTGATGTTCACTGTAGCTGGGTAGGTTTCTCCTGCGTCGAGCTTTATCGAGTGCTGACAATTCGTAGGATTCCCGGAGCTTTGATTGGAGCGTGGCTGGTGGAAA
The DNA here is from genome assembly GCA_001599975.1 of Cystobasidiopsis lactophilus. Lineage (NCBI taxonomy): Eukaryota > Fungi > Basidiomycota > Agaricostilbomycetes > Agaricostilbales > Chionosphaeraceae > Cystobasidiopsis > Cystobasidiopsis lactophilus. The sequence goes on from BCIO01000005.1 coordinate 1,497,860, forward strand.
CGCCGCTCGGTCGGCGAAAGTCAATGGCACTGTGTGTGACGCCTCCCGTGCCATATGAAAGCACTCAAGCCTTGGCACAGGGCGACTTTCGTTACCTTGTTGGGCATCTTGACTTTCACGCAAATCTCGTCCCGCATCGCAATCGTGCTTTCGACGGCTGTGGTCAACTTGGGAGCGACGTTGAGTTACGCTGTCATCTACTCGTATACACCAGAAACTTTCACTGCCGATGTAAGCAAACACGCTCTACGCGCTTTGTCCTTGTCTGATACCTAAGGAACGTCAGGTGCGAGGGACTGCATGCGGTATTGCTAGCGCGTTCTCCAGAGCGACTGCCATTGTTGCGCCCCTCGTGTCGGGCCTGCTTCTTTACGTCTCTCAGAACATGCCGCTCTATTTTTCGTCGTTTCTCTTCCTCGCTGCGGCGGGCTGCATGCTTGCGGTGAGTCGTATTCTCTTATTGTGCTACATCGCAACTTACACCCAGTGGCGCAGCTGCCCTTCGAGAAAGGTAGCCAGCCGCGATGACCTCTGGTGCACTCTCGGACCGCACTGGCTCGCCAGCCCGGCTCTGCCCTCGTTCAGTGTATCTTCGCACGGGTCAGTGAGGTCTCTTGAAGCCCTCAAACTGTTCGAATCGTGTGGAAAAAACCCAGCATCTCGAGTCAGCCCTGCGGTCGTCCGCGGAGCCGCGGCGCATGGTGGAACCGCGTGTGGACTCGTTCGTTGTCCTCGAACAACCAGATAAAACGAAATGGTCGATTTGAAACGGCCACCCATTGAGCTGGAGATTGTGGACCGTCTGACTGGTGCGCATCGTCTCTTAGATTCGTCGGCCTAACCCAGCGACTGACTAGCTTGGAGCAGAGGACGAGATCGATTATATGGCCTCTTGGATTGCCACGAGTCTCCCTGGAACAGACCCCGGACGCTATCAGAACTGGATTCTGGGAGGACAGCTCTTCGATGAGACCAAGCCCGACAGGACGAAGAAGTTCTATGTCGGCTATCTGAAGAAAGGACTGGCCTGTGCGTCTTCAAGTGCCATTCCGATGTGGCTACTGACTCTTCCGGTCTGTCAGGTGGCAAACTGTTAACGACTAAAGATCGAAATGCGACCCGCTTCCTCTACCCGCCAGGTTTCAAACCAGATTTGTGGAATATGGACTGGATATCTGACGAATTCAAGGAGTTTGATGAGGTTATAGACGAGTTGGGGCGAGATGCTGTGCGAGCAAAGTTTCAGGCTGTGAGTCCAGTGGCTTGGTCGAACGTGAAGACGCTGATACTCCAGTGGCAGTTCAACAAGCAAATGCAACCTGGTTGGACCGTCCCGACCTCCTCTGGAAGGACATTCAATTGTTTCGCGATGCTAGTCAAGAAGGATATGCGCGGGTCAGGAATTGGGCGCCTGGTTCAAGAGCGAGTGCAGGAAGAAGCTCAAAAGGAATTCGCCACCTTGCGTTTTGGCGCGCCGCTCGCAGCGGTCAGTTTATCTCCTCTGGCTTCCCATGCGCGTCGTATTGTCCCTGATCCGCAAGAAAAATTTGCAGGTCGGGTTCTATGAGAAGTGCGGCTGCGAGATTCTATTTAGATCTGTCTTTGAAGCCATCGACGAGCAGGGCTCGTTCACATTTCATATCATGTCTAGAGAGCCCAATGCTGCATAGCTATACTGCATGCGATTGCTCCCCGTTTCGACTTGCGCGATTCGGTGAGAGCCAAGTGTGGCCTTTGGCTCTGCTCCTTTGAGTGGCATTGCATTCTGGCATGCTTCCGGCAAGCGCAAGCTCTTCGAAGAGACAGGCGGCGGCGGTGAGCAAGCGAAGAGTCGCTTTGGGCGGATTTTGCGGCTGCAGGGCAAGGGCGCATTGGATTTGCCATATTGAAGGGTGCCATCCGACGACGAGGTGGCCGAGTTTAGAGAGCCACGACTGATCATTCTGGCGCTTCCTTGGGCGCTGCAAGCCACGACCTTTCAGAGCAAGCACAGGAAGAAAATTCAAGCAATGACTCACGGACTATGCCCCTCTTGAGGACGTAGTAGACGACCGAAGAATCAGGCGCTACAATGCCTAGACTGACTTCTTGGGCATCTTGAGGCAGGCCGCCAAACATAGCGCCAAATCTGGTTCCCGTTGGAACTTCTTCCTCAAACAAATGGAAGGCAAAGACAAACTTTGACAGCGACGTATCCTCGTGAAGATTCATAGGCAAGACATATCGTGTTGGGGCCTGTGTAGAGGTCATGATGGGCTTCCTTGTCGGTGTCAACAGGCAGGCACCAACCTCGTCGTTCGGGCGGCCTTGGATGAAATGGCAATGGAGTGCGGCCACTTCGATGGTCGACAGGCTCTGCCACCTTTGTGCTACTCTCAAGTTCAGGGAGGGCGAAGGCAGAGGCAAATAGCAACGTATGACGAACCCAGCGAAAGGTCGCAAAACGTCTGAAAAAGGCAGCCCGCGTGCTCGGGATACTTCTCGCACGCTGAGCGAATGCTTGGATACTATGTATACGTGAGCAAAGTGCTTGAGAGCGGGACTGGAGCACCAACAAGAGGGTGCCGCTCCATTGCCTCGCCGTCGTTGCCTGCCAGGAATCGGCAGCTGGACGCGCTTCGAGCAGTGGCAAAATGAAATGCATGGTTGTTACGATGACTACTGAAAGCTACTAAAAGTCTTTGGTAATCGCTCGTCGCACGACCGACTGCCCCGAGAGTCCAACCCAAGACAGTCTGTCCAACAGACAATTTCCATCGGAAAAGAATCAGGCCCGCTGGGTGCGCCCGCCCGGCGGGCTCAGCGCAAACAACGAACGAGGCACAGCAACATTTCTTGCTCTTGTTCAGAACAGAGAGACGCTCGTCGCTCCATCCGCCTTTTTGTCCGCCCGCCTAACTTTGGTGGCGAACTCGACCAACTCGGCGAGCTCGATCAGCTCATCTCTCGCGGCGAGCTCGTCCATCCTGGCGAGATCGTTCATCTCAGGGCAAAAATTCGAATACAAAACGCACCTTGATCCTCTTGTCTCGGGATTCCTCGTCGACTCGCGAGTCGCGCAGACGCCACTACCGGACGCCCCGATCATTAGCTGTAAGCACCTGATCTCGTTGCACTCATCGCACAATTCTCGGCGACTAAGGTAACTGAAGCAAAGCAGGTCAAGCAGGTAAGGGAGGCCAATCGACGGAGATCATCTTCTCACTCTGTAAACCCTTGACCCTGATTGTTTCGGCTTTGCCGCAGACGCTCTGTGAGTGATCGCCCAAGGATTGCAATAGATTTCCAAGACGATTGTGCAGATTCCAAAATCTATTCACGCACACTGCAAACCGCGTTGCTTAGTCTTGGCTCCCGCACAACAACCGAGTCAGTCCATTTGCTCTCTTGTGTCGGGCATTGAGATAAACGCTTCACCAGCAATCACCATGAACTCCGGAAAAGCTTCTCCAGGCAAGTTGGCGATGGCCATGTTGCCACGCATTCAGGATCTGACAGCAGGATCATGAATCCAGTTCTCGACAAGGCGCACAAGGCTCTCCTTGATCTGAACACGTCGCTGGGCGCCAACGACCCTTTCATCACTCGATTGTTCAAGGAGAGTCTGGTGGCGCACGTTCGCAGGGCCTGGGAAGTGTTTGGTAAGGGCTCTTTCCTCTTCAAAAAGACATAACAGGCGCTAAACGGAAGTGAAAAATGGATGCAGACGCCCAAAACGTGCTCGTGACCGGCAAGCGGCTGGACAAGGAAGCCATGATGGCCAGCACTCGAGCCATGGTCGCCACTTGGGGCAAGTTCCACTCTCTCGCGTCCAGAATACCATTGAAGCCGATGATGATTCGATGCATACAGGAGACGAGTCTGCCAACATGCCACACACGCTCCAATTCTGCTTGCAGTCAGCGGTGCGCATTCAACAGAAGGACCGCATCAACACTTGGATCTTGGAGAGCGAGACTTGGCGTGCGTTTGTGATCGCTTCACGAGGGATGAGAGCTTGGTGCTAATCCGAAACCCAACAGATGCGGAATTTGAGGCGCAAGCGGGCCCAGAGGTCGACGACATGCTGGCCGCTCTCTCGGACGGCCTGAACTTGCGCGACGACGACGAAGAGGAAGATGGCGATGTGGAAATGACAGATGTCCGTGATTGAAGAAGGGAAGTACGAAGCACCAAACGAAAGGATTGAAGATTGATTGTGTGTAGCCTGGTGGCCGTGTTAATGATTTGTAGTCTGAATGAGCTTGGAACTTGGGAATCTCGAATCTCAAAGCCGATACAGAGCACATATTGAGGAAAGTAGGCAGAGAGCTCGACTTGGCTTTCGGCCTGCGTCTGGTGGCGGCGGCTTTTGGGGATGCAGCATCGCCGGAAAGCGGCTCGAGAGCTCTGCAGCGCTCTCCTATGATAGCCTTTGTATAACAGCGCTCTTCGAGGCTCACTTGGACTTGAGCTGAAGGGATGGGAGCAGAGAAAAGGGGGCACAAAAGCCAAATCGTCAACAGGAGCTGGCAAATTCGCCACAATTGGCAAGGGTTGTGCGAACACCTGGCTCGACTTGGGCACTGCTGCCGGTCAAAAGTGAACGCTGCTGCATCGCCACAGGGCAGGAGGGTGAACCAGCGGCTTGACATCTTCGTCCAGGAGCAAGCTCACATTCTTGCGCCTCAGCAGCCAGCAGCGTTGTAATTTGTAACTTGCCGACGTGTGGACCCCAAATGGCGGAGACGGCCTGGCCGTTGATGCTCACCGCAGAACTGCCGCCAGAGTTTGTGCAGTCCCTGCCCGACGGCGTGCTCCCCTTGCCCAACCTCGAGCTCTTTGGCATCCGCTCCTTCTGGGATTCGCCCACGCTGACCGTGGCTGGCAAGCGCCCTGCCATCAAGCGCGCCGTCGCCTTGCTCAACCTCAAGCTCGAGGAGGACGGACACGAGGTGGTCCAATACCGAGACGAGCTCTTCAAGCTCTTTAAACAGCCCGTTCGTCCCACCCCGCGTTCCTCTTCGTCTCAGGAGGGCTAATGCCTTGTGTGTGGACTCAGTCAGCGCCAGCTATCGGCTCTGTTCCATCGCCCAGCGTCGCAAAACCAGCGCAAGCTCCCAAGGCGCCCGCAAAGAAGAAGCGCACCAAGGGGGAACTCCGTAGGGCCAGGAAGGAGATGCTGCAAGAGCAGGCAGCCAAAGGCGACCTGGAGGCGCAAGAGAAGCTCAAGAAGATGCAAAAGTCATCCGTCCGCAAGATGCAAAAGCGACGAGAGGCTGCCGAGTCCCAAACCGCTGCCGATCTCGCCGCGGCTCTCGAACTGCAGGTGGACGGCGGCATCGTCTGGGAAGAGGACGGCGACCTGGTCTGGGAAGAGTCAACGAGCAGTGAGGCCCGCAAGGACGAGACTGGCCTCGAGGACGGTGGCGGGCACATTGCCTCGGGGAGCAAGATGGAGGCGGAGGACTCGTCGGCGATGGATATGGACCCTCCACCTTCTACCATGGGTGACCACAAGCCTCAAGGCATGAGCTTGTAAAGCTGGCATTCGGATCTGTTTGAATGTGTTCTTTGTAAATGTGCGCCTACGAGTGCTCTTGTCGACGCTCAGACAGGGTTCCAAAGTCCAACAGGGTCGAAAGTGAATGTATGAATGCAAGAACCGAGCAAAAATGCCGAATGAATAATACAATGGGTGTGAAGTGGGAGTGAAGGAGGGGTATCTAGGGGTGCTTCATCTCTGGAAAGATGCGGCCCTCGCCTTGCTGCCAAGGAGCGAGGTCTTTTTCGTCGCAGTGGGCAGCGACTTGGATTTGGTGGGGACGGCCCGTGCTGGGGCCTTGGTCTGGGGGAGGCTGGGCAAGCTGGGCATCTTGCGCGTCATGCTGGTGATGGAGCTGCCCTGGCCCGCCCTCTTCGCGTTGTCATCTCGCTTGAAGGTGCCGCTCTTGTGGTCGAGCTGGCGAATGGCGCGGCGGTGATCGGTCTCATGGCTTTCGAAGTCGGCGTATTGGGAGTCGATGTCCGCAAAGTCGTCGGGTCGGCCGAATACCGGACGGATGGCGCCCATGGCGATGAGGGTGCGGTCTTTGAAGCCAGTAAAGCGCTGAGGAGAGCTGGAGCTGTCGATCTCAACTGGGAGTGGCTGCTCTTTGGCCATAGCCTCCTCGACCTGCAATAAATTGCCGTCAATTCTGGCTCAACTCCGGTGAGAAGTGCAAAGGGCAGCTCACCTTCTTGGCTTGCGCACGCTCTAGCATCTGGCGCCGCACTTCAGCGACCGTGATGGTCTCTTGCCGTTCGACGTCTTCCATCTCTTCGTCGCTATGGGTGATATCCTCCGCTTGCAAGAAGCCATAGTCGTCTGCTTGGGTTTCGTCCTTGCGGTAGGTCTCGACGAAGGCTTGGGTCTCTGGGTTCTCGGCCAAGGCGTCGAGCTCGTCCTTGCCATCCAGCTTGCGCTTCTTGAGCTTGGCCGCGCGGCCTTGCTGCATGCCGAATTCGTCGTCCGAGTAGTCCGAATCATCGAGCACGTCGTCGGCAGCCCGCTTCGATCGCCACTTGCCGGCAGCATCGTTTTCGACCTGCTTTTGCAGGCGAGCATCGCGTTCGGCTTGATGTTGTCTGCATGGCACATTAGGCTCAGGCTTCACCAAATATGGAAAGGGCACTCACTTCGCCAACTCGGTGGCAGCATTGTCCTGCTGCTCCTTGAGCGTGGCGTCAACCTTGTCGTCGTCGACCAAGTCCTCCAAGACGGCATCGTCATCCGAGTCCTCATCTTCGTCTTCTCCACCGGTAGCGCCCGTGAGGCCCATCAAGACGTTGCCGAACCGATCGTCCTCGTCGGACTCGTCGGCCTGGTCTTCAACGAAAGCGTTGTGCTTCTTGACCTTCTTCGGCTTGGCGGCCTGCTCCTGCGCCTGCTTCATGATGGAGAAGGCGTCGAGAACTTGGGGCTGAGATGGGTCGACCTGCTCCTCCTCAGGCCCTTCGTCTTCGTCATCATCCTCTTCCTCGGCAGCAGGCGTACTGGCAGCTTCTTCTGCGACTTGCGGCAATCCTCCGGAAGCCGACGGAGAGGGTATCGCTGCAGCTTCGGTCTCGTCTGGCTGAGATGTGTTTCGGGGTAGGGGGCGAATAGCTTCGTCGTCCGAATCTTCAGCAGCGGCCTGCCGAACCGCCTTGGCGCGAGCCTTCGGCCGGATGACGACGTCTTCATCCTCTTCGTCGGCTCCATCTTCATGCTCTACCCCCTGGTCGTTGAAGACAAGAGTAGAAGAGTCGTCACGGCCGAGAGGGCGGACGTTGAAGGACTGCGTGGCTTGCGAGGCTTCCGGCTCTTCCAGCGACGCTGGCCGGTGCTGGGTTAGCATGCTGTTATCCAGGACATAAGCAGAAGCCCGAGTGAGTAGACAAGAAGGCAGAGTACACACCCTTGCGAGTTCACGTATTGGTAAATGTTAACATCTTCCTCGATGTCGTTGAAGGCGTTTTCTTCGCCCTGCTCCATGACCCGCTCGAGTCCGCCCTGAGTAAGCTTGATGTCTTGCAGCTTGCGGTTCTGGAACAGGCCGAGGACGTCGGAAGCATCTCGGTTCATGGCGCCGAGGAGGTTGGCATCACTGTCGACTTGAGTCTCGGCGGCGAACATCTGCGAGAAGCCCACGTCGTCGTCATCGCCGACCTGAGAGGCGCCGGCGAATTTGATTTCGCTCCGGTTGGCGGGTGGGAGAGGAACCGAGGCAACAGGTTGGGTGGGTGAGAGGCTGACGTGCGAGGCTTCCTTGATGAGTTGGGCCGAAGCCTCGTCGACGGCGAGCGCATCCAAGTCGTGATCGACTTCCATGGGGGCGGAGTCGGCAAATTCGAACGGGTCAGTCTCGCTCAAGGAGATGTCGACATCTTCAGGGGCGCCCTCTTGCTCCTCGTCGCCCCCAGCAGCGGAGCCCTCCTCCTCCTCAGCGTCGCTGCCGGCCTCGCTACCAGAGCCCATCTCCTCTCCGCTGAAGTCGAAGGCTTCCTCCTCGTCGTCTGCGCCGCCCTCCTTGTAGTCGCTGTCGTCATCGTCGTCGCCGTTGACCTCCTTGGACACTTCCTGTGAGGCGGCCTCGTTGAACTGGGCGACCAGCTCCTTGACCGAGACGTTCTTGGCCTCCTCGACATGGCCCTCTTTGAGCTTGCGCTCCCGGCCGCCGGCCGCCTCGAACGCCTCCCGCTTCTTTTGGACATAGGCGACGCTTTGCTTGGAGATCTTCTTTGACAGGAGGTCGTTAAGCGAGTTGTGGTTGAGGGGGGCTCGGGCGGCCTGCGGCAAGGCAGGAGCTCGAACTCTGGACTTGGTGGCTTTGGCAGCTGGCAAAGTGACGACGGGCTGCTTGGTAGTCGGGCCCCACTGGCGGCCAGCTTTCTGGAATTGGGTTTCGGTGAGCTCGGATGGCGTCCGGCCGTGCTTCTTGAAGCCACTGAGGGCCTGCTGAGGGTCGCGCTGAGACAGCTTCGCAGCCTCTTGGGGCGGGGGGAGGATCTCAAAGTCGTCGTCCGAATCGTCGGTGTCGACATGGTGCACCAGCGTGAGCTTCTTCTTTGACTGCTCCATCGCCTTGCGCTTGAGTCGGGCCAGCTCGGTCTCCTCCTCCTGCTCGAACGAGATGTCGTCCTCCTCTTCCAAGACGATGTCGGTCTTGTTCAGCACCGCTGGGCTAGTGGTTTCGATGGGGTCAGTGTCATCTTGGTTGGCGCGAGGCGGGTGGCGCTGGGCGTGCACGATGTACGACTCTTGCTGGCTGTCCAAATAGCTCACGTCCTGACTATCCTCCTCTTCGGCAGGCACGAGAGCGGCATGCTGCTCGAAAGGGGTGAGAGATGGTTGGGTCGTGGCAGGAGTGGACATGGGCGGCTGGGACGTGGTGCTCTTAGCTGTCGAGGGAGTCGCAGTGGCGGCCGACGAAGACGAGGGCCGGGCGTTGTGCCTAACCCCACTCATTAGCACGTATTCCAGGTTCGCATAAGTGACACAATCTCACTTGGCTTTTATATTTGCTAGAACGTCCGACATAGGCTTGGGTGCAGAGGTGACCGTTGCAATGCCTCGAGCCAATTCTGTTGGCGGGGTTAGGTGGCTCGACCAGCAGCAGGAGCACGAAAGACGAACTCCTCTTAAGGTCCATGCTTGTGGCATGCATCTCCTCGTGCTCGCGCTTGCTCAGCGGCTTGAGCTGCAGATCCACATAATGAGCCCACCCCGACATCCAAATCGCGTCGAATCAAACAACGCACCTTCTTCTCCTTAACCTTCTTCTCCTTTTTCTTAGAGTGCTTTGAGGGGCGCTTAGCACCAGCTGGCCGGACGGGCTCGTCGTCGGACGAAGCGCTGAAGATGTGCGAGGTGTCGACGTCGGCGGCAAGATCTGGCTCGGGAGAGGTCGTTCTGCCTTTGGCCGCAGCCTTGGCCTTGGCGAGCTGTTGTAGACGTTGCTTTTGGGTTTCCCGGTCAACGACGCCAGACCTGGGTGGGCTGGAAGGCGCTTTGGGTGCAGGCGCGGCATCCTCGTCCAAATCTGAGCCAAGGACGCGTCCCAGTAGCTTGCGGCCAGGCAGTCGAACCGGCTCATCGTCTTCAGAACCAGCAGATGTAGGCGCGGTCGTGTCGGCGTGCTCCGAGTTGAGCAAGAGGGTCGTGTTGACGCCGGCCTCTGAACTCGGGTTGAGCGAGCGAAGCACCTGCTGAGCCTCGGCGTCCGAGTCGCCAGCCTCATCTTCAGACATGTCCATGCTGGCCATGAGGTCCTTGACGCTCGTGCCGGCCAGAAAAGTCTTCATCGCGGCGCTGGTGGAGGCAGCGGTGCGCGGCGCTTCAGGCGACGGCGAGGACACGGCGGGCTCGTCGGACATGGCGAAGCCCTCTGCTGGCGGGTATGCGTTGGACGACTCGCTGATGTGGGTCACAGACGACTGCAGGCCCAAGGTCATCGCGGTTGGTGCGGGAAGAGGCCCGTCCAGGTTTGTTTTGATTTTTGTTTGCTCGTCTCGATCACTACGATCACTGCTCCATTTCAAGCGCGTCAATGACCTGCATTGCTGCCTCTCTCCATTTACAACACTGCTAAATAGAAAACTAGAAACGACGTCGCCGAGCGACGGCCAGGCTGCTCCTCTTAACAAGACGAACAAGCGCTCTTCGAAACCTGGTCGCGCTGGAGGATGCGGTGGCGGACGAAGCCTTGCATTTGCGGAAGAAACCTTTGTTGTAGTAGCCGCCAGTGGAAGAGGGACTCTCGGCGCTCCCGCTGCTGCCTGAGTCGTCGCTGCTTGTGGAGGGGTCGGTGGGCTGAGCTGTGGTGGCAGCGGCGGTGGTCGGTGCGTTGGTTGAATCGTTGCCACCATTGCCTGGCACAGACATTGAGCCAACATTGGTTCCTGCGCCGGCTACCATCACAGTTCCGGTGCCCCAGAGAGTCGGATAGCCGGTTGGGCTGGCTGTCGGGATATAGGGAATGGTGACCTGCTGGGTGACGATATCGGGCCCAGAAGACACCATCTTGCCACTTCCATCTGAGCCCTATCGTCAAGATCGCTGTCTATACTGCGAAAACAAGGACCCACCCACTGCCAGCATCGTTCCAGAATCGCAGGTGCCAGAAAGCGTGGACTTGCTGTCTGGCCTACTTCCACTGTCGACGTACTGCTCAAAAACGATTGGTCAACATACGTTGTACTTTGATGACAACGCACAGGAGGACCCCATTGTAGGGATTTGCCTGGGCTTGGGAAGACAGTCTCTTTCCCTTCAATCGTCGCGCAGCCGTTGCCCACGTTCGCTGCCAAAGCCGCAGGCGCTGATGAATTTCTCATCGTTTTGGTGTCGCTGTGACCTTGGGAAGAGATAATAGTCTGCCTACCTTGGAAACCGCTCCCGCCACCTTTGATGCTCACCAGCGCCTGTCATTCTGAAATCAAGTGACGCCGGAAGCATTGTCCGACGAGTACTAACGCAGTCTTGATACATTTCTCTATTGCCTTGCCTGTGACAAGGGGTGAAAATCAGTCAAAAGGGACGAAACGTTGAACTTAACTTGTTAAACCAGGCCCAAGCAAAAATCGCAGAGTCTGGGCTTCCTTGTGGGCCAGTGTCCTCACCAAAGAGAATAGCAAAAGTGTCTTACCCGAATTTGGGGCGTTGGATGGGATTGGCACGGACTGGCACCTCCATCTCTGTCAGCCGCTCAAAACCAGGAGCGTTTGTGCTTGCCATACCCAATTCCAGATTGCCCACTGTGGGTAGTGTGTCAGCTTGCTGTCACTGGATCGCAGTAAGTTTTCTCACGCCCTGGGGTTCGGCCCCGGTTGGGTCCTTGATAGCCGGGCACGCGCCTGGGCGCCCAGATTCAGAAGCCGAGAGTGACAGTGTAGCCAGAGCCTTACCTTGAACGCTATGTATCACCAGAAAACTTTTGGCGTTGTCGTAGCTTAAGGACCACTGCAAGTCGTGTCAGTAATTTTCGCACGGGGCAGACCCAGACCGGACTTGACAAGAGCCTCCCTAGGGGCGGGACACTTCACGCCTCCTCAGAGCACGAGAAAACATGAGCGCTTACTCCATGGACCGCAGCACTTTCGCACAGGTAAGCACGAACTCGCGGAATAGGTGGCGACTGGTCGCTCACTGCTCGAAGACGCCGGTCAAAGCTATCGGCACCTGCTGGCCGGCTTGAAGAGTCGCAGAAGGCTGTGTACCAGCAGGCATGGGTCCTTTGCAGGCTGTCACAGAGGACGGAACGTTTCATGCAACACCGAGGAAGGGTGGCAAATCGAACAGACGTACGGTAGTTGGACCCTGTAGCCAGCAATGGGGCCCGGTTATCGTCCTCATTAAAGATTTTCTAGTATTGGGATTTGACCTCTGCACGGCTCAAGCGAAATCGACGGAATGAAGACCGACCGGTTCGAGCATACGAATATGACAAAGAACGGATGCTGGCAAGACGGCCAGTACAGGAAGCCACTTCATTGACGCGTAAGCATAGGCTTGATGGCGTTACTTGTGTCAGGGAGGGCGTTCTACAGAGGGGAAAGGATGGTCGAAACCGAGAGGCAGAGATGCGACTCGGCCAGCCGTGGGACCGCCAACAAAGGGAAGGGCTTCACTCTTGACAGTCGAACTGAAGGTCAGAGTCGCTGCAGTCCATGTTTAGGCAGTCTCCGGAATGACAGCCCAGCCCATTGCCTGCAGTGGCTCGAATCAAGGAACCCAGGCTGGCAGACGGACTCGGAGTCGAGACGTCGAGCGCTTCAAGGCCAATCCCAACAAAGCAAAGCCTCGCAGCTTTCAGTAGACTGAGAAAGCAAGACATACTGATATGCAGTCAAAAAGAGGAAGGTCATGGCGGATGAAGGCGGAGAAGCTGGCTGCCCGGCTCTCGAATCCGTAACGGATGGTGGCGATAGCGGTTGCGCAACATTGCGATTCCAAAAGAGTGCACGCTCGCCAACATGATGTACAAGCAAACGAAGATTACAGCTAGAGCCGGTTGGCCGAGTGATGCAGCGATTTGCCTTGTAGGATTCGCGTCCGGCGGCTGAGGCCCAGCCATCGGCGCAGGATGGACGAGCTGGCGACAGATGAATTGGAAGATGTCTTTCGGCACTTCTGGAAGAAGTTCTTGTCTGCTTCAAACGTGTGAAGAACTGCCGGAGTTCGAGAAGCAGAACGCCCTCACGATAGAATTGACCGCTCGCACTTGGAGAAAGACGGGTTTCCGTCGGTGACGATGCGGCATCTGAAGTACTAGGCGAAGTATCGTCACCGTGGGCCTGTGAAGCGGTGTTCGGCACATCGACCGAGCCGACATTCTCGCCTGTTCCGAAGGCGACTTGTGTGCCATCTCCCCACTTGGTTGGGTAGCTGAGTAAAACGATTCAGTCTAAGAGGAGGTCGCTGATTGAAAGACTGACTTCGTAGGCGACGCAGTGGGTATGTAAGGGGGAGTGACGCTTTGTAGCTCGATGTCAGGCCCGCTAGATACCATTTTGCCATTGGCGTCTGCGTCCGCGAAATCAAGACTTCATATCAATGCAGGAAGTGAGTCGGAAACGCACCGACGGCCAGCATTTTCGGAGCGTCGCAGCTGCCTGAAATGGTCGAGGCCGCCGATTTTCGGGCCGCCGAGTCGGTGTATGGCGGGCCCCACTGCAGGCTCTTGCCAGGATTTGGAAAAACCGTTTCCGTCCCTTCGATCGTGCTACAGCCATTTCCAACATTGGCTTTGAAGTTGGCGGGTGCCTGGAAGCCCTTGCCGCCGTTCTTGATGCTGACGCGGCTGCAGTCCATGTAGAGCTCCCTGTTCCCCTGTCTGTTGAACCACACGAAGGCGAATATCGCATTGTCGGCCGAAGGCGCTCCGGATGGGATGGGGATACTGAAATTCAAAACTGCCCAACCTTGCGGCTCTGCGCCAGTTGGGTCTTTAACCCCTGGACATCCGCCCTGGACCGAGTGGATGACCATGAAGGACGCTGCATTGTCGTATGATAGCCTTATGCGAGCTGGTCGTGAGAATCTCGGGACGCTTAAGTCAAAGCGCGCACCTACATCCACTGACAACTTCCACCTCCATGGACCGCCATATGCTCAAAAACGCCCGTTATGCTGAAGTCGTACTGCTCGCCAGCCGTCATCTCGGCTGCAACGTCGGTTCCTTGAGGCATGGGGCCCTTGCAGGGGTAGTTGGCGCCAGAAGGCAGCAGCGGTGCTCTCGAGTCGTCGAGTAAGTAGGGCACCGGATTGAACATTCGAATATGCGCGGTTATAGAGGGCAAAAAGAAGGCGGACTGGAAGAGACGGGCAAGCCGCCGCCTCCTCATTTCTGGAGGGGGTTCAAAAACGAGCGGACGGGTTGGTTCGTGGGCGAGGCAAGAGCGAAGAGCGAAGAGAGACCATCGTCCTTCGAGGCCTGGAAGGAGTACTTGAACGTCGAGACGCCTTCTGGAGGCCTGAACAGACGATCCTCGAATCCACGGTTCGGTCTTCCGCAAACAGCAAGACAAGGCCAGCACGCCACAGTCGTCAAGCGCTGCTGTTTTGTGTTCAGAGCAGATGACTACTATACAGTCCGGGGGGCATGTGAACAAGATTAGCTGGGCCAATCTGCGGAAGGTCCATTTCACGCAGTGGCAAACCGGCCGAGGCCTTCCCGACGCCAGAATGAATGGGAAGGGCTTGGCCTGGGCTCAAGAGCATCATCATCATCATCATCAATAGCTGGGTAAAAGTAGAATGCTATGGACCATTGGTGGCACCAGTGACACTTCCACCCAAGGCTGGGAAGAAACTTTGTGCATGACAGTGAGGCGTGGCTCGCACTGGTGCAGCGACGTCAGCTCCGGATAACATCGTGTGCCTCTATGCTAGTCAAAAGCGTCCCCGAGACCGTCCCAAGCAGGACACAGACGACAAGTGCTCTCGTGCCAGTTGCCACTTCGAGTTTCACACTGTCGTTTTCATTTTGGAGAGGCCTTCTAATCTTTCTCGATGCCGGTTTTGCTGTGCCACGTTAAAAGTGCACCGTGCACTGGGAGCGACAGCCGACCTCCTGGCCTCAACTCAACTGTCTTCATAATCGATGCTGGGCTTCTTCGTCGCCCGAGCCTTACTCGGCAGCCCCTTATCCTAGAGGGTAACTGCAGCCCACCAAGAGACAGAAGCTCGACCAGTCCGATTTCTTGTTTTTTCCTTGCCTTCTTGCGCGATTCTTGGGCGGGAGGCTGTACTTTGCTGCCGTGTGCTCTCCTTCGCTTTCTGCGCCTCTTGCGCCTTAGCAGTTGTTATGCCGGTATCCATTCTGCGTCTGCAATGAGCTCTTTCTACACCCCAGGTTCTCCATCTAAGTTGCACGTAAGTGGCGTAAACCGTAAAGCGGCTTAATCTCACCCCGCCTTTCGCTGACGCTCGTTCACATTGCCAGCGGTCGCCCACATCTCCTTCCGCGCCCCCCGTCGTCAGCTCAATGGCAGCATACTCCAATGCCGAGCTATCACAGAGTATTGACGACTACAACCCTTTTGAGAGCGACCGCAGCCCGCGGATCGGGCGGTTCGACCGGCCTGGCGTGGCACAGAACATAGGACTTCCCTCGCCACCGGTGGATCCCTATGGTCGACATACCATCCCGAGCGTCCAGCCCATTCCAATGGCACCCCGCAAGCGTACAAGTTCGTTCGGCCGGGCCTTCGCGCCCTCGCCTTTCACTTACGGAGGCGGAACGCCAGCAGCCGGTTCTTCCAGCTATTATCAAAGGTCGGGGGAGATGACATTCGCCATGGACGACATTGGTCCAATGGTGATGCCACCCGTCCAGTCGTCTTTCGGCCGGTCGTCGGCTTCCAGCTCGCGCAACAGCACGGAGCACCCTTCCTACACCTCGTCGCCCAAGATCACGACCAAGACCTTCTTCAAAGAGCCGGTCACGAAATCGGGCCTCGACACCATGGGCAAACTCGAATATGGACTGCCCGCCATTTCATCATCCTCTTCGGGGAGCAGCTCACAGTCCAGTGCGCTTTTCGACTCACCCTATTCTCCGAACTCTTCCTTAGCGACCACCCCAGGCTCTCTGTCGCCGTACACTACGAGCTCGCCGTACACCACTTCGTCCTCAAAGCAGCGGCGGCTCTCCAACCCGTCGCCTTCAACGTCTGGCTATCGTCCGCCCAGTAAGCTGCAGCAGTCATTCGATGCAAGCAGCTATGGTTCTACCTATGACGACTACGCCAGCTTCACGCCACAACCACCTATCAAGCCTGCCCTTCCCTCTCAGTACAGCAAGACGTCTTCCCGCATGACACCCACTCAAGCCTTCCTCGCAACCACACCCAAGTCACCCTCAGTAAGCACCAAGACCATCAAGGGCTTCGATACATCCAAGCCCTTCGATTACAACATGAGTATGGGGATGACCACCCCTTCCTTCGCGCCTCCGGCCTCTGGGACACTTCCGCCTTCACCCATGCCTCCAACGGTGAACTTTGATTCGGTGAAATATGCGATGGGGGGCAAGCACCGCAGGCGGGCATCCTTCACCATCGGCTCGCCGGGCTCAGATTCGGACTATTCGAGTTCCCCCTCGTCCTACAACGCGACCCCGCGGGCATCTGGCAGCGGTTACTACCAGTACTGAAGGCGCGCCTTTTGCCATGTGTCGATGTCGTTCATGTTCCACGCCATATGCTCGACTTTCTTATATCACCTCCACCTGTCCACTCTATATGGCGCCTTCCCTCACGTCGATATCATCTCTGTTCGCATAGCATTGTGTCTCTGCTCGTCTGATCACCCTTCGGCCCCACTCCTCGTCGCCGCTCACTCATATCCACCAAGCCTTCATGCCAGACCGGAAAGCCTTGGAGCCAATATCACTCCCAGCCCGACGGCCGTTCGAGGCCTTCGTGTATTGTAAGCTCCATCTGATTCAGCCACACTGTAGCACTTCAATGCCTGATCATGACTTCTTCGGTACAGCCCCGGTCCGTCGGCGCTTTTCTGCTGAGCGCCTTCTTTGTTGTGTGTACAAGTAGCATGGCCTGCTTATACCTCGTTTTCGCCTTTCGAATGTTTCCATACACCTTCTTGCTTGCGACAACCCCACGCAACTTGTATTCGTAGCGCGCGCGTTTCGGGGTGTGTTTCGACTCGCGCCTCATTTTTTCACGTCCACACACAAATGTCCTCTTTGTGCAAACGCAAATGCCCGCACGTCCAAAAAGGACTCCTTTTATAAAGGTAGAAGCAATGCAAGAACCCAGAAGCTGTACAAAAGTGTTTTTAGTGGTCGTCTGACCAACCCCCTTTAGACTGCCTCGACGGCCTGCCTTTTTTTGCGCTGCCAAATTGCAAAGTAGAGTCGGAGAGGACGGCGCTGCATCGACACTGGATCTTGGGCGATCGACAGCGTAGAGGAGTCATCTGAGGGAGCGCCAATTCAGCTTACGATAAAGCGATGAAATCAATGGCGGACGTACTTGGGGGACGTCAAGTGGTCGTGGTAAAGAGTCTTGTGGTTCTAATTGGGTATCATATGAAGGTCGACTGCGTCGCTCTCGTAAGCCAAACCCGAACAGCACAAGCCACGGCGCTCGTACCAGAAAGCTTTCGGCGACTATTCGCGCTCTTGCGTTCAGTGAAAGCTTCATCTCGCTGATCTCCTTGTCTACGTCCTCCATGAATCTGTGCCGTGCGACCAAAGTATTCAGTAAGTGGCAGGAGTGCGCAAAGCGACGGGTCCACGCACTGAATGACAAAGTCTACCAGCTTGTGCTTCATCATTTCCTCCGCGTTGCGATGGGTGATGAGGAATGAAATGTCGTAGCCCTTGATGGGCCGCCGCCGGAGGATGACAAAGTTCTCCGCCCGCATCATCAAGAACCGAGTGAACTGCACGCAACCGGACCTTAGGGATCAGCACTAGGTACTGATGAGGTGCGGGCCAGACGTGCCTTGTGTGCTAGGATGGTCTCAATCTCGTCGGCCTGCTTGATCTTGATGGACACGCGGACCGAGTTGATGGAGGGCTCGATGAGCACCTGCTCGGCGGCGTTCCGGGAGATGACCAGGGGCGTGAGCAGGGCCTCGACAGATTTCCTGTGTGCATCCAGCGTCATCCCAGGTGCTCGCCTGGGCGAGGCAGGGGGAGCAGGACGAACCGCGCTTCGACCTCGGGCGCATTGTGCCGCTCGACGACTTGGGACGCAAAGTTCTCGATGGCGAGCGAGGCCGTGAGCGTCGCCCGGACGGCGTTGAGGTCTGTCAAGTCGCACAAATGAGCGCCAACCGGGGCGGGAGAGCTAGGGGCCACCCACAAGGCCGGAGAGTGTTGGACATCGCTGGCTGGTGCAGGGCAAGCAGCTCTTCTCCCGACCCAGCGACCCCGCCTGCCTTCTTGCGACTCGTGCTGTCTGTTGTGTATCTGAATGCGTCTGTAGGGCCTAGTTGAGGTGCTTTTGGAGCTTTCCTTCGCTTGACGGCCTTGCAAACCGCCTTCCGCACAAGACCTCGACAGGCCAACCGGTCCACCTTAGTCGTGGCTGCCTTGCATTTGCCTTTGTTTGTGCTCTAAAGGTAGTGCTTGACGTCCAAGCTGTTCAGATCCGCCACTGAAAACAGCAAATGAGCGTCGCCGAAGTCCCCCTGCCCTCCTCCGCTCGCTGTGCGAATCGCATTGTTGCTATCACCGTCACCACTCTCCTCTCGCTAACGAATACAGTATACAAAGAGCATAATGGCAAGGTTTGCCCACGCTCGCTTACCGGTTCGTTGTGCGTGTGTGTCTCCCAATAGGACCGCCGACATTACGCTCTTCTCAGTCACTCTTTGACTGCTGACTACTAGACAAGGCTCTCAGAGTATTGGTTCTACCACGTATTGAGCACATTTGGCGTTCCTGGCAATGGCCATTGATGGCAGCAACGTGCCACACTGGCCCGCCACCTAACACGTTGGATCTCCCTCAGCTCTCGCAGGCAGTCTGCCCCATGTCGAGTCGAAGGATATCTTCGTCGTCGAGCCTGACTGCTCTCAAAACATCCGCCTCGTCTAGTCGCTCAAGCGTTGAGTTCGAGCTTTGTACGGTGGTGGAGAAGCTCATTAAGCTCTGTGCCAACCCCTCTCTTTCTGCCGTTTTCTATTAGGGACCATTGTAGACTAGCTGTAGCTCGCCATTGCAATCCGTTAAACCAATCCCATCAACCCATTAGTCTTGACATCACATTTCACGCGGGTTCGCCGCTGAAAAATTGTTTTCTTTCCTCTTGACCATTCAGAGGAGACGGCCAAGATGACTTCCCAGCCTGTCGCGTTCTTCTCTAGGACCATTGATCCTGGTACCACCATCCAGGTCGACCTGGAGTACGAGGACCTGCACAGTGAGTTGGGCGCGCCGGCGAGTGGGTGGCGACTAAAAATTTTAATGCGCCAGTTACCAACATCTGCCTCGCTGGCGAGATCAAGGGCACCAAGCGCTGCATGCTCGAGATGGTCTACAAGACCACGCCGGACGAGATCTCCGACGACGACGACGAGGACGACTCGGACTCGGATTTGGACCCCATCGAGGAGGGGGACGAGGACGAGAGCGACGAGCCCGCGGCCGCCAAGGAGGAGGCCAAGACCAACGGCGACGTCTCCATCACCAAGGCTGCCAAGGACATGGCCGTCGACGAGGATGAGGACGATGACGAGGACGATGATGATGAGGACGACGAGGACATGGACTCGGACGATGAGGACGACTTCAGAGTCATGAAGTACACCACCCTGGCCTCTTTGATCCCCGAGAAGGTACCGCACACGCTTCTTGCTGCTTCCCAAAGTGCGAGAATTGATCGAGGACCGCTCACAGTTCGAACACGCCAACGTGAACATCACCCTCAACCGCTACGAGAGCTATTTGTTCAACAACGATGGCGAGAAGTGAGTCTACTGCGCTTTCAGATGCTTTCCAGGCGGGTTTTGACGAAGTGCGGCTTTCGAAAGTGCGATCTGCATCTCCGGCCAATACATTTACAACCGCCTCGACACGGGCATGTACAGCGACGACGACTCCGAGCTCGACTCTGACCTCGAGGACGACGACGAGATGATCGCCAACGAGTTCGGCGTCTACGACCCGGCCACCGGTCTGCTCGGCGGCGAAATCACCGACCCGCGCTACGGCGACGAGGACGATTCGGAGGATGACGAGGACGAGGATGCGGTGGCTGACGACAGCGCCAGGCACGCGTTCGCTGTTGCACTAGATCACATGGAAACCCGCTGACTTTCCACCCGCAGGTTCGAGGAGATCGCGCCTACCCCCCAAAAGGAGAAGAAAACCGCCGCCGCTGCTGCTCCCGCCGCTGCCGATGTTTCCATGGCTACCGACGCCTCCGGTGACGTGTCCATGGATGGTCTCTCCAAGGTATGCCTCCTCGTGGCTGGCGCTAGAAATTTGTCTCACTGGCCGAATCTCACAGAACCAAAGGAAGAAGCTTTTGAAGAAGCTCAAGGCAGAGGGCAAGACTGTCAACGGCGCCGCTGCTGCCACCACCGAAAAGGCCGCCCCCGCAGCCACCCCTGCCGAGAAGGCATCCACCAAAAAAGACGAGCCCACCGAGACCCTCGCCAAGAAGCCCAGCAAGGAGAAGACCTTGGCTGGCGGCTTGAAGATCACCGACTCCAAGGTCGGCAATGGCCCAGCATGCAAGTCCGGCCAGACCGTCTCGATGCGCTACATCGGCAAGCTTGAGAACGGCAAGGTGTTCGATTCCAAGTGAGCTTATTCCCTCTCAGGGCCCTTCTGCGCCTTCTAAGTGCTTCTGCTCTCTCAGCACCAAGGGCAAGCCATTCACCTTCCGTTTGGGTGCTGGGTACGTCTCGTGCCGTTCGAAGTCGAGCGAGCCTGACTGATCTTGGTGCCTTTCATTAGCGAGGTCATCAAGGGCTGGGACCAAGGCATTGCCGGCATGGCTGTCGGCGGCGAGCGTCGCTTGGAAATCCCTGCTCCCTTGGCATATGGCAAGAAGGGCACCGATGGGATCCCGGGTGGAGGTGAGCTGCCACCTCGCGGCGTTTCGTCAGAGTGGATACTGACGTTCTGTATCTCCAGCCACCCTCAAGTTCGAGGTCAAGCTGCTTTCCGTCAAATAAAGCGCTCGTCCCTCGCCCGATTGACCTTTCTGTTCTGGCAAACCTTCTGCTTTAATAATTTGGGGCCATGGCTTGATCTGGGGATTTCGGGAAAGTTTGTTGGTGAATACAAGCCCAAGACACTTGGGAAGAACCTCTTTTTGCAATGATGCGTTTGAATGAGAGGGATATCCTCCACACAGCGCCCTGTCCCTGCGGCCTCTTTTTGTGTTCGCTACAATACAATCCTTTGGCCATTTTTTAAGCGTTTTTCGGTGCCTATCGACTTTTGTAGTCCGTCAATGGTGTCCACCCGAGGTAGTTTGACTTGGAAGGGTCGTCGGTGGCGGCCGAAGTTCCGAAGAAAGAGGAGTTTTGGTTGGGGACCGGGCCGGAATATGGGTTGGAGCTGGCCGAATATGGGGACGAAGAGAGGAAAGCCGTCGAGTCGAAATTGTTGTGCATAGTGGACGACGAGGAGAAGGAGTTCAAATCTGGCTGAGGGACCGAAGTCGCGTGCGGTCCAAAGTATGGGGAGGTGAACAAGGCCGGCTGAGGAGGGAATGCCATGGCAGAGCCATTATCGATGGCTGTCGAAGTTCGTGGACTGAAGGACCCATTGAAAAGCGGGGGGCAGCTAGCTCGGTATGGTGCCGACGGTGTAAGATCATCCCAGTACGATGCTGGGGTGGAGGGCTGGGTCGAGGACTTGTAATCCAGGTACGAGGGCGTCGGTAAAGGGGAAAGCGTCGAGGAGAGCGGCATATTGAAGGCGTGCGGGAGTGAGTTGCCGGATGCGGCGACCGCCGTGGGCGGGTAAGAAAAGCTGGGCCGCTTGGCTGTGGGAGGCCCCATCAGCATGTTGGACGCTCCACCCATGAGAGTAGAGCTGGTCGAGGTGTTGGACCACGAGGGGGCGGGCCTGCTGAAGCTGGCGGTTATCGCGGATGGAGAAGGATTGCCGGTGGATGTGGAAGACGTGAAGCTTTGACCGGGTTCCAAAGACATGTTGGAGAAAGACAGCTGCGCAGGTGGCGTCTTGCTGCCTTTCTTTTTGGGCTTGACCTGCCTCTGCCCTCCGGGTTAAGCATCCCTCCGGCTCCATCCTTCCAAGATTAAGATGAAACACACCTCGCCGTCTTCGCACTCTTCGTTATGTTGGATGCAGCCCTTGCCTGTTCGACGCGTTCAGCAAGGAGTTTAGCGAGGTCCACAATGTTGTGCCACTCACAAGGTCTGGGCTGTGCGATTGAAGCTGATTTATCAGCTGTCGTTAGGGAGAACACGAAGGTCACTCACACCGCATTTTTTCTGTCAGAACGGGCAGGCAGGCTTAGCAGCTGTCAATGGACGCGTCGACAGGCACTCACTTTCATTCTTCGACACCTGAAGCCCCATGCAATCAGAACGAGGTGCACATCCACAAAAGTGTCAACCCATACCTTTTGCAAGCAGCGAATAGTTGCTTGTTAGCATCGGCTGTCGGCGACTTCAGCGGCGTCGCTACCATTGCGACCCAACAACTTACACAGAGAGTCCGTCATCGGATCCCGGGTCCGAAGAGCTGGTGATTCAGGAAAAGAAGTGTTGGGGCGCAATTGGCGCCTAGCAATCTTGAATAAACTTCGCAAATCACCAGAAGGATATCCGAAGGATGCAGCAAGTGCTTCCCACGCTCTTAACAAACGCCGCATCCGTTCAAAGAGAAGAGAATAGAGCAGGCAAACCGAATTGACTTCGTACATTGATAGTGAGGTCAAGGCAGGAGAGGCTCTATATTGCGAGGCAGCAATTCAAGATGGGATCTTGACAGAGGTCTGTCTGGCAGATTTGGGGTTGCTCGGGGAACCGCCGATAGCACACATCACAAGACGCTCAAAGTAACGACCACGCAGAGTGTCAGACCCAGCTTCTTGAGCTCCTGAGCCTCCTCCAAATTCGCTCCGCTTCATCGCTTTCTGCCGCCGCGGGGACACATGTGCGGGCGAACCTGCCGAAGTCTAGAGAGCAAGATCCGCACTGCCGCCATTGCAACCTTAACAGCAGCAAGGACAGCTAAAGGAAAACGTCGCTGAAATGGGTCAACCTGCAGGCTGCGTTTGCCACCAAGCGTGGGACTGGGCCCGGCTTACTGCCTGATGGTGCGCATGACCCTCCTTCGCCGTTTTCTTGTGTACTCTGTGTTCTAAAGCAGCTGGACTGCAACTGCTTCAAACCTTGATATCGAGCGAGGGTTGAACTTCCCAGGTTTTCCCTCGTGCCCATTATTGCCCACCTACCTACTGCGTCTCTCGTCGAGCTATGTGCCTGGTAGCAGAGCTGTGGAGAAGGTCGCATGAGCTAGTTGTCTGGCAGTTGACTGGCTTCCTAATACGGCTGCGCTATCCTCGGACAATTCTGCCTTACCTCTTTGCCCTTCCTGCCCCCTTTCTAGCTTCTGCCTTCCACTCGGACTCTCGAACATGATGTTCCTACTGTATTCTGGCTTGCGGTGGACAGACATCTAATGTACGACCGCGGCGAATTTCGATGTCGGTCGGTGCCACTGGCCCACTGCCACTGCAAGCGCAAAACGCATCGCCTCAAATTGTCCCGCTCTTCACCCGATGATATACTGCAACTACTATGAAGAAGGATTTACGGCAATCGGTGACTTCTTGGACTTCTTGGAGATCGAATTGTGATCCTCGCGGCGGCATGAACGAACGCGGCGATGTTCCCCATATATTCCTTTCGATCCTCGGATTCACTCTCCCTTTCCAACCCATTCATATACCAGATGGCAGATACAAACAGTCATTATGTTTCGGTTGGCTCCGTTAAGGCCAGGAAGACCGGGCTTGCACGTTCTGTGTCCGTCGGCCGCCACCGATCATCGATGTAATGCAGAAGGTCAGTCAGATTTGTCCCGTAGAGTCCTGCAATCTCTCTGTGAAGTGTGCTCGGAGCTTGCACTTGGTCGGACTGAGGAGCATTGGATAGGTGGCAACTCGACTGTGCGCAAGTAAAGTAATGGCTTTCGCCCTGAGCTTCGTCATGTGCAAGCTCCAGGGGTGAAGGGAAACACCATTACAGTCAGTAGTCCCAAAGGAGGACACTACCAATTGTCGCGTAGTACATAATCTAGCGCGAGACCTGAAATGCCACGACCTTTTCGGAACTTCTGCCGCCGCGCCCAACTGCAAAATGTCTATGAGCAGTTTGGTTTCCATCAAAGTAGATGATTTGGAGCACAAGGCGTCCGTAGAGATCATCGACCAGGCACGTCCGCCGAGGCTGGCTTCGCTCGTCCCTCAACGCTCACTCGGATTTGCAGCTGCTCTTGCCGCACAGCGTTCTTTATGAGCCGTGCGCTTCGATTCCGATGATCGTTGAAGGCATTACTCATTGTGGCATGCAGAGTCTCGACGGTCGAAGAGGCGTTTGCCGCCATTCGGAGCATGAAGGTGAAAAGGTCAACACCCTTGATTTCGGCCACAGACTCAATAGGGAACAGATCCGAGGGGCACCAGCCATCGCTTCTTTGGCAGCCCTTTCTATGTGAGTGCTCTATCCCTGAAGAGTGCAGGAGATGACAAGTCGTACAGCGCTTGCGAACTTTTGAGAAGGAAGGAGCAAAACGTGCCGACAAGCGAGCTGGTCGACGCCATCCAAGGATGGACCAAGTATCTGCTGAGCTCTCGACCTACCGCTGTCAACCTTCGCGAGGCCATGGACCGCGTGAACGCCGCTGCAGTGGCCTCTAAAGAGATGCCCAGTCGAGCTTTCACCGAGCACATCATATCGGTGGCAAAGTCGGTCTGGTCGGACGACATCGACAGAAACTACACTATGGGGAACAACGGTGCGAACTGGCTGCTCGAGAGGGCAGAGAGGAGCGGAGCTATTGCCAGGGGCGGCAAGGTTAATGTGCTGACGGTCTGCAACACTGGTGAGCCCTCTGCCGAAAGCTGCTTGAACCTTCTCTCAGTGTATGCAAAGGTTCTCTGGCGACGGCCGCGTACGGCACGGCTATTGGCTGCATCACTTCCCTATACAAAATGGGCCGGCTGGAGCACGCCTACTTCGCTCAAACAGCGCCATATCAGCAAGGTGCCCGGCTGACATCCCTAGAGTTCAAAACGTTGGGTCTACCGGCGACCATGGTGCCGGATACCGCCATTGCTGCGTTGCTCCAGGGTAAAAGCGGTCGTCAGATTCACGCCTTCATTGCTGGAGCCGACCGGTAGGTCAAAGCTGCGGTTTTGGACGCCACAGCGGCTCAATGTATATGATTAGAATTGCGGCCAATGGCGACACTGCCAACAAGATCAGCACCTTTCAAATTTCCACCCTCTGCAAAGCCATTCCCAGTGTTCACCCTCCCGATGTCATAATTTGCGCGCCACTGACCACCTTGGACTTGACGTGGGTGTTCGGATGGTGCCAAAATGAGCGATTAGTCTCATTTGCAGACATAGAATGGCCGGCGGCAGCGGCATTGTGATTGAGGAGAGGCCAGAGATTGAGGCTTGCACTGCTACTGGCCGCCGCTACGTCAAGGCAGCAGACAACTCGGAACACTCTGGCGAGGTTTTGACCGTGCTCAGTGAGTATAGCAGCTTATTGAAAGCAGGTGGAGCTGACAGGCGTGAAAACAGTCACCCCAGTCGGAACCAGCGCCTGGAATCCAGCGTTCGACGTCACGCCGGCATCATTGATTGATGGTATCGTGACCGAGATTGGCGTGGCAGAGAAGGGATCCGGTCAAGTTGCGTACGATCTACAATCCTTCGTCCAGCGCGGCGCCGACAAAGCGTTTGCAAGAATCAAGCAAGCAAACGAGAGGGACGGCTTGTGAGGACGGGCCTGGCGCCCTCGTTGCAACACCCTGCATGAAATTCTATATCACAATAGGGTTTCTGATGGTACTAGTCGCTCGCCAGCTCATCAATTTCCGAGTCAACATCGGAAGACGACGCCAGCTCGTCCACCTCCGATTCGCTGGCGGATTCTTCCTCCGACGAGGACTCCTCTTCCTCCGACTCTTCGTCGTACTCCTTCTCGCTGCCCGCAACGAGGGTGAGCTGGGGCGGCTGTTCGATATAGTCCGCCCAACCGCGCAGCTTGGGGACGAGCTCGGCGGCCAGCTTGTCGGCGGCAGCTTCCTTCTCCTCCGCTTCGTCCTCTGCGATAGTGGACTCTTGACCAGCTTGCTCGCGCTCGAAGGCGGCCACCTTGCGCTGCCAGGCCCGCATCTTGCCTTCTCCCTCCAACCACTCGGCCAAGGCCCTGATGCTTTCGGGGGTCGAGAAGTGGTACCATCGTCGCTTCTCGGCGGTTTTGGGCTTGGGCGCAATCTTGGAGGTTTTGGGATCGACGGAGGCGGTGGTTGGGAGAGGACCGAAAACGACGACCGACCAGGAAGCAATCATCGCCTCCTCGTCCTTCGATGTGCGGGCCGCCGAGAGCGGGAAGGGCTCCATGATGTAGAAGATGCGGTCATAGATGTCGGGAACGGTGAATCGCGGCGTGCTAAAGTACAGCTTGACATCTGCGAGTCGGTGGCCGACGCCCATCAGCCGATTCTCTAAGGCGACGATGTCAATCAAGCTTACAGAGGTCGATAGTAGCTTCTTTGAATTCGCTGGCCGCTCTTTCGGACTTGTCGGCCCAGGACTTTTTGTACTCCAAGCTGGTGGTTGCGCTGGGTCGCAGGGTGTTGAGCTCAGCCTTTTGGTCGTTGAACACTTTCTTGGCCTCCTTCAGCGCAGCCCTAGCTTCCTTCTCGACCTTGCTGGACTGTGAGGTGATCGCATCAAGGATCAGATGGGCACAGATGCGATGCAGGGAAATCTTGCTCACGTCATTGAGCATGTCAACGACAGGCTGGGAGGTCTGCAGGAGCAGATAGATGGCGGCCTCCACAATTTGGACCTTGCGCTCGATGGTGTAATCTTTCTTGCCCTTCGCTCGCGCCACAATGACGCGGGGGGCAGGCACAGTCGGGCCAGCTTCGTCCTCGGACAGACTGGACAGATCCGACCCGTCGGCAGCAGCAGCAGCAGGCTTGGGAGCAGCCTTGAGAGCCAGAGTGGGCGCAGCCGCGTTCGGGTTGACGGAACCAACGCTTGCGGAGAGGTCGGGCAAAGAGCGTTCTCTGGTGACAGCAGGCTTGGGAGCGGCGGTCTTGACATTCAAAGTGTTTGGCATGCCGATGACCAGGCTGGGCTCGATCACAGGACCGAGCATGGTGGGCTCGACAGAGCCGAGCTTGATGGGGGCCGAGGCACTTTGGGAAAGCGAAGCCCTCGTTTCGAGCGGGTTGAGCATTTCCTCCTCGATGAGGAAGTCTTCGGCCAGCTCCCAGCAGAGCATGGACATGCCAGTGGTGACAGTTGCTTCTTCCAAAGCTTGCATCAGCTCTTGCAGCTTGGGCAGGGTGTCGGGCGACAGGCAATTGTTCTTCGAAAGGGGGTTTCCCTCCAAAAAGAGCGTAAAGAGGCCATGAAGCAGGCACCTCGAAGTCGGCTGGTGAGCACAGCTGTCAGAATTGCACGGTCTGCTCCTCGTTGGGCAGTGGACTCACCGTATCGGCCCAAATAGACTGGGGGTGGTCGATGGCTTCGTAGAACCAGGCTGGAAAGGCGGCTGGTTTGAGGGTGGCAGACCGTCGAGCGCGGTTGCTTCGGTTCTTGTTGGAGGTAGCCTTCTTGGAGTTCTTCTTGGAGCTCTTGAGGAAGAGGGGGGCGAATCTCGTCAGAAAGGTGCGGACGCCGAGTTGCGCAGGAAAGTCCAGTTCGTTCTTCGGTTTGAAGGCGGTGGCCTCTGGTGCAGGGGCAGCCTTGGGACGAGGAGGTCTGCGCGCCTCCCGGGGTGAGTCGGTGTCCCGTCAAGCTGTCAAGAAGCGAAGACCTGTCAAACGCACTTTCGCTTGATCTTGGGTGCAGAAGGGTCCTTGGGAGCCTTGGGTTCGGACGTCTTGACCGCATTGGAGGTGGTAGCGGTGCTGGCTACCGAGGAGAGCGAGTCGACTGAGGCCGTCGAGTTCTTGCGAGCTCGGGCTTTGGGCGCCGGTTTCGCGAGCTTTGCGGGCTTGGGAGGCGGAGGGAAGAGCTTCTTGACGTCCAAATTGCTGTGGACCTACAGTAGAAGAGTCAGTCTTGTCCACGACTTTGGCGCTGGCACCTACGGCGGCGGCAGCGGCGCGAGCAGAGCGCGGTCTCTTGTTGGGCACCAAGCTCGCTTCGACAAGCTCCTCTGAAGCTTCCCTTTTGCTCCCAGCGAGGTTTGCTGGCTTCTCCGTCAAGGGAGCGGTGCGCGAACCAGACGGGCTCTGGATGAACGTCTCCATCGCGAGTGGAGTCGGACTTGGACGAGCAGGAGCAACAGCTGTCAAAACCTGTAAACAACTAGACGACGCGCCCTAATTGTGGGTCCAACACGCGCCCGCTGCCTCTTGCTTCTCAGACCTCGTATTTCTAGCTAGCAAGACTGATTTGAGCTCGCGAAGGGGGCCAAGGGTGCGACCAGGAGTTCGACATCGGCTTGCAAATTCATCTCCCCCGGAGACGACGCGCTTGCGCATAGCTTTGCATTTCCTTGCGTACTTTTTATGTTCTGATGCTTGATTGAAAATGACGGCGTGCCAGAGTGCCCAGCTTGATCTCGAATTGATGGCGCTTCAGTCCCTTATGCCCTTCCTACCCGACACGACTGAACCTTTGAGGCCTTGTTGTATCACGATATGCTATCCAGCCGTTCTTAAGACTTCTAGGTAATGCATTGAGCGCCCAATATCAGCCTATATGACGGATACAAGGGGCGCTCTCTGGTGCTGGGCGAGACTGCACTTGACGATTTCAAACCTGGTGGCCTTTGCGCTCCTTCTGATCGATTCTAGAACCCAAGCTGTGCCTTTCAAGACGATTCTTCAGCTCGTGCTCTGTGTGCGGCATCGTTTCGAGGTCCACCAGATTGAAAGGGAAGGGCCTGCTTTGGCATTCTGATCCATTCTGCGCGAAAGCTTGATTGGGTTTCCTACCAATGGACTCTGCCTTCTGGATCTAAAGCGAAGTTAACAATTTGTTTACATGCGCTCAGGAATCGCAGGGATGGCCATTCGGCGCGACCAGCACATTATCCTGCTCTTTGGTGCGGGATGTGCACCGACTGGCCTAGTGGTTTTCCTCCGTTGGGCTTCCCAACAAATCATACATCCGACAGATTTGGTTGCCCGTTCATCCATTGGGCTAAGGAGGAGAGCTGGGCCAGGGGGATCACCTCGGGTTCGCCCATCCGACGCGTTCGGCATGACGGTCCTACATCCTACTCAAACTCGAGGCTTAGGGCTGGGGCTAGCATGTACAAACTGGTCCATAAAATTTGCCACAGGGCCGGAGCTTGTTCTGAAAGAGGCAGATCCACTGTTTTAAGCTTTTGCCACCCGAGGACCACAAGTTCAATTCGGGCTCCAGAGAAGTTCTCTCCAAGAGGAGGGAATCTGGCTTGTTGCCTGGAGCTAAGCCAACGCCAAAGGTGATAGCAAGAGCGGCGGCAAGCGAAGCGCACACGCCACTCTAAAACGCGAGAAAAAATCGATTCAAAGGAAGGGCCCAAGCGCACGACGAGCCGAGGGACGCCTTTCTTCTGCACTCCACGATTTACCCTCTTTGGCCCCTGACTCTTTAGACCACCAGCAATATGGTGAGTGTCATTGCTGATGCTGGCAGCCACAACAGCACACCTGAACGCGCGCGCAACAACAGGGTTGTGGAGGCAGCAAGCCGACTGGCGACAATGAGGCGGACGCCCGGAACCAGCAGATCGAGAACCAGCTCAAGAAGGACAAGATGATGCTCAGGTGGGTCGTCTAGAGCGTCGCAGTGGGCGCACAAGGGCTCACACCAAGGCCAGAAACGAGATCAAGATGCTGCTCTGTATGCGCCATCTTGCATAACAAACCCCAAGTTTTTGTGGCTAACCTTCCGGCTGCTTGTCCCAGTGGGCGCCGGTGAATCGGGCAAGAGTACAATTCTCAAGCAGATGAAGCTCATCAACGAGGTGAGTGTCCGAGGGCCAGAGCACGCCAGGCCGGCGCCATCTCAAGTTTCAGCCTTGGTGCTGACTATGTGCCCCTCTCCGCGTTGCAGGGCTCCTACACCGAGGAAGAGCGAGACTCGTACAAGGAGATCATCTTCTCCAATACGGTCCAGTCCATGCACGTCATTTTGGACGCCATGGAGATGATGGGCATCCCGCTCGGCAACCACGGCAACCAGGAGCGCGCCAACACCATCATGGCCCTGCCCCACCAAATAGAAGGCGACGCCATGGAGCCCCAGGTGGCAGAGGCGGTCGAGCAGCTGTGGAAGGACGAG
This sequence comes from Cystobasidiopsis lactophilus, assembly GCA_001599975.1. Taxonomy (NCBI): domain Eukaryota; kingdom Fungi; phylum Basidiomycota; class Agaricostilbomycetes; order Agaricostilbales; family Chionosphaeraceae; genus Cystobasidiopsis; species Cystobasidiopsis lactophilus. The sequence goes on from BCIO01000005.1 coordinate 1,527,857, forward strand.
GGCGTGCGAAAGTGCTTCGAGCGGTCAAGGGAGTTCCAGCTCAACGACTCGGCCCAATAGTGCGTCCTGCTCGACGCCCGCTCTGTTGTTGGTCGCAACTAATGACTCATGGCGACGCACAGCTATTTCGACTCGATCGCGAGGATCGGCTCGCCCAACTACATGCCTTCTGACCAGGACGTGCTCCGCTCCCGGGTGAAGACAACAGGCATCACCGAGTCCACCTTCAAGATCGGCGAGCTCAACTACAAGATGTACGATGTGCGTAGCTCGCCCGTTCACCTTTGCCGAGGAGCTGCTGATTTGAGCGGGCTCGTGCATTTTTCATTATAGGTGGGAGGACAAAGATCCGAGCGTGCGCTATCGCCCCTCCTTGCCTTCTTCCAGTTTCTGACTCCATAGGTTGCTCCATACGTATACAGGCAAGAAGTGGTGAGTCCGAAATGCCGCTGACGGAGGCGTTCTTTCGGATTCTCACTCAACATTCTTTTGCCGAAATGCAGGATCCACTGCTTCGAGAATGTCACCGCTATCATCTTCCTGGTTGCGGTCTCGGAATACGATCAGGTTCGTTACCTTGCTTGCCCTCGGACTTCGAAGTGGGGCCCTGATGGACTGTGTACAGATGCTCTACGAGGACGAATCGATTGTTGGTGGACCTTGTCCTATCACTGAGAGTCAGTGAACTCAAGCTGCTACCCAACAGAACCGTATGCAAGAGGCGCTGGCGCTGTTCGACTCCATCTGCAACTCGCGGTGGTTTGTGCGGACCTCCATCATCTTGTTCTTGAACAAGATCGACCTGGTCGGCTTCCCTTTGCCCTACACCCAGAAGACCTTTCTGACCTGGCTGCTTGCATCCACAGTTCCGCGAAAAGCTGGCCCGGTCACCCATTTCTAACTTCTTTCCCGATTACCAAGGCGGTGGCGACTTCCAAGCGGCGTGTGACTACTTCAGCCAGCGGTTCGTCGGCCTCAACCAGAGCTCGGCCAAGCAGATCTACACGCATTTCACTGTGGGTTGCATATAGCACCACCAGATTCACTGTCGTTTCTAACTCCTGATGTTTGACGTCCCCAGTGCGCAACAGACACCCGACAGATCAAGTTCGTCTTGTCTGCGGTCAACGATATCATTATCCAGGTGCGTCTGCTCCCACTGCGTTCAATCTGGACATCAGCCGAATGCCCAAGCACAGGTCAACCTGCGCGACTGTGGCCTGCTATAGAGGGACCTGGCCCGACCTGTCCATCTAAGCCTTTGTTTCCTCTTAACGCCCCCTTCACTTTTATCGACCCTACGAACCTCTTGTTTGAAGCGCATCTTTTCCCCACGAGATCAGGCGATCCTTGGGCAGAAAACACCCCCTAATACCCCCGCACCTTCCTTCATATGGCTTTATCCTCCGTCCCCCAACCTTCGGCAAATAAAATGCAGCTGGGGTGGCCGTGTAGTTCTTCCTTTCCCGCTTTGGTTGCTCTGCGATTCTTGGCGAGCGGCACGCGGTGGCAAAATCAAAACATCCTTCCTTTTGGGTTTCCCTTTGCTGTTCTGGTTATACCCCTCGCTCTTTACGTCCGTACCACCGTAGTCACACATTCATTGGAGTCTATGCCAAATCCATTGCTCTTGGACTTGCCAGAACTCCCGATCTTCACCACTGAGACCGTGGCAGAGAACTTTCCTGACATCCGCCTTGTGATTTCAGGTCAAGAGTGCGTTGAACGCCATCGGTTGCTTTGCAAGCTCTAAAGACAAAATACAATGGGAGAGTCGGTCGCTAAAGCGCGGTGCTGTACAATGAGGTGTAGCTTTACAAGGTGCGTGTGTGTCGTGCCGGGCCCAAGTCTCCAACAAGAACGCTCTACAGATCGAATCGAAAGTCGTCGTCGAGCAAGAGGTCGTCCGAGCGGAACATGGCCTTCAAGTTCCGGTCCAGCGCTTCCTCTGGCGAGCGGACGACCGACTTCTTGGTGGCGGCGACCGAGGAAGCCAGAGCCGGCTTGACGGTGTTGACGGATGCGCCCATTGAGAGGCGGCTGGAAGTCGAAGAGGACGTGCGGGTTCGGGAGGCGGTCGAGGACACGCGAGCTTTCACGGCGGGACGCTTGGTTTCTGCAAATAGAGGGTTAGACTGAGCCAAGAGATGGCTTTGGCATACGACAGTCACTTGCCTGACACAGACTCCGGACGCAAAACCAACGAGGCCCACGGCACCGGCTCGCTGGACGCCCACTCATCGTCGCTGATGACGGCCTCATCGACGCCCGTGCCATCCGCTGGCAATGAATTGATGATTTGCCGCACGTCAAGCGACTTGAAGTCCAACATCTCAAAGTCGGGCGTCCAGACAGGCTCTGTGCAGTCGCCATGATCTTAGCGCGATGGCTAAAGGACTTGGGCGGTTTCACGCACCTATCGGCGGATCCGACACGGCATGCTCTATCTCCGTCTTCGTTGCCAGTATCTCCTCGAGGGTGGGGCTGGCCTGCTGAGCACTGGGCAGGGCATCGGGCGAGGGCACGGCGGTCCTTTTGGCGCGGATGAACAGGTTCGGGCTGGGCGTCTTGTACGCCTGCGGGAGGAGCTGGGTGGCTTCGGGTGGGGACTGGGGGATGGCAAAGGCAGGCTTCTTGGGCGCTGGCTTGGCGGCCGACTTGCCAGAGCCTGTTTGGAGCGGCTTGTTTTTGTTCGTCTTGTCATGGAGCAGCGCTCGTGGAGCTGTCTGTGCCTCCTTGCCTGGCACTGCTGGCCGATACTTCAGCTACTGCACAGACGAGGAGCGCGCCGGCCGAGGGACAAACCTGTGACTTCGAGGGCTTTGCTCGATTTGGGCAGGATGCGCGAGGGGCCTGCCGTCGACAGGCCTTGCTTGGTGCTCTTGCGTGCTGCTGGCGTGAGCAGCGCACCAGGGTTCTCTTGGTTGGCGTGGAGGGTCCGGCGAGAGGTCGCCATGGCTCTAGCGAAGGTGTGGATGGGCGCGGTCAAACGGCTGAGGCTCGGTGGCGACGGCCCGTCGTTTCGGGAGGCAAGATGTGGGTAGCTCTGAGCCAATTCAGCTGCTCTATATGTGATACAATCTATATCTAGCGTCTAGAAAGACAGCCAGTGATCCAAAAAGAGTTCCTCCGCTAGCCCTAGAGATGATGTTGGCGCTGGGCCAGATCGGCGTAGGCCGAGGTGAGGAGAAGCGCCTTGTTGCCCACCTGCCGCATCAGCAGCGAATTGTTCAGTGCGGCAGCCAAGAAAGCTTTGGCGAAGTTGGGCTGGATGACCTTGCCGGCGTGCGAGTTTGGCAACCTCCCTTCGAGGGCGTTGTAGCCGAAAGCGTCCACCTGGCGGATGGGCGGAGAAGGCGGAGAAGATGGAGTTGTAGAGCCATCGCTACCGAGCAAGCTCGGGGTCGACTGGTGCGAGGTCACCATGATGGCCGGGTAGTCGGGCAACTTGGGCCACTCGGGCCACGGAGACGACGGCGGGGCCAAGGAGAGGGAGACACCCATTGGAGGAAGCCCCGCGATGTATTGCGAGCTGTTCCAGATGGCGGGATTGGTGCATTCAGGCAGGGCGACCGATTGCGTCTGCAGCCAATCGGCATCAGAGGACCAACCTTCAAACGAAAGAGGAGGCACTCACTTTGCCCGAGCAAATCATTCGGATATGCTCCAGGGTGCTGTTGTGAAGCTGCAACTCGGCCTGCAAAGAGCAATGAATGGGGAGCTGCTTCGACCAAAATGAGAGGCGGTTCTTACATCGAGGCTGGACTCCCAGCGCCGCGCGGTGGCCACCCTGGTCTGGTAGATGGCGACGCCTCGCCTAATTTCGTCGATGTCGACGACCTAGACATCGACATCAGGCAAGGGGATGGCAAACGGCCAGCGACAAGAACGGCTCACCTCGTCTCCGATGATGAGGCCCAAGGCATTTGGGCCGGGGTAAGGAGCCATTTGGCCTGGGTAGAGTGCCATCTGATCTGGGCTTCACAAGGGATCGTCGGGCTCTGAAACAGAGGTTGAGGGAGTTGGGGATGGGCGCCGGCTCGACTGGCAAGTGCAGCGGCGGGCTGGGTCGACCGAAAGCGACAACTACTGTGATGGAGCAGGAGCAAGAGAAGTCGGCTTTGGTCAACCAACGGACTTTTGTGACAGGCTGGGTTCTGTTACGAGACCACGCCAGAAAGCCATCCGTCCAGGCCAAACGGCGGCAAAAGAGCTGGTGATAGTGCTTGTCCCACACGCAGATCCCTCGTCATGATCGTACGGGTCCAGGCCCCTGAACTTAATGGTAAGACAAATTTATGCGGGCGGCGGTTGGACATTTTGGCTGCTGCTGTCCAAGAGGCGATTTGGACTATTCGTCGCAGCTTGCCTCCTCGATTACAACTTTTGGCACTCTCCAGCAGCTCAGTGTGTCCTCAAAACACTATCAAGAGCCTCAAAAGCGCGACGTTCGAGGCGAATTTTGGTGTCAGGGGCGCGAAAGCTTGTTGGCATGTGAAATCGCAACCGACGCGTCAACTGATAGTGGCAAACCGCCTCCTCTGTCTGAGGTGCTTCTTTAAGCTTCAAATTGCGGGCGATGCGTTGCCTCAAAGTCTGGTTTAATGCGTCGGGCCAATGCGACCCGTGGCAGCGCCAGCAGTGGCAAAAGCGCGCAAAGGTGCCTGAGCCAACGTTCTCGAATGTACACCTTGGCTTTCAATTTACAGGAGAGAGTCCTTGGGAACCGCCGTGTAAAGACTGAAGCCCAGAAGCGGGAAAGATACGAAAGCAAACTTGAGAGGAAGTCGTAAAAAAAGAAGAGGTCGTTAAAGCGAAGTCGCGAGGAGAGAGACATTAAGGAACAAGAGCTGGAGGGAAGTCGATGTATACATGGTGCTTGGAGAAGTAATGCCAAATGCCGAAAGAGAAGTCTTGCGATGCTAGAAACAAAGATGGGTCGAGCGGGAGGAAGAGAGCGAGGTAGGTCAGCAGCAGCCCCAAGAGGCGCCGGTCGCTTTGGTCGAGTCGGCATCGTCGTCAGCCGAGTTGGAGAGCATGACAGAGTCGCGGGAACGGAGGACGCGCTCCCTCTCGATCTGCGCCTTGCGCTGGACTAAGCGGGTGGTGATGTGCAAGAACAAGTCCTCGATGCCTGTCGAAATTTGCACTCTAAACTCAGCAAAAGAAGTGCAAGAGATAAAGGAGAGGGAGTTGCGCACCATAGTCATCCTTGGCGGACACTTCGGAGCAGTCAATCTCGCACCACGGCGGCGGCTCTTGCACGGCTGCTACGCGAGTGTCGTCCTGGCTCCTCCTGACTTTGTTGCCAGCCAGGAAACTGAGTGATCTAGACGCTGCTGAGCCCCTCATGGACATGGACCGGACGGTGGGCGGCAACGAGGACGACGGGCCAAAGTCGGTGGGCGAGACGGTCTGGTGCTCGGCGTCAAAGATGGTCGAGGTGGAAGTGGAGTTCGACGAGTCTAAGGAGGAGTAGTTGTTGGTGGTGGTGGTGGATTGGGAAGAGACCCATTGCCGCACGCACCGCCGCGCGTACTCTAAGGTGACGGCGCGGTGGGTGGAGGCCAGGTCGACCTTCGCGCCGACGACGTGCACGATCAGGTCCGAAGTCATGTTCCGCTTTAGTTCTGTGATGGCGAACCAAAGATCATGAGAAAGCGAGACTCTTCAAGGGGCAAAGGTGGGCGCTCACCATCTAGCCAGAGCCGAATGTCGTTGAAGGAGTCTAGGTTGGTGATGTCGTACACGAGCAAGGCAGCTTGAGAGCCGCGGTAGTAAATGGGGGCCATGCTCCTGAACCGTTCCTAAAGCACGCCACCGCGGCCATTGAGCAAATTACGTCCAAGGGAAATTAGGCCCAAAACGTACTTGGCCAGCAGTGTCCCATATTTGCAGTCTGTGACCACCCATGACCGTGAGAAATCGTTCGTGCAAGGTGTCTAAGTAGGACGCCTCACCTGACTTTGCAGTCGGGCATGACAATCTTTTTAGTGAGGAAGGAGGCGCCAATGGTAGAGGTCAAGGAATTGGCGAATTGGCCGGTCGTGTACCGATGTACCACTGTTCGTGGCAAAAATTGGGCTGAGTCCAAGTGGCAGGACAGGGACTAGAGAGGGAGAGCCAACGCACGAGAAGTCTTGCCGACGCCTTGGGAGCCGAGAATGACGACCTTGGCTTCCAACTGCCCCCCGTTGACAAGCGCGCTCGAGCCTTGCCGCTGTCGCTCTTGAGCCTGGTTGCTGCCCGAGGCAGATGAGGGATGTAACAAGTCGTCCTCGCCGCCGCCTCCGTTAGCCGCGTTCGCCAGAGCGGTGGCGCCATCTAAGGACCTTCTCCGGCCGTCGTTTCCGCTGTTGTTAGAATGCAAGATCGGCCTGGAGGAGCTGGAAGGTTGCTGGAGGATCTGGGAGGCGCCATGGGAGCGAGAGCGGTTCAAAGGGATGCCTCGCAGCGCTTGCTGGGCCGGCGAGAGGTAGGCGCCGCCGCCATTGCCGTTGCTGGAGCCCTGCATGGGCGAATCCGTCGCCGCATAAGACCGCATGCCGTCGTCGTTCGCGGGAATCAATGCTCTTGTCTAACCGCGCCGGTTTCTGGCCAAGTCCGGAGGTTCGACGCAGAGCGGTGCCAGGCCAGAGCACTGGGTGGGGAATGCGCTGGTGCGGGCCTAAGGGAGTAGGGCCAAGGGTCGGTGGCGGGAGAGAGACGCGTTCAAGGGCCGAAGTCCCAAGGGTCAGGCGGGCGAAGGGGAGAGGAGGCGAATATGTTGCCACTGCCTGCGCCAGTCCAAGGAGTCCAGCCCGCGCCTGTTCTGCCTACGTTTGCGGAGAGTCCTGCTCAGCCTTGACACAGACGGGGTCGCTGCTCGAGACGAAGTGTCAAGAGCGACACGGAGGAAAATGTTGATCACGCTGCCCGGCGTGGGCTTGGCCTATTCGCCACTTGTTTCCTCCTGTCGTCCGTCTGCTGCTTCCAGATTTGACGCAATGCTACTGAAGTTGGCTCCGCTCGCTAATTGGCCAAGCGCGTCTTGCCGTGAACGCAACTGAGCACGCGCGGAAAACAAAAGACCTGCCCTTGCTTTTGTTCTTGGGGATTTCCATTTCCTAAACGCTCCCTCAGAAATGGCCTACCATTTGCTGCCTTTCGACTTTATCTGTCAAGCTGTCTCGGGATGGAGCTCAATGTGCCTTTGCTGTGCGTTGTCGTCTTCCTTCATCCAAGTGCAGGACAGCCCTTGAAGAAGAGCACGCAGATGGGCGGCTCTGATCGTACTGGTGGCCTATCGGCTGGTCAAATGGCAGCAGTACCGCTCCTCCGTGCTCGCTCGCATCCCTGGCCCCAAGCCGTCAACTATAATTCTAGGTTCGTTTGACAGGCTTCCACCGTCGAAATCTCGGTTCTCAGATGTGCTCCATGCACGAACAGGCAACATGGTCGAGTTCTCGAATAGCGCAGGGGAAGACTCGGCCTCTTTGAGCTGGTTCAAGCAGTTTGGCACCGTCTGTCGCTTTGAGGGCTTCTTAGGCGTAAGTGCCCGACTTCGCCTTACCCGTTTTATTCGGGTGTCAAAGCCAGGCAAATTACAGAGGGATCTCTTGCATGTCGTGGATCCGAAGGCAATCGCCTATATGCTCTCCCAAGGGCTGCTGTTCGAGAAGGACTTTGCCGACAAGCCGCGGATCGCCGCCATGTTTGGCCAAGGCTTGCACTCCTCCATCGGTTGGATGCCTTCTCTTACCTTAAGTACATCTTTGTATAGAATAAGAATTGGCCTCAACAGGGGAAACACACCGACGCTTAAGGCGGATCATGGTGCCCGCTTTCGCTTGGCAGCAAATCACACCCTTAGCGACCGTCTTCCAAAGGTCGGCCCAGGACGTCAAAGAGAGGTGGCTCGACCAGGTCAAGAACAGCCCGGAGGCGGCGGCCGACGTAAACATGGGCTTCGACTGCAGCTTGGCCTTCCTGAATGCTTTGGGCGAAGGTGGGCTCGGTGGTTACCATCTAAGTCAGAGAACTGGCTTAAGGTTGGCAATCGGACCACAGCCGCCTTTGGCTACGACTTTGACGCGTTTAATGGTGGCTCCAGCTTGTTCACCGCCATGAGCTACATCGAGTGGGTGAAGCTCCATTCCAGAAGGAGGCGTTTCTTCTCAAGTTCGTCTTTAATTCACAGCTCGGTATCCAACCAGCGCACATACAAGCAGATCTTGCTCGAGTCCATCGTGGACAAGCTGCCTGTTTGGTTCTTGAACGTCATCTTTGTCTTGCCCATCGCCGCCGGCCGGCCCTTGAAGAAGCAGGTCAATATCATGCGCGGCATCGCTCGCGACCTGTTCAACCTCGGAGCCCAGGATGCCGCTTCGGACGCCGTGTCTTCCAGGAACGACTTGCTTTCTGTCCTCAGTGGGTCGCTCGTCTACCCCGTAGATGCCGAGTTCTAATTCAGTCTTCACGATCCCTCAGTCAAGGCCAACATGAGTGCGGTGCAGCGCTATCGGCTCTCGCCGGAAGAGGTGCAGGCGCAGCTGATGACCTTCGTGACGGCCGGCCTGTCCACCGTGCTCTCGGTGCACTGCCAGCTCATGCGCATGTTGGTCCTACATCAAGACGTCCAAGCCAAGCTGCGCGCTGAGATGCAAGCGCTGGGCGACAACCCGACGGTGGACCAGCTCGAGCGGGCCGAGTATCTCGAGCTCGTCGTCCGCGAGGCGTTGCGCATGACCGACTTTGTGCCCCTCGAGCGAATCGCCCAAAAGGACACCGTTCTCCCGCTCAGCGAGCCGATCAAGCTGGTCGACGGCACGGTGGTGGACTCTATCCCTATCAAGAAGGGCCAATCGCTACAGTTCGTCAGGTTTCCCTTTAGACCATCAGACTTGGGGTTCTGATTTTGAAATCCTGCTCCCCTGCACAGTATTCCGATCACGGCCATCAGCCGCAACCCAGCTCGCTTCGGCCCGACCGCGGATGACTTCCGCCCGGATCGGTGGGAAGGCGAGAAAGGCGAAAGTCTCAAAAACTACCATGGCCTAGGACCTGGATCTTGGAATGGCTTGTGAGTGGATTGCCTTCCCTTCAGTGACTCAGGTCTTATTGCTTGTTGCCATTTCCCACGCCCCAGAATCAGCTTTGGCGGCGGCGAACGCTCTTGCATTGGGTGGGTGGTTGAAAGAAGTTCAGTTCACATTGACTCTGATTCCTCTTTCTCTTGCTCTGCAGAGCCAAATTTGGGTTGTTGGAGATCAAGATCTTTGCGCACTTGTTGTTCACCACGTTCGAGTTCCACCCAGGCTCATCGGAGTGGACTCCCCGCGCGGTGCTTTTGGAGAAGTAAAGTGCGGCTTGCTTCGTTTGCACTTAGTTGTCGGGAGGAACGGGACATTATATGCGGGCATTTGTTACAATTTGCGGAATTCTTGTCGATTGCATTTATTTTCCATTGTCTTGGCTATCTTCACTTTCACCGGACTGCCTGGCACGCATTGTCTTGACGTCCAGCTCAAAAAGCGGCAGGGGGAACATCGGCAGCGGGTGGCAAATCTGGCACGTGAAATGACTTGGTGGCAAATTATCTAACGGTCGCTTGCGCTCGACCCACAACTTGGTAGAAGGGCCTGTTTTTGCTCAGACACGATGTTACAGCGCATGATAGTAGTCACCCAAGCAGGGTGAAGAAACAGATTATTATAATTTCCATGGCCGCCAGGCTTCAGGATTAGAGGCCTCTGTGCAAGTGAAGGGGCTTGGTAGCCTTGCGCCTTAACAGATGTTTGGTACAAAGTACGTGTGCTAAGGGGTCTGATCAGCGCCTTAGGCACGGCTTTGACTTTGCCTTAACTCGAACCTCGAAGTCGGTTGGGAACCTTGAAAGGGAGTAGCTACCCCTTTCAAGGGCCCCCCAACTTTTTGCTGCCTTTTTCTAAGTTTAAGCTTTGTGTGTCCCTTTTTAGCCCAAGTAAGGGAGCGTGTCAAGTTCGCGGGAGCAAAGTGTAAATTCGAATGTGGAGCGAGCTCTACTCGTCCTCTTCGAATTCCCTCTCTGAACCACTAGCTTCATCACCGTACGCCGGCGGATGAGAATGATCTTCCTCCTCCGGCTCATCCACCTCCTCCAATCCTTCAATCTCCAAGCCTTCCTCTCCACCTTCCTCGCCACCGTTCTCCTCCAGCTCTCTTTGCCTCTTGAGCTCCATGGCCTGCTCTCGCTTCTTGAAGATCTTGTCCGCCTTGTTGAAGAGGCCGCCGGTGGGGGTGCCGCACGCGAAGCACTTGGGCGTCTTGGCGAAGCGGGCGATGGCGCAGTGGGAGTCGAAGTAGTGCCCGCACTTGGTCACGATGGGGTCCGTAAAAGGCTTTCGGCAGATCAAACAGGCGAAGGGTAGCGGGTCTTCCTCCTCTTCCTCGACTTCTGGCGCAGTTCTGCGTTTCACAAAAACGTCAGTTCGGGTTTTTGGGTTCACAGCGGTTGAGACATACGCAGTGGGCCTCGAGGATAGATAAATGTTGTCAAGCTGCCAGCCTTGGAGGTAATCGCCTCGGTCGTGAAGCTGTAACTCGGGCATCAGTATCAAGTCAAATTTGACAGAGGGAGGGAGCTCGACCTACGAATTTGCAGGAATCGCCGAAACCGCAGAAGCCAGTCTCTTTGTAGTCTGTGCATCAAGGAACCGGTCAGTATAAGGTCCGAATCTATGAACAGCGGAAGATCGGATGAACGCACCTTTACACACATCGGGCTCTGTACATCAACCGGAACTCACCGTCAGCGCTGGCTCTCACGTAGACGATAGGAGGATCAGACGTACGATAATCAGTGATTGTGATAGTCCGGATGTTCGACGGCCCAGCGACGGCGCCGTATTTGGAGCTGCCGGTCGGGAGCTGGGATTGGTAGTTCTTCTTGCCATGGTACAGCCCGTCGTTCTTCACTGACGACTCGACCAACGCCGCCGCGTCCTCGCCAGTCCTGACCTCAGGCGACGTGGACCGGTCCTTGCCCGGGTTGACGTTGCGCTTGGAGGAGAAGGAGACGATAAAATCCTCCTCGGGCGCCTCTTCGTCCGCCACGTCGTACTTGGCCCGCTTGGCCTTGAAACCGGCAGTGGCTTGCACGAGCGGGTTGGCCTCGGCGCGCCGGCTGGCCTTGAACACTTCAGATTTGGCCTCTTGCTCGCCGCTTGCTCCTGCTGGCTCCTCCACGGCCGGCCGCTTCCTGGCGTTGTCCGGCCGCGACTTTTTGCTCTTCTTAATGAACGTGGCGACTTCAGCCATTGCTTTTATGGGCCAAAGTTGGTGGAACGCGGAGGAGAGCGATGCTCGCAGGATCGTTCGCTGCCTTGCTTTGTCAGCCGCATGTGCGAGAATGCCTGCTGTCCACATTTCATTCTCCAGCCCCCCCAACTTCAAGCTTAAGAACTCTTCATTTGCGCTGCCGTCCATGCACCGGCAATGCGCTCTGCGTCAGCCTCGTAGTCTTGTAGGCTGGCTGTGTCCTTGACTGTACCATCATCGAACGCGGGATGCAACCTCAGCATGGAAGATACGCTGCGTGACCCGTTGGAATGTGAGAACCAGCATTGAATCAAGCGAAGATGCCGACCTTTCGCGCAGACTTCTCAGGCCCATTTCGCCATTCGTGGGATTGGCAGCGTCGTAAGTTGATAGCAATGTGCGTGCTTCGGCGCACTTGTCGAGGGCCTGTTGGTACTTGGGCAGACTCTTGCGTGGGCCCGACACCTTGCGCTGGTCACTCTGTACGAACGTCAGGGTTTCAAGTGCAAGTGCAAGGTGCAGGGGTGCTCACGGCTGGGATAGCGGCCCGTCCCGAGAGATCTCTCAGGTCTTTTGGACTAAGTGGAGAGGATGGAAGAGGCGAGGACTGGTGTAAAATTTTAGAAGAGCAAATTGCAAGTCATGCTTGAACGACGCACGTCGTTCGTTTCAGATCTCTGAGTAGACACATCGACAGCGCTTTGCAAGCAACAGTGCAAGTGCTCTAAGAGCAGCGAAAATATGACATTCGAAACTGGAGGATTGGATTTGGCTATGGTCGTATTGAACGATCTGGATGGGCTTACTTTTAATCATAGAATGGAGAACATCCCTTCGACGAGCATCCGAGACGCGATAGGTGTTGATGTATTGCATCTCGCCCACAGCATCAGCGGCCGGGCTTGGATGCGGCACATAGCGAAAGAAGCGAAATGATTTGGTGTCTGTTAAGAGGCCAAGGATGGGAAGGGGCGTCGACGTAAAAGTGTGGTCTGCGACCTTGAGATTGTTGACGTGACTGACTGAAGGGAACGGTGGTAAGCAAAGTGCGGAATGAAGGCGCAATTTGTGACCCACGGAGCATCTCCAAAAAGAGCTGTGCGACCGCACCATCGGTATTGTCCGCAAGATCTTTTTTCAGCTCGACGATCAAAAACATGCAGCCCAAGGCCAGGGTTACTTCGACCTTAACTCGGCCACCCGAGCTCCAAGCGTTGGGTTTTTTTAAGTCGTGCTCGGCTCGGTTCAAGAACCGGCCTTGAAAGAGAGCCAAAATAGGGATCAGCCACTGTTCCAATGGGGAAGCTGATAAGCTTGCAAGCAAGGCCGACAGGATTCGACGCACGGGCTCGAGAGAAGGGACGCGAGTTGCATCCCGGGCGTGGTCATCGCCGACCTCAGAGAATACGTCGTAGTACAGGTTCGCCGACGTGAGCATAACTTTTAAGACAGATGCTGGCAAGAAGGCAAGCTGGGGTGTATGTCTTGGAAGCTGCGCAATCCCAAGTGCCGATGAATGCCCGTTGAGACCCAGGATGCCGCTGACAAAGTCCCACTTCGCATCAGAGAAGCAGGGCAACCGAAGGGAGTGTCTTTTGATGGCGGCAATGTTCAGAGAGCGCCTAGACACAACGTCCGCGAACAGCTCCTCGATGTCGTCGTCTGTGAGTTCTTGAAGATGCCGGGTGTAAATTAGGTCAAGGCCTTTGTCGACGACTTCCTGGCTGAACGGCACTTGGCGAAAGTCTGGAGGGTCAAGTCTGGACCTCTTCGATGACCGCAGCTTGTCCGACATCCGAGTCGCGCGTCCTTGTTCGTGGTTCGAGCTCAAAGTCTTCCTTCCCCAAACCGCCATGGTTTCGGTGTGATTGGTGCCGTCTACACGGCATGACCGCACAACTACTTGAGCAGCAACGCAATGAGGTGGAAGCACTGAAGTCCATTTACGACACTGACTTCCAGACGGTCCAAACAAAGGCCGCCTGGAAGGGCCAAGTTGCCTCGTTAGAGTTCACCATTCGTGTCCACCCTGAAGAAGAAGATCTCAAACACCAAGTCGGAATCACCCTGCACATAAAGCGAGTGTTGTTATCTGGCTCAGAGTTGTCGACCAGTGACTCATAGCGTTTCGCTTGTTGGCCTGCCAGATTGCCAACTACCTATCCCAAAGTCCTCCCGGTTTTGTTTCTAGAGGACTGCGTCGGCGTCTCGGTCGAATCCGCCAAGGTATTGCAAGGCCAGCTGCAGGCAAGGGCGAAGGAGCTCCTTGGGGAGGAAGCCATCTTCGAGCTGTGCCAAGATGCGGCCTCATTCATTACACAACACCACACAATAATCCAGCCCAACAAGCCGTCCCTCAACGCCCAAATGGATGCTCGCACTCAAGAAGAACAACGGGTCAAGCTCACCGCCGAAGAGCAGGCCAAGCAAAAGCAGGCTCGACAGGAGCGCAAGGAGTTATTGGAGCAGCTGGAAGCAGACAAAGCACAACAGAAGGAAAGGATGCAGGCCAGGAAAATGCAGGCAGACCTGGCCGTCCTCTCTCAGGTCGAGCAGACCTCCCTGCCCAGCCGGACTTTCCACCACTTCAGCATGATGGGAGAGACAAAGAGCATCTCTATCGTTCGAGGATCCTTGCTTCCATCTCGTGAGATGCTTTCATTCTCCGTCGAGCTTCCCGCTGAATTCGGCGCTCTCCTTAGCCCCCATCGGCCAGATGATGAGTGCCGAGGCTGTGGACGAGAACGGCGTGCAATACGCTGTCTGCTTGTTCAGCGTCGATCTTACACCTGCTCGAGCGTACCTGATGTCCTCCCAAGGCTCAAAACGTCTGGCTCAGCTTACAGAGCACTTGGACAAGCTTCAGTCCCTCAACAGCCGGCACTTTGTGAATGTCTATGGCACCCAGCTCACTCAAACCTCCAACTCAGTGTTGCTCGAGATCGCACTTGAGCCTGTCCAGTCCAGCAATCTTGGAGATTTATTGGCGGTGTGCGACGAGTTTAAAGCGGACAAGATCGTTCAACTCGGCTTGCAAATGGTGGAGGCCATCAAAGAGCTCCACAGTGCTGGCTTGATCCACAAGTCGCTCGGGCCCGACAAGGTCTACTTGGTGTCGGGCAAGGACGTCAACAGCGTCAAAGTGGCGGGATGCTGCTTCGTTCAAACTCTGGTCGACATGAATCGATCCACGCCCTTCACCGAGATGGATCAAACGTGGGACGTTCCCGAAGGCTGGTAGGTGACCAGGTTCTTTAACCCAGAGGCCACGCCTCAAGTGGTCCAACAAGGAAATCGCCGGAAGCCGTCTTGGAGCCGCTTTCGTACACCAAGGCCCGAGACATTTGGGACTTCGGTCTGACTCTGGTCATCATGCATGGCGCCGACAATCTCAGCCTCTACCCGGACCCTTCGAGCTTTCTAAATTCAAGTGCGTTATCCCCCGTCGCTCTGCATACTCCTGGCTGACAACAGCTCTTCGTGGCGGAAAGTGAATGAAGGGATCTTGAGAGACGCACTGAGCAGTATATTTGTGCCGCCCAAGCAGCGCGCTTCGGCCGACCAGCTCTTGTCCCTTTTTGGTCGGAGTCAGTCAGGCAGCAACCCGACAGCCAAGCCATCTGGTGCGTTGGCCACGGACCACGATATCTTATAAATGTGCTCAGCTCAAGCTTCAGGTGGCCTTTGGCTCTCTGGAGCCGAAATGTCGACGACACCGGGCAGAGAAGTTCCGGGCTTTGCTTCCAGAGCCCAAGCAGGCCCTTTCTGGCAGCCTCAAGCCACAGCCGTGGAGAAGTCTCGCTATCGCGGCGAATTTTCTGAGGTGAGGTGAACGGATCATCTTTTGACACGTTACTGACCGTTTGACAGGTCGAGTTCCTCGGCAAAGTCGGTGTTCTACTTCGCCATTGGTGGTTGCGCATCTGACTGCAATGGCCACAGGGAGGGTTTGGTAAAGTGGTAAAAGCGCTCAACAAGTTGGATCGCAACTTTTACGCCATCAAAAAGATCAAGCTGTCCAGCGACCCACACGCTGAGCAGCGCATTCTGCGAGAGGTCAGCCCCTTTTCATGTCAATTTCAAAACTGCTGACAGTGTCTGAAGGTCACCACCTGGAGCCGCCTTTCTCACCCTTGTAAGCTTTTCGTCTCTTCCGACCAACCAGTTTGCTCAATGCGCCCGAAGCAATTGTGAGGTACCACACGGCGGTAAGCTCTGTATAAGTACAGTGTGATGAAACGTAAGGGCTGAATCAATGCATCAGTGGGTCGAGGCCGAGAGCGAGTCGGTTGATGCCGACACAGCTTTGATGGAGCTGGAGTCTTCGCAAGCAATCACGCCCACAGGCCATATCAGGAACAGCGAAACCACCGAAGAAGAAGAAACTGAAGAAGACGAAGACGAAGAGCGCTCCAGCCAGATCAACGATGACGATGACGAGCTGGATTTCGAGATGAACATCGACGACACCGATTTCCTGTCCCAAAACCCGCATGCCAGCAGCTCTTACCCGCACATTCATTTTGGTAACGACTCCGATGATAGCTCGCTCCCAAGCCGAAACATGTCCCGGCAGTCCTTGAACCATGCGGCGACCCCTGGCTCCGAGGGCGATTCACCACTGCAGCCGTTCGCCCATCGCGAAAGCCGGATGCTGTTCATCCAAATGGAGTTCATCAGTGGCAAGACTCTCAGAGAAGTGAGGTGCCCGTCTTTTCCCTCTGAACAACCAGCTGACGGGGATGCGCAAGGCGATCGACCAGGGCCTATCACACGACGAGGCGTGGCGGATCTTGAGCCAGATTCTCCATGCCATGATCCATTTTACCTCTCTTTCGATCATCCACCGGGATCTCAAGCCTCACAACATCTTTCTGGACGGCGAAGGGCATGTCAAAGTTGGCGATTTTGGGCTGGCTGTAGAAACCAAAGCAGCCTTGGACGAGTCACAGACTTCGACGTCGGCCGCTCTGCGAGACACGTCCGATATGACTTCGGGAGTGGGGACCTCGCTGTACCTGGCGCCAGAGATGGTCAGCCACCAGCGCTCCAGCATTCAGCAACAAGCTCGAGATCGCAAGTTTGCCAACCGCATCGACATGTACTCCTTGGGTGCGTAGAGGAATACTTGACGAGCGCTCCTGTTCACGATGCTGAATGGCCATCTCAGGCATCGGTGCGCTAAATCGCTCCAGTTTGGGGTTTCTAGCCAAATTTGCTCCACAGTATTCTTCGAAATGGTCCATCCCATGAAGACGAGAATGGAGCGAATCGCGGCCATAAAGAACCTACGCTCCCCAGCCATGATCTTCCCTATCGACTTTGCCGGCACGACAGCTCAAAGGCAGCTAATCAAGAATTTGCTCGCCCACAACCCACAGGAGCGCCCAAGCGCCCAAGACCTGCTACAGAGCGAGCTTCTCCCGGCTCCTCTGATCGACGAGACGGTCGCCGAAGTCTCGCGCCTCATCACCCAGTCCAAATCGCCGCATCGAACCACCATCCTCAAAGCTCTCTTCACGTCGTCAAAGAAGGATAGCATCATTAAGGACCTGCTTTTTGACCATGGCTCCACCACCCAGGTCGACATCAACCTGCAGTCGGCCAAAGCTCGGCTGGTATCTCTCTTTGAAAAGCGAGGCGCCGTGGAGCTTGCCCTCGAAGGCCCGATACCCTTCTCGAACTTGTACGACATGGCGGAGGGGCGTCGCCCTGTGAAGCTGTTGGACCAAGACGGCACCTTGTTGATGCTGCCGTATGACCACACCGTGCCCTTGTGTCGGAAAGTGGCTCGCGATGCAGGCCTTTCTCGCCTAAAAAGATGTGAGTATCTCTTCAAATAGCTTGACGCTCATTTGGCTCAATGCATCTCAGATTGCATTGGTCCCGTCTATCGCCAAAGGGACATGGCAGCAGGAGTGAGTCGTCTTGTTGCAGGATATTTTCACATGCTCAAGCCACTCCACCTAGCAACCTCGCGCACCCGTCGTGGCCTCTTTCGACATTGTTACCACTCACTACACATTGTCATGCGAAGCCGAGTGCATCCAGCTGGTCGACAATGTCTTGGATGAGTTCGGTATGCAAGGCGAATACACGCACCTGCTTGGTCACAGCGGCATTCTCGACGTGATTCTACAGGAGGTCCCGACCGAGCATCGAACGGGGATCCTCCGATACCTGGAAGTGTCCAGCTCAAAAGGGACCGTTTTGGACCAGCGGCGGCTGCTGACCGAGCTTTCTAAGCTGCCGGGCATCAGCGGCAAATCGATCCAGCTTTTCAACAGCCTGAACAAAACCTGTAAGTGGCTGCTAGTTGACGTGAAAGTCATGTTTACCAGTAAGCCTTGCAGTCGACGCCATTGTTGCGCAGCCGGAGATCGACGTCCTGGCCAAGATGATACCCAAGATCAAGCCCTATCTTCAAGAGCTTCTAAAGTTTGCCAGCTTGTGTCGAGTGCTAGATATCAAGCGCAAGGTCGTCATCATGCCCCTTCTTTGCGTCAACGCACATCTCCACCGGACGAAGCCCACTACCTTTTTCCAGACATCCTTACAGTCGAAAGGAGTGCAGACCTTGGCAGTTGGCGGCAGGTGAGCGTCCCTTGCCTTCGGACTAGCGCGCGGGTTGATACCGAAGGGCAGGTACGACGGGCTCACTGAACTCTTCATGGGTCCGGACCGCTCCAACGTTCCTGGCGCAGTTGGCGTGTCCATCGCTATGGCCCAACTCGCCCATGCTGTCGAGCTGCAACCAGACCTACCTCCCCGTTCGGCCACTCTGGACGTGGCCAAGGCTGCGCCAACACGGCGTTGCGATGTCTATGTGGCGAGCTTCGTCGCTGGACTTGAGAGCGCCCGCCTCGGTTTGGTGGCTGAGCTCTGGCAGCACGGCATCAAGGCAGATCTGGTGAGATGCGATCTAGTATTTTCGCTCATCGTGCTAACGACATTGCGAAGATGTACGAGGGCGACATTTCGACAACACCGGACCAGATGCTGGCACGGCGCCGACTCGAGAACCTGTTATTTCTGGTCATCGTAAAGCCCACGTCTCCCGGCCGTGAGCAGACCTTTAAAGTGCGCAATGTGCTCAACTCCGGCGAAGACGATGGTGAGTTGCTTTTGGCGGAGTCGCTTGCCCACTTTTAATCCACGACTCAGTGCCTCGGTCTGAGCTCATCGAGTACCTGCGCGACCATATCCAAGAGCAAGGGAAGCAAGACGCTGGCGCTCGCGATGCCGACCCTCGCTGGCCCGCGGCATCGAATCAGTTTCAGATCGGCGAGGTCCACTTCTTGACACAGCAAGACGAAAAGAAGAAGCAGTTCATGCGGCCCAGGAACCGGAACCTCTTGGCCGACAAGGCTGCGTCCAGTGTGCAGACTCGCCTCACCGCTCTCGCTGACGCCGCGCCTGTCTGTCAGTCCATTTGTCGCTCCAGAAATCGATCATTCATCTAAGACTTCTTCTCAGTTGTGGTTGACTTCGAAAGCCAGAGTGCACTGGACATCATGCGCTCGTCGAAGTGGCTCTCGCAAGACAACGACGCATACCGTAGATGTAGGCGGCTCTCGCGCCTCCTGATGTCGCATAAGCTGACTGAAGTCTTTCCAGTGGTCGATGCCGTGCCGGCTGCGAAGAGAGGCGCTCTCCACAGCCTCCGCGAGGCCATCAAGCAGCACGCCGCCGATTCCCAGGTCACAACCGTGGTCTGGCTATACTTCTCTCGCTTCGACGAGTCCTTCCCCCTTGTGTTAGTATAATTTAGAGTCAATGGCCCTTGAAAGTGCCGGCGAGGCCCACAAGTTAATCATCGAGCCTTCGGAGTGGCCGGATGTCCCTCGGGCTTCCTTTGGACGACCAAGCACGGCATCGAAGACGTCCAGGCCAGCATGTCGTTCCCGCCGAACACAGCTCTTGACCCTCAATTAAACTTTGCGACCTGGTCTAACAATGAAAGAGCGCCCCAGCAGCAGGAGTCCGCCCGCCGAGGTTGGCCGCTTCCCTGTTTTTGTTGCCGATTGCGTTTGACGCCAAAAGTAAACAACGAGCAGCGTTCGAAGGCCTGTCGCCCAATGTGGTGGCCAAGCTGTCTCACGCTGAGTTACTAGTGAACCCGATTTTCTACAACCTGGTGACAGACCATGCGGCGCTGGGAGCCAAAGTCGACCTTCTGGAGAACCTCCTCAACAACACTCGTTTGCAAGTCCACCACACTTACTCGGCCGCCATGTCTGCTGGAGTAGACCTCAGCTCCTACATGATAGAGTCTCCCGTCACTTCGGCTTCGACCCCAGCGGTTCTGAGCGCCGGACCTCTGGCTTCCACGTCGTCGTCTGCTCAGCCCAGCCCGGCGGCTTTGCCACAAGCACCTCCACCCGGCCCCAAAGGCCCTGTCATTGCCCAGATCGCCAACCCGCTCTCAACGAACCCGCCGTCAGTCCTGGTCTTGCCTGAGAGGGCCAAGCGAAGGAAGGAGGACTACCCCAACATCAAGTTTTGGAAGAAGGACACGGCCATGAAGGACGAGGCGGCGCACAAGAACCCCAATATTCGGCGGCCCATCCTGCGCAAGGTCATGGAAAACCGGGACGGCTCGCTGGTCGAGGACTCGCGGTTCGCCGAGATCCAGGCGCACGTCCGGACGGCCGCCAGCCGCTGCTTGGACCTCAGCACATCGTGGACGAAGCAGGCGGAGCACGCCAAGGACAACTTCATTGCCTACGTAGAGTCGCTGGCGGAGGAGCTGTCGTTCTGCGACGAGACGGGCTGGAAGTCGGTCATGATGGCGAGAACGTTCTTGGATGGGAAGACTCGGCGTGGCCGAGAGCATATGGGCGAGGTCAAGAGGAAGCGCAAGCGGTCGGAGACGAAGGACGAAGACGTGCCGCCAGAGCCGGCAGCTGGCCAAATGCAAGACCTTGACCCCGCCGCCTCGAATTCTCCCCAAGAACCCAACAACCAGTTCGAGCAAGATCCCAATCTGGGCATTCACCCACCTCCTGATATGATGCTTCCTGGCAGTGCGACGAGCGTAGGTCTTGCTCTCTTCAGCAACGAGTCTGCGGTTGACGCGACGTAAATTGATGCAGCCCTACCCGCCTTACTTTGGCACTGAGGGTTTCACTTTGCCTGGCTAGGGAACCCATATATGTACTCTTTTGAGAGATAGATCGAGCCAAGGAAGCCAACCCAACATTTCGAGGCCGACTGGTCCTTTCTGAGCATTGACCATTCGAGGGTTGTTTTGATCCGGCACGACCTCATGTCCAGTCGGCCCATAGCGGGTCCAAGCCAAGTGAATAGAACAGCAGCAACGGGGTGAGCCATTGCATCTCGCCTGGGACAGCGCGGACGGCCTTTTGTTGACCTCGAATGCCCTTCGCGGGATCATAGCGCCAACGGTGCCAGGGTCAAGTACGTCCGCCCGCCCGCCTTCCGGCCGCACAGCCAAGCTGAGCATAATCTCGAGTAGCACGCCCATCTCCATCTCGTCCGGTTCAGAAGACAGCGACGGTTCGTCGCCGCTTTTCTCCCTTTTCGGCGTTCGCACCCAAAGACATCGCTCAAAGGCTCTGTTGCCCAGATTCGGTGGTCCTGATCTCCTGCACGAAGAAGATAGTAGTCCCGAAGCCCAAGCGCTCGCCGCCCAAAGGCCCAATCATTGACCTCGACACGCCAGAACCAGAACCAGAGTCGTTGAGCCCGCCTGCGCCGCCACCGACCACGATGCCTGAACACGGCGGCCGCCACACAAGGTCCCAGTCGGAGCAGAGCAAAGCTTCAACCTCGACCATGTCTTCCACCCAGACTGCCGAGACGGGAGCAGGGAGTGGCCCCTTGGGTCGCCGTCCGAAGCCCAAGGGCACGGCCAAGTCCCCTTCGCCGCATCGCCCCAAGACCCAGAGCCTCTCCCTCATGTCCGCCGTCAGTCCTGCCAGGTCAACCATCGCCCCTCGGCCGCCCAAGACGCCCACCGCCGCGCCCGCGCTGGTCCTCCCAACCCCGCTGACGCCCTCCCCTGCCTTGAACAGGCAGCGCTCAGAGTCCATCGTGCCTGTGGTCCGAGGATCGCCTCTTCCCAAGGTCGCCTTCGAAGTCGAGGTGCCCCTGGTCATTCGCCACCCCTCTGTCTCCCATTCGTCGCCCCTGCAGCAGTCGGCCGCCTTGCCCAGGCGCAAAGTCAAAGGCGCCGTCTCGCCGTCCAAGAACAGGATCGACAGGGTCTCGGAAGACGACAGCGCCGACGAGCTCATGCTCGCCGTCAAGGCCGTGCCCCAGAAGCGCAAGGCGGAGTCGGCAAAGGCACCACCTCCCAAGAAGGCGGCCATCAGGAAGAAGCCCGGCGAGTCTACCGCCGAATTTGTGGCGCGCATAGCAGCGGCTAAGGCCGCCACCACCGGCTACGACCTCGCCCAGCTCAATCAGCGGCCAACCTTGCGGACGTTTGACGACGATGAGGACGACGATGAGCTACCAGACGAGGCGGCTCTGACCGCAAAGGCGCAGGCAGCCAAGAGGAAAAGCAGGACCTCGACGGCAGCCGAAGCCGCTGCCAAAAAGCAGACGCAGAAACCCAAAAGGCGAAAGGCGAAAAACGCGTCGGACGACTCGGACGACGACGACCTGGGCCTCGACGACTCGCTCCTGGGCGCCGAAAACTTTGACTTCGACAAGCTGGTTAAGGAGCACCGGCACAAGAGGGCCAAAGGCTACGTGACCAACGCTGAAGCGGACGAGCTCCAAAGAACTGTTCGTCCCGTGCCAATTTTCAGGGCGTGCGCGGTCGAACTAAGAACATTTGAATGCCTACACAGCTGGAAGCGCAGCTGAAGGAGGACGAAGAGGGCGTCAAGACTGAGGGTGTCGCCGCCACCAACCTTTCCAGAGAGGACATCGCGAAGCTTGAAAGACAGCGAGATGCGCTCGTCGAGGTCGGCGGGGCTGGTGCAGGCAAACTCTTGACGGATGTGGCCAAGACCGCCAAAGCGGTGCTGGACGACGAGGAGGAACATCAAACCAACATTGGCTTGAGACAGTTTTGGCTCGGGGATGACAAGACAACCAAGCCCATGCCTGTGCGTTCCACTTGTGACTTATCTTTCTACTCAGACTCAGGGGCTGCTACACGGACAGTCACTATTGCCTTTTACGGGGTTCGTCGGCTACAGCCAGCTTTTCGCGGATCGCCTGAATGGTACGGAGTTTCACGTTCTTCGCCCGCAGTCTGCTCTGCATGGTTGACGCTCTCCACAGCTGCTATCTCGGACCCGACCACGATGGCGCCCGAGTTCTTGCACTACGGCACCCCGCAGCTGCCCTTTGCCGACGCTCTCGCGATCTTTGGTCATCTGTTCGACATATGTGAGCCGGCGATTTCCTTCTGCCTACGAAGGAACGCTCACCGGTTGTTGTGGCTCCTTTGCAGTGTCCCAGTTGAACCTGTCCGACGCGCAATCCAACGTCCTGATGCCCGTCGCCCTCTGCCTGATCAAGCACCTTGCGTCGGCTTCAGAGCCGGCTTGGCCTTTGTCTGCCTCCCGGGCCATTGTTGCCTTCGTTCAGCTGGGCGCCAAGCCAGAGATACAGGAGCTCGACGCAGGCAACAAAGGCAAGGGCCGGGCGGTCGAGGACGACACACGAGAGGCCGCCGCTGCACCTCCAGAATTGAACACCCTTCGGGATGCAAACCTGCGCCACGGAACAGTCATTCGCGTCCTTCGTTTGGTAGAGGCCGTCGCCGCTGCTGGGTGGGTGCTCTTGCAGGCGAGAATTTCAGGTCCATCGCTGATTCGTCGCAACAGCGCCTGGTCGTCTGCCGTCAAACCTGTTGTTTCGTTGGCTCTGGTGTTGTCAAGGCTTGCCGCCGACCCATCCTCAAGCAAGCTGCAGCATTACGTCCAGCGAGCGTTCGAAGCCCTTGTCCATGCCAAGGACACCGACACCACTGAAGACCTGGTGTGTACTTTTGAGCTCATTTGTTTTAGCGGGGCCTTAACTTTGAGCGGCAGATCGAGCGCATCTATGAACTCTTCGCACAGGAGGGCATGCAGTACGCGCGCCAGCATCAATCCTTCCTGCTCAGTCTGTTCCCACACTCGAGGCCGTCTGACCACTGCCTGCGCCGCTGGCTCGCCTGGACCTTTCTCCTTGGCCGGTCCAATTCCAACAAGCAAAAGTCGTCCACAACGCCTCCGCTCAAGCCCATTCTCGCCCTCGCCCAAGATCCGCAGCCAGGCGGACCATTGTACTTCACCAAAGACAAGATGGACGCTGTCCCTCTTTACTTCTCGGCCACCATTTTCCAATTCGTGCTCTCCGACTCATGGGAAGGCATGATGAGCTCGTCCAACGTGCGCAAGCATCTGTATGAGATTTATGTGGCGATGGACGTTCTTCAAAAACGCATCAGTAAGTTTCCGTTTTGCCCTGGTTGCACGACTTCGCTCACCGCGGACGTGGTCTAGATTCTACCGACCTTCATGGCACTGCCTGGCGCCACAAGGCTCAGAACGCCGTGACGCGCCTCGGCCATGCCGTGGAATACCGTAGGCTTTTTCTAACGCTTTCTCCAGGACGTCACCTCACCGCCTTTTCAATAGAGCTCTCGTCTGCCACCGCACACTTGGCGGCCACCGAGCGAGCCGAGCGCAAGATCAAGAACCGAGCGTCTGGCACTCTCGATTCGTTTGTCACTGCGCGCCCCGGAGGCGAAGTCCCACCCCCGCCAGCCGCCTCAGCATCTCCCGCGGACTCAAAGGCCCATCTGTCGGCAGCAGCCTCGGAGGCCGCTGCTGACTCTAGCTTGGACGCCGAGGTGAACACGTCGCTCGTCTCTGGTTCTCCTACGGCGGACACGACGATGGACGGCGGCGATTTGGCCAAGGGTGTGCCAGTCTGAAAAAGACTGTAGTCACTGTCGCTCGCTATTGCAACTTCCTGGGTATCTCCGTATCCTAGTCTCTTTGTATACGACTTGAACCATGTATTCTTGCGCCCAAATTGCGGCTGAACTTCACAGCAAGAAGGATTTACCACTATGCTTCGAATTCGCCACCAAATCCAGCGACATCTCATTTGCCCCATCCCACGCGCGAAGCCAATGTTGGATGGCGCTCGGCCAGGCTTCAAAATACAATGCAGCTTGAAAATGTGGCGGAGAGGTACACAGGGATGAAGGGGGGAGGCGATCAAATTGACCCATAGCCTGAGTCGACGGAGGCCAAAACCCGCTGCTCGCGCACAAAGTGCGGTTGTTGCGCTTGCAGTGTCAACATCTGACAGGCGTGAAGAAAGGAGAGAGTCGAAGTGCTGAACGAGTCCATTTTGTCGGCCTCGAAAGGGCGGCTATGCTGTGCGAGGTAAGCCGCGAGCTTGGCGGCGCCCTGAGCCCGCGCCGCTGCGTTGCGAAGCTGTCGAGACAGTTCTAGGGGCGAAAGGATGCTGTAGATGGCCAGCGGCTCCAGGCTTTCGGTGGGCTCCAAGCCGGCATCATCCAACGCGAACGCCAAAAGGGCAATATGCGATCGGTGCTGTTCGTACATCTCAAAAGTTAGTCATGGTGTCTGTAAGAGCTAAACCACAACAGAATGTGACGCACGTTGCTGTCGCTCAGCCTCTGTTGATGAATACTTTCGATGCAGTCAATCGCTGCAGACAGAAGCAGCTGGGCCTGCAAGTGGCTGCATCAGCCAGAGCATCAGCAGCAAGAGAAATGGGAAACACACCTTCATCGCATGGCTGCCGATGAAAGTGATCTTGTTCAAAACGAGACCAACGTGTCGTGATTCGGCCGCCACCGTCTCCACTAACCCCCCTTGAATTTCGACAGGTTTGCCGTCCGCCATGACACCTCCACAGACGAAAGTGCTGGCTTGTGCGAGGCGCGAATTGGACCAGGTGTCGGGAAAGCCACTGAAGGATTTGCCAAAATCGGGCAAGTCGGCGTGCACCTGGGCGCCGTATTGCGCGAAGGTCATGAAGAATAGGTGAGAACTGGATTGGTCTGTGAATGGGAAGGCATCGTTTTCAGCTGAGGACACAATGGGACAAGCAAGCGGGTCGCTCACGTATAAGTGATGCCCTCTTGAGGCGTTTGCGCCACCGACGAGGACGACGAGTAGAAGTGAACCAGGCAGGGCTCTCGGTGACCGAACCGCAGTCCGAGTTTACAGTGCAAGATCTCCTACCGCGAAGCAAAAGCCTTCGATGAGCCCAGTTGGAACAAGCCAAAAAAACAACCCCACTTTATCCTGTGCAATTCTGACATGGTGGGCGGATCTGTGGATGACTTGTGAGGCAAAGAATACATCACTCAAAGCAGAGCGCAGGGAAGGACGTGCGAGCAGCTCAACGTCGACCTGACTCGACACACCCGTTAGCACTACAGCGCACGGACAGTGAGTGGCCCAAACTCACCAGAAGGGCGGTAGCAGCGACGGACAGACAGAACCGAGTTGCAAAGAGACGCTATCGCGAAGCCAGTCCATGAAAGCACTGTTTGGGAGCAAGCTGTTTCGCCGCCTCGCCACCGAAGTTTCCAACGGCCGGTTCGCCACTTGCGGTTGCGGCAGCATTAGCGCATTCGCCGTGACGGAGAATGTGGACTCTGGGAAGGCGCGCCATGACTTCTGCTCGTCAAGGCACAAATGAAGGCCATGGTGGCTGGACTCCGCTGGAGCAGACTCTGTTGCAAGGCAAATAGGGCATTTGGCAGGACATGAATCATGATTGGAAACATCTGCTTGAAGCAAATGAAGCAGAGCCCCAAAGGCGGGAGAGCAAGTCACGGTCTGCGGAAGCATGCATGTGGTGAGCGAAGAGGAGTCGGAGTGGCGAGCAGCCGCCGCAGGCCATCCTCGGTGATGGCATTGCCCATTGAGATCTTGCTCGGCTTGAATGGCATCCTCAGCCACACCAACGAGCTGGATCCGCCTTCAGCGTCGAACTGCGCGTGCCGCTTCCAAATCCCCGCCACCTGATTGGCGCCTCGGATTCCTTCTTGATCCAGCCCCGCCAAAAGCACCGAGCGCGAAAGTCGTTAACCTCACAGCAGCAGCCAGTCGTACTCTCGCACGAATGGCTATCAAGCAGCTCACTCAAGTGGAAAGCGAAAGAGCTGCCTATCTCAAAGGAGCCCAAGACAAAGCGCTCGCCCTCTTCAAGGATATCGAGGCGACGCTGATTCGGGCGGGCATCACCGAAAAGCAGCTTTCGGATGAGATTCACGCTCTAGGAGAGAAGAAGTACAACATCAGGTGGGTTGAAACCCAACTTGGCCCACTCTGCCAAAGCCTCTTCAACGATTGGGGCAGGACGCACTGGCACAAGCGCACCGTCCGATCTGGACCGCACACATTATTGCCATATGCCGAGAACCCGGAGGACAGGGAGATCCAAGAGGACGACATTCTGTTTGGTAGGTCTCCCTCCTTGCAGCGTGCTACCGCGTCTGATGTCAATAAGATCAGTTGACCTTGGACCTGTGTTTGAAGATTGGGAGGCCGACTTTGGACGGACTTTCGTCTTGGGCAATGACCCAGCTAAGATCAAGCTGCGCGACAGCTTGGATCCCGTCTGGAAGACCATCAAAGGCAGATTCCAGTCTAATTTTAAAATGAGTGGCGACGAACTCTATGCCATCGCCTGCGAGGAAGCCAAGCGCGCCGGTTACACTTTCGGTGGAGCTATTGCTGGCCACCTCGTTGGTTCTTTTCCCCACGAACGGTAGGCTGTCGTTCAGACCCCGACTTCAGGTTGACCGCAACGAGGCCCAACAGTATCCCGAGGGACAAGGTTGCTCTTTATATCACCGAAGGCAACCACGAAACTATGGCCAATCCAGGAAAGGACGGGAACAAACGCCACTGGATCCTGGAAGTCCACCTGGTGGACCCTGAGCTCCAAATTGGCGGATTTGGTGTGTTTCATTCTGCGGGCACGGGTCTATCAACTGAATAGCGCCCAGTCGAGGAACTTTTGACAGTCGATTAGTGTTGACAGAGTTGGTCAGTGCCTCTCCTCGTACGGTGGCCGTCACGAACTGAGGACGTCAATAAAGTGTTCGATGCAATACGAGAAGCAAAGGATCTCTTTTAGCATTCGCAATTAGTTTGTGCTGCAACTGATAAACGGCTATCAACCAGATCGACCTTAAGCGCGCGCGGTTTCCCCATTGGCCTCTCTCACTTCATTGCATACCTTGGACACTCTTGACAAGGCTGCAACTCCTGAAGAACCGCAGATGGCCCCCAGAAAGGACGTTACCAAAGTCGACTCCGAGCGAGCCGCTTATTTGCTCGACGCGCAGCAAAAGGCCGAAGCAATGTTCCAAGAGATAGAGGCCAATCTCATTCGGCCAGGGAAGACCGAAAAGGAATTGTCTGACGAAATCTATGCTCTGGGTCAGCAGAAATATCAAATTCGCTGTCATTGGCATAAGTTGGTGGCCCCTTCTGACCCGTTGACCAACCTGACCCCTTTTTTTGCCTAGGCGAAATGTCAGATCTGGACCCAACACACTGCTCCCATACGCTGAGAATCCCGTCAATCGCGTCATTGGAGAAGACGATATTCTGTTCGGTGAGGCTGTTTGTCCAGCGCTTACCCCTCTGCCTTGAAAACTTACGGGAGGACCAGTCGACCTCGGGCCCGTGTTTGAAGGTACAGTGCAGTGCTACCGCCGATCTATCAAAGCTGACGGACCACTTTGGTCAGAATGGGAGGCCGATTTCGCTCGCACCTTTGTCATGGGCAATGACCCGGCCAAGATCAAGCTGCGTGACTCCTTGGCTCCGGTTTGGAACACGATCAAGGCGCGGTTTCTGGCCGATCAAGCGATGAGCGGCCACCAGCTTTACGCCATCGCCTGCGAGGAGGCTCAAAAGGCTGGCTATTCGTTTGGAGGGGAAATCGCTGGCCACTTGGTTGGATGCTTCCCACATGAAAGGTGCGAATATATGCTGCTGAGAGATTAGCCTTGCGAAACTGAAGCAACCGCAGGATCCCGAGAAACAAGAAGGCACTATACATCACCGAGGACAATCATGAGACGATGGCCAGCCTGGGCAAAGATGGCTGCAAAAGGCATTGGATTCTGGAGTGCCATCTGGTCGATCGCGAGCGCGGCATTGGAGGATTTGTCGAAGAGCTGCTCACAATCGGATAGAATCCCTCGGGGCCTACTCCTCTCGGATCGAGCTTCCATGTGGATTCTCTTTGTGTCGGAGGTGTCGTTGTGGTGAGAGACAGATGGACGGGCCAATGAAATACAAAGGGAGAGCGACTGCTCTTTTTAGCTTTAGCTTACAACCTCTCGACGCCGCCCCAATAAATTCAACATCCGAAGTGCTCCTTTCGTCTGAAGAAAGAAGAGGTCAGTCGTAGGCTACGATGAGGCAGAAAGCTGGCTTACCATACCGCGTTCAAAAATGTCTCACAGCCCAAGCCCGCCTGCCCGCTGCGCTTCAACTCCACCTGACCCTCCTCGACTGGACAGGTCCAGAGTGTAAGAATGGATCCACCAGCGATTCCACCGACGCGCTAAACTCCTCCGTCAACGGCGACAGCTTGGGCGCGGTGGCGGCAGAAAAGGCGTCAGGTTTGATAGGCGCTGCGGCCTTGACAGGAAAGATTTCCTCGTCGGAGTCGTCCATCAAAGTGTCCAGGTCGCTGTGATAGGATTTGGGAGACTTTGGAGTGCTGGGCATGGTCGTCGAGGTAGATGACGATGATAACGCTGGGGAGCCTCCGCTCGTGGAGGTGGAGTCGGCAGACGAACGACGCCCGCGCGCGAGGTAGGACGAAAGCTGGGCCGAGTCTGAAGAGGATGGAGAAGAGACGCGGCGGGAGGCAGCGAGCCACGGGCTGGCGGTGTCAATGTCGCTGGATAAAGCGTCCGCCGACGAGCTCCTGCGGTGGTGCTGGCTGCCGCGTCGGCCTATGAGTGACCTCTTCCTCTTCACAGTGGTCTGCTGGGTCACTGAGCCGCGCTCGAGCCATTCGGTAAGATTGGCAACCATGGTGTGAAACTGCCGCATCAAATTTAAGCATTGGAGCGGATCTCAAAAGGACGTGCGCTCCTCTCACCTTCGCTGGTCTGTTTTCTGGAAGATGGAAGTTAAAGAAAGGAAAGGAGCTTCCTTAGTGGCCGAGCAGCAGTTGCATGACGAGCCCAAAGGCTAGTCTAAAAAGCAGCAGATGGCTCGCCGCACGCGAAACCACACGCGGCCTTGGCTCCAGAGTCATCGCACGCGAGACGAAAGTTTCGTGCTCGAGCGGCTGGCGCTAGCACTTGTGGCATTGGGCAAGCGAGAGAGCCATATGAAATTCCCCTTGTTGGACGTTAGGACGAACAAGAAGGCGACAGAAGGCAGCCGGGGAGTCGACGAGGGCATCCTCCCCTCTTCTTCTCCCCCCAGGAAACCAACTTCCAGCAGAGAGCATGCCAGCGCCAGTGAGACAGAACTCGTTGCCAGACTGTGAGTGCCGCTCGAGCATGGCCGGAGGGCGAGAGCTGAAGGCGGCCGGCCGTTCCTGGGATGACGCCACAGACAAACGGCGGTGGCGAATGGCGTTAACCACAACCCTCCCACGTCCAAGGCGCCCATCGTCTTTGCCTCTGCTTCCCCCGAATGGCTGATGGCAGCGCTCCATCTGACCTTCCTGACTTTTGCGGTGCTCGGCCTTTTGCTCGCCCTCTTGCCCAGCGAGTCTGTGGTTGCTTTCGTCGACACGGTATCCGGAAAGGACATGTTCGTCTTCGGGCTTTACTCTTGGGATCCGTTCTGGAGCGACATGGACATCTTGCCGAAGCCGGCTTTCGTCCGGTGGCTGGCCGCCGTGCACATCCTCGCCTTTCTGTTCGCCGTGGCTGGCCTGACGCTGGGCATGCTGAAGCGCATCCGACCGCTGTGGTTGGTGGCGGGCGTGGCGAGGAACGCGACCAACTTGATGTTCTACAACTGGCAGTTCTTGCTTCTCGCGGTCGCGGACATCTGGCTGATCATGGCCTGGATTTGCGACTGGTCGGTGCTGGGCCACGCCACCGCTGCTGGTCTAGACCCAGATGTCGAAGTGGCTTTCGAGTAAGGTCTCTTGCCGCGATGAAAGACAAGATGCTGACGCGGGCCAAAAAAAAAAAGAGGTGGCAACATCTGCCGAGCTGTGCCAATCTCTTTCGGCCTGATCCTGATCTCTTTGGTGCCCCTGGGCATGGAGCGCAAGCGGGACAAGGAGCTGGGGGTGTTGAACGCCAAGCACCAAGCGGCGGCGGCGCCAGTTTTGCCTCTGTCGGCCATCTCGCCTCCGCAAGCCTCGGCCCAGCCTTTGACCATCGCCGAGGTGGACGAGCAGGTCCAGCAGAACAACAACCAGAGGAGGTCTGGGATCAGGGTGTCAACGGCCACGCCTACGACTGTGACCGGGCAGAGGGAGTCAACCTACAACTCGTGGCGCGAGTCGATCCGCCCGGCGTCCTCGGTCCTCAAAAGTGGCGCTGCCATTTGAACAGGTGGGAAAGGCAAAGCAAGAGTATGAAAAACGCTATTTATCTGTTCTTGTTATATCAGCTCTGTTGAACGCTTTGAAAGCTCGAAATTTCTTGAAACGTACTTGCGAGTGGAAGCAGTAGTCGTAGTGGTGAGGCCGTCGGGAGCAGGAACGAGGGCCCCAGAGAGGGAAGAGCGCCAGCGGTTGATGTTGGTGTTGCGGACGACAAAGGTGGACGGGTCGGTGGTGAGGCCCGGGAAAGGCTTGGGGATGCGCAGGCCCTGCTTGAGGCCAGCGAGCACCTGCTCCACCTCGTCCTCCGAATCGAACCCGCCGTCGTCCTCGTCCATGCCAGAAGCGGGATCCGAGTCGGACACCTCGCCAAAGAACCGGGGCTGCTCGACGGCAGCTGCAGCGGTCGAAGCCTTGGTCGTCCCCCCGCCCGAGCCGCTCTTGCTCTTGTCCTTTGGCTTCTTGGCCTTCTTCTCTGGCGACGCCACACCGGACTTGGCCTTCTCTGACGCCGCAGCGGCGGCAGCTCCAGCAGCATCCTTGGTGGAGGCGGCGCCAGATGTGGAAGCCTTGTTGTTGGCCTCCTTGGTCTTGGCCTGCCACTCTGCCAGCAGCACGTCGTACGAGGCCGTCCTGCCCTGCACGGCGCGCTTGGCGGACATGGAGTGCGTCTTGCAGGTCAGCGAGCGGGCGCAGAGCGAGCCGTTGTCGTTCCTCACGGCGCAGTTGAAGTTGAGGTCGATGACGCCGCTGGACGAGGGCTTGGTGATCTTGACCTTCTTCTTCTTCTTGGACGAGCTGGACTCGACCGCCGCGCTCGACGCATCGCTCAGCTTGCGCTTCAAAACTGGCGGCTTCGAGCCCGTCTTGGACTTGTCCCCAGGAGCCGGCGAGGCTGTGAGTGAGGACTGCAGCATGAGACCACATTAAAGGCGATCTCAAGGTCAAGTCCAACGCACCCATCGTCAAGGCGAGTAAACCGAGTGCGGACAAGAGTTCGCAAGAGTTTCTCCAGCTTCGCCAGATTCCAAAGGTCAACTTCTGGGTGTGGCGATCTAGTCCCTTTGCATAATACAAGCGGGGAGAGAACAACTCTAAGAAGGATAGTACAATGAATTGCTCATCAGAGATCAGAGCGCAGGAGGATCTTGTAGCAGTCCTCGCAGAAGGGCTTGCCATCTCGGACCAAGTAGGCGTCCTCGAATGGCTTCTTGCATTTCTGTGAGCATCGGAGCAGACGAGATCTTCAGCAAAATGGCCAGAGATGATGACAGGGGAAGCAGGACGCTCACATCACAGACGAAGCACTCCTCGTGCCATTGCGCGTTCATCGCCTTGACCACGTCCTCCACGATGGGCTTCTTGCAGCTCTTGCACTTGGGCTTGTGCTGCTGCAAGTTGCACTTCTCGCAGTACGGGTAGCCGTCGTGCACCACGAACGGCTTCGCCACCGCTTGCTGCCCTCCACCACCGCCTGGGTCATCCTCGTCGAGCGCCGCTGTCGCCTTGTTGAGCGACTTGGGGTCGATGAAAGGGTCGCCGCAGTGCGAGCAGAAGAAGTGGAGGTCGTGGTAGGTCCGTTGGCCGAGAGCCGGGTCGTCTAGCGTGATGTAGGTCTCGTCCACGATCGGCGTTTTGCAGTGGTGGCACCTCAATGAGAATTGCTGTACATCGCCCAAATGCCACAATCAGCTTGTGTTAAAAGATGATGAAGGGAGAGGGCGAAAAGTATACCTCGTGGTAGTCGAAATGACAGTACGCGGACCCTTGCCACTCGTAGAAGGCGACGTGCTCCAGGCACTCGCCGCACAAGCAGCACTTGAAGCAAGCCGGGTGCCACCTCCTCCCCAGCGCGCTGAGCACCTTGCCGCTGATGTCCAAGCTACACCCCGCGCACGTCAGGTCGTTGGCCAGCGACTGGGTCGTCACCCCGTCCTCGGTCGAGATCCAGTCCTGGGACGGCTGCTTGGCTGGCGCGCCCAGGTCGGTCGAGGAAGACGAGGGCAGCATGCGGGGCACGTAGGATGACTTGCTCGGTTTAGGCGAGGGAGGGGCCACCGCGAAGGAGATTGAGGGCACGCTGGTGTTCGCCTCTTCCTCCTCGTCGTCCTCGTCCTCGCCCTGGACCTGGATCGTCGGCGCAACAGGTCCTGGAGGAGGTGGAGCAGGAGCAGCAGTGGGACCAGTGTAGCGGGCGGGCGGGCGACTCGCATGCGGCACAGGCGGAGGAGGTGCTTGCTGAGGCTGAGGAGGTCGGGGGAGTGGCCGCTTGCTGGTCGGCGCCTGAGGCTGGCCATACGCAGCGTATTGATATGGCTGCTGCGGCGACCATGACCACGTATGGTTCGAATGGGTCATCGTTCACGGAAGAGAGGCGGCTGGGCGAATCGACGAGAGCGGCGACAAGATTCTTTGACGACTCGCAGGATAACTGAAATGCTCACACACACGCTTGTAACATGAGCCGTATGCGAAAACAAGGAGACTGAGAGCCAAGAAAAGGGGGAAAGTGGAACACAGGAGCGGGAGTAGTGCCACGATGAAGGGGTTGCTTAGTATTACAACAGAAAAGGGGAAAAGACGTGCGTAGCCTTTGAAAAGGACTCCGCAAAACAACATTTGCCTTGCCTCTTCTCATTGCCTCTGGCCCGCCGTCCCTGGCTTCTGCATCCCAAAAGAAGATCGAAAGAAAATGGAGGTCTCTCTAAGGTGGTTGGACGAAAAATGGTATTACTGAAGTTGGTGGGTTGAGTTGCTGTGTGTGTGAGGGGCGGAAACTGGGCTTCAGGAAGGCGTGGCGGCCGACGAAGGGCCGGCGACAGCTTGCTTCTTGGGTTCGGGCGTGCCAGTGGCGGAGCCCTCCGCCTTGCGCTTCTTGTTCTTCTTCATCTGAGCCTTGTACTGTGCATCAAAAGAACGTCCGTAAGAAAGTGGAACTTTCAAATGTAGAGAGCCAACGCACATGAGCGGCCATGTACTTCTGGAGCACGGCCAAAGCTGGGACGCGGCCCAATTTGGCGATGGTGGCCAGCTCCTCCTTCTTCATCGACGCAAAGACAATGGGCGACAGGATGATCTCGCCCTCCCAATGGATGATGGGCTGGTCGGCGTGCGCCAGGCGCACCAACTCCGAGGTCGTCTCCACCGGCCCGGGGTGGACCCAACCCGCCGGCTTCTCCCCGATGACAATCTTAACTGGTTCCTCTTCTGGAGCAGCAGCGGCAGCAGCAGCCGGGACAGCGGAAGCAGCTGGAGCGGCCGCGCCAGCATTCGACGAGCCAGCGGTTGGGGTGGGCGAAACTGCGACTGGGGGTGCAGGGGGCTCGACCTTGGCGGACTTGGAGGGCGTCGAGGACGAAGAAGGTGGGGCGGGAGGCTTGAGCTTGATGATGGTGCTGCCCGACTTCTTGGTGGTGGCGGGCTTCAGAGGTTGCTCGGCGGCGGCGGCGGCTACCTCCCGAGTGGCGGCGAGAATGGCGGCAACAGAGAGGGTGCGCGATTTGGTCGACTTGGCTTGCTCCTTGGGAGGGGGCGTGGACAGGTTTTCGCCGTCGAAGAGGTGCAGCTGAACCGGGTCCATCACCCAGAAGTTGCCCTTGCCGGGCTCGTCCTCTTCCCTGGGCACTTTGCAGAAAATGCCGTTGTTGCTGAGGGCTTGTTGAATGGAGTTCTGTGCGCACAGATGGACCCATCAGATCGAGTCTGATGGAGGAGCCAATTTAACGCACCTGCCAAGCCAAGCCATCGGGGTTCAAAGCGTAGTACGGGTAGGTGACGGAGATCCATTCGCAAATCGAAGCGCTGGTGAGCTTCTTGATGCCTCGAACGGGGGTGGAGCAGTCGATGGCTTGGGCGACCAGTGACGAGTAAGGGTAGGGCGGCTTGTCCAGACTGTTGCCGCTGCCGGTGAAGTGGTACTGGTGATGAGCCACAGAAGTGGAGGCGTAAGGGTCAGAAGCAGGCTTGGGGCGGGTGGAGGTGCCGCCGCCGCCGCGAGCCTTGTTGGCCTTGGAGGTGGTGGCGGTCGCCTTCTCCTTGGTGGCGCGGCCGCGGCCATTCTTGGTGCCGGCGGCTGGGTGCACGACGGTCGTAGGAGGCTGCCAGGCATCCTCTCCACCCGCGTAGTAATCGTCGTCGAGGTGGGCGGGTCGGCGAACGGTGCGCTTGCTGCGGGGGTTGGCGACGGTGAGTTTGTGGCGGGCAACGGGCTGCTGGGCCTTGTAAGTGGCGGGAGGAGGCAAATGAAGGCCGGCGTGCTCGTCGTCGGATTCGTAATCCTCCTCCGACGAGCCGAAGATGATGGACTCCTCTTCGTCTGAAAATGACTCGGAGGAGGTCGTAGAGTTGGCGGATTCGGGCAGGACAAAGTGGAAAATGCGCTCGGCTATCTGGATCCTCGATCTGCACTCCCATCGCGATAGGTGAGCCATCGAAAAGGGCTAGAGTTAAGGAAGCGGGACTTGCCGCTTGCCCAAGATAGCGACCTCTCCCTTGGCCCTCCAGCGGCCCTGGACGACGACGCCGTTCCTGCCCTGCACCTCGAGAGCCCAAGCGTGTTTGTTGTAGTCGTAGTAAACCCGGGCGTGCTGGCGAGAGACGGCCTTGATGGGTCCGAGGTCGACATCAACATGGATGTCGGGCGGCGCAATCTTGAGCTCCGACTGCGCGCTGGGCTGCCTGTTCATGGCCAGGGGCGACACCGCGGGCGCTGGCGTGGTCGCAGCGGCGTCCGAGGGCGAGGTGGACCGGGCGGAGGAGAGGACGGGAGCGAGCTGGGGCGACAAGTGATGCGTAGGCGGGTAGGCCAGGGGCGGCGGGCGGCGGCCGATGATGGCGGACAGCGTCCTCAAGTAGAACGTGAACGGCGGGGAGCCTTCGAACTCGAGGGCGGCGTAGGCCGAGATGGGCACAGAGCCGGCGCCCTCCTTCAGCCCATCCAAGGCGGACGATTGGGCCAAGACATCGTCGAGTTTAATGTCTTTGGCCTCATATTCCATAAACCGTAGGAGTGGTGTCAGCACTGGGCGCGAGGGTTGCGGCTGTTTCCTGGGGGAATAAGCCGGCTTTCGTGTGAACGTTGTTGTCGAGGGAAGGAAGCTTGAAAACTCTAGCCGGTGGATGGGGCAGCGCTTGTCGTCACTCTCGGTACGTATTACAGCTCATTGTTGTTGCTCAAATCGTTGCTCAACGCAAAACAGCGGCTCATTTCATCAGGCAGAAGGCAGCTTTTCCAGTTTGAATGCTCCAAGGCAGTCCGGACGAACACAACACGTTTGGGGGACCTTCATCGCTTGCAGAACACCGCTCATTGACCAATCCAGAACAACAAAGCCGAGAAAATGGTGTGGATATGCAGAGGAGTCGACCGGCAGCAACAGCCAAGAGTGGAAAGTGAGAGAAGGGTTTCGCCATGAAGCCATTTATCTGCACTCTCATTAGAACCTTGATTCAATACCAGGACGAGAGGGGCGGCACCTTACTTGGAAGGGAGGAAGTAGTCGTCATTGGTCGAAGTTCGGTAGCTGGTCACCTTGGACAGGTCGACAGAGCGGTCCGAGCCGCGCGAAGTGACTTTCTCCAAAGTGGGGTGGTTCGGGGCCTCTTCGCGCTTGTGCTTCTCAATGAAGAAGTCCTCGTTGTTGCTGGTCCTGTAGGTGGTGATGTGGCTGCGGTCTGCAAAAGGTCCCCACGAAAGTTTAGCTAGGTGGGTGGCGGAGATGACGGCAGCCCGCGAGCTCCCTCACCTGGCAGCTCCTGGTCGACAGCTTGGACCTTCACCTTCTGGCCGCCCATGACAACAGTCCCAGAGGCAGTAGGCTGTCCGTCCAAAAAGAAATCCTCCGAATGCGAGGTGCGGTAGGCTGCTCGGTGCAAACAACTTGAACGCTTGGCATGCTGGGCTCTCGGGAGGGCTTACAGGTGATGTGGGAGCGGTCTGAAAGTTGAAATAGTATAAGCAAACAACCGAATTGGTCATCGTAAAGGCGCCTACCAGGCTCCTCCAGTTGCTTCTTGACGGCAGCCTTCAAATGCTCTTGGGACATGAACATGTCCTGCTTGCGGGTCTAAACGGCAGCCAAGCAATCAAGATATTACACTTACTTCGTCGCTGGTCTGGCGTTGAGTGGCAGCGCCTTGGTGGGAAGCTAAGAAGAGACCGAAACGAGGGGCGTGAGAGGACTGCCTTCTTATCTTGGCAGATTTCTTGGAAGCTTGACGTACCTGGCTCCGGTGCAAAACCGGATGAGCCTTCAACGAAGATGTCTTCATTGGTCGATCTGTTCTCGTTGGGAACACCTGAATGCCCAAAGCATTGAATTGAGGATCAAGCCGGACCTCGGACTCGACAGCTCCGGGAGGCTTATTTTACGCACCTGGGTGGTATTTGGGTGCGTCAGCCACTGCAGCTATGTTTCAGCATCCAATGACTATCTAAGAATCTTCCAAACAACTCACTTTCGTCCTCGTTGTTGAAGGGACAAAGTCGTCACCCAAACTTCCGCCCGCCCGCCAAAGCTTGGCTTACGTAATCCAGAGCTCTCCCCTCGTCGAAGTCGAAGTGGGAGTTAACGTCCACAGATAAAATGGTCAAGAAGGAAGCTGACGCAGTGCTGCTGTCCATCTTCGCGAATCGATTTGTGCGTTGTCTGCTGTGGAGCTGAAGGTGCAAGACCTAAAGCGCATGATTAACAGATGTCGGTCGCGGAGAGCATGGGCAACGCTCTAAGGCAGTCCTCCATCAGCACCAACATCAAGGAAAGATTGGATTTCAGCTGTGCCATCTTCGCGCCTAACGGAGGCAAGGCTTTTCCACCTCCGCGTTGCTTGATGCGCTGTCTCAAATGAGTCGGAGCAGACCTAATTGCTAATGCGCCTCATTTGCCGGTCCATCTGGGGTCTATGTCTTTTGCTGTCCGTTTCCAGCAAGACTTTCTCAAAGGCGACATCCAAGAGGGCGATGTGATCAGTCCGTTCTCTGTTCACCCTTTGAAGGCTCCCTCTCAGTTCATCCAACAGTGACCAATCACCCTGTTGCTGGTGGCTCCCACTTACCTGATATTAGTGAGATTTGGGCTGGAACGAGGAGAAGGGCGCGACTAAATAGAGTGGCCAGCGTTAATCACGCCGGTGCACGACAATGGCAAGATCGTCTTCTTCACGGCCAGTCGAGGCCACCATGCCGGTCTGTGGAACCACTGTCTTGGCTCCTTTACAACACTCACCGATCGGAGCAGACATTGGAGGGATTCTGCCTGGGAGCATGCCACCGACTTCCAAAACTCTCTTCGAAGAGGGCGCCCAAGTCAAATCCTTCAAGATTGTCAGCAAGGGCAAATACGACCGCGAGAACCTGCTCAAGCACTTGATCGACGAGCCAGCCAAGTACCCTGGCTGCTCTGGCACCCGCTGCTTGTCCGACGTTGAATCGGATCTCAGGGCTCAGATCGCTGCCAACCACAAGGGCGTCCAGCTGATCGGCAAGCTCATCTCCGAGTACTCCCTGGAGACGGTGCAGGACTACATGCTGCACATCCGAGACAATGCAGAGGCGGCGGTCCGAGACCTGTTGCGCCACGTTGCCAAAGAACGGGGCACCGAGCTGTCCTCCATCGACTATCTGGACGACGGCACGCCGATCCAGCTCAAAGTTACGATCAATGAAAAGGAGGGTTCTGCGGTGTTCGACTTCAGCGGGACCGGTCCGGAGATCATTGGCAATTTGAACTGCCCGCTCTCGGTCACGTACTCGGCCATCATCTACTGCCTGAGGAGTATGGTCGACGAAGATGTAAGTTCACTCGCAAGTATCAAGCAGGCCGCATCTGATCCTGTGGCGCCTGTCAGATTCCACTAAACCAAGGCTGCCTGATTCCAATAGAAGTCAAGGTACCACAAGGGAGCCTTCTAGATCCGTGAGTCTCTTTTTTGAACTTGATTGTATGTCATTAACATCTGGCATCTAGATCCCCTACCGCCGCAGTTGTTGGCGGCAACGTTTGCACATCCCAGCGAGTGACCGATACGGTCCTCAAGGCATTTCACGCTGCAGCAGACAGTCAAGGAGATTGCAATGTGCGTCTCCACTTACTTTACCGTGGGTCGCGCTTATGTCCTCTCCAGAATCTCACGTTTGGGGCGGGTGGCAAAGACAAGGACGGCAATCACGTCGAAGGCTGGGGCTTGTGAGTAGGCTCCTTCCGCTGTGCTTTTCTTGTCTCATTCTCCACCAGCTACGAGACGATTTGTGGCGGTTCGGGAGCAGGCCCGCACTGGGAAGGCACGAGTGGCGTTCACACGCACATGAGTGCGTCGAGTTTCTTGCCTAGCTTTGGGACTGAGCTCACATCGAGACCAGCGAACACCCGAATCACTGATCCTGAAATCATGGAGAGGCGCTACCCCATCATCTTGCGAGAGTTCTCTTTGAGAAAGGGTGCGTGAAGTCATTGCGCATGCTCCTGAGCTTCCAAGCTTATGGCAAAAACAGACTCGGCTGGCAAAGGAATGCACAACGGAGGTGAAGGCGTGATTCGAGACATAGAGTTCCTTGAGCAGATCCAGTGCTCCATCCTTTCCGGTAGGTCGTTCAAATTGGGTTGACTGGAAGCACAGCTCAATCCCGACCCTTCAGAGCGGCGGGTGCACCAACCGAAAGGTCTGGAAGGCGGTGGCAACGGTGCCTGTGGCCAGAACCTGTGGATCAAGCAGGCAAGGGATGCAGACGGTGACCTTCCAGCTGACCGTAAGAACAAGGAGAACGTTCAACCTCGCGTTATCAACCTCGGCGGGAAACAAACGGTCATCATGGGCGCGGGCGATCGGATAGTAATCAAAACGCCCGGAGGCGGCGGCTGGGGCAAGGAAGGCGATGGCAAGAAGCTCAAAGAGAAGGAACACAAGCACCACAAGGGGTCAGCAAGAGGCAGCCATCACGATCGTCAATCATTAGCAGAAGGAGTCTAATTTACATGTAATGGCGAATCTAAGACAATGAAACGGGTTGTATGAGCGTGCCAGCCTTGATGAGGACCTCTGGCCGATTTAGCGAGCGAGAGACCGATTCGGTGACAAATTCGGGCCCGAGAGGCTGCCTCAACGCTTGTTCGTGCTGGGCAGCTGAAGTGTAAGGGAAGGGCAAGTCCTTGACGAGGTACTTGGTGGCTTTCTTGTCCCTCTTCTCGTTGATGATGACATGGGCCAGACCAGCATCCTTGCGCTGTGAAGCCTCGAGACCGGGCGTCTGCTTGATGAACTTCTTCTTGGGTTTGCGGGCGCCCTTGCCACCCCACGCGCCCCAGCCAGGGATGGTGGTGTCGATTTCTTGAGGTGCATCCGCGTCGATCGCCATTCGCTTCTCGTCCTCGAAATCCTGCTCGAGCAAAATGAACTCGGCCTTCGCATCATGCAGAAGAGATCAAGCCTACAGCTACCACGTTGTCGTTCGCGAAAGCCTTGGAGACCAAATCTCGCTGCTTGAACGCCACCCGATTGCTCTGTAGCGGCTCATCGGCGTCGTCCGACTCTTCAGAAAAACCGGCGGTGGCGGTCGTTGCGTTCGCTTCTTTCTGCTTCTTCTTAGCCTTCTTAGAAGTAGTGCGTTGGGCCAGTTGGCCAATCAGCGTAGCCGGGTTAATGAGGACTTCGGCTTCTTCTCGAGCGGCCTGGCGTCCAGCTGCCGACTTCTTGAGCTCTTTGGCGGCCTTGATGGCCACCTTCTCGGACCCAGACGCCTTGCCGGTCACATTGGCTTGCTTCTTGCTGACTTTGGTGCTGCCTGTGGCCGTGAGCCACGGGTTCGCCGCTTCCACCACTTCAGGTTGTGCAGATGTCACGTCCACTGGGGCTGCCATTTTGGACTTGTGCTCCTTCCTTTGTGTTGGTCGTTCAGTCGATTGATCGTCTTCAATTAAAGCCAGCTGTCCAACAGTTGCTTAGTATGACCCCAGAGACGTCCATGCTCGAAACTCACCTCCGCCCTCGGCGCAAAAACCATTCTGCCCTGAACCTTTGGGACACCGTCTGCTTCCTCGTCCTCCGACTCTGCTGCTTCGCCATCCAGCTCGGCTTTGAATTGCCTGGCCAAGTCCTCGGCCTCTGCATCTTGTCTTGCGAAGGCCTCCTGCATGAACTTCATGCCCATCAATCCACTGGGCTTCACGGCGGCCTTGCTCGCCTCTTTGGCCTCAAAAGAAGCCAGCTCGTCGAAAGCAGACTGGCGGATCTCGTCTTCGTCCATGTCGTCAGAGTCTTCATCCTGCGAGAGGTCGCTGTCTCCTTCGCCGGTAATCTTGCGTCGAAGCTGCTCTTCTCTTGAAGCTCGGGCTGCTTCGTTCCGTTTCGCATCTTCGTGATCGAGACCTTGTAGAAGGCGCGTCTCTTTAGACCAGCGGCCGCCGTGCGCTCCGGTTGAATGCTTCAAGGTTGCCCGCTCGCGAGCTCGCTGAGTTTCCAGCTGTAGCCGGCGCTGCTCCATGCGATCGCCACCATCAATCTCATCCAAAGCCTGCAGCTCTTCCTCCGTCAAAACCGGTGCGCCGTCGGCCGCGTCTTGCGCCTGCCTGGTTTTGCGCGCGATTCTGCGGTAGGCCTTGGACTTGATCTTGGAGACGCGCTTAGCCTTGCGCTCAGCGCGAAACATCAACTCGCGCTGCTGGCGGACAAGAGCCGTGCGAGACTGAATTTCGGCAGGCGAAAGGTTGGCAGAGGCGAGAGCAGCGGCTTCTGCTTCTTGTTGGGCAGTCTCCGACTCAAGATGGGCCGTCTTGAGGAGAGAAGTGAGCTGCTTTTCGAGGGAAGACCGAGCCTGCAGAAGAAATGTTAGGTCCAAAGCCACTTACAGGAATTGACAGAGCGGCAAACCTTGAAAGTAGAACCAAGCTCGGCTGCAGAAGCCTCGTGGGTCTTGTCAGGCGCATTGAGCGGCAGCTGGATCCGGTGGGTTCCAAACGTCGACTCTTTGCTGCCGATGCCTTTCACTGCACGGGGCACCAAGTTAAATTCGCATCGACTGAGGCGCAAGAAAGGCCATTTACTCTGAGAGACAGTGTCGTTCCATTTGTCGACTTCGGTATTGAGCTTCTCGCGGGCGGCGCCTCGGTTCAGCTTGGCCTGGCTTCGGCTGTCCAAGGGAGCGGGCAAGGCGCCAGTGCCTTTCGTCGCAGCTTGCAGCTCCTTGACAGCCTTCTTCAAGGATGCTGACTGCTGGGCAGGTGATAAAGCGGCGAGCATGTCTTCAATTCGGAGTTTGCCTGTGGATAAGAAGTGCGAGTCAGCGAACGACAAGGGTGGGACCAACATGGTTCGGTTCACCTCTGCCGACTGACGAGAACTCATTTTCTGGCGGAGGCTCGACCAAATCAACAATCTTTCGCCTTTTGGCGGAGGCACCGGTCCCAGGGGCGTCCTTGCGTTTCTTCGACAACCCGCTGACGAACGCATCCAACTTGTCCAAAGCTTCTTCATCGTCTTCGTCCGAGAACTCGGGCATGCTATCGTCATCATCTTCCTCCTCTTCTTCAGCTGACCCTTCGGAGTTCGAAGGCGGGGTTCGTTTCGAGGTAGATGGGCCAGCGTCGAGCATGGTGGACAAATCCACTTCGCCGTCCTCTTCTACCTCTGAGTCCTCGTTGAGGTCAATATCCACATCCATAGGGGCCTTCTTGAGAGCCTGAAAGAGTCGTATTGGTTAGAACCGGCGCCAATCTCAAAAGGCCTCCGCATAAAAACTTTTTTTCACCTTTGCTCGAGGCTGTCGCAGGCAATCGTCAGCATCGCCTTGAGAGTTGGGCTGGCAATGCACGATTGAAGCTTACTTTGACAACTTCGTCCTCTCCGTCGGTGTCCACATTGTCAGAGTCGAGCTCTTCATCGTCCTCGTCCGCCACGGTGCCGCTCAACATGCGATCCAGCAGCTCATTCTGAGCGCCCTCGTGGTCTCCGATCTCCTCTTCTTCATCTGATGAAGGTGGTCTGAACACTTTCGCCTGCTTTCGTCGACCCATGATTTTCACGAGCTGGCCGCACTCAGAAGAGAAATGCACTCTCGTCCGGGTTCGGCCAGCCTCAATCCGCCCACAGCTGGTCAGCGAGCTCAGGCTCCCTAGAAGACTTGCACTGTTCGCCCAGGACCCCAAAAGCCAGTCCTCGAAACCGTATTTGAGGCATCCTCCGCCATCAAAGAGCTTTGAAGCCCCTCTCACCGGTTGCTCTTCGCGCCCTCTTGCCAGCCTCTTCTGCAGCTCCATCAATCCCAGCAGAGTTATATAGACTCTGCCAGCGAGCCAGATGCCTTCCAACCAGATGTTCGAGCAGGGAGAAGCGCGAGATTTGTCCAAGTTTCTCCCCATCGAGCTCTGGGCAGAGGTCTTCGGCTACGTGGAACAAGCCGATCGCTCGTCCATGTATGCCATCTCCTTGGTCAACAAGACCTTCAATGAGCTTGCCAAGGTCTTGATCTGGCGCACGGTCAATTTGTGAGTTTCTGCACCTCCTCTCGGCCCAGCGCCTCCTCTCGGCCAAAGTTGAACTCAGCTCACTTTGGCCTAGCACCATCTGGTGGAAGGATATGAGGAAATGGGGAGACAGCTACCGATGCCGCAAAGTATCATCGCTCCACTTGCTTTTCGCATCGACATGTTCTCATTCGAGATTACTTCTCCAGGGCCAGTGGACGAAGAGTCAGCTTTACGAGTAGCTGCTGTGGCTTTCTCGTACTCATTGAGCTTCCTTGCAGAGGACAGGAAGACATGGGTTCAAGTGACGGGGCAGCAGCTCCGCATGCTGATGCTTTTGGACCAGGTGACCGCTTCGCCCGAGCTTCTGTCCACTACTCGCAAAATCCAGATCCAATTCACCCATGGCGAGGGCACCGACCTTCTCTCCGCCAAAGTCATTCAGCTACGATCGGCCATCGAAGCATCAAGATGTCTCGAAATCCTCGAGGTCAACTTTGGCACCGGTCTCGATTCCTTCCGAATGGCCCCAGACAGTCTCTTTGCCGCGCCCACAATCTCCATCGCTGCATCGCTGCAGTCCTGC
The DNA here is from genome assembly GCA_001599975.1 of Cystobasidiopsis lactophilus. Classification (NCBI taxonomy): domain Eukaryota; kingdom Fungi; phylum Basidiomycota; class Agaricostilbomycetes; order Agaricostilbales; family Chionosphaeraceae; genus Cystobasidiopsis; species Cystobasidiopsis lactophilus. The sequence goes on from BCIO01000005.1 coordinate 1,571,675, forward strand.
AGGATTGGTGGGCTGACCCCAGAAGACGCCAAAGCCATTCTCGCTGCCTGCCCGCCTAGCCTGACCGAACTCGGCCTGGCGAGAATCCGTTTGCTTGAAAACTTTTCCGACTGGTGGCCGAAGCACATCACTCCTTCGAAGCTCGAACTTGTCTCCTACGGCGTCACCAATAAAACTTTCCTCGCTGCTCTGGCAGTTCATGTTGGCCCCCAGCTTGTCAGCCTTTCCACCAATCAGATGGACTTGATCTCTGCAGCCCGCTTCGAACGCCTTCGTAATCTCCACATGAAAGAATTCTATCGTGGGGCGGATCAAATCTACCTGGGCAACATCAACCTGTCGCAAATTTGCCCGTCCCTAGAGGAACTGCGCCTGGACATCAATCTCAATTCGGCGATTTGCACCTCCATCTCGGAACTTCCGATACGTCGCCTCCACTGGCACCACCAAAATGGCTACAATGGTTCACCGAACCAAGTTTACGTGACTCTTCATTCGTTCCTCGTGTCGCCTAACTTCTGCACTTCTTTGCGATACATCGAGCTCACTGTGAACGACCACCTCAGTCGCGCCCCGCCAGTACCAGCCGACAAACTGGACTGCGAAAACGCTTGCATCGCCCGTCAGATCGATTTCTCTTTCGACCCTTGACTCTTCCACCGCTGCGCGAACTCATTCTACCCTGCAGCCCTGTCATACCGACGTTCTTTTCGTGCTTTATTTTCTTCAGAGGTGCTTCAAGGGAAGTGGTGCGGTTGGTCGCCACCTGGATCACTGATGGGGGCGGCGAACGGTGAGATGGATATACTTCGACCCTTTGTGGCAAAAGTTGTTGACGGGGACGATGGGTTCTGGCGTCTTTTGCCCAGGTGGAGAGCAAGGTGGTGGTGGATCCCGGCGATGGAGGCAGGTGGGGATGCAGGTTTGGCGAGGCTATCGGACTATTGTAGGCTGTAGCACCACGTCGAGACGTCTCCTCTGGAATCGCGGACTTCATTGCTTCGCCTACTTCCAATACGTGCCTGCAGACCACCTTTACTCTTGACTCCAAAAGCGCGTTCGGTAGGCGGTCTCGAGCGCGCAAGGTGGCTCTTTTGCTGACCGCCAAAGAAGTGCTGTCTACTTTCTGTCTGCCTCATTTTGTCGCGTAGATCGACGAAGATAGACAGTTGGACCTACTGCCAGCTTTAGACATGCCTCCAAAAGCGAAGGCCGCTGCTGCCGCGTCGCCGACCGATGAACCCTCTGCAGTTCAATGTTGGCTGATGAAGGTTCGGACTCGCCCTGCCCGTCTTGCTGCCTTGCTTTGCGCGACTCAGATACGGAGCGCGGCTAGGCCGAACCGGAAACGCGAATGGAGAAAGGCAAAGATGTGTGAGGCGACGCTCAAGATCCCGCTGTCCAGGCAGTGGGCGCTTGAGACCTTGATTAACGCTTGTGTCCGGAGGCAGTGCATTTTCGGCTGAGATGTTTGAGAAGATGGGAACCAGTCACTGGGATGGAGTGCGCAATCACCAGGTAAAGCCAGCCCTCGTCGCTGCTAGTACTTGGGCCAAGTTGTGCCTAACCTTCTTGGCCTGCTTCACAGGCGAAGAACTTTATGAAAGTGAGGCCCCTTTCTTTCTCGACCATCTTGCGATCAGTCCTCGAGCCATGCCTTGCAGGACAAGATGAAGTTAGGCCACCGGATCGCTTTCTATCATTCCAATTGCAAAACACCAGGTAAACTCCATTCAATGGTCTTTCGATCCTTTCAGTGAATTCTGGCGCGAACAGGCATCGCAGCAATAGCGACAGTCTGCAAAGAAGGTCTGCCACCACCTTTCCTCTCCCGGTGTCGGCCAAAAGTCTCACAAGAGGTTTGCAAACAGGATACCCTGATCATACCGCATGGGATCCCTCCCACCCTTACTTCGACCCCAAGTCCAACGCCGAGTCGCCGACATGGTTCATGGTGGACGTCAAGTTCGAGCGCCACCTGCCTCACTTTGTCTCCCTCAAATTGCTCCAAGCCCTTCGAGATGCCCCGGTCCAATCTCTGCCCCCTTACTTGACGCCGGAGGACCAGCAAGCTATCCAAGAGATGGCTTTGCTGTCCAGGGGTAGACTGAGCGTTCAGCCTGTCGAGGTGCGCACACCACTTTTTCTCTCGCAAGGGAGGCAAGATGCTCAATATAGAGAGTGCGAAGGCACGGGCATTCGAGGCCATCCTCAAGTTGGGCGACCAAGGCGGGTTCGAGCAGCTCCTCCCAGCCAAAGCGGCCACCAAATCAAAACGAAAGTCTCAAGCTGCTGAAGACGAGGACGCAGAAGAGGAGGAGGTCGAGAAGAAACCTAAGAGAGGCAAGAAGGCAAAGGCATAGGGCAAGTGTGCGTGTGGGGGGTAAAATGCAAAGTAAAAATGATGGGCGAGGGGTTTTTAGCTGGCAGCGGCAGCTTTGAGCCTGTCTTTCTCAATCAAACTCCTGCTCTCACACCGAATTAGAACATATGTGCAACGGCGAAAGTGAAAGGGAGAGTGGCGCACCGTCTAGCATCGAGAATCATCTTGGCCTTCCTCTCCTTGAGCGAGTCGGACCGGTCCTCGCTGGCCCCCGACCAGCCTTTCACATCCGCCTTGTCCACCGCCTTGCCTTTGCCCTTGATGTCGTCCGACTCGTCCAGCCGGCCTTGCAAGCCGAACCGAGTGATTAAGTTCGGCCCTGTCGCCGCGTACGTTCTTGACGTTGCCGCCCCTCGAGATTGGGCAGCAGCGGCAGGTGGGAGTGGAGTGGAAGTGTTGCGGTTGCCTTCTGCTGGGAACAGGCCTGCCGGTGGCTGTTCGTTCCCTCAAATGTCTGAGCCAGTGCTCGTCGCCGGCAAATGCAAGGAGCAGGGACGAACCTCTGGCAGTCTCCCGTCCCTCAAGATGCGCTCTATGGTCGTCTCGACGGACCCGCTCCGGCCCAAGTCCCACCGCGCCTGGTTCTCGGTCACTTGGGGGAAGGCGGCGAGGACGGCGTCGATTTGGGCTTGGGGCACCTGCCGCCGGCTGGGCGCTGGTGCGGCTGGAGTAGCTGGTCCGCCTGTTGCCCAATGTATTAGTAACGAGAGGCAGCAGGGAGCGGAGGGAAGCATACTGAAAAGCCAGCGTCCGACGACGAATAAGACGCCCACGGCCACGCCCACTTGAACCTGCGCTCGCTCGCCTTCAGCTCGGATGACTTGGCAGGGCTCAGTTGACGCACGAGATTCTCCATTCTGACAAAGGCGACAAGGACGAACTGGGATCAAGAAGTCGGCTCAGCACGGCTCGCACAATTCACGCGACACTTTCTTTGGCTGGCTTATGGGTGGACGGTGGCAAATTCGAAACGAGCTCTTTACTTGGGAGACAATCCATGCGAGATTGCAGAAGAGACGGAAAGGGGAATATCAAACATGCGAAAAGGGGTAAATCAGACTCTTGAGTAGGCTCACTGCAGCTTGAAGCTGGAGAGGGCGCAGTGGCGAATATCACAGTCATTTGAAAGATCTGGAGTTGCGATGCGATGCGTTGTAGGTTCACGTCGTACGAATGCTTCGGGGATTGTTGCGTAATAGGGTCTCTTTGGTCGAACATCCAGGTCGAATATCCAGAAGGGGAATGACCACGACAAAGGGAAGGGCGCGCGTGGATCTAGACGCCATTCTTGTAGTTGCCAGGCAAGGTGACTGAAAGGTTCTCTGTGAGCCACCACTTTGACTAGGAGTCAAGAGGGAAGAGTGAACTCACAGCCATACAAAGCTGCGCCAAACGACCAAAGGGTTCGAATTCCTCAAAGTCGCCAGACGAAACTGCATGACCAGATAGAAGCAACTCACTCCTGCCCTGACGCTTCAAAGCGTAAATCACGTCCAAAGCCTGCTTAGACGCTTAGGATCATTTTGCCACCAATGGAGAGAGGCGAAGGAGTGGGCGGCAACTCACCATGACAGTCTTGCGTCTGTGCCCTCTCCTTGGTGAGATAGCTTGCTCTAAGAAGTGTGGGGAGGCAGGAATACACCCACCTGGCGTGCTCGGTGTAGGTCACAGCATCGCGCACGACGTTCTCGAGAAAGAACCCTGTGAACGATCCAGGTTCAGTGTACACAAGCAGGCAGAGTTTGAACGGAGTACTCACTGAGAGCCTGTGCGCCTCCCAGAAAATGATCAAGCGTTCAACTAAAGGCCAAACGAGGGCAGAGCTCACGCCGCGGGCTTCATCGTAGACGCCCTTCCCCATCTGTGGGAATAGCATGAGCCAAGAAGCCAAGACATCCCATCTAGGATGAAGAAGAGGAAATCCGTTACCCTTTTGACGCCCTGTCGACAAGAAATGGAGCGAGTCAGCAGCCTCGTCCTTTATATGACAGGCAACAGCACAATCACGGTGGAGAGACTTACACCACGACGCGCTAAGCGACGAATGTCGCCTGTGGAGATGCCTTGGATGGCGTCTTTGGGCTTGCTGCGATGGCGCATGGCCGTCTTGCCGAGCTGTCATGCCTGTCAGACGGTTTCTGGGCCAACGAGCGCGAGAACCAACTCCTTTGCCGCGACCAGCTGTACCACACCGACCCAAAAGCCAACATTGAGCCAGAGGGAAAGCAGCAGAACTGCAGGGACGGAGCTCACAGCCTTTCTGGCCGGTCTTGCCTTTGCCCTGGCCTGAAGCTGCCTTGCTCTGGGTCATTGGTGTTGTCGTGTGTGTAGCTGAGTGTAGAATAACGAAAGGCGAGGTTCTGCGACCGAGTTGGACGTCGACGTTTGCAGACGACCTGTCACCCGCTCAGTTTGGGCGCGCAAAATCCGGTTTGGAGAGTGTCGGTCAAACTCGTCTGCCTTGAACAGAGTTCTAGCCTTCCAAAGACGCGCTTTGCGGTTGCCACATCAAGGTAGGCCTCTCGCCCGCCTTTCTTTGAGCCCTTGCCGAACGCGACCCATTAACACGACCTAGCCCTTGCTTGCACGCTCGTGCTCGCCGCATCATGGCCTCCAGCAGCTTCAAAACACAGACGAATGACGATGAAGACTTCCAAAGCTCGACAGCCGTTCACTGGCAGTGGCAAAAGGCGCTTGAAGCAAGTCGACCTCGACCTGTCTGAGAGGCGGGCTTGACATGACATTTGCGCAGGTCGAAACAATATGGAAGCCTCCAATCTCGTCCAGTCTCAAACCCAATGCGAAACTCACCAGCGACGATTTCCCAAGCGCTGCGCTGGATGAAAACAGAGTCTGGCAGGCGAGCCTGCTTGCAACTTGCCTGGCGTCGAACTTGGTCGCTGACACTTCTTTTCAGTTGAGCTTGAAAATCAACGCCCACGACAAGACGACTCTGAACCTGGGTGTGCAGCGCAAAAGGGGGTCTGCGACTATCCTGCCTGGAACTGAAATGATCCTCAGTCGCACAACGGTAAATTTCAGACTGACCTCAGAACCTCGTTGTCCAACCCTTCATGTTAAGGTCTTCGCTGGATCGAAACTGCAATGCTCAAGGACGGCGTCCTTCAGCTTTGACACCTCCATGGAGGACTCAGAAGAGCATTGTATTGCCCTTATTCCGGAGAGCCTGCTTCAAGAAGCTCGTTACGTGCGTTCCAATCTATCATTCCCGAAGCTGAGGTTTCACGACTTCTGCTGGTGCGGCTTGCAGCAAAACTGCAGATTTGAAGTCACTTTCGAGTTTGACCTGCGGCAGCAAAATTACATCAAGAACCCCTTCCAGCCTCAACCCACCGTCCAGGTGACGCTCATGAACAAGATCTTCAACCAAGCCGCGCTATCGGACGCCGTTCTTCTGGTCGGCAAGCACCGCAAGCCAATCCACGTCATCAAGGACGTTCTCGAGTACACCTCTGAGTACTACGAAGACAGCAAGTCCTTTCTTTTGGCTTTATTGCACGTGTCGATGATTTCCCCTCCCCCGACTAGTGTTTTCGGAGGAGAATGATTTCGCCGAGAACCACGAAGGCGCTCCTGGAACTGACACTGACAACAAAGCACCCAACGCTGGAAACTGTGTGCTTTTCTCGCGTGCGATAGACCAGTGCTTGATGACTGAATCGAACTGCAGGCTTGTTCGAAGGCGAGAGCGACTGCTCGGACGATGAAGTGGATGATGCCAAGCCTCAAAATGACTCGAAGGACCAAACAGAACCAGACCAGGACTCGGAGGATCATCCTACCAAGAAAAGGAAGTTAGACGAAGCCCAAGCGTCCAGCTTGCCTGAGCCGATGGCCCCCACCAGCTCCAAGACTACCATCGTCATCAACGACTTTGGGTAAGTTAAGGCCATCGTTTTTTTGCAGCTACGGAGGCTCTGACGACCCTTCCAATAGTTACCGCACCGTTTACGCCTGTTTACAGTACCTCTACTGTCACTCAATCTCGTTCGCCCCTCTCACGTCCTCCTGGGCTTTGCGTCCTTCCTCAAAACGAGAGCGTGGCAAATCCCACAAGACCCGCTACTTTGAACAAAATTGCACGAGCTACTACGCCAGCAATCAGGACGTGGATCTTGGTGACGTTGCCGCCAGCCCAAAGTCCGTTTTTCGGTTCGCCGATAAGATCGGAGACGAAGATTTGAAATCTCTCGCTCTCCATCAAATTTCGATCTCGCTCAAGCCGTACAATGCTACCTCCGAGCTGGCCTCTCCTCTCAGCCGCACCTTTCCGGCTGTACGTCCTCTCAATCTGCCAGTGCCAGGCTGAAGCTCTTGTCAGGTCCGATCTGTGATCTGCAAATATATCCGCAAGAACTGGGTGAGCGCTGTCTGCTTGCCAGCACAACTGTCTGACAGATAGTGATTCAACAACAGGTTGAAGTCATGAGGACCAAGGATCCCTTCCGACCTCTCCAGCGGCTCCCAAACAGTGCAGAGCTCTTGCAGGTGCTTCTCAAGCCCGCCACGTTCGCATCGGAGGACGAAGACAGTGACTGACTTTCATCGACATCCGGCCGACGTGAACTCATTTCTTATTTCGACAACACCCTGGCTCGTCCTATTTCCATTACTGCCTGCGCCTCTCGTCACAGATGATCAGCTGGGCACTAGCTTTTGCGTTTCTCTTCTGGCCGCGCCGTGGACTTTCATGCCAGGCAACTTTGATATCCGCGGTGGGTGGGCTCGGTGGAGCATGATGGAGCATGCAAGAGGATGAAGTTTATGTGAAATTTTAGTATCGGGGCAGCAGGGTGCGATGGGCTGTTGACACTGCAAGGTGGCAAATTTGCAATCCGTTACCTCAGGCTCCTGAACCCTGAGATCTGGGCCTAAGACAGACACACCTCTACGACTTGAGCGTAGCTAACACAAGCGGATTCCAGCTTCTTAAGGGTTTACACCCACAACTTTGACTGTGAGAGTTTGAAGGGCCTTGGCCAGAGCCTGCTCTGGCACTTCGCCCCCCAGTTTGAGATTTTTGGGTGGCAATTTTTCAGCCGCTACGAGACTATTCGAGTCCGCTTAAGCTGCAACGGTCGTCAATCGTGGCACCCAATGTATGAATTAAGCTCAAAGCCAACAGGACAACCGCAGCATCAAGAAACAGAGACAAATGGAATTCGAGGCTCTTTTCAATCCTTTATTTTCTCGTTTTCTGGCTCTGACGACTTGTGGTCCTTCGAGCCCTTTCGTTGAATCCCTCAACGGAGTTTGACCTGTGGCCAATGCCACTTCTGCCAAACTTTCGGTCTCTTAGAATAAAAGTGTTCTGATTCTTCCCCAGTGCTCCCATTCTGGCAGAAATTGTCCATGTCCCGCGCCGCCTCAGCATGCATGCGGCAGACTGCTTTACGCCGTTTTAACACTACTATTGGCGGTGTCTTTCCAAGATCACTAGTACAGTTGATTGATGGTTGCTGTCCTGGCCTTGATCGACGGCGATGCGTGTTGAAGAGGATGCTTGACCATGGACAAGTTGACAACGCGCCACTTCGCATATTGCGTCTACAGTGCTTGCCTTGCTACTTTGAATGGAAGTTCAGAGAGATTCTTTCTACGCCTGCCAAGGTCAAAGATCTCTTCGTCTACTGTCCACTTCGCGTGGACCTGTTGTCCGCAAATATATCCATGCCTAGTGCGCAATGACACTGCAAACAACGGCAAGCGGTAGCGTAGGTCGCGTGTCTACCACTCCTGAGCTATCTCCACTTGCAGGAGCTCAGGCAACAACCTCTGCTGTTCAGGCCACGGGCCGGGCGAGTGGGCGCGCCAGGGGCGCGCTCACGAGCAAGGCCCTTGTAAGTTTGTCTGTCATCAACTCGATGACCATTGGCAGTAACTCAAGAGAAAAGGCCAGTACAGACAAAGGGGTAAAGCAGATCTCTTTGCTCTGGCTCCCAGCAAGACTATTTCGTCGGCTCTGCACGGCGACCAGGAGTCATAGCGCCTCTCCCTTCCACCGTCAAGATCAGCTTCCCAAGCGAGTAGAGGTCGATCTTGTGACAGGGTACGAGAACGAAGGAGGGCACGCCGACCCGCTGGGTGAGAGCGAGGCGGATTGGACGAGATAACACACCGCTCGAGGCTGCTGAATTTGTACTGGAGGCTACTCCGTAGATATGGGCGGCTTCTTTGCCAACGTGAGTTGGTCATGATCAATGCACCAGAAGTGCACACAGCAGGCTCTGGCCGAATTCGGAGCGAGAGCGACACATCTAGTGCCACTCTTCAACCTGTGCCACGAAGCCGTCTGTTCGGCAACTCGTCCGGCCATCGGTCAAGCCCAAAAGGTTGTTCAGAGCCAAGTGCCATAAATATTTTGACTTTCGGGCCAACAACCGCTGGACAGTGGACGCCTGGAAGCTGCATCCCGGCAGATCGCGGTGCCCAACATTGCTGGCCACAAAGTCTGTCGCTTCTGATCATCCTGCCGGTGATTCCTAGGCTCTGGTTGGGCTCTCCTGGGGAAGAGCTCCGCGTCCACGCTTCTAAATTTTGTCGGCGTGAATCAGTGCCTGTAAATCGGGCTTCGCACCTGCTGCTCGTTCTCTCTCTGCTGGTCTCGCTGTCGCCCTGCCGGCCTGCTGACAAGCGATGGGGGCCGCTGCTGAAAACGGAGCGTACGTGGAAGGGGAGAACTGGTTGGAGTTTCTTCGCAACTACCAAGTGAGCGCGAATTTCGGACTTCTTGTCGGGTGTTCTTCCTTTCTCATTCGCTTTGAGTTTAAAGAAAGGCAACTTTCCATATGACAGCGCTCCACCGCAGCCACTTGCTAGCCCGCTAGGATTGCGATCGCCTTCTTCACCGCCGATCTCTCCTGTGCCGCTATCCACACCATTAGAGTCGCCTACTCTCCCAGTGGACTCGGACCAAGGCTGCCCGTCTTTGGACCCTCTGATGCCTGTGTATCCAACGGTGGAGATCACAGCCGAGCATGCCCGGCGCGCCGAGCGGTATTTCCTGCAAGAAGGGCACTGTCCTCCTCCGAAGCCTTGGATGGAAGACAGGCGCACCTTGGTCGCCAAAGAGTACGATATCCTCGGCAAAAAGCAACGAGACGCTATCGATCGATGCGCGAGGCTGGCACATTTCTACTTCAAGACGACCATCGTAACAATATCTTTCTTTGATACACAGAATCAGATCGTTTCTGCCGTTCAAGGCCCTTTCGACATATCCCCTGGCCACACGCTTGTGTCGGAGACTGGCATATGCAGTCATGCTGTGCTTCGCACGTCGCCCATGTTCATCGCTGATACCTCGAAAGATTGGTGGGCTTCTAGTGAAATGGCTTTACTTAACTCACTGACGGTCCTGATCCGGCTTAGGCGGTTCAAAGGCAATCCTTACTGCTCCATGGTAGGGGGCCTTCGCAGCTATTACGGGCATCCCATCTGCTTGTCTTTCGACCCTTTCAGCGAGACCTCGGAGCCTGGCGACGCCGATCTCATTCCTGTTGGCGTCATCGCAATCATGACATCTGGAGAACAGCAGCTGCTCCCGTTCACGGACGAAGAACGGGACCTTTTGAAAGAGTTGGCAGGAGTCCTGGAGAGCGAGCTGTCATCCCTTCGCGTCGAGAGGCGCCGACAAAAGGAGAGCGCCCTGCGGTCTGCGGTCCAGCAATATCTTGAACAAGCGCTGGTGGAAGGCAAAAGCGAAGTCGACGTGGTCAGCTTCCGCAAGACCGAAACCGACCTTAACGAAATCGCGTGTCGCAAGATTCGAGATTATACGGAGAGCGACCTCATTGCAGTTATCGACATTTCGTCCGTCCACCGCAGTGAAACGAACGGCTTTGCCAGCATGTACGACTCCACCGCCTCTACCGCACTGCAAGAAAGCAGTCCTCCCCAGTCTAGTTCTGGTCTCCTCCGGGTCCTGGGGTTCCAACAGACCAATGCTCTTGACTCCTCGCCAGATCGCTTGGGCACTCCCGAAGCTGCTGCTTGTGTGACAAAGTTTCTCCAAGCTCACTCGAGCAACGGCCAGACCATTTTCGCATGGAACGAAGCCTCCAGCCTTACACCCCTTCTCGGGTCTAAAGCCCAGTCGCACATCGTCACACCCTTGTTCAGCGCCGGGCAGCCTCATCTCTTAGTGCTGGCAGTCTGGGCGGACAAATATGCAGCGCCGACGCCGGCAGATCGAGAGTACATCCTCAGCATAGCGGCCATCACCCAAGCTCACCTGCTGCGGAACCGTGTGGTCGAAGCCGACAAAAGCAAGACGCAGTTCATTTCTCAGATAACGTGCGCAAAGAGGCGAGCAAGTTAGAGCTGGTCAGATCTGACGGTTTGCTGCAGCCACGAACTGCGGACGCCACTGCATGGCTTGCTTTCCGAGTTGGAGAGTCTTAGAGATTGCCTGGATGCTGCCGATTACAGCGGGATGGACGCGATTTTAGAGTGCGTTGTCCCTTGAAAGGCTTAAGCATGCTGACAGGGGACTGCAGAGTGGCCAATGTCTGTGGTGGCGCCCTCAGTAGGTTCAGGTCTCTTTGTCAGGGAGTCGCGACTTCTGCTCATGCCAAAACCACAGGCGACATCTTGAACGACGTACTGGGTCCGTCCGGGCTCTGACAAAACGCGTGTTTGTAGCACTGACTTTCCGAGCAGATTTTGGCAAGATGAGCGCCAGCGACGCCGCCGTGGAAACGGCTGATCACCGAAAGCGGCAACAATCGTCAAAGAATCTCTTGCTGATGCTGCAGACAACGAGCAAGACTTGCCTCGACAAGGCGATGCGCGAACGCACAGCCAAGCAATCCTCCGCGCTCGCTGGACTGGTTGTGGAGTTTGAAGAGCGTGATCACAGCGACTGGCTGTTCTCAATCGACTCCGCTGGCTTGCAGCGCATACTATATAACCTTCTGACGAGTACTTTTTCTTTCGGCGTTCTTGATCCTTTGCCAATGCTGAAAAGTGCCACTTACCAGATGCCTTCAAATACAGCCCAGATGGGGGCAACATCACCCTCACTATGCGATTGCAGCCCAGCACAAGTCCTCGAGTCGTGGATATGGTGCACATCCAGTGCCGCGATGAGGGCGTCGGCATTTCGCCCGAGTTCCTCGCGCGGCTGTTCGAGCCGTTCACCCAAGCCGATCCCTTCGCTCAAGGCGCAGGATTGGGCCTGTACATTACCAAAGCTATTGTCGCCCGAATGGGTGGCAAGATCAGCGTGCAGTCGTCGCCTGGCCAAGGCTCCACCTTCCAGGTTCACCTGCCCGTCGAGCGCTCTCAAGGGCCCGCAAGTCCACTGGCCACGCAAGTGGCCCTCCGTCGCGTTACTCTCGAGCCCAACAGCCCCCTTCCTGATTTCTCGCCTCGACTGGGGTCGCCCCAGCGTGCCACCCCGCAGCCCCATCCTCTCGCTGCGCCAAGCCTTCACCCTGATCTCAGAGTTTTGCTGGTAGAAGACAATGCCATCAGCCGGCAAATTTTGGTGCAAACTGCGAAGCGAGAAGGAGTCAACTACAGAGAAGCTCGGGATGGAGTTGAAGCAGTAGAGCAATTCAAAGACTTCCGCCCGCACTTGATCTGGACGTGAGTGCAGTGTCGATGACCCAGGGCCAACTTTGATTTGTTTTGCGCAGTGACATTGGCATGCCACGGTTGGACGGTGTGGCCGCCGCAGGCCAGATGCGTCAGATTGAGAAGCAACTCGACCTTTCCCCAGCATACATCGTCGCCTTGACGGGCTTAGGGCATTCTGATGTGTGTTTACTCATGAGTCTTCTGCTATCACTTTCCTGACGACCCTTTCTGTCTAGGATTTGACTAAGAAGGAGGGGCTCTTAGGCGGTTCTGCTTTAGACGAGTGGCAGGTGCATGGTCATGACCTCTTCCGCTCAAGCCCGAAACTTATCCAAAAACACAGGTCAAAGGCCAGACAAAGCTCAGCGCCCTCAAGCAGACATTGCATCTGGTCTCGAGTCGACTTCATTCGCGCGAAAGTCGATCTCCATGACCATCCTGTGGGGTTCTATGGGCATCTCGGGGTCTAGTAGACTGTAAAATTGTAACATTAAGGGTTTGTAAAGGTTGATTTGCATGAGCATAAGCCAGGACTTCCGCCAGATCTATTCATCCTCGCTCATGGCACTCTTCTCCCTTTTACCAGGCGCCCGGCTCTTGACAGCACGCCCTTTGCCTTTGGCAGAAGGCTTGGAGGTGGACGCGTGTAGGTCGGGCTCGGCGCTCGGGTCCCGCGATGATAAACGAGCAGACCGTCTCGGAGTCGGCGGCTCTGGAGCTTGGCCTCGAGCGTGCCGTGGTTTCTTGCTAGACGCAGGAGTGGTCGGCGCTTCGGATCGTCGCTGCGTGCCAAGAACGGGCGTGCCAGAGACCTGGCGCATCTCCGGCACTTGGTCTTGTTGCTCCTCTTCCTCTTGATGACCGGCTGCATCGTCGTCCATCTCTTCGTCATCGTCGTCGTGGTCGAACCGGCCGGGCAAGGCTCGGCGATTCTGTGTGGGCGTCACAGTGAACCATGCTGAACTCTCATTGCCACCGAAAGTGGTGTCCTCTACCGCTTGCGCTTTAGCTGGCGATGTATGGCGAGGAAGTGGTGCTGATCGCTTCTTGGAGGTAGACTGGCCAAGCTCGGCCGCCGCTGTCTGCGGGGCAGCAGGTGGTGGCGGTGGCAAATCCTCCTCCTCTTCTTGCTGCTCGACCAAGCGCAACCTCGTCGGCTTGACCCGAGGGATTGTCGACTTGGGCTCTGGAGCTGGCAGCGATGGTGGCGGAGCGCCGATGGAAGAAGGTGCCGGCGACTCGGCCCGGAAGCTGCCGTTCGGCGAAGCCAAGCTAGCGCCGGACAAACGAGGGCCAACAAACGGCGAGCCAGAGACCGTTCTCCGAGTGGGGGTAGATGGCCGTTTGGCCGGTGAGTTCAAGGGCGAGTCCGCCAACCCGCTGAGGTTTTGCGAGGACGAGCTGCGCATGGTGGCGAGGAGCACATTCTTGATGGCCGCCTGCGAGCCGGTGAACTTTTTGACCGGGGAACGTAGCGAGGGCGAGGCGGAGAGCGGCACATCCCGGACCGAGGGACTGGAGATCGCGGCAGCCTGCGCCTTGATTTGGGCGAGGCTTTGCGCGTCTTGGAGGGAGCGCGGGGCCGGCATGTCGAAGCTCTCGTCGGTCTCAATTGGCGCCCAAGGATGCTGGGCAATGTCGACCTTGGCCGTTGAAGAAATCCCATCCTGCTCTTCCGTGAACCCATTCGGCCCGTCCTCGGTCGATAAAGCTCCGACAGCCAAGATGGAGTAGTCCAGCTCGCTCATCACGCTCCTGAGACCCTTCTTGAGCAGAGCTCTCCGCCTGAGCGATTCGGACGAGACGCCGGTCGAGGTGGAGCCGGTCAAGATTTGGTAGGCTTCGATGTAGCGACCCTCGGATGAAAGGCGGGCGATGATGAGCTCTAGAAGGACATCTCTCGCTTGAGGTGAGAGGTGTTCGGGCGGAGAGGAGGCAAAGTCGAGCACAGCGGCGTCTTCGTCGGGAAGCAAAGGCAGAGTCAGGAGGCCTCGAACGGCCTTTGGCAGCACTCGGCGGGTTGGATTTTCTGCAGGCATCTTCTTGAGACATTCCAAGTTGAATAGAGTGAGAAAGACAGCTCACCTCCAAGAATAACCCGCAAGGCAGAGTGAATGAGCTCCGACTTTGAGATCTCCTTCTCCTGCGCTTCCACCACAACCAGGTCCGAGTCGTCCAAGCTGTCGGTCGAGCTCCCCTGAGTGGGTTCAACAGCAACAGGGGGGTTGGCAGCCGAAGGGTCAGGCTTCTTGCGTGCCCACTTGAAAGCCTCGCCGACGTCTTGGATGTGCGCGAAGGCGATGACGATGTTGGAGAGCTCGGCGTAGGTGGAGATGACCGGCTGGGCGGTGCGGATGTAAGTAGCCAGCTCTTGAGGTGCGTTCAAGGCGAGGCAGGAGATGATATTTGGCACGAAGTCGGGAAAGCAGCCCGGGCGAGCGAAGCACCTCACGGCGTCCTGTGGGTTCACTTTACAGCGCTAATCCTTCATGACAAGGTATGAGAAGCGGACGCACATGAAATTGGTCGTGATCAGCCAGCCAGTAGCCGTCCGTGACCTGGACGAAGGGCTTTGGCATGAGATGGTCGTGGGCATATTGCTGGGCGATGGTTGGGCTGGCGTCTTTGAGCAGGTAGTAGCGCAGGCATTGCCTTTTGAGCTCGTCAAAGTAGCAGGCGTCAATCTTGTCCACTGCAGAATGCCTTGTCAGAGCTATCCCTGGATGAGATGGCAAGGAGCGAAGGGTCACTCACACAAGCTGTACAAGTCTGGCCGCGATGCCGGTGGGTAAGGCGAGGGTCCTGTGGGCCATGTCGTCGTCAGAAGACCCAAGGGAGGTCTAAGAAGCGACAGACACCAACCTTGCTCTGAATGAAGGCCGGCCACCAGCAAGAGTTGGTCGATGAACAGCCCAGACTCGCGCGTCCCTCGCCGGCCATTCACGTTCACCCAGTCCGCAGGCAGCTCCTCCACTTTGTCAAAGTACACGCTCATCCTTGCCGGAGAGAGAAGCTGGACGGCTCGGGTCAAGAAAACACACGCTTGGAGGTCAACCGTGACCTGCGTGACCTCGCCTGCTTCGCTGCTATTGGTTGTTGCGTGCTTTGCTGCTTTCTGACATGAGCTATCATCTAGCGCGTCCTGAGCTGCCTGCAGCATGCCCTAGGCCGGATACCGAACAGCGCTCTCGTACATGGAGCACTCGTCCACTTTTCCCTTCTCCCTTTGACTTTTGACTCGCTGCCTAGATTCTTCGTGGCGATGAACTGGATCAGCTGCGGTTTGACTTGGCCTCGATGACACAGCGGAAGTGACCCCCATTTTCTGGTGCTCGCGGGCCCGCAAGAGGCTGCCATCGACCTCTGATCAGGGACGACGAGAACGTCTCCGCTTCGCTAGAGATGTCGGTCAGCCACGATCATGCTCAGGACAAGCCGTCCCGTCTGAGTGGCATCCCTATCCTTTCCAGCATCACCGGCCAGGACACCAGCCAGGAAATCGAAGCGGCCCTTCAGGAGCTGAGGGCCAGCAAGAACGCCAAACACAAGGCCAAGCGCATGGGCGTCGCTGGAGCCTGCTCGCTTTGCCGCCTGCCTTTCCTCTCCGCCGTCCTCATCGGCGAGCTCAACAACGAGCTCGAGGGCCAAGTGGGCAAGAACGACCTGAGCTGGATGATGGACATCTACGGCGCCTCCCACCTCATGCCCGGCTTCTTGACTGCGTTTGAGGCCATCGGTGAGCTGGACCCAGATAAACACTGATTTTTGCACAACCTGAGCTCGACCTTTTAGGCACCTTGCTTCACACGAGGGCTCCCGACAAGCTGTCTAGTGTCCAAAACCCACCGATGATGAAGAGCTCTACGACTCAAGAGGAAGACGGTCGCAGCGTGAGCAAGCTTGCCATCCGTGATTAAGCTTCTTGCCCACTCACCCTCCGAACGCAACAGTTCTTCAGCGTCCACAAAGCCTGTCTGGACATGCTCAGATGCACAATGAAGATTCAGGACGACAGCTTTGAGAGCATGGCCACTTTGGCCGAGTTGACGTACTTGCTGGGCCTCGGCGCCAATGGCAAGGTGCGGAGGGCAGTCTCACTCACGACCGCTGCTGAGTCTCACAGAGTTTTGTCAACCCACAGTACTCTATGGTGGACTATGGAGTCGACGACCTGGACACCATCCTTTGGCGCCTCTGTCCTCCCAAAGAGTACTCTGCCGAGAACGGGCATCGGTTCGAATGGCTCGCTTTCTTCGACATGGGCTCCAGTTCGCACTTCTCCTGGCTGATGGCCAACCCTGAAAAGTGAGTTTCGCTGTGCGATATAGCTATCGAAGCGCTCAACTGGATTGCTGTAGACTGCCTGTGTTCCACGAATCGGTGTCTCCTTCCAGGCTGGGCCGCTTCAAGTCCGCTCAAACCCAGCCCAAAGCCTTGACCGCCATTCTGGAGTGTGCCCCCGATATCCTCCAGAACATTTTTCAGCCTCTGGTCGCGACTGACCTGCAAGCTTTTGTGGCCTTCGCCCAGACTTGCAAGGTGGCCGCCAAGTGCTTCCTGCGACACCTCCAACCGCTCTATCGCAAGGCATGCATCCAGAGATATGGCTGGTCCGCTTTCCGCTCGACTGAAGTCCGGCCCAATTCCACCATCTTCCCCGCCGCGACTTTGAAGAGTTCGCCTCACGGGGACTGGGCGCTCTACCTGAGCGAGATTGGGTCGGAGAAGTACCATCCAACGATCAGGGCTCGACACCGCACCATTGTCATCTGCCAGAGCCTCAAGAAAGCGTACGAGAAGCGCCTGCGCCAAATTGAACGCTGCCCATTGGACGGCACACAAGAGGAGTGGCGCGCCAGGTGGCGCCAACATCATGAGACGGGCTTTTTATCGCTGATGATGCTGGCTCCAATGGAAATGGCGGCTAGCGTTGCTCGCGGGAACGACCCTCCCCCCGGCTTCACCTTCAAAGATGGGAAGATCACCCGAGACTCGGATGGTACTACTATAGTCACCCTCGGGCCCAAATGATGGTGGCCTGCACCTGTGTTGTCTGTCTGCCTCCTGACTTGCTTGCAGTTCTTTTCCGGGCCGTGCTCCATGATGAAACGCGTGACACTTACCCGTTCGGCTCTTTCAGGTCTTTTCTGCGGACGACCATGTTTCCTACGCTTCGCGTGTTGCTGTTTGCTACTTTGAGTTGCCGAGGTGTGCATACTGATGCAAGCCGAAGGTTGAGAATGGTTGTGCTGAGGGCTCTTAACGGAACAGCCTTCCTTCTCATCGAGCCTTCCCTCGATGTCTACTGGATCACCAACAAGTAGGAACTCGATGCATCCTTTGGTTCATCGGAATACTCAGCTTTCACGGTCAGCACTGACTTGCACGTCACTTCGGCGCTGGACGGACGAAACTTGCGAGTCTTCTCTTTTGGCTGTCTTCCTCGGATCTGAAGCCACTGTGTCTGCAGTACGACCGGTGTTAACTATCTGCGCTTTCTTCGAAACGCCTCGGATCCTCTAGATTCCGAAATTGAGATCGTTCTGGTCAAGGACGGGCAATTGGATCCTCAGGCCGGTGGTGAGTTTGACCACCTTTATGTGATTGTTGTGTCCACCCCTCACTCAGTGAACTCTCAGTCTGGATTGACTTGACATCGGATTTGGCAAAGACTTCGGGAGGCGTTTATCGAGCAATCATTCAACAGCCTGGGGCTTGGGACGTCTGCAAGTCCGTTTTTTGGCAGGCTACAGGACTTTTAACTAACCTTTGGGCCTACACCAGTCACTGGAGACAAAATCGTGTCGTCAGTGCTCTCGCTGTTACCTATGCAAAAGGTGAGCTCACGAACATTGTGTGCAGCGGCCAGTATCAGCTTGCCTTCACTAACGGCACCAATCGAGACCAAATCTTCTACACATCGCCCTTCTTCAATGCTTATCTTACTGGAACTTCGGACAAAGCGCCTGCTTCGAATTGCTCCGTCGCGAATGGCACCACCGTTTGGAATGCATCCCTTACGACTGCCGAAGTTGATACCTCATCCTACTGTCCTGGTGCACATCAGTCGTCAAGTGCGTCTTTGCTGGCGTTGCAGTTTTGGGAGTGGACTTTGGCATCCGCGCTCGTGCTGCTTGTCATCTCGCGATCGGCCTGATTTTCTGCACTCTTTAAGCTTGGGTTCGGGCCACCACTATCATCAAGGAGTTTCGACGCTTTTTGAGACTCTCGGTTGATTGACGGGTTCATGGACTGAGAGCTGTGCGCTCCGGCCTCGGTGAAACGCGTCTGAAGGAAGCTCTGCCTCGTTGACCGTGGCGACGGTCTTCTTGCGCACGCACGCAGGATCCAGGTCTCGCCTCTCTATCAGGCTTGACCATATCCTGTCATGACGTTCATGCTGCCTCTTGTCGCCCTGCTCGTTGCCGTCCCGGCGCAAGGTAAAAACTGATTCCTGAACGATACATGCTCTATGCCCTTCATCATGCGCGACAGCCTTTTTGCTGGTGGAGCCTTCCGTCGATGCTTTCTGGGCCGTTCCATAGTGCGTTCTTTCGGATACACCTCGACGATGACAGTCTAACACCTTGCGAGCAGCAATGGCCAATGTAGATTCGAGCACAGCGCACCTATTAATGAACGTACTAACTCACTCAGCAGACGACCCTGCCTACTTGCGCTTCTTGAGGTCCCCCGGCGACCCACCAGACGACAAACTGCTCATTTACCTGACGGATCCGACGGGCGACACTGTCAGCAACACCGATGGAGGCGGTAAGCACATATTAAGCCCTTGTATTGCGACTCCAGAGCTGATAGTATAGTATTAAGGCTTCACTGCCGACGGCGGTGTGGCGTCGCCCGGCGCTTGGGACGTCTGTAAGGCTAACAACTAGTCTGTGCATCTCACAGCTGAAGAGATCTCTAGATATGAGTGGCCACGCCATAGGGTAATGAATCTCCTGAGTCGTGACGGCCTCGTTGCTCACCTTCCGCGCGCAGTGGCACCTACAAGCTCAACTTCTGCAACGTGGCCAACAAAAGCGAGCTCTACTATACTTCCCCCGCGTTTCCATTGGTCTATATGCCCGGCTTCGACAACGAACCGGCTTGGAGCAATTGCACGGTCGCGAATGCATCACCAACTTGGGATGCTTCTGCCACACTCGAAGAAGTCACCACTACGTCTTGTGAGAAGGATACCACTCATTCTTCAGACGGTACCCACTCGCACAAGGGTTCGACGAGAACGGTTGCCACATCCTCAAGTGGCGTAAGGGCGCAGCAGAAGACTACGGGGCTGCCAACGAATGCTTCCAGTGGTGCCAGATCGATAGGCCAGAGTGCATCTTGGCTCACAGTGGCAATCGCCTGGTTGGCTGTTAGAATTTGAACCAGGATGCGGGCATGCTGAACGACCTTTGCTTTGCCACCACCCGCTTCCGATTTTGTATTACCCTGTAATCTTGCTTCAAATGTTTTCAAACAAATACGTTCTGTTTGCTGTGTGCACGACATCCCTCGCCGGCCAAAGCTCGGGTCGAAAAAACGCCCGGTCGGTCCAGGACCACCGTGACTGCCACTGCTCTGCCTTATTGTTACCTGCGTGCCGCTGCCGCCTGCTAGGTGTGGCGATTGATGTCTGCCCATGAACTGCGTTGTAGCGCACTGCGTGGACGGCAGGCGCTTTCGTCACCTCCGAACAGGGCTCCTTCCCCTGCTGCCTGCGTGTATTCAAGGCGCCGGGCTTGAGTTGCAAGTCACAGCACCGTACGTCAACTGCTGTCCTTTGCCGCCGGCAACAAGATGAACCAGATGATGGAGGAGATGGAGCAGATCTTCCAAGAAATGAGGGCCAGCAACGACCCTCGAGGCAAGGCTTCGCGCCTGGGCGTGGCCGGTGCCTGCTCCATATGCCGGTTGCCTCTCGCCTCCAGCGCCTTCATCGGCGAGCTGAACCGCGAGATGAACGGGAGGGTCGGCATACATCAGCTCGGCTGGCTCGTCGACATTTGGGGGGCCTCGCATCTGCTACACGGCTTCCTGGTCGCCTATGAGGCTGTCGGTGGGTCGCCTTTCTAGGACTGGCTCTGTTCGTTCACCTAACCCTTCCTTTTCAGGCACCATTTTGCAGACTAGATCGCCTGACGGATTGCTCAATCTCTTGGAGAGAGGCGAACGGGTCACCATGAGCTTCACGACCCAGGAGGAAGACGGTCATAGCGTGAGAATTGTGCTTTCGGAAATAAGTGAAGGCTGGATATCTCACTCCTTAACGCAGTTCTTCCTGGCTCACAAAGCCTGCTTGGACATTCTCCGATGCGTCATGAAGGTGCAAGACGATAGCTTTGAGACCATGTGCACCTTGTCCGAGCTGTGTTGGGTCTTGGGCATTGGTTCCAATGGCAAGGTCGGGTTTCCTGTTCACCGACAGGTTTGCGACGGGAGCTCAGTTTGCCGCCCTTGTAGTTCTCTGTGCTCAACTATGGCAACTTGGACATCGATGCAGCACTCTGGAAGCTTTGCCCCCCAAAGCTCTTGTCTGCCGAGCAAGGCCACGAGTTCGATTGGGAAGCCTTTTTCGAGATGGGAACCAGCTCGGACTGCTCTTGGATACTCGCTAACCCCGAAAGGTATGTAGAATTGCCTTTGAGGGATTCCCCCGGCTCAGCCGAGTTGAATTTCAGGCTGCCTGTGTTCCACGACTCGGTGTCTGCGTCTCGCTTGGAAGGTTTCCGCTCCGCCCAAGCCCAGCCCAAAGCCTTGGTAGCAATTCTGGAGCAGCCTGCCATCTTGACGAGCGTCTTGAAACCGCTCGTCACCAGCGACCTTCGCGCTTTCGTGGCTTTCTCCCAGACGTGCAAGGCGGCTGCCAGCGCATTCATTCGCCACCTCCAGCCCCTCTACCGCAAAGCGTGTATAAGAAAGTTCAGTTGGACCGCCCTGCGCATAAATGACATCCGCCATGCTTCGACCATCTCGCCCGCGCCTAGCATGAAGAGTTCGCCGAACGGAGATTGGGCCCGCTATCTGGCTGACCTCGGCTCGAAGCCCTTCCAAGCGACCCTCAGAGCTCGACATCGCATCCAGCTCGTCTGCCAAAACCTCAAAAAAGCATACAGTCTCGCGATGGCCGGGATTGGGCGTTTCAAATACGGCGAGTCGCAGGAGGAATGGCGCAACAGGTGGCGCTTTTACCATTCCAAGGGCCCTGATGGCATTCCAGAGCTGTCCAGAGTGGAGATGAATCGGCAGGTCGCCGCCGGATGGGCTCCGCCTCCTGGATGGTCTGTCAGCAAAGACGGAATCATCTGTCCCAAATAGACTCTGCTCTGCTGGCTTTCCACCTTCCACAACTACTGGGCGGTGGCCTGACTACCGGCTCCTCTGGGGTCGTTCTCGATGATGAAACGCGGGCACTTTTTCGTTCGGCTCTTTCAGGTTTTTTTCGCGGACCACCATGTTGCCTTGGATTTGTCTGCTACTGCTTATTTCTCTGAGCAGCCGAGGTGGGCCTACTGACTGGGACGTGCCGCAAGTCGAGAACGACTGCCTGAGTGTTGGATGCAGCCTTCCTTCTCATTGAGCCCTCCCTCGACGTGTATTGGATTTCGAACAAGTGTGTGCCTCAGAGGACCATTCTCTTCCATTGTTATGCTCAACTTGGAATCGCAGTACGGACTTCAACGCCTCCGTAACATATGAAGGACAAACTCACAACATGTTAGGGTCTCCTGTTCCCAACACCACATGCCGCCAAAGATGACAAACAGGAGCTTCTAGCACGACCGGTGTAAACTACCTGCGGTTTCTAAGGAACGCGACAGACCCTTCGGACGCAGAACTGCAAATCTTTCTCGTCAAGGATGGGCAAGTTGACCCAGCTGGCGGGAGTGAGCAACCGTCCACTTGTCTTGCAAGTCTCACGCCCTTTGACAACCTTGAGGAACGAGCAGACTGGCTTGATCTATCTCAAGGTCTGACAACGGCGACCCCTGGCGTATATCGGGCAATAGTGATGGGACCGGGCGCTTGGGACGTCTGTAAGTTCTTCAGGTGTTTTCTGCCCTTCCGTGTTCGCTGATCAGATTTATGACACCGGAATGTCAGTCGCAGGAGAAAAGATCGTAACGTTAGCAAATCGCTACCTGGTTGCCAGATTGCGCAAAATCTGACTCCACAGCAGCGGCCAATATCAGCTCGCATTCACGAACCGAACCAACCCGAACGAAACTTTCTACACATCGCCTCTCTTTAACGCCTATCTCGCTGGTACCTCGGACCAGCCGTCCGCCTCGAATTGCTCCGTCGCGAACGGGACCACCTTGTGGAATGCCTCTCTTCCGACTACCGAAGTTGATACCTCGTCCTTCTGTCCTGGTGCGCACCAATCTTCAAGTGCGCCTCAGGTGGCGTTGCAGTTTTGGGAGTGGACTTTGGTGACCGCGCTCGTATTTCTTGTTGTTTCGCGATCCGGTTGATTTCTGCACTCTCTACATTTGACTTCCGAGTAGAAGAGTGTCGCGAAGTCTGCGGCCTTCCTTGATCGTTGTCGCCCTTTGTCATGTGCGTCGGAGTGGAGGCGTTTTATCGGGACTCGATGAAACGCATCTAATGCGGACGCAGCTCTGCCTTCGGTGACCGTCAATATAGCCGTGTGTCTCACCGAGCCTCGAAAGTACGGATCCCTGTTCTCTAACGAAGCGGTAGCCAGTCGACTGCCATGGTGTCGTTGCTGGCGCTTGTTGCGCTTCTCTCCGCTGCAGTCGGCACAAAAGGTAACAGTAAACCTCGACTCTGCCCCTATCATCTAGCCTATTAAGAGAGACCGGAAGCTCTATTGCTTGTGGAGCCCTCCAACGATGCCGCCTGGGGCTTTCCGATGTGAGTTCTCGTACTTTTCGGAAGCGATATCTGAACACGGCTGCGACAGCGGTGGCGGCACTTGTGAGTGTATGCGCTTCCGGTTGTTTGCTCGCCGGGACTTAGGGCTGAGCAGCCAGTCCCAATTACTTGCGCTTCTTGAGGTCTCCCGGCGACCCACCGGACGAAAAGCTGCTGGTCTACATGACTGATCCACCGGCAGACACCCCCAGCACTATTGAAGGGAGTGGTGAGTACATATGCAGGCCCTGCATTGTGAATCCAAAAGCCAATTGTGATGTTAAAGACTTCAGGGCCAGTGGCAATATGGTGTCACCGGGCGCTTGGGATGTCTGTAAGGCTCTCCGTCGATTTGTGTGTGCATCAAACAGCTGAAAACATTTCTAGATATAAATCCTCAAGCCATAGGGTAACGATTCTCTAATGCCTTGGCGGCCCCGTTGATCATCGCGCGCGCGCAGGGGCACCTACAAGCTCAACTTCTGCAACATAGACAACATAACCGAGCTCTACTACACTTCACCCGCGTTTTCGATAGACTATATGCCAAACGTATGGACCAATTGCTCGGTGGCGAATGGAACACCGACTTGGGATGCTTCTGCCACCCTCGAAGAGGTGATCACTCCGTCTTGTCCAAATTACACCGCACCCTCATCGCACGGCACACGCTCACGCCAAAGCACCACTGAAACGGCTGCCAGATCCTCAAGTGGCGTTGGGTCGCAACAGAAGACCACCAAGCTGCCGGCCAAACAGTCCAGTGGTGCTGTCGCGTTGCTCAAAAGTGTCTCTTGGCTCACTGTGGCAATCGTTTGGTTGGCTGTGGCAGTTTAAGCCTGGACTTTATAGAGATGCCAGAATCTTGCCCTCACACTACCGCTTGCGAACTTGTATCATCGTATAATCTCGCCTCAAATGGCCATCAAATACATTCTTCTTGATGTGAGAGCGCTATGTCGCTGGTCCCTCCGCTCAGGGCGAGCCTGAACGTCGCATTCCGATTCCAGATTGAAGGGACAACAACTTCCATCTCTTTCGTGCACGATGTCCTGGTTGGCCTCCTCTCCCCTCACAAAGCGTTTTCAGCATGTCATTGATTGAGAAGATGCCAACAGTTCCCCTTCGCAGCCAAGCGGGTCGAGTCTTTCCTGGCCGAAAAGGCCTCGGAGCCGCTTGTGCAAGACGCCATCAAGGCCATCCGCGAGCAGGCCGAGGCCGACTTGAAGGACTCTGACAACCCTCTGGAAGCGGTCTCGGTGCCCGAGGGCGAGGGGAAAGAGGCGCTGGACGCCGTGCTGGAAAACGTTCGGCAGGCGATGAAGAGAGACCGCAAGATCACCGGCCTCAAGAAGCTCCAAGGTGGGCTTTTCTCGTCTTCATTTCCCACTTCGAGATGGAATTGAAGGCGGCGCTGCGTCACAGGTCTCATATGGAAAGAAGGCTTCGAGTCGGGCGAGATCCAGAGCGAGTTCAGTGCCTCCTACTCTTTAGCTATGGCTTCTGGAGCTCATTTGGGTGGAAAATGAACAGAATGTACCCGGACATCGTGCCGGCGTTCAAGCGCTGGACCTCCGCCGAAGAGGAAGGCCCAACCTACAAGATCTTCATCTACTCGTCCGGCTCCATCCCCTCCCAAAAGCTTCTGTTCGGGTACACGAAAGAAGGAGATCTACAAAAGGTGGGCTTTCCTTTACACTTTCCAACTCCGGTTCGCAGGGCTAACGAAGTCGAGCCAGTATTTGAGCGGCTACTACGACACGACGTCCGGTGGCAAGCTGGAGAGCAAGAGCTACTTGACCATCTCAAAAGACATGGGCGCCGAGCCTGCAGAAGTCCTGTTCATCACCGATAACGTTAATGGTGGGTAATGGGCTGCATCGCATCAGACAGCTCGGCAGAATCTCATTTGTTGTTGCTTTTCACGACACAGAGGCCAAAGCCAGCTTGGAAGCTGGTCTCTCATGCTTGCTCTCAGAGCGGGCTGGCAACGCGCCTTTGTCGGAAGAAGACCGCAAGGTCACCACGATCATCACCTCGTTCGACCAGGCGGACGCTCACCTGGCGCCTGCGGAGCCAGCGGCCAATGGAGAGGCAAAGAGGGACATTGAAGAGGTGGCGAAAGACGAGCCAGAGAAGGCGGAGGAGGAAGCGCCAAGCAAGCGCCGCCGGACGCTGGAGAAGGCGGACGCATGAGCCTGGCTCCTCGTGCGCATCTTCGAGCTGGTGGGCTTACAGTTGACTCTCCTCGTAGCCAGCCTTGCAATAAACGCAGACGCCACCCGACCAGCGCGGCCCCTTGCCCGACGGGTTACCAGAACTTGAGGGGCAAAGACGCCTAAATCCTAGCCGCTGATTCGCTCGGCTGCCCTTTGTGCTCCAGCAGCGAGATTCTATATTATTGCCTGCCAGTATAAGGAGATTCAGCATGGCCTCTTTGACCCCGACCGCCCTCAAAGGTGCGCGCTGTTTGCTCTGTCGCCGGAAATCGAGGCGGGATCTTGAACTTTTTTTGTTTCATGCAGCCTATAAAGCCCAAGTGCGTTTGGCTCTTGCCTCGATGCCATTGGTACATGACTGAAGGTCACTCGTACAGTGCCCGTTCTTGAAGCGGACGAGCAACACCGTCTTGCGCACGCTCACTACTTCCTCGGTCGAGGGAGTTAACCGACTCCGCCTGCGAGCCTATGCTTGCCCCGTCATGGTTCGTCTCGCATTTGCCCTCCCAATACTGCTATGGCCCTAACGCGCACATCCAGGGCGCCGCCTTGGTCCAGCGCGAGGGCGAGATCGCCAAACTGCCTCCTCAGCAACGAAGGGGTTATGCGTCCGTTGCCGATCGATCCGACATCGACGCCATCCACCGCAAGGAGGGCGTCAAGCCCGGCAAGGGCGGTGTCTGCCCTCACGCCGCCGCCGCTGCCAAGGCCTCCCAGCAGGCCCGCGACATGGCCAAGCAGCCCGTCCCTGCGTCCAGCAGCAAGGCCGGTGGTGCCTTTGACTACGCCAGCTTCTACGCCAATGAGCTCGATAAAAAGCATAAGGATAAGAGCTACAGGTGAGCCGACTTCCCTTTTGATGGCCGAGGCCATCGGTTGAAACGTTGGTCGCTCCCAGATACTTCAACAATATCAACCGCCTGGCGACTAAGTTCCCTGTGGCCCACACCGGCAACATGAACGAAGAGGTCACGGTCTGGTGCGCTAATGATTACTTGGGCATGGGCCGCAACCCCGTGGTACTCGAGACCATGAAGTGCGTTTGGCCGCTCTCCCTTTTTGAAGTTTTCATGCTGATTAGTGATGCGCACAGGAAAACCTTGGACACCTACGGCGCCGGCGCCGGAGGTACCAGGAACATCGCGGGCAATGGCGCTTTGCACTTGGCGCTTGAGGAGGAGCTAGCCGCGCTCCACAATAAGCCCGCCGCGCTCGTCTTCAGCAGCTGCTACGTCGCTAACGATGCCACTCGTGAGCTTCCCCTTCCCATTCGCAGCCTTAAATGGATGCTCAGATCAGGCGGATTCACAGTGGCCACATTGGGCGCCAAGCTGCCCGGCTGTGTCATCCTGTCCGACAGCTTGAA
This sequence comes from Cystobasidiopsis lactophilus, assembly GCA_001599975.1. Taxonomy (NCBI): domain Eukaryota; kingdom Fungi; phylum Basidiomycota; class Agaricostilbomycetes; order Agaricostilbales; family Chionosphaeraceae; genus Cystobasidiopsis; species Cystobasidiopsis lactophilus. Next base: position 1,598,130 of record BCIO01000005.1, read on the forward strand.
CCACGCCTCGATGATCCAAGGCATCCAGCACTCGCGAGCTCGCAAGGTCATCTTCGAGCACAACAACCTCGCCGACCTCGAGGCCAAGCTCAAGGCCCTGCCCTTGGACACGCCCAAGATCATCGCCTTCGAGAGCGTCTACTCCATGTGCGGCTCCATCGGCCCACTCGAGGGCATCGTCGAGCTCGCTGAGAAGTACGGCGCCATCACCTTCAACGACGAGGTCCACGCTGTCGGCATGTACGGACCCCACGGCGCCGGCGTGGCCGAGCACTTGGACTACGAGAAGCAGGCCAGGGGCGAGGGCAAAGGCACCATCATGGACCGCATTGACATGGTTACCGGCACTCTTGGCAAGGCTTTTGGCGTCGTGGGCGGCTACGTGGCTGGCTCCACTGACCTTATTGACACTATCCGATCTTATGCGTGCGCGACTTTCCTCCTGATTCCCTTTCTGGATTTCGACTGAGAAGCTAGGCCCACAGACCTGGCTTTATCTTCACCACCTCGCTCCCTCCCGCCGTCGTTGCTGGTGCCCGGGCTTCCATCCAGTATCAAAAGGACTTCTTGGGCGACCGGCGCCTTCAGCAGCTCAACTCGATCGCCTTGAAGGAAGAGCTGACCGAGCGCGGCATCCCTGTCATCCCTAACCCCAGCCACATCTGCCCCATCTTGGTCGGCGACGCTCAAAAGGCCAAGGAAGCCAGCGACCTGCTTTTGGCCAAGCACAAGATCTACGTCCAGAGGTTGGTTCCTGCCTTATGTCCTTTTGCGATCAATGAGCTTATAAGAGAGAACAGCATCAACTTCCCCACCGTTCCTCGTGGCGAAGAGCGCCTCCGCATCACTCCCACCCCTGGCCACACCGTCCAGCAGCAGGAGCAGCTCATCGGCGCCATCGAGAGCGTCTGGGCCGAGCTCGACCTCAAGCGCACCCCTGAGTGGGAGGCCCTCGGCGGCCGCGCTGGCGTTGGCATGCCCCATCAGGCCAAGGTGGAGCAGCTCTGGACTCCCGCCCAGCTCGGTCTGCTGGACGGCACCGCACCCTCTCGCTTGGGCTCTGTCACTCCCATCGCCGCCACCCCTGCTCCTCCTAACAAGAGCATCAAGGGCGTGGACGGCGTGCCCGTTGTCGAGCAAGCTAAACAAGTGCCCGTTGCCGCCTTCTGAACTGTGATTCTCTGGGAAAGCGGATCGATTGAAATGCCACTCTGCAAATAACGCAGCACCCTCGGTCTCGTCTTCTTGCTCACGCCATCGCCACTCAGATTTCCTAGTTGCCACCCGCGGGCCCCGGCAACCATGGTGACCAATCATTTCTTGCGCCAGTCCAGCGAAGATAGGACCGATTTCTCTGCTCCTTGCTGATAGAATTGGACAATGAGACTACCTGCAATGCCTTGGGTGCTCGCAATGGGCCAACAACAAGTCCTGCAGCCCCAGTCGGCTTCGCCTTTTCCTGGTCACACTCTGATTGAGCTCAACGACGGATCTCTCCTGCCATCTCCCGCGTTCGGTACTGGCACTGCTTTGTTCGGTCAAAATGCTACAGACTCGGTTCTTCTGGCCCTGTCAAATGGTGAGTGCCTACTAAGTCTGCCCCGTCGAGCTTCGAGAGCTCAAGCTCTCCGCGGCGACTGAAAGGCTACCGGCACATTGAGTGAGTTGTGCACAACCCTGACTTACAGTCTATTTAGCAATCAAGCAGCGCGGCTGCCGTCTATGGGAATCAAGTGGGCTTTCGAATCCGTTCGAATCGGCAGAGCTGACTACTCTATAGGCTAGCGTGGGCGAGGCTATCGTCCAGTCCAATATCCCTCGCAAAGAGCTCTACATCACCAGCAAGTTCGATTTCTTAAAGAACGCCACAGTGGAAGATGAGCTGCATCAGACCTTGATTGATGTGGGCCGTCATTCTACGACCTTTTGACCTTATCTGACTCGGGACACAGCTGAAAGTGGATTACCTGGATTCTTACCTCATCCATTTCCCGGGACTGTACTGGCGCTATGGTGGCATCGACAAGCTGTGGAAGGATCTGGAGAAGGTTCAGCGAGCTGGGCTTGTGAAAAGTCTCGGTGTTTCTAACTTCGTCGAGAGCGATTTACGGAGCGTTTTAGACATTGCAGAAGTTCTGCCGTGAGCCATCTCGCTGCTCGAAGGCATTCCAATCTTATGCTGTTCTGCAGGGCTGTTAATCAAGTCAGGCTTCACGTGTACAATGTGGCGGACAATCAACCCGCTATCGATCTTGCTGCTAGCCACGGCATTGTGACAGCGTCTTATGGGGGTCTCACGCCCATCACCAAAGAGCCCGGGGGACCTGCGGATGCTGCAGGACAGAAGATTGCCGACAGCCTCTCTAAAACTACCGGCCACAGCATTAATGTCGGACAAGTAGGCTTCTTTTTTCTTTCTGTCTCGCTTCATTCTGAGCAGAGATGCCAGGCTATCGCCGATTGGCTCCGTTCAAAAAATGTTTTGGTTGTCACGTTCGATTGGTTTGCTCCTTTTGTCTAGGTTACGTTACCAAAGTCTTGCTTCTACAGAACATCCAACAAGAGTTATCGACAGAAGGAGCAACTGGAAGTGTTTGACCCAAGCTTTCCGTTCCTGACCGAAGACGAGGTGGCGAAGTACGAGAGTTCAGGCAAGAAGGTGTGAACTCATAGGCGAAGCATTGTAAATGTCTCAATAGAGCAGCATATCCATGCTTTGGTAAACCACAAGGCCCATCGAACGCCACTAGACTATCTCTTCGGGCGCCTGAGGCGGACCTTCAAGCTTCTCATGATCCGCGTTCGCCGACATGCAAGATCCTGGCGAGCACCCTTCTCTCTCTGTCCGGCTCTTAAGGTGCTTCTACCCCAAATTAAGCTCGCTGCAAGAGTTTTGTCTGCTGAAGGCGGGCTCAGGCGCCCTCGGCGCCCTCGAAAATGATCCGCCTTCTTATAACGCCCTGCTTAGGGATTGCGTTGTCGCTCGCTTTGACGAGGCTTCTGCCAGTGGGATGTCTTCGCTTTCGGTACTCGCAGAGGAGAACACCAGGTCTACTTTCAAGGAGGTAGGTTGAGCCCGCGCTCTTGACCACGCCTCGCTCCCTCCCAAAATTGAACGCGTTCGGCAGTCTATCCGCCGCGTGCAAACCAAGCTGCTTAACAACAAGTCGAGGAATGTGCTGACCTTCGGGTATAAGGTGGTGCGTAGAGGCCGTAATTGGGAACGAAGTCCCAGCGCCTGAATTGCGCTTCCTGCAGGTGGCGGCCAACGACTCTGCAAAGGTCGGCGGTACAACCGGCAAACGCCCAGAAGAGCATTTCGTCAACGTTTTTCCAAATACGAACGTGACTTGGCTTGCTGCGTCGCCGGATTGGGCCTTGCTGTTCGATCGAGTCGGAGCCAGCGTGCTTGAAGACCTCCTCTTGCACTACGCCGTTTTTGTCAAAGCGCTGGATGACGAGACAACGGGTTGCTACTGGCAGGTGGCTGGGCGGCCTGTGTCGGATTACAAGGCTCAGTCTACCTTCCTGGATCACCAAGCGACCAGCCAACCTCAAGGTCAATTCCCACCACAGAAGGCGCTCAAAAAGACAGCCTCCGCCTCCAGCGTCGATGGTGCTGCGGTGTCATCCCCTTATGCGACTCCGCTGCTCCGGAGCTCAATTTCTCACACGCCGGGCCTGTTCAACCCAATTCGCCTCCTCAAACGCCCTTCGTACGACTCCGGCCTTCTTGAACCGACTCTTAAAAGACGTAAAACAGTTCAGGAGTGGATCAGAAAACCGAGCGAAGTCATTTTTCGCCGCTCTCAGGTCTTTCACAGTCGGGCGTTCTTGTCTGGCCAAGGCCAAATCCTGTTTGGTCTCCCGCCTAGTCGTGAGTACTTGGACACAACAGCCTCTCTGTAGCGGCTTAAATATCGATATCAGACGTTTTCGACCGCTTGCCGCGTCTCTTCCCGGAAAGCCAGGGGCGCGAAGAGCTCCACCTCTTAAAATACATCTTTCCTGCTTCATTCGGCCTCTGGAGCCCCTTCACCTCCGATGACCTTTCCAAAGTGCAAACCAACGCTCGAGCAAGGGAGCACCGGTCCGCTGACGCGCAGGAGCGCGCTATCGAGGTGAGCGAGCGCCTTCAGTGGCAGACGCGCCTACTCACTGAATACCATAGACTCTGGGGGCCGTCAAGACGCCCAGCCGCCTGAAACCCTTGAAGCGAATCGCAAAGGAAATCTTGACCGGCTATCGATCCCAGAACTTTCGCGATGTTCTCAACCACACTTCGCCTTCCCGACTAACCTCTCGCGGGCACACTCTTTCAGAGTCAGACCGTGCAGCTATCCTTCAAATAATGAACGATGAACATCCTGTGACGCAACCCGAAAGCACCTCGCTCGACATCACGGCCTCTAGCGCCAAGAGCTTGCTTGCCAATGCCGGGCCAGCGCCGGACAAGCCAGTCTTCACCGATTTCGCCATTCCGTCCTATCAAGTTTCTATGTTCGTCAGGAGATGCATTGCAGCGACGTTCCCGGAATCGCTATGGGGCAGCAAGAGCAATCTCAATGTGCTGCTGAAGCGGCTCGACGTCTTCATCACAGCGCGGCGCTACGAAACCCTCACTCTGGACAACATTCTAAAAGGCTTCAAGCTGTCCGAGTGTCTTTGGCTCAATGGCGGCCAGACTCAGCGGCCGACTTCAGCGGAAAGCATCAAGCGACGGCAGCTCTTAGAAGAGTTCATTTACTGGTTCGTCGATGGGTGGCTACTGGACCTGCTCCAAGTAAGCGCATACTCAGTGACCAGAGCTTGTCTGATCTGTTTGGGCCAGACCAACTTCTACATCACGGAGACTAGCGCTCTTCGAAATCGCATTCTGTTCTTTCGCCAAGACGACTGGCAAAAGCTGACACAACCGCTGCTTCAACAAGTCGTTCGCACTCATTACACGCGCCTGAGTCCGGTGAGTTTTGGTCAAATCGTCGTCCTCCCGGCATCTCTGAAAGTTTGGCACAGCGGGAAGTTAAGGCCACCTTGCTCAACCCCGAGCGCCGGTTGGGCTATTCGTTCCTCAGACTGCTCCCAAAGGACAAGGGCGTGCGACCGATCACCAATCTTGGCCGAAAGCCGAATAAGCCAAAGGTCCGCTAGTGATTGTGTCCACTTCCCGCCTCTGGAGCTGATACCGTGAACAGGAGCTGGAAGGTCTTTTAAGATACACCAAGACCCGTCCCAGTATCACAAAGCCGGTCGCCTATGCGGATGGTGGAAACCAGGCCATCAACACTACCCTCCAAAATGTGTACGCTGTACTCAAGTTTGCCAAGGACGAAGATCCGAAGCGAGCGGGCGCTGGTATATTCGGACTAGTGGACATCCACCAAAGGCTTTGCGACTTCAAGGAACGGCTGGGCCGCCTGAACCAAGGTCACAGGTGACGACTTTTCCCCCAAAGGGGTCGCTTACTGGCTCAATGTTTCGAAATAGGGCCTCATTATATTTTGTCAAGGTTGACATCAAGGCCTGCTTCGACACAATCACCCAAGACAAGCTTCTAGCCGTCGTGCGCCGACTGCTGACCGACGAAGGCTACATGATTCTTCGGCACAGCAAGCTTCTGCCATCCGGAGGCCGCATCAAACGCAAAGTTGATCGAACTGCGTGCTCGGATAGCGCGTCTCCTGCCTTCCTTTGCTTCATCTTCCGGTGTCTGACGGAATCCAGCAGACGAGCACCCCATTTTTGCGGCGTTGGCAGAGAAAGTCAGCAAGAACATCTCTCATGCCATCCTCGTTGATGGAGTCAACTATGCCATGGAAAGCGGCGGAGATGTGGTCGAACTGCTCAAGGAGCACGTTTCCGAAAACATCGTCAAGGTAAAGTTTTTGTGAAGATGTCCAGCTGTTTCCTCTAACACCGCCATCTCACAGATTGGGAATGGGTTTTACAAGCAGAAGAAAGGCATCCCGCAAGGCTCGGTCCTTTCTAATATCCTGTGCAAGTGGGTGGATCTTGTGCTTCCCTTTCGAGGCTCGAACTGATCCCCTCGCAGCCTCTTCTATGGCGATCTTGAATCGTCGGCTCTGTCTTTCACGGCGGATGCTCACAGCGTGAGCACGAACATTGGTCTTTTGTCGGTGTGGCTGATGGCGCGGATGCAGCTCTTGCTACGGATGGTCGACGACTTTCTCTTCATTACTACCAGCAAGGCGGACGCCACTAAATTTCTCGGTTCCCTTGGCGGAGGCTATCCCGAATACGGCTGCGAGATCTCGGCAGAGAAGACCTTAACCAACTTTCCGTGCACGCTGGTGTCCACGGACGCCAAGTCTTCGAGCCCGTTAACAGCAAAAGTCTGCAAGGGGGCATTCCCGTGGTGCGGTCTCCTGATCAGCCAGCAAGATCTCAGTGTGACGGTCGACTATTCACGTTACGAAAACGCCACCATACAAGATAGCCTGACCGTCGATCGGACCAAGAAGCCTGGCAAGACCTTCATCGTGAAAATGTTACAGTAAGCTCGCTCAGCTGACGCTTGTTGCGCCAACTGATCCGCGCGCACGTCCATGAAACCAGATCGATCAAATCGCGCGCGCATGCGCTCTACATTGACCCCCGGATCAACTCGAAGAAAGCCGTCTGCCTCAATGTGTATCAATCTTTCCTGCTGGTCGCCCTCAAAGTGAGGCCTATACTCCTGGCAGCCGCGATCTGGCCGCGCTGATGCTCGATGTCAGTTTCATGCGTTTATCAAGGCCTGGAGGACCAAGCCTGCCCGGCACACCACCTTCTTCTCCGGTGTGGTCAGACAGATCATCACTTTTCTCTATCCCGTCCTCCAGAACCGCCTCCAAACAGCCGCAGGCGCCAAGGTCGAGTTGGAAATAACCAAGGCTACTGTTCGATGGCAAGTCTCCTTTGACCTGACTCAGCACAGTGCCTCTTCTGACAGACGAGGAAACGTATAGGTTAGGTTGCAAGGCGTTCTCCAAGGTGTTGAAGAAGAAATCGGCCGAGTATATTTGGCTGCTGAAGGAGCTGAATGCCAAAGCGAAGTCGCTGGAGCCTCGAGTTCCCAGACACGCTCATCAAGCTCTTTCCGATGCCTCGAATGCTCCATTCTCTTCGATCGTGTATTAGCAGAAATTCGTTGGGCTGGACCGGTCGAAACCGCACCAGCCAGTCCCTGTAATTTTGCCACTTAGTGCCCCTTTCCTAAAAAGACCTTTACAACAAGCCAATTTTGGCAGTTCGTACCAGTACAATTAAAACGAAAGTAATTGCCCCATTGTACAATCGGTCATGGCTCCGAAGCCGCCGCCAGCATCTCCTCTAATCGAGTTGTGACGTACTGCTTGTAGGCAATGACGGTCTCTAGCACTTCTGCAAAAGCCTCGTGATTCTCCCAGCGCAGGTGGTCGACGTCGACGACCAGCTTGGCGTGTTCGTTCTCCAAGGCTTGAAGTCGCTGATCGGCCGCGAGGAGGCCACCGGACATGTGGCTCTTGAGCTCATTGGTCTGCCTGCTAATTTGGTCGATCGAGGCGTTGGAAGTAGCCACGTAATGCGCCAGGGCCTGATAGAAGAGACGCGATCTGAGCATCGAACGCCGAGCTGGATCAAAAATGAACACACCTCTTTGCTCCTGTTGAGCTCCTTGTTGACGACCTCCAGCTTGGACTCCAAGTCTTCCACAGACTCGGTGAGATCTTGCAGGCGCTCGTTGAGCTTAGACACCTCTTCTTCCAGCAGCAGAATGCGTTCGCCATCCTCGTGCCGCGCCTTGGCCTTCTCCTGCTTCATCTTGAGAATCGCTGGCCGTATCCTGGTCGTGCAGTCAGGCACTAAGCCAGCCGGGGTCTTGGCGCTGCCGTTCAGCTCTTGCGCAAAGTTGATGTCCTCGTAGCCCTCCGGCCCAGTCGGCAGGAGGCCAAGGTTGGTGGCCAAGGTGTGGTACTGGTCGGTGAGCTTTTCGACGTGGTTGAAGGCGCGCGAGAGGGAGACTTCGTGGTCGAGTGCGTGCTGCATGCTTTCGGAGAGCTTGGCCGACGTTTCGCGGTAGGCTTCGTCCAAGTTGTGGCGGTCCGAGGTGAGCTTTTGGATCTCGTGGTCGGTCAACCCTTGAGCGTCGACTTGCGCCTTCACCTTGACTCTCTCGGCATCCCGCTCCGCGATAAATCGTTCTGAATCGACAGGTCAATCAAGAGGTGGCAATATGGGGAGCGGCAGAGCAAGTTGCCTTACCAAGTTCCGCGGTGCGATGTTGCAAGTTGGTGATCCTCTCCTGGTTGCGGTTCAAGTTGTCTTGCAGGCCCTTGATGTACTTCGCCATGGCGTCCATGTCCTTCTGAGCATGCTGCTGCTCTGTCTGCTTGATCTGCAATTCCGACTGTTGGGGTTTTGACCACCTGAGCCTAAGACGAAAGCCATAGAAGGTCTAACACGCACCGGCATCGAGTTCAACCGCTCTAGCTCGGCCTGCAGCCGCTCGTTCTCCTCCGTGAGCACGGCCAGCCTCGCTTTCGACTTCTCGTTGGACCGGTCGAAGCGCTCGTGTAGGACTTCCAGGTGAGGCCGCTTGTCATAGTCCTCGGTGAGCAGGAACTCGGGGTATAGGTTGGCTAGGTACTCGGCCCAGTACTCCGTCTTGGCCTGCGGGCGCTCGAAGTCTTCCGGGTGGTCCATCTCCCGCTGTCGGTCTGCTGCTGTGATGTCTATCCGAATCTCGTCGTAGCCTTCTAGAGTCTGCTCTCTCGCCTGTGTCCAAAAGGCGCTGTGGGCATCAGACACCATGCCTGATGAAGTTCAGCCTGTCAACGTACCTTGATGGAGTTTACGAGCCAATGGAGCATAGCCACGATGCCCGGCCAGCTGTGCATGTTGCCCACGGCCTGGATGTGGCTCTTGGAGATGGACTCTGCGAACGGGTAGCCGGCCGACCTGAGGCAAGCGGCGACGTCGTCCTCGATCTTCTTGCCCCACGCCTTGTGCGATGGGTCATAGAGGTTGTAGAGGAACTTGAAGATGTTGGCAAAGTCCTTGCCGGTCGGCTGATTGAGCGTCTTGGCCGTCAGGTTGTCCGGGTAGTTGCACAGCGAGAGGAAGTCGATGATCTCGTTCTGACACCGGGCCAGCCAGGCTTTGTCGCGCACGTTGCGGGGATCCTTGTTGAGCCGGGCGGGCTGCACAAAGTGCTGGAGGGTGGGTGCGTGCGATGGGTTGCTGGACTGTCTTCTCCCTATTGATGACCTCCTCACACTGTGCAACGGCCACACCCAAGGTATCAATGTTTGATATCGGTCTACACCAGAGCGAGGGAGAGCGCGCACCTGGGTGGTGCATAAGGTTGTTGATTTGACGGGCCAGGAGCCGCTGAAATGCTCGTCCTGAGGAAGCCGCCGTCCTTCCTGCCGCTCAAGCCCAAGTTCTGACTGCCATAAAGGTGCCCTTGCCGCCCGACCGTGGCCGGCGCCTGCTGTTCGTAGAGCGGCCTGACAGCGAGCGACTGGCGGGAGACGGCTCGCTGAGGGCCAGCCGGAGCCATGCTGAAGCGGCCGCTCAAGCCCTGCGTGGCCGGCTTGCTGGAGAACAGCTCAGTGTTCCGCTGCTTGCGGCTGGACGCCATGCGGGAAGGGGCGAGTCGAGGTTTAAAGGAGCGTCGTCGATGCAGAGGCAGAGTCGGGCACGCGTCGACTTCGTCAAAACAAAACTCGTGTTGCTGTGATGGGTTCCCATTTGACCCCCCAGAAGCATCCCATTATGCACTAGCCAACACAAGCAAACCCTACACACGCGAAGGACAGCTCTCAGGAATCGATCCAAAGTGGCAAAAAGCAGCAAAGTAGTCTCCCATTGCCAGCAGGCTAAGACTCTTGGCTAGCTATATACAAACAGACCACCAACGAAACAAATCAGGAAGCAAGCCAACAGTTGGGGGGTAGAGGGAAAAACTTTGGATTGGAAAGGGGGCAAAACAACTTGCAGCCAAACAAGCCCTCTGTTTTCGTGCGAGCCTTGTTCCCCTTCTCTCTAGAATTATAGCACGTCTGGTTGGTTGGTGGGTTGAGAAAAGGAGAGTATATTTGTAGGCGGTTGCGAGGAGGGAGTTGCGAGCCGGATACTTTTGGTGGGCGAGGCGTCTGTGCAAAATAGTTCGCCGTCAGCAGGAACAAAACATGCTGGAGTAAAGACGATCGCGCACCAAAGGTAGGTGAAACTCATGCCTCGTCCTTTGGGGCGTCGCCGTTGGGCTCGGCAGCCGCGACGGTGGTGTCCGGGTCGAGGACGGTCAGGTCGCCCTCGTCGTCTGCGCCATTGGTGGCAGCAGGGGCGGCGGCGGTGGTGGGGGCGGACGACTCGGGCTCGGCGCCGTCCTCCTTCTTCTCGTCCTTCTCGGGCAGGAAGCCCTTCCAGCCCTCGAGCAAGTCCTGCGAGCGCTTCTTGAAGTTGAACTCGTCGTCGCGGGGAATTTCGCCTAGGTTGACGATGCGGCGAAGGACCTTGGGCAGCTTGGTAGCCTGTGCGAGTCGAAATGCTGAGGACATTGCAACAAGAGCAATGAAGGGGGACGACACGTACCGAGAGCCACTCCTCCTTGTGCTCGAAAGACTCCATCTCTTTGAAAGTCTTGTCCAACGCCTCGCTTTCCTGTTCGTTCAACAAAAGGCAAGACATCAGAATATACTCCTGATATCAGGGAAGCATCGAAACGGACCTTTCCGTCAGGCAGCGTCTTGCCGAGGAAGGCCTTCTGCAGCTTGTGGCGCCAATCCTTGCACTTCTTCTCGCCATCCACCGCGTCTGTGGTTTCCAGTTGTCCTAAGCATCAGAAGAGAACGGGATGACTGATAGGGGAGGGCAGAAGGGACGCACCGTCAGACTTTTTCTTGCCGGCGTCCTTCTTAGGCTTGGTATCCTGCGCGGCGAAAGGCCCAGGTGAGCTGCCGCCACGTCGAGCTGGGATCTGGCCCTCAGGAGACACACCTTCTTTTTGGCCTCCGTCTTGGGCTTCTTAGCCGCGCTGGTCTTAGCCTTGGAGGAGGCCTTGCGCTTGGAGCCGGTCGCCCCGTCCTCGGACGCGAGCTCGTCGTCCTGCATGTTGACCTCGGCGTCCTTCTTCTCCTCCATGGCTGCCTTGTGGTCCTCCTCCCAGTCGGCCGGGTCCTTGGCGGTCTGGTAGGCGTTGACCATGGCCTTTTTGGCCTTGTTGGCGGCCGTGGAGAGGAACTTGTCGATGGCCTCGGTCGACAAGGGCTTCATCTCCTTGGTCAAGGACCAAGAGCTGTGCAACACAACCAGACACACAGTCAGCAGGACTGTCCATGATGACAAGGGAGAGGTGGTGGGCCAACGCACTAGTTGCCATCTGGGTAGTAGCAGAGCAGGTAGACGTTCTTTTTGCCCTTCCTGGAGCTCAACACGCTCTGGGGGAGGTAGGACTCGTCCGGGTTGACGACCTGTGAGAAGCGCGGGCAAGCATGAGCGAGTTTGACAGCTCGCTGAGAACGGCGCTCGATTGCTCACCTTGGCGGGCCAGGCGGGGACTGCGAGTCGTCACCAGTCATATATCAGCCTCATAGCAGACTGATCAAGGTGTCAGAGCGACTCACAGCCTTTGATGGTGCCTAGGACGAGGTCGCCGACAGCATAAGTGGTCTGCTCAGGTTCTTGCTCTTTCTTGGGCGCCATTGCTTTTGCTCTTCGGGATTCTGTCGCGCCACGCAGAGCAACAAGAACCAAGTCAGCTCCAAGCTCTTCTGCAACCAGACAATGGGCAGCCAAGCAGAACGGGTGGGACAATAAACGCGGATTTTGTTGATCGTCTACAGCAGCGCGAGCTTCGGCATCGATGACTGACCTGTTTGGGGAAACGGTTCGGGCTGGTGTTCAGGCGTGCGAGCAAGGGCAAGGTTATAGCGGAGCGCAGGTCAGAGCTGGGACAGAAGCGAATCGTCGAGGGACAACAAAACCCGCGCGCGCATGAAGCGGAGCTCCCGCTCGACTCAAAAGCTTTTAGACTTGCGGTCCTCGAGCTCGCTGGGTGAGATCAACAGCAAAGGCCTCTCGACGGTGCGTTATTTTCAAACGGGCAGATGGTAGTGGGGATCAAACACCAAGGCGAAAGCCCTATATCCCTCCAGCGCTTGCCCAAACCACGGGAAACTTTGGGTGGTGGTGTGTGTGGGTGGGTCGGTTCTCTATCGGACAACAGCGCTCAAAGCCTCAAAGACCTGTGAATTGGAAACCAGAGACATCAGACAAAATGATCGTCTGGAGTGTGAAAGCCAAACTCACGGATTGCTCCGCCCTCGCTTCTGCCTTTTCCTCCTCGCTGCCGCTGCCGTTGGCTACCCTCTGCGCTTCGGCCAGACCAGATCGGATGGCCTGTGAGATGGACAACCATGGCATCAGCACGGGACTGATGAAGTAGGGTCAAGCGCCGCACCTCTGGGGAGAAGGCGTCCAAAGGATAGGCCTCGACGGCGTTGATGGTCAACAGGTTGGAGGGGTGGATGGTAGCGAAGCCGCCAGAGACTGTGCCCGACATCGTTGTTTAGCTTAAAGCACCCAGAAGCTAATGTGACGAGGCCAAGGACGCACCGAACCACTTTTTAGACTCTGCGCCATTGGACTCGATGACCTCCAACACACCGGGCTTGAGGGCCTCGATGCTGGGCACGTGGTGGGCGAGGATGCCCATGTCGCCAGAGACGGCGGACAGGTTGACCTGGAGGACCTCGGCCGAGTTGAAGATGGAGGCGTGAGGGAGCATGAGCGACAGCCGCAGCTTGTCCGACGCCTTGGCCTCCTCCGCGTACGTGCGCTTGCTCAACGCCACCACGGCGCGGCGAACTGCTGGGCGGGCAGCAGCTGTGAACATCTTGTTAGGGAACTGGAGCGAAGCCGTCGTCGATTTCTGGCCCTCGCCAGGACTCGGAGCCCAAGTTTCTTGAGGGCGCTTGGGAATTGTGGTGCCCGACTCAAGTGGGAGCCGAGCGTTTACAAGTGGCTTTCAGAGCCCGTGGTAGCGTACAAAGAAGAAGATAAGACTGCAGAAGGTCCGTTCGTGGGTTTTCGTATTTGCCTTGCAAAGAGCCACCAAGAAATAGCATCCGGCCACCAGCTTGTTTCACTGATACCCTTGCATCGGCTGAGGGTACGAGGGGTTGTAGCCAGTGTTGTACCCTTGGTGGTAGCCTTGTGGCGGCGGCATGGAGTATTGGCCTTGCGGCTGGGCAGTTTGGAGCTGGCTCGACTGGTCGAATTCCTGTGCGTCCACGAAAAACGAAGTCTGAGCCGCTATTCGGCCCGAGAGTACGCAGAACTCACAGCATTGCACTGTGCGATGGTCCGGTGCGGTAAGCACAAGCAAGCAAGTGCTCTAAGTGGTGGCTACGCACGATTTGGCACTTCCACACTCGGTTCGAGTTCATCGGAATCAAGGGCACTGTCAGCGCCCTTTGTTTCAGTATTATAAGCAATGCTGAGGAGGAATGGAAGTCCTCACCGAAGCACTGTAAGGGTGCCGCAGAAGAGTCAGAAGTTGTCACAATCTTTGGAAGGGCGACAGAGCCCTGGGGGTGCATATCCTTACGATTTCTAGCCAAGTCCGAGCTTTCATGGCACTGTTGAGTTTGACACCGACGACATTGAGCTCCTGTCAGATGGGATCAAAGTGCCAAGCCCACTGACAATACCGAAGAATTGTGGCAACGGGGGCAAACCCGGGGCTGGCCATCGGAATTGCTGTCTGTTGAGTACTTGGTGGCTGAAGCATCAAAGCCGGGAGTCAAACAAGCAGGTTCACAAAGCCGGAAAGGGAAGGGGAAGCGAACGACAGCCAAACGACAAGCTGGGCAGGATTCCAACGTCATCCGGCGCTCTCTGGGCGGACCAAGTGCAGCTCACCAAATGCAAAAGTCCATGAGGAGAAGTTTGCGAGGTAGCACAAGTCGCGAGTCGACTGCTCGAGCACAAAAGGGCTCCGGCCTCGCTCCTTGGAACCGGACCAGTTCGCCACTTCTGGCCCTTGTCTCTGTGAAGATGTCCGCCAAGCCCGTGGTGAGCCTGGCGCCGTGTGTAGCTGTAACGCACAGGCTGTGAACGCGCGGACGAGTCGCAGCCCGCCGTGTACCGCTCCGTGATTGACGCTACCCTCGCCGGCGTGCGAGTCGACTTCGAGGAGATGGGCATCGAGGAGGACGTGCTCACTATCCTCCAGCAGGTGCGTCTTCCTGCTCTGCCTCGAGGCACATTGTGGCCTAGGTAACACGGGTCGTCCACAGAGCTGGGAGTCCAAGCTGGCGGCCTCGAGGTCGGCCGATTTCTCTTCCGACCCTCGCATGGCGCCCTACGTGGCCCAGCAAGCTGGCAGCAGCAGCGGTGGCGCCAACGCGGCAGCCTCGACCTCGGCCGCCGTCAAGACGGAGCCTGTGGATTCCAAGCCCAAACTTGCGTCAGCAGCGGCGACGCCTAAAAAGGCCGCCAAGCCCGCGCCGCCAGCGGACGACAACCAGATCGGCAGTGACTTGGATGACTCGGACGAGGAGGACCTGGACGCGCAGGAGATTGACACGGGCGAGGACGGCGATTTGATCATCGCGCTCTACGACAAGGTCGGCGCTTAATTCCCTCGTTGATGACTCCATCTCATTCGCGCTTTTTGATTGCTTACAGGTGACGAGGGTGAAGAACAAGTGGAAAGTCTCGCTCAAGGACGGCGTCATCAACGTCAAGGGCAAGGACTACCTCTTTTCAAAGTGTCAAGGGTGCGTGCCGTGTCCCCATATCCCTGTTTGAGATAACAATATTTGAACAACGCGCAGAGAATTCGAGTGGTAGCCGACCTCGATCTGTACCCTCAAGAGCCTTGCAGCTTCTCATGCTGTCTCTCTGTTCTTCACGTCTTCAGTCTGGCTTGACGGAACCACGACCACGTTATATTTCCCGCTCTCTCGCTCTCACCTCCTCGATTCGCCCTCTCGCGCCTCGCTTTGCCTTTCGCCTATGATCAAGTCGATGGAAGAGCCAACGGGCTTCGCGGGTGCCATTTTCCACAATGCAAAACCAGGGCTTAGGCCTTCTTCACCCTGTTCTATTCAGACACATGATCGTGCTGACCACCATTTTGAATCTCGGGTCTCCCGTTGAAGATCTGCTCTTCACTTCTTTCCACCACCGAGACCGGTGAGAGATGAGCCAGCAAGGCGGCATACAAGCTCGCTGCTGATCTGGCGGATAGTCTAGAAGTTGATGAAAGGAACTGGACGCGGGGCAAGGTCAAGGCGGTGTTGCAGGCGTTGAAACGCAGATGAGCGCTCAAAGTACAAGCGTCCGCTTGTTCACGCCTTCTTGCCGCTGTCCTCCTTCAGACCGACGATCGTGTTGAGCACAAGCCGGTCACCATCCGTCCACTTGAGCTCCTTCCCCTCATCATAGGACTGGATCTTGGTGTCCTTGTTGTCCAGGCAGAAGTACGCTGTCCGCAAGCCTTGGAAGCGAGCGCATTCGTAGCCCACCACGCTCTTGGCCGAAGACGTCGAGTCCAGCTGAGCAGTGACCTCCTTGGTGGCCGCCTCCAAGCCCATGCTGATGACCTTCCAGATGTTGACCTCTGCTACCGCATTGGGCACCACCTCCAAGCTAGCTGGGTTGAGGTCGTCCAAGTAGTTGGGCAGCGCGGCTGGGTTGTCTGAGAGGAAGAGGGGCTTGAACAAGCGGGCTTCTGAGATGGTGACGGGCGAGCCGGAGGGCTTGTGTTCCGCCACCCATTGAATGTAGCCCTTTGGCTTGGCGTTGGAGGTGTCAAACTCGCAGAAGATCTCGGTCACCGCACCCGTCGTGGGGTCCTTAGTGAACGAGGTGCACCTGACGGGCTGGGCGACGTTGAGCAGGCCGACCGACTTGCCAGGCGCCAATCTGAAGAAGTCGGCCGAGTCCACCTCGCGGAAGTCGGAGGCCTCGATGTAGACGGTGCGGGAAAAGGGCATCTGGAAGGATCCCATTTCTGGTTGGCGAGGATGGATGGGTCGGCTGAGAAGCTCGAGGTGGTCTTCCGGCAAAGAGGTGATGGTGAGCTTCACGGGGTGGAGGACGACCATGAGGCGCGGCACGGTCGCTTCGAGGTATTGGCGAATGGTCTGCTCTAGTCGGGAGAGCGGGAGGGTGGTCAATGAGAGGGTGACGCCGAGCTGGCTGACGAAGACCTTGAGAGCACCGGGTGGCACGCCGCGCCTTCGCAGCCCGATGAGCGTATACATGCGCGGGTCGTCCCAGCCCGAGACGTGCTTCTCGTCCACCAGCTGCTTGATCTTGCGCTTGGAGGTGATGAAGCCTTGCAGGTTGAGACGGCCGTACTCCCTCTGGGCTGGCTTGTAGACGTCGAGCTGGTCGCAAAGCCACTCATACGATTGGCGGGATTGGACAAACTCGACGGTGCACAGCGAGTGGCTGATGTTCTCGAACGAGTCGTTGAGGCAGTGCGTGAAGTCGTAGGTTGGGTAGATGCACCACTGGGTGCCGGTGCGATGGTGAGGCGTATTGAGCACGCGGTAGGCCACCAAGTCCCACATTTGAGGGTTGTCGTCCACCAAGTCTTGCTTCATGCGGAGTACTGCCTGGCCTGGCTTGTACTTGCCAGCGCGCATAGCCTCGAACTCGGCCAGCGACTCGGCAATCGGCCGGTCGCGCCACTTTGAAGGCACTCTCGGCCCTCGCTCCTCTCCACCTCTCTGGATCTTCATCTCCTCGGCTGTTGGCGTCAAGAAATGAAAGATCAGCAACGCCGGTTGCAGGAATGGGCCAAAACACCAACCTGTGGAGTGGTCGATGTAGGCCTTGTCCCGCTTGATGAGCTCCACAGCGCAATCGTACAGCCTTTGGAAATAATCTGACGCATAGGTGATCTTGTAGGGTTCGAAGCCTAGCCAATGAACCATGTCGAGGATGGCGTCGATGTAGATCTGCTTCTCAGCCTCTGGGTTCGTGTCGTCGTAACGGAGGTAGCATTTCCCGCCGTGGAATTTCGCGTAGCCAAAGTTGATTACCAGTGCCTTGAGGTCTGTTCGAACTCGCAAAGGTCAGAACAACTCCAGTTCTTGAGGTGAAGGAAGGCACGAACGCCCAATGTGCATGAATCCATTCGGCTCTGGTGGAAAGCGAGTGAACACCTTGCCCTCGGTGGCAGCCAAGTGCTCCTTCATGAGCTCTGGCCGGGTTTGATTGTTTCCGCCCGGCTTGTGGAGGCCCGCCAGCCAGCCTTCTTTGAACATGCGAGTCTCGGAGAGGGAAGAGGACGGGTCGGCTGCCCCTGAGGCATTGTCTGCTTTGTCGGCCACTACTGGTGCCTTTGCCTTCGCCTGCAGTCACCAATTGGCTTCCAGATCATTACTCAAGTCGGTGAAAGAAGGCAACGAACCTTTGGCTTTCCCTTGACGGCCTCCTCTTTGGCCCCAAAAGCCGCCGTATAGCTCACTTCCACCGCTGCCTTCACGTCCAAGGGGCTGGCCCATTTGAGCGGACCCTCTTTCCTGAGGTTGGCGACCGTCTTGCCGATAGTCGCCCAATGAGTGGGCGCCAGCTCGCTCAAATGCTTCTTGACATAGTCGTCCGCGACGGGCTGGATTTGCTCTGGTGTTACGACCACTCCTGAAGGGCAATGGATGTTGAGCTTAGGGGTAATGCTTGGGGAAGGGGGGAAAGACTTGCCCACGCCGGCCTCTGCTTCGAACTCCGCCTGCTTGAACGACTCGTTGTTCTTGACGTACTCCACCGCAGCTGTATAGATCATAACACTTAATACACAAAGCTGTATCGAGGAGCCAAAGCCAACGCACCCGAGACCTGATCCGCGCTTGCCAGTTTCCCATCCAGAATCGCACTCGTCACAATCCCTCGCTTCTGGCCCTCCAAATTCGGATCCAGCGTGAACAAATGCAGCAACAGAGGGCCCTGCTTGGCCGTCGGCTTCTCCTTGCCCGGCGTTGACAGCTGCAGCTCGTCGAGGAATGACTCAAACGGTGCGCCGAGTTTGGCGTTCTTGGCCACTTCCTGGGCCTTGTTGCTCGTCAATCCGGCGCTTTCAAACTTGGCCGCACGAGCCGCGATCTCTTCCGGCGTCGCCTTCGCTTTGGGAGGCATGGCGGCTCGGCTGAAGCTGGTCGAGGCGGGTCACAGAAATTCATGCGCCGCCACCCAAAATCAACATGCATTTTAGCTGCGCATCGTTGAACTTGTACTGCATGAGGTTTGACCAGTTTGGCTCAAAACAGTCCACCGTGAATGGGATACACACTGCCGGAAAACTCCCCAAGCACTGTCGTACACTGCCCAGGCTCATCCACGCCCTAGCTCAGGCATCCAACGTTTCCGCCGACGATCTGCACACTTGCTTGAGCATGTTGTCTGCCTTCTTGGCGAAAACTGAAGCGTCTTCATCGCCGCCCTTGGCCAGGAGAACTGCGAGTGCTTCGGATGTCCTATCGCGCCTGAACCCCAGCTCAAGGTGCCAGCCAAAGAGCAGTGAGATACTGGAAGGCTCACTTTGAATCAAATTTGGAGGACGGCGCCCATAAAGTCCAAATCCTTGGCCTTTTGCCGCAGCTCCTCGTCTCGCTTCCCGAAGAGCGAGAGATAACACCATTTGCTTCCTCGTGTAGCCTCTGAAGCTGGAGATAAACAACTTCTTGACGAAACATAAACAAGCTTGAAGTCCGCAAGGCCAAAACGAGGGCCTTCGCAGTGGGAGTGGAGGTGGCGGTGGCGGTGGCGCGTGATGCTTCGCCAAATGGCTGCTGTCGGAGGCTGAATTTTGTGCTTGAAATTTGGTACTGTCGCTGTCTGAAAGAAATGATCCAGCTGTCAGTGAGATGGGCGGCGTAAGAGTTGATGAACGAAATGGTCTGTCCCAGTGCACATGAGCGCTCTCGTCATGGCTGGCGAGTAGCGATCGAGTCTCACGGTATCAGTAGGTCGGCTTTATATAGTGAGGAAGTCGAAGTCCATCAGAGCGGCCAGGCAAAGTCTTTGAGCTGCCACTGGATGGTCTCCTCGGTCCAAACTTCCGCACTCTTGCCAGGTGGAAGCTAGATGTCACCACTTAACCACCCTATATCAAGTAACTCCACACTTTTTGTGGCCTCGGTTGGCCGGGTCACTCCTTCTGTGTCGCCACCCAGTCCCAAGACACAGGCTTGTCGGAGAAGTAGCCCAATTGCAGTGCGAGTTTGCACGCTGATGACGGCAGAATCAATGCCTTGAGTAATGAGACAGACAGGAAGATAGGACTCACCAAGAACGTGCTTGCACTGTGTGAGAGCCCAAATCAGCCGCCATTCACATCAAAATGTCCCCATGCAGCTCCTCACCATGGCATGGCTCTTGTGATACCACACAGAGATAGCGAAAGCAGCACACTCGCAGTGCAGGTGAACCCCGAAGGGCTTGCAAATGTAGGGTTTGCTCCCTTGGACTTGGTAGAGGATGCGGCCGCTGGGCAGCTGGATACGGTGCACAGCGTCGTAATCTAGCAGCTCCAGCGCTCCAAAGAACATATTTTGACAAGTCGCATGCAGGTCTTGAGACGCCAACCGGTGAGCTCACTCCCGGGCTCACGGAGCCGCAACATGCCTCACCAATGATGTTGCGATCAGTCAGGCCGGCGTCGCTCTCGACAGAAGCCACTTGACCTTCTACGATGTTTCGAAGTGTGGGCAGATCGATTTTACGATCAGAAGGCTCAGCATCCCGAGAGGTCGACATCGTTTGGGTGCAAGAGGCGAACAATGCGCCCAACTACACCTGAATGCGCTTGCGTGACCTCCCATCCTCTGTGGGATCCCGATACCTATGTAGCACCCTAGGCACCACCTGCTTCAGCCACTTGAGGCCTTCGTGTTCGATTTCCGCACAATCCATCAACACCAACTCCTCCAGTCCGCACTTGCCCTCCGCTGTCTGTCGAGATTGAACCAACTTGATTAGAGGCGAAGCTTTCAATTGAGCGCAAGACGTGAGGTTGAGCGAGCGGAGGGGGAGGTTGAGGCCCGGGAGCTGATCGACAAAGCTGCCTTTGTGGGAAGAGTAGGCGACGTTGAGTTCGGCGAGGCGAGGGCAAAGCGCCAAGATCTCCACCACGAAGGCATCGGTTAAGATCCAATGGGTCAGGCCAAGCGACTCGAGGTTTGGAGCCCGCCGCATGATTGCGAGCAACTGGTCGCCCAGCCGATCTCCTGCTAGTGGCGCAGGTGCATCCATGTTGGCGCCGTCGACTGCCAGTCGGGCCAGCTCCGGCGCGTCAAGGACACCAAGCAAATGGGCGGCGCTGTTCCGCAAGGATCCATTGACGACCAGAGTGTGCAACTGCTCGCAAAGCAGAGGAGAGGGTGGCAAGTCAGCGATGGAGCCAGCGTCGATCCTGAGGCTGCACAAGCGATCGAACTGGAATATATCTTGGCTGAACAGTCGCATGGTCGTCCCAGTGACTTGAGCGACATCGGAGGTGATGTGCAGATCG
Source organism: Cystobasidiopsis lactophilus (assembly GCA_001599975.1). Lineage (NCBI taxonomy): Eukaryota > Fungi > Basidiomycota > Agaricostilbomycetes > Agaricostilbales > Chionosphaeraceae > Cystobasidiopsis > Cystobasidiopsis lactophilus. The sequence continues at coordinate 1,618,642 of BCIO01000005.1, forward strand.
CGCAAGTTGGGCAGCTTCAGGTCGACAACAGAACTCTCCACGGTGTCGACCCATGCGCGAGCGGGGATTTGCATAGAAGTAAGTGCAGAGGTAGCAACCGCCTGGATGCCGAGGCCTGCAGGGACGACGGATGACATGCTGATTGCCGCATAATGAGGCGAAATGGAAGGTTTGTATGAGAAAGCCTCCAATGTTGGCAGGAAGTGGAATAGCCAGGGAAAATCGGCTCCAGATTTGAAGACAAAAGGCCCCTCTAACGTCAGAGAAACGAGTGGGGCCTCGTTGTCGATGAGGAAGGCGAGCAAGAGCTGAGGGTACGAGGTCGGCGTGGTTCGGTGGACAGGAAGGTATTCGTATCGAGCGCTGAAAGACTCCAGACGCCCAATGCATTTCGCCAGACTTGGAAGGTAGAGCTGGACCGTTTCCATCTTGAGCCCATCCAGAGTCAACCTCTTGAGCGAGCCTCTCCCTTCCAGCCTTTCCCTCCAGAACGCAACCTTTCGCTTTGCAGCCGCCGGTGACAGGCGTTGCCCCAGGTGCAAGTCGGTCCAGCACTGTGGATCGCGGCGAATAGGTAGCTGCCACGCCTTGCAAACGTGTGAACAGCGGAGCTTGTCCGGCTTGGCAAGCGATCGGACGATATCCAACAACAGCTCCGTCGGTAATCGGCTGACAGGGCTCGATGTAGGTGCCTGCACGCAATTGTTCAGAAGAGACCGGCAAAAGGAGCAAAGTCCCTCACTTCGGCAGCCGCTTCTTGGACCACGATCATTTCTTCTAACGCAGCCGCCTGCAACTCGCTCAGATACCGCTCAAAGGCTGCAGTCAATGCAACTCACAGGTAGCTTCCGTCTCTTGAGCTGCGCGATGCCTGCTTTCAAGACGGCATTCGCTTTGTCTTGCGCACCGATTCCTTGAAACGCTAGTGCTGCACGCTTATAGCCCTGGAATTAGAATTAGGATGCAGTTGGGTCCCATATGATAAACGAGAAACGCGCCTGTTCGACTGCAGGATCCAACTGAATGAGCTTCTTAGCGTCGAGAGTGGCCTCCTTGAATTTGCCGATCTTCATATTGGCAGCGGCGCGAGCATCAAGCAGTTTGTAGTTGTTGGGGTCCTTGTTAATCGCCTAGTGCTTGAAATCAGCCTGGGTCACTTCGACACGTCCAAAAACACAATTCACTTCGGTCAACAAGGCAACAGCAGTGACGAATTTGCCGCTTCTGAAGAGCTCCTTGGCGCGTCCCAGGGTTGTTGGTTGAGCCATTTCTCGAAGACAAAGCAGTTACAGCGAAGAAAGAGTGCACCAGTGGTGGCCGGGACCAAGAGGCGCACCTGACGAAACGCCTCTCAGAAGTCGACGGCAATGGCTTCTGGTCTCAAATAGGGCCTTCCGGGCCATGTCTGACGTGAAGAAACGCACTGGATGGCGCGAACCTTGGCTCCTGTTCGCCTACTTGACAGGATTTCGGATCAGCAATGCTCTCTTCTGCAACACGTTTTTCCAGCCGGACGAGTTCTATCAGTCGATTGAAGTGGCCCATCGTCTGGTTTTTGGATACGGTTACTCGACTTGGGAGTGGCGTGCCCAACCAGGACCGATTCGCAGCCCTCTGATACCTCTGTTTTACGCTGCTTCCCTCTGGCCTCTCAAATGGCTGCAAATTGACTCTGCGCAAGCGGTGGTAATGATTTTCACTTCGCTATATAGCAACAAGTCTCAAAAGAAAGACAGGTATGGGCGCCGAAAGTGCTTCAGGGCTTGGTTGCCGCGTCGGTCGACTTCTACACTCATCGCCTGGCCCTTCAGATCGGAGGTCCTGCTGTCGCCAAAGAAGCTGTTGGTGTGTTTTAAAATAATTGGGCCGCTCTGATATCCTTGGGCAGCTCTTTTGTTCGCTGGTGGCGGTATTTAACGCCTACGTGACCATTCGCACCTTTTCGAATAGCGTCGAGACCATGTTCAACGCAATGGCACTATGCTACTGGCCATTGAGCTCCTCTAGACTTGCAGTGCGTCGTACACAATGGGTTGAAGCTGGCCTGACTCGGATATTCGCAGTCGCTTCCCACTGCCTTAAGCCTGGCCGCCATAGCCTGCATCATTCGGCCCTCCAATGCAGTCATCTGGGTGTTTCTCGGCCTTCGTCTTCTTGTTTCTTGCCAAACAAGCCGCACTACCCGGCAAATCCTAGTTCAAACGACATTGATCTTGTGAGCCTTTCTTTCGTTGCGATCTCGTGTCGACTGATTGATCATCAAACGAAGACTTCTGACGATGTTAATCTGCACCTCGTTGGATTCCTGGTTCTACGGTCGCCTAACTTTCACTCCGTTGAGCTTTCTACAGCAAAACGTCTTCCACGGCACTTCGCTATTTTACGGCGTCATGTCTTGGCACTTTTATCTTTTTCAAGGGTTGCCAGCTTTGCTTTGGAATCTCTTGCCGCTTTCGATATATGGGCTTCGCTGGAACTTCCGTTCTCCGGCGGCGCGGTCGCTGGGCCTGGCTTTCGCCTCCGTCGTCTCGGTCTTTTCCCTTCTACAGCACAAAGAAACCCGCTTCCTACAGCCACTCTTGCCCATTTGTCATCTTTTTGCTGGAATGGCTCTTCATCAGCTCCAATCGGTCCCTGGCCTCGGCTCAAGATCCCGAATGCGCATTATTCTGGCCGTTTCGAGTGTCATTCCAGCCTTATACCTGCTGAGGTATCACGCTACCGCTCAAGTGTCTGTCATATCTCTACTCAAAGAGCAACCGAATGTCCGGTCGATTGGTTTTTTGATGCCATGTCACTCGACTCCGTGGCAAAGTCATTTCCATTGGCCGGAGTACGAAGTCGATGGGCCAGGAAGTGGTGACGGCGGAAAACTGTGGTTTCTAACATGCGAACCTCCTATACTGTGGGTCTTCCACTTCATGCGCCGGAGTCTGCTGAAGCTGTGCGCAGTGGCCAAGACGGCGCGGTGTACAAGGATCAATCGGACTTTTTCTACGATGATCCGCTCCTTTACCTCAATCAGAGATTTCCTTCAGCGATCAACCCTGCATTTCCGCCATCGCCACCGCCGCCGCTAGATTCGCCACCAGGTCTGGCTAGCTTCGATCTTGGCTGGCGGCATGAGTGGCCTTCGCATCTGGTCATGTTCGAGCACCTCTCGCTCTGGAACGGGTCGATCGTGTCCAAGAAGCTGAGCGAGATGGGGTACGCGAATCGAGCTCGGTTGTGGAACTCCCACTGGCACGATGATTCGCGGAGACGGGGCAGGATCGAGGTGTGGGCTGCAACCTGAAATGGATCAAGTGCCGCGTTTTCGGACGCAATGCACGGCAAGATTCTCTCTTCCTGCGCGTCTTTCTAGCACCGTCTAGTTCGATGGTGAGCATTGATTGATTCCAAGGCAATCGTACACGGCACTGACCTTGGTCTCGAATCCTTGCTTTTCCAGCTCTGCCATCATTTCTTTGGGACGATTCTCTGGTACTGTCACGACATAGAATCGGCCGGATGGCGCCAACAGATGCTACACATCCGCATGAGCTCTGCCGGGCACAGTAGAGAGGCGGGATCTCACGTTCAACCTTTCCAGAACCAAGTCGGTTACATTCCGCCCTTCTGAGCCTCCAGCCCAAGTTGAAGCAATTCCAGGTTGATGCTGTGCGGCATCGGCTTCTTCGTCCTCCGTCGCCACATACGGCGGATTGAAGAGCAGGACGTCGACGGAGCCCGCCAGCCGGTTCTCCAAGGCAGCAAGAAGGTTTGAGGTCACTGGCTCCATGATGTTCTGATTCGAAACGTTAGCTGAGACCGAGAAAAGGGCGGTTAGACTCACTGGGCAAGGGTTAGCCATCATAGTTCGTTGTGTGGCCTTTGTAGCTTGTTGGTTGAAGTCAATAGCCAGTAGCACTGCCCAGGATTAGTACAAACCTTCGTTCCAGCTCAGAGGAGCAGTCTCACAAGAGGTACAAGGCAGCAACAGCTGGCTCAAGAAATTGACGACGCAGCCGGAGCCACAGCTATCTTCACTTTGAGCCCGTTTAGTACTCGCTTAGACAATTTCATACCCTATTTCGACACAAATGAGAGGCCGAGACGCCACCAGGGCCTCGCGCTCGAGCTCTAAAGCATCCAAAAAGATGAAAGTGTCCTCTGTCCGGCCGTCAGCTTGGACTAGCAGAACGGATCCAAATCCTTACCAGCCGGCTCGTAGACACTTTCGAACTGTTTCTCAGCGAGGTGGGACGTGTCCGGCGTTGCGAGCATGACATTTGCTTCCGCCAGCTCGCCGGCCAACTACAAACATAAACTATTCCGGAGCAGCTCTGTTCGTGAAATATTGACAAGTCTAATCATTGGAAGAAGATCTGTGTGCTGGCTAGTCTTCCAGCTTTTACGGAAACGAGACGGTATAGGTACTCGCAAATGCCCTTCGTTTTTGTGCCCTTGGTTTGGTGTAGATGGATGCCCGATTACTGAAAGAAAGAGGGTGAGGAAGCGAATCAGTACTGGAATGATTCGTGCGACAGGACACGGATGGTGTTGGTCGCATTGCCTCCAGCGCGCCAGCCTGCCGAAGGTTTCTCAGTGTCCCGCCAAGCTCGACCGAGACGACAAAAACTCACCCTGGACGGCAATGATGACGCAGTCGTTGCTGATGATCTTCAGCTCGGAAGCGCGCTTGAGGCCGTATCGAATGCGGTCATCGACATCCTCCTGCCAGTGCTGGTCTTGAGTCGGGCGCGGCTTGTCGAAGAGGACAGGGTAGCAGCCGCGGTGCAAGTGGAGTTGCCTTGAAGTGCTAGCAGTGCGGGTGACTGTGGAGGAGCAACGTCAGACAAGAGAAGCGGCTCGCTGGAAGAGAGAGCTCACTGGTGATGATAGGGCAAGCGGGACGGTATTTGGAGATGAGGCGGGCGGTGTTGCCGCTGGTGGACATGACCAAGATAGCGCCGGCGTTCTGTTCGTGGGCGGCAGCGACGGCAGCCATGGCCACAGTCTCGGTAGTGTCAGTGGGCACCTGGGTCAGGGCGCGCAGCTCGTTGAAGAGAGGAGGGTAGCAGATTGTCGACTCGGCCAAAGCGCAAGTCTCAGCCATCATTTCGACTGCGGGCATTCTTGTAGGTCAGCCAATGAATGCTGTGCAGGAACGTGTTGCGCACCAGCCAGCAAAGGGTAAGCGCCCTTGGCGGTCTCTCCAGACAGCATGACGCAGTCTGCGCCATCGAGCACAGCGTTGGCGACGTCGGAGATCTCTGCGCGGGTAGGTCGGGGGTTGTTCTGTGCGTGACATAAACAGGAATCAGCACCAAGTTGCAAGAGACTCAAAATCACGCACAGTCATCGACTCCAACATTTGGGTGGCGCAGATGCTCGGCTTGCCGGTGAGCTGGCACTTGGCGATCATCATCTTTTGAGCCATGAACACCTGCGAGGCGGGAATTTCGATGCCCAAATCACCACGAGCGACCATGACGCCGTCCGTCTCCTTGAGGATCTCGTCAAAGTTGGCGACGCCCTGCAAGTTCTCGATCTTGGAGATGATCTTGATGTGGGCGCCGGCCTTGCCGAGGTGCTCGCGGATGTGGCGGACGTCCTCGCCGCGGCGGATGAAGGAGGCGAAGATCATGTCGACGTTGTTCTTGACGCCGAAAGTCAAGTCGGCCTTGTCCTTCTCGGAGAGAGCAGGCAGATCGACGTCGGTGCCGGGCAAGTTGACGCCCTTGTAGGACGACAGCACGCCGTTGTTGAAGGCTGAAACGTGGATGTCATCGCCCTTGACCTCCTCGACGATGAAGGCCAAAATGCCGTCGTCGACGTAGATGATCTTGCCCTTTTCAATGACCTTGGGCATGTTCTTGTAGTCGACGAACATGATCTTGTCGTCGCACTTGTCCTTGTACTGCTCGTCGGTGGAAATGATGAGCTTGTGGCCGGCCGAGATCTTGATCTGTAAATTGTTCAACAGGGCTCTCAGCACGGGCAGAAAGCGAGGTGGGGTCCAAGCCCTACGTCCTCGCCGTTGACCATCTTGCCAGTGCGGATCTCAGGTCCTTTCTGCTCTTTGTTCATAAGGCCAACGTTTCGAGCAGCAGAGCAGAGCATAAAAAACGAACGGTATCCAGAGCAATGGCGAGCGGGCGGCCCTCGGTGTCGGAGCTGGCGGCGCGAGCATTGTCGATGACGCTCTGATGATACTCGTAGGAGCCGTGGGAAAAGTTCATTCGGACTGCCCGGTCACTCCCATCAGTCTTCTGACAACGTGCACGGCGAGATAAAGCCAACGCACCGACGTTCATGCCAGACTTGCGCAGCTTCTTGAGCATATCGACAGAATTAGTCTTGGGACCTGCAGGCCTGTCAAAATTTGATCGGCGTCCTCGAGCGCTGGCTGAAGCATACCAATAGTAGCGATGATGGATGTCTGCATGAGCCAAGGTCAGAGCCACTCGGGAAGCGCAGAAGATAAGGCGTTTACTTTGCGCAGGAGGAGAGGATCCAGGTCATTGGGTCTAGCGGGCGGAATGCTCAAGGCTGCGAAGGGATTATGAGCTGTGACATGATAAAAGCAAATGGCGCTTACTGGAGAGCCATTCGAGCTGGCTGGTAACGCCGGAATGTAAAACCCTGTGTTGGGCGCAGGATCAGCGACAGCTCGACAAGGGACTCAGACGGCTTGGGCGGGCGCTTACATGCTGTAAGTGAGGTCTAGTAGAGGTCTTGTAGTAACGGAGGAGGCAACGAGAGCTTATAGGACACGCTCGATGCAGGACAAGCAAAGAAGTTCACAAGGCCTGGTTCCGCAGGTCGGTCATGCGCGCCTGCTTCGGGATTATTGCAAAATTTGCAGGTGTTGTTTCAAAGCAACACCAGCAGTCAAGTTCTAGAGGCCGTTAAAGGAGAGCCCATGCAAACAGACACCGAACGCAAGCCTGCCCCAAACGTCGCTTGCAGCCCCAATCCCAAAATTACGACGCATTATCCAAAGCACAGCAAACCGCCAACAAAGCACAGCGAAGCACGGCCAGCGTGAGGCTCGTTAGAAGCGGAGGATCACGTTCCTGTCGACGTCGGTGACGAACTCCTTGAGCACCTTGACGTCCGCTTTCACGCCGGTCGCCTCTTCCGCTTCGACGTGGCCCGCCACTTGGGTCGCATCCTTCAACGGGGCGTCCGGGTGAGAAGTTGCATCCGGGTGGGTGCCTTCGAGCAGCGAGAGGGCGGACGAGCGAGAGAGGAGGACGTCCCACCACTTGTAGAGGAAGGACTTGGCTATCAGCTTGAACCAAGGCGTGAAAATCAGTGCTATAGTCACACAGTGGTCGATAGTCAGAATCTGGGAGGACTAGGAGCAGCTAGCGACGCACTTGGATCCGCGAACATGGCCTCGAGCTCCTCTTTTGACACCCAGCACACGTCCGACACCTCGTTGGGGTTCACCTCGAGCGTGACGTTCGCAGTCGCAAAGACGACGTAATCAACTGTGCAAGTCCGACCTAGCATTAATGACAGACAAGACAGATGAGTTTAAGGACAAGAACCCACTCTCGTGCTCGCCCCACATGCCGTCGCTGGGCGCCAGATAGTGAATCCGAGTGATGTAGACAAAGTCGTCTAGCGGAACCTGGGCAGCTGGGATGCCCAGCTCGTGGTCAAGCTTGCGCTGGACAGCTCGGCGAACGCCTGGTTCGCGAATCAGAACGATATTTGGGCCCTTTGTGTTCTACGCACCTAGCTGGTCTTGCGCGACCATTTCTTGCGGTAGTGCCAGCGGGTGGCTGCAGCCTGGCGACATTTTGAGCTAAACTCAAGCGACTGTGCGAAAACGAACAAGTATTCGTCCACATGTTGGGGAAGGTAATCTTCTCGGCGGCGCGCTGCTGGAGCAACAGCTTGCCGTCTGATGGTCGGAACAAGAAGCAGGAAAAGGCTCGATGCAGCAAGGATCGTGGCGGGTTGATGTTTTCCATCAAGTGGCCTGGATAGCTCCAATATGAGCCGACTCCTTCCAAGGCTCAATTCACGAATTGCAACGAACACTCTTTCTTTGAGGCATCTCCAATCGGATTGTCGTCCACGTCGAGCAATATGCATCTCTCTTCCATGAGCCTGAGCTGCTCAGCGTCGTACAACTGTCCATTCCGCGCTGAGACCTGGTCCCACTGCTCTTGCGAGGGTCGCTACACACCTGCTCGTCGAACGGCACGTGTCCGTTGGTAGTTGCCATGATTGGTTGTGGGTGGACGGGCGTGTCAGTGGCTTCTACAAGTGACGGTCCCGGAGCAACAAAATTCTTGGGGTGGGAGTTCGCTTGCGCACGCGCTGCCAATCCCGCTCGGTCCTGTTGCTTGAGTCTCCCATTCAAGATGGTAGAACCACGCAGACAAGTCCCTAATAAAGTAGGAGAAGCGAGGTGGCTCCTAGGATCCTGGTCAGCGCGCTGGCCCGCCACCGAGCGCCACCGAATTCCTCCGCTCTGGCCAGTTGACTGCTGGATGGATCCTAGCCTCTGTTGCCTCGACCAAGCTGCAAATCTTCGTGTCTTAATTTGCCCGGTGGCCTCCTGCCGAGCTTGGAGAAGCAGATGTCTTGGCCTCGATTTCTCGATGGTCGGGTGACGCTCACCGCTGTTCTTCTGCGCGATCTGGCATTGATTAGGCCATGCATCGACGATTTGCGACCCTGATGGGATTTGACACATGCTAGAGCCTAAACGTCCAAGTTTGCTGTTCGTCCTGGAGCTCGACGATTCTTGCATTGCGCCGCTCCTGCCTTCGATCGACTCCTTCGAGATGTCCGTGGCCAAGACCAATCTGAACATTGAGATTAAGAGCCCTTCCTCTGAAGAGCAAGCTTTGGACTATGCCCGCGATGAAGATTTTCTCGCCCTCACACTCTACCAGCGCAAGAGCGTGCTCATCAACCGGGAAATGGACAAGATTGGCTTCGGACGCTATCAATGGGCCATATTCTTTCTTGCTGGCTTTGGCTACTTCCTAGATCTGGCTTGGGCTCAGCTGGGAGGTTTGATCCTGACCCCGCTCGCTCAAGAGCTCAATGTAAGCTTGCCCAATTTCGCCACCTCCCAATAGAAGTCTGAGCCTCGCCGAAGGTCTCTGCTAACGATCAACCGAACATCTATACGGCCATGAATGCCGGATTGACAGTCGGAGCCTTGTTCTGGGGAATCAGCGTGCGTCCGACTTTCTGTTTGAGAAGGGCTCTTCGCTGATAATCATTGCCCACTTAGGCCGATATCATTGGCCGTCGTTGGGCGTTCAACCTGACTTGCCTGATCACCAGCGTCTTTGGCACACTTCTCGCTGCACCTCCCACCAACTTCAAGGCGATCTGTGCCATTGCCGCTTTCGCTGGCTTTGGCCTGGGTGGCAACATTCCCATTGACGCAACTATCTGCCTAGAGTATGTCTGATAGCACTGTTTCGCATTGCGCTTCCGCTGAATGTGTGGGGTTTAGGTTCTTGCCGCAGAACAAGCGCTGGGTCCTGGCGCTCTTGTCGCTTTTCCAACCACTCGGCGTCACCGTCTGCACCATTATCGCTTACGGCCTGATTCCGAAGTACTCTTGCGACTCGTCTCTTCCCTCTTGCTTGACGGGCCAGACTCCTTGCTGCACAAGATCGTCAAATTTGGGCTGGCGGTATACGACAATTGTCATTGGCGCCATCACCCTCATCATCTTTTTCCTCCGCTTTGTGGTATTCAATTTCAGAGAGAGCCCGAAGTATCTGTTGTCGCGCGGAAGAGAGCAAGAGGCTATCAATGTCGTCTTCGAAATCGCCAAATTCAACGGAGCTCCAGAACCGACTTTGACCATCGAACACTTCCGAGCTTTGGAATCACAGCTGTCAGCCGGCTCCGACGCCGAACAACCTATCATTGGTGGCGTCAAACCAAAAGGCTTGATGCAGACCACCAAGTCTGTCATGAGGAACAACATGGACCGCATGGCGCACCTCAAAGGGGTAGGTTGCTATTTCACCACGATGGGTGGCGACTGACTGGCCGTATCTAGCTGTTCCGGACAAAACTCAACGTTTTCACATTTTGCTGCTTGGCAGTGGCGTACAGTGAGCAAAATTGGCTTGCGCACGGCTACCGAACTTATTTGTGCCAATGCAGTGTCCGATTTTTGGGCTTTCAACGTGAGCAGTCTTGTGCAGCCGATCAGAGCCGACTGACCCGTGCCAATGTCAGATTGCTGGCGGCTTCCTGCCCATTATTCTTCGGCGCAACGGCATAGCCGCCGACCAGACAGTCTACCAGACCTACAGGCAGTACATCTATATCTACTTGCCCGGTATCATTGGCTCCGTTATGGCCTCCGGCATGATGGAGGTGCCTCGTGTCGGCAGGAAGTGGGCCATGGTGTTTGGGGCTGCCATGATGGGAGTGTCAATGTTCCTCTACGTTGCAGTGGACTCGATCGCTGCAAGCGTAGGCCTCAACGCACTTGAATACATCGTGAGCACCTCTCTGGCTGTGGCAGTGTTTGACCCCCTCTCATTCTTCGCTCAGTTTCAAACATTCTACAACGCAATCTTGTATGCTTTTACACCAGAGGTGTTCGAGGCCTCGTATCGTGCGACGGCTAGCGGTAGGTGCCTTCTCGCTGCTCTTCCCTAATCACCTGCTCAGTGGCTTGGCAGGCACTTTATCCACCTTGGGCCGCCTCTCCGGTATCGTAGCACCTCGCGCAGCTGCACCTTACTATGCCTCTGGTGGCAATGGCGTGCTCTACCTTGGCGCAGGCGCAGCTCTTGGTGAGCAAACCTACTCAAGTGCCTTACCCACAGAGCTAATGGCGGCATTGCAGTTTCCATGCTGGCTATTGCGCTCCTTCCAGTTGAGACTCGAGGGAAGCAGTCGCTGTAAAACTGCTGTTGTGCTTAGACACTTTGCATTGTGATCTGCCGTCAAAGTCACAAGTTTCATTAGGTGGCGATGATTCGCCCGAGAATGGGTCCGTCAAAATGCAAGGATATGCACCATGAAAAGGGTAAAACAACGAAAGCAAAAGGGTTTGCGTCAAACGTCCACATTCACAAAGGGCAAAAGTCTACCGTTGAAGAAGTCGGATTGAGCGATGGCGAGAAAACGCTTTGGTCATGCTGGCCGGATTATATCCAATGTGGGAGTTGGGTTCCAGGCATAGCTTTAGGTCGGGATGCGCGAGTCACAGCAATCTATCCAGTATGCGGAAGGTATCCAGCCAAAAAAATCGAGAGAAGGTGTGTTGGGCGAGGCTTCAGACGCCGTTCTTGCCGAGGTGGCCGAAGGGAGTGACTGCAGTGGCTTTTGAGCAAGCTAAAGGTTGCTTACAGAGAAAGGGAGGTAATCTTACATCCGTAGAGGGCTGAGGAAGAAAGCAAGGCGGGCTCGAATCCTCAAAGTCGCTGGACAGATAGAAGGTAAGGGAAGCGGGGCTCACTGCGGCCTTGACGCTTCATGGCGTACACGACGTCCAAAACCTGAGCGGCAAGGTGTGAGACGAACGTCAGGACGTTCACTGGGAAAGGCTTACAGTGACAGTCTTGCGCCTTGGTGGTCCGGGTCAAAACTGGATGTGCTGGCCGTTCTCCTGAACATCAACTCACTTGGCGTGCTCGGTGTAGGTGACGGCGTCGCCGACGACTTTGGTCAGCTGCACAGCGAGGTCAGCAGAAGCAAACTACGACCAGACATCGCTCACAAATTCCCCTGTCAGTCCGCTCAATGTTAGCCACAGTATCAGACTGAAAGGAGCGTAGAGGGACTTGCTGAGCACTTCGCGCACAGGGTCGTAGATCTGGGCCGAGATCTTTGTGGGTCCAAAGGTACTTGAGTCTGTGACGCTAGGCCTCTATAGGTCAGACACTCACGCGCTTGACGCCCTGTGATACACAGACGTGGTCAGTAGCCTCGCCTTTGACCGGCATGCACAAAGGCGGAAGAGAAGGGCCAAGACACTGCGGGCACGAAGACGGAGGTAGACAAAACTGGACACTGGGCTTACCCCCCTTCGAGCCAATCGCCTGATGTCGCCCTTGGTCACACCAGCCATAGCGTCTTTTCTGACCTTGCGATGACGTTTTGCGCCAGTTTGGCCCAGCTGTCAAGAATTGACGTCCGAGCTCTCCTGAGCCAAAGGAGAGCGAGAGAGCGCACCCCTTTGCCGCGTCCAGCTTTAGAGCAGACCCACAACGAACATTGAGCGCCATCGTTGGGGCGAACAGCGGCGAGGGGAGTGCGGACTCACCGCCGACACCCTTGATGCTTTTGCCACCCTGCTGCGTGGACTTGACCGTCTTGGCGGCCTCTTTGATCTGGGAGCGAGTCATTTTGTGGGTCTTTTGAGTGTTTTGAAGGTGAACGAGGGTGGTTTCTCCAAGGAACAGGGAGCTGAGGTCGTTTGCGGAAAAGAGGGCCGTGCGCGCCCTCAAGCTTGGAGCATGTCATCATCTCCGACTTGCGGTTTGCTCTTCACGCTCTAGAACCGTGTCTCAGTAATGTAAAAGGACGCGCATTAAGGCGGAAGACGCGAGCTTTCTCCCAAGATTAGGTGGCACAGTCAGGCTGAAATTGGTGTCGCGAGCCTCTCAGCTAGCTACAAAGTCCGATTGCAAGCAGCCCTAACGAAACTGGTTCAGGTTCAGCAAAGCCATCAAGTCTGGCGCCGAGTTCCCTGCTGGCGGCGGCCCTTGAGGGGGAGGGGGAGCGAAGCCAAAGGGTGGCGGAGCAAAGCCGGGTGGCGGCGCCTGGCGTGGAGGCATCATCAAGCCGGGAGGCGGGTTGGGGAAGCCAGGTGGACCTGGTTGCTGTGGGAAGGGTGGTAAGCGGCCCAGGCCGGGAGGCAAAGGCTGCATGGCCGCAAAGGCCGGGTTGCTGCTGCCACCGCTGGTCGGCGGCGGTGGCGGGAAAGGCGAAGAGCGAGGCGGCGGTAGCATACTGGGGATCGAATGGGGCGCAATATTAGAAAAGTCGGAGCGCAAAGTCGGCGGCGAAAACTGTTGGCGTTGCTGCTGTTGCTGCAGCATGAATTGATGCTGGAGGGCGGGCATGCCGGGTGGGGGCGGCGGCATCGACATCATGCCAGGGACCGAGCCGCCCTGAGAAGGCGCTCTGTGATGGTGCTGTTGCTGCTGGCTTTCCGAGGATGGCTTGGGCGGCTCTTGCGGAGGGTGGTGAGGAGGACGCGGATCAAAAGACGGCTTGTTCAGGGACGACGGCTCGGGGGCCGGTGGGCCGTGCTGTGGAGCAGATCTTGGTGGCGCCGCTTGAGGCTGGGACGACATCTGGAGCATCTGCATGATGCGCTGCATGCTGTCCGCGTCGGCTGACGCTGGGGCTTTGCTCGGCGGCTGCTGCTGTGAAGGAGTCGGTTGGGGGTGGGGAGTGCCAAAGAGGGCCATCAAGCCTTCAGCGGTGGGAGGAGGTCTGTTGGTAGGAGGCGAAGTGGCTGGAGGAGGAGGAGGTTGCGCGCTCTCAGCGGGAGCGTCGCCCTTGAAATATTTGGCGAATCGAGAGCCTCCTCGGCCACCTGAGCCAGCTGGAGTTGCTGAAGCAGAGGAACCTGGAGTGGGGAAGGGCGACTTGTCGAAAAAGGAAGCGGGCTCAGGCAGTTTAATCGTTTCTGCCGCCATTGGAACTTCTGTGGCATCATGCTTGAGAAGACAGCTTTGCCGAGCTGAACGCAAAATGACACACCTTTGGGAATGGAAGGTGCAACCAAAACAGGTTTGGGCTCCTCTGGCGGGGCAGGCTTGGCTTCGCCAGCAGCCTCCCGCTGTCTTCGTTCTCGCTCGCGCATTTCCGCCTTGAAAGCTTGGATCTCGTCGATGTGGTGAACTGGAGCGGCTCCAACAGCGCCGTTAGGTCTGGGAGAAGGCTCCAGCGAGTCGTCGTCTTTGGCCGACGCCTTGAAGTGGGCCCAGGCCGGCGAGGGTTCATTGGTGCTCGCTGTTGACGGCTCGTCGTCGTCCATCCAGGCGGGTTTGGAGCTGTCTCTGCTGGTGTCTTTGCCAGGAGGAAGGCGAGCCGCCTGCAGCTTGCCCGACCGCCAAGCGTTCTCCTCTGACCGGCCGTCCTTGCGCCCAAACTCGTTCCGGCTGTCCGCTGCCGGCCTCCGCTCAGCACCGCCCTCCTTCCTCTCCATGATGCGCTCGCCCGCAACTCTCTCGCCTCTTCGACCTTCGCCCCGCTCCGCACCTCGTCCAGCGCCAGGTCGATAAGTGTCGGCCTCGCCCTTCCTGAAAGCAGACCTCTCCTCGCCCCGTGACTCGCGGTCTCTGTAGCTGGGCTTGTACGAGTCGACGCCTCCTGGATAGCGCTCCTCGTCGAGGGCGCCGTGGCTGGTGGCAGTGGTGTTGCGAGAGCGGCGGGAAGAGGTCGCCAGCCTGAACTCGCCCATCGCTCCATTTCCATCCGCGTCTTCTGGCTGGTGCGTCCGCTCGGCTCGTCCGTTCTGGTTCGGAAGGAGTTGATGAGCATATGGAGCAAGCAGCGAAATGTAAACACGAAAGGACGGACCCGTTTGTGCTCGCCCGCTCTGGATTCCGCATGACCCTCTCTCCCATAGTTTCTGGCTTGGTTGGGAGCCTCGTATTCGCTGCAGCCCATCATCAGCGATGCTCCAGAGCTGAAGCAAGGCGCAGAGGGGCCAACTCACCCATACCATTCGGCCAAAGGCAACAAGGCCTTGGGACGAGAAGCGGCGAGCGGGCTGGAGTGCAGCTTGAGGAGCCAGAGCCTCGAGTAGCACCTGGAATCTATAACAGCAGGCCCGGAGCCATCGCTGGCCTCGGACGCGGAGCTCATTGAGCCTTTTAGAGCACTTCCAGAAATTCAAGTCGGTCCGCCGGGGGCAAGAAGATGGGTGGGCAGAACAGCAGCTTGGAGGGCTGCAATCCTCTTGCGCTTTTGGTTTACGTGCAGTCTAGACATGCATCGCAAACGTCGATGGAATAGAACAGGCAGGCAGAGGGCCAGCAATGGAGAGCGAGACCCGCGATGAGATGAACAAAGATGCGTCCTGCAGCTTGCACGCAACCACGCCCTTCTAGGTTACGTCTCGCTGCGAGTATAAGTTGGCAGAGTGCCATTCTCCTCCATCCGCTTCTTGGCTTCGGCTGTCGCCCAGGTTTGGACGCTGCGGCATATCGATTTGAGCTCTGATTGATCCCGCGGCCTGCTTCTTGAAAGGGAGAGCTCACGATGTGTCAGGCTTGTAGTAAAGCAAGACGGCGGCCAGACCCATGCCTCCGAACATGCCCCAGTAGTAAATGGTCTCCCAGTCCTCCTTCACCCGCTTCGTGCCCGGAGCTGGCGGCTGAAAGCGTTCGCATTGTCAAGTCCCGCTCATCGAGCTCGTGTGCTTCTTCCAAAGCTTACCTTTTCAGCAAAGAGGTACCCAGTAGGCTGGAAAGCGGCCAGTCAGCTCTTTGAGGCCCGCCATTCGACAAACAGGCGGAAAACACGAACCTCGTGGTAGTGCGGCCCATGCGAGGCGTTGCGCTTCGCCAGTTGCCTCGAGGGCTGCTGAAGGGCTCTGAGAGGACCTCTGGACAGCCGAATCATGACTTCGAGTTGGCTGCAGAGGTCAGATCCGCTTGAAAGCCCTCGCGAGGTTGTTCGATGCGGGCTTGTGGTGGGTGTTTAGAAAGTCAGCCGGACAAGGCCTTTACAGACATTGGCGTCATCTTATAGCTCAATAGTTACAATTGCGAAGATCCGAGGTCAAAGCCACAAACGGAGGAAGACCTGCGCCACCCATCACTAGCCGCCAGAGAGGCCTCTCGCTTCTCACATTTGCCCATCACCTTCAAACCCTTGACAAACAAAATAGGCTTCTTTGCTCTCGCTTCTGGAGCTCTTGGGCTTGAACGTGTTGATTTTGACAAAGTGGGTGGCGAGGTCGCCCTTGCCGAACTCCGTGAGCTCTTGAGACTGAAGAAACTTCATGATTAGTGTTCCATTCGTCGCCAGGTGCTTCTTGGAGAAGTTTAAAGCGGTCAAACAGAGGTCCCTATGCACTTCCGTGAGCCTGTTGTCCTGAGCGCAAGGGAAGAGTCCTCACAGTGACGCTTGATTGTCTTTGATCGGGCTGCCGGACATATTGGCCAGCTAAAGAAGATCGTTGTTCAGTCAACCAACATGTTGAACAAGACGAAAAGGGCCCACCATATCACTGAGGACAACATCGACCGGCAGCGAGGCCACCAACTCCCCCAGCTTCCCTTCGACCGCTTGATTCAAGAAATCGCCGAGGATGAAAGACACATTTGGAAGCGTAGAGACGTGAGGATGCAGCGGCAGCAGATCCAGAGCGAGAATCTTGGCCTTTGGCGCGGTTTTCGAGACCGCCTGCGTCCATCCTCCAGGGCTGGCTCCTAGGTCCACAACCACTGACGCCCGCTTGAGAAACTTGTACTTTTGGTCGATTTCGAGCAGCTTGAAGCCCGCCCGAGAGACGAAAGCGTTGCCAACCGCGTCCTCCGCCACGCCCAGATTCAGCGGCTGGCGAGTTTTCGACTTTGCCCAAGGATCGGACTCTTTTCTAGCTAGCCATCGTGACGAAGAGGCTGATTTATGAGCCCAACGCCGACATTGCATGCAAGGCCTTCTGAAGCAGAGTCGTCGGGCGAGGTCAAGAAAATTGTATCCATCCTGGTTCTCTCCTGGTCTTTACAGTTGCATCTGGGACAGCTTTGAGGAGAGGCCCCAAATGTGGGACGAGAGCGAGCCTCTAATCGGTCAGCCACACTCCCTTTCATGACCGCAATACCTCATGTGCCTCTCATCCATGCCACCTCTCAAGAAACAGCCAGCACTTCTTTCAACAGCACATTCAGTTGCTTCTCGAGGTGCAAGGTGAGCATGTCGGCCAAGTCTGGTGGCAGAGCCGCGCCAGGCTCCGGTGCCAGGTCGAGGGAGAGGAAGACTTGGCTCTTGAATTTCCGGCCTGCTGCCACCCAGCACTCCTTCTAGCATGTAATATCTGTAAATGAGAGAAGAGGACGAACAAAGCCGAGCAGCAATGGTTGGCCCAGCGTCCGAGCGGGCAGAGCGATACATGCTGGTCGTAGCCGCTGGGCGTGAGGTCTGTTGAAGCAGTGAGCCAACGTCAGGAACCATCAAGGTCTCGGTGAATCGACAGGAACTGACATCGAAAGAAGGCATAGCGCAAGTCCAAGTGTCGGCCAGCCTCTGAGGGCCGCCTTCCAGTCCGGCCCAAATCATGCAAGTGCGATCTCTGTGGGCCGCCAGATCGATTCAGTCATACGCAACGGCCAGATCCAAGAGGAGGAGGCAAACAGCAAGGTGAATTGAACGAGCACATCAGGCAAGGCATTCGGAGCTGGCGAGGCGATCCGGTGCGAGACCGTCTTAATTTTAGGCTGGGCCGAGGAGGTCTGCGCCATGCTAGCTTCACTAAGAGTGGCCTAAAAGACAGAGCCACGCAAGATTCTTGGTCGCGGAGTGGGTTGAACCTTGGCCAGTCCGAATTCTGGCGAGTGGCGTCAAGAGTTCACTAGCGGTTATCTCAAAGTACAAACTCAAAAGAATGCAAGACTATGACGGCAACGAGGGAATTGGGCAAGAGGGCAAGGATTGCAACATGCTTCGCAGGCAGCGAACGACGCTTTGGAAGAAAACGCGCGACTGAATGAAGAGCCCCTTTTCGCCTGTAGAAGCCAGACTTGCCTCAAAAGGAT
Source organism: Cystobasidiopsis lactophilus (assembly GCA_001599975.1). Lineage (NCBI taxonomy): Eukaryota > Fungi > Basidiomycota > Agaricostilbomycetes > Agaricostilbales > Chionosphaeraceae > Cystobasidiopsis > Cystobasidiopsis lactophilus. The sequence goes on from BCIO01000005.1 coordinate 1,636,356, forward strand.
TTTGAAGTGAGTCGAAGAGCGAAAGTCGTGAGTAGGTGTGTAAGAAGGTGCGGCGTGAACGAGTGAAACTGTGCGGATGAAAACCACTTTAGCTCGAGCGATGAGCTTGAGCGGGAGTTCTAGACGGACCTTGAAAGAGGCCAAGCTGCGCAACTCTCAGATCAAGTGCAGAGAAGATAGTGTGTAGGTTTTTCAGCGAACGAGAGGGACCTGACCCTTTCCAACTGCCGGCGGCGCACTCTTCAATGAGCTGTCGATCCCGGCTCGACCGATTCAGTCTCTTTGTTCGCGCCTCAGGCGGGGGAGAACTGACTGATCTTGGGCCTTCCGAACCTCCTTGAGATACTCCGACTCTGGCACTTTGGCTTTCTTCGAAGGCGGCTCCTCCGGTGCAGCAGCTGGAGACTCTGGCGCGGGCGACTCGGAGCCGCTGGCTGCTGAAGCTATCTTCTTGCGCTTGCCCCGGTTCTTCTGTGAGGTCACAAGCAACAAGAGCGTATCAGCACTCGAAGCAAGGCTGAAAGTCCGGGGATCTGGCCTCACGATGCGGTCCTCCATTTCTTTCGCTCTGTAATTGGTCAAACACTTGAGTCCCGTGTCATGACTGGAGTAAGGGAAGGCCACCCACTTGAGCTTTGCCGCTTCTTGCTGCTTCTTCTCCTCCTCGTCCTGTGGGCCCCAGTATCTGATTTAGTCGCCCGTCTGTGACTAGTGTAAAAGGACGCAGGCGCACCTCTTTGATCTTTCTAAATCGCTCTATGAAGCTGCCATCCGAGCTATATGCAAACAATCAACTCACATCGACAGGACAGGGAGAGCGAGGGCCTACCTGAAGACGCCGCCAACCTTGGGCGCCTTGTGATCGGTCGCTGCACTAGTGGCCGCTCTAGACGTAGACGGCGCGGCAGCAGAGAGGCTGGGAGAGTAAGGCGCTGGCGAGGGCGCTGGGGAGTTGGAAGCCGCCGACATTTTGGTCGTGGAACGCGGCCAAGCTGTCGACGCCGGCTAGTCGCCCGGCTTGAGCGCGATCCGGGGCACTCATGGGCAGTCATCAGAGATGCTCGAAGAAGTGAACAGGCGCCCAAGCGGCCGAGTGGACAATTTGAAGCAAAACAAATGCGATGAGATCCCCCTCGTCTGCCTAACGCCCGCTGCTGTTGCCTCTAAATAGTATTCACAAAGCCCTAGCCCCATGAGCATGACCCTCTTGACCAGTAGAGCGGGCCAGGTGAGGCGAAAAGGGCCGAGATTTTTTAGTGGTGGTGCTCGTCGCCGCCCTGTTTTGGCGGCAGGTTGGGCCGGATCTCGTAGTTGATGGTGAGGTCAGTGAGGTCGGTTTGCGAGCCGACTGGGATGCCTGTCAGATGCCCAAAAATGGAAATCAGTCTCTACGGCTGAGAATGATAAAGGGAGGACAAGCAACTGACAATGAGGAGATGCCTGCTCGAACGACCTGTGGAGGGAAACGCCAATAAGCACCACCAAGAACTAAGGTATAAAGTCACCCACTGTGCGTATCGCTTGCGCCTGAGCTTGGGCACTTCGGCCAGCTGGACCAACCAGCGATCGTCGGCTTCCTGGAGGGACTGCTTGAGGCGCTCCTCGCTCTTGCTCTGGGCCAACTTCTTGTCCGGGTGGTGGTAGGCCAGGTAGCGGGTCAGCCACGGCTTGCCCTCGTCCTCCGCCTCAGCGGGGTAGCCCTCCTCGGTCCGGTGCAGAGGGTCAGTCGGCGTCGAGTTGGCAGAGGCCGAGTAGCGGTAGAGCAGGAAGCCGGCCACGCCAGCGACCGCCGTAATAGGCCATAGCACAGAGTGGAAGCCTGTACGCAAGCGTCGAATGTAATCAACACAAGGGAATATTGATGTCGAGGAGGGCGGGTGCTCAGCGCACCTTCTTGCCGGAACACTTCCTCGCCAGCCTCTGCTGCGTGGCCGTGGCCGTGCGCTGCTGCTGTTGATGCGCTGCGCCGTGACGCAGACGCTTTGAGCGCGGCGGGCAACACTCTCCGGCCCAGCATGACTTTTGAGGCACGACGCTGCTCACCTCCAACCTGTTCCTCGCCCGGCCAAGTTCCCCGTCGCTGCTCAATGCTTTGAAGTCATGGAAGCCGAGCTCAGCACCAGGGGCCTGGTCATTACCCACACCGAGCCGCCCAGCTGGCGCAGGTCCTTGCTCTCAGCCGCTCCTCCAGCTGCCAGCTCGAGCAATGCGCCGAGCACCGGGTCAGGCTTGGACTCTGCCTTCCCCGGTTTTTACCCTACCCACAGCGCACAGGAGGAGAACGTCTTGACAGAGCTGTTCGTCAAGAATGGCTACACCCCAAAGACTGTGGTCCAAGTGAGCTTTCCTCCCCTCACGAAAGCCTCCTCCTTTGGCTAAATAGAGAGTCCTCCCCAGACGGAAGCGTTTTCGGCGCACCAAATGATCTACCAGCGCATCCATGATAACTCTCTGTTGCCTCAGCTGGCAGCGCTGGTCGAGAGCGTGCAGAGCGCCGCCAAATTGAACGAGCCGGCAATTGCGTAGGCCTTTCTCTCCCCTCTAGAACCCACTTCGGTTTCTAAAAACCGGAGGTCCTTTTCCGTCTACAGACCACACTCTGTAAAACTGCCGAACCGAGTGGTCCTGTCCGACCCAAAGCGCGAGGCTTGGATCTTGGACCTCGTTGACCCCGCCGTGCCTCTGCCCAAGCTGGCCAAGAACAACGTGCCGCACGGCTTCAAGGGAGAAAAGGTCCTTGACCTCGTCGTCAATCGGCGCGTGCCCATCCTGAGGGCCATCTGGCTCATCAAGGTTGTTGGCGCGCATGAGATTGTGGGTCGTCACCGCTTGGCCTTAGCACTTTCACATCGGGCTCACTGTTGTCTTCTGGTCCCACAGCAAGCCCAAAGGAATCGACCGGGGTTTGCGATTGACAACTACACGAACGAGTGGACGCTCGTCGTGTGCGAGTACATCAAGAAGCAGCTCTCCGAGATCATCCTCCCCGCCGCGCCCGTCATCTCGAGGCCCGGCATGAACATCAAGGGCAAGGCCCGAGCCACCTTGACCGACCCCGCCTTGAGGTCCAAATACGCTTCTAAGATGAACTACTTGTAAAGCCTGCTTTTTCCATTCTCCCGTCGCGCGAAGCTCACGTCCAATTTAGGTTCGAGCTGGTTCACAGCATGATGGACCAAGACCTGTTCAACAAGGCCCAGTTCTTCGCCTTCCTCACCGCCCAGCTCAAGACCGTCCACTTTGGCCAGCTGCCCTTTATGCTCATCTTGGCCTTTGAGCTCCTCGACTTCTACGCGCCTTCGTCCATCACCTCCCCGAAAGGAAGCTTGTTGGTCACCCAAGACGTGGTGGAAGCCTGCGTCGACCGATTGGCCGAATGTCGCGCGGCCGCGGTGCCCTTCCAAGCTTTGGACGAGCAGCTGCGGCACCTCCTTCGCTCCATCTTGGTCGCCTCCCCGGACAGCTTGGTTGCGCCCAAACTGTGGCTGGCGCACGATAATTTATTAGAGGACACGCTGCTGGGATCGCCAACCAAGCAAGAGCGCGACCTGGTCTGGCCTCTGAAGCAACGCGTGAACCGCCTGCTCTTCCGCTTTGATCCTGCCCCTTTTGACTCGACTGTACTCGACCTAATCAACATCATGGACTCCTGCCGCATCTCCGTCGACATCGGGGAGCTCTACGCCCAATTGGCTGGGTCCGCCGCAGCTTCTTGGCCTTTGAAAATCCACACCCTCTTGACCTGGACCTGCACCAAGGACCGACGGGGCGCGTGCCGAAAGTACATCCTCTGCGCCGTACTCCAGCGCGTGGTGGACGACAACCCGGACCTCGACCTGCATCGGATCCTGCTCGATTGGCTCGACACCGTGGCCGAGCGCTTTCCGGAGATCGAGTGGGCTGACGTCGCCAGAGCTGTGGGCGAGCTCCAACAGGTGGACCTATTCTCTTATTCCGACTACATGCAAGACGTCGTCGCCCGGGGCTACATCAATGCCTCTTCTAAAGAGGTGGGTCCAGAGTCTATTTTAACTGTCAGTCCTTCAGCTCTTGACGTGCTATCTCGCCACAGACGAGCATCCATAAGGACATCCTCACTTCGCTCATTCCACCAACCCAACCTGGCGCCCTGGTCACCCAACGTCGCGTCATCCTCGGGTCCGACCGTATCACCCAGTCTCGACAGGTGCTGTCTTCGGCCAGGGAGAACTTGCTCGCCCTCTACACGTCGGACTCGTTCCCGAACGCTAAAGAGGCCTTGGCGCGCTTGGAGCCTTGCCTTTTCGGCTTGTCGACTTGGGAAGAGCGCCACCTGTTCGTCGCCGCCTTCTTGGAGCCTTTGATAGCATCCCAAGCGTAGGTTGACCTCGCTTGGATATCTTCGAAACGGAGATGCCAATGCTTTGATGCACAGCCAAAATATGACCTCGTTCCAACTTTCCGTCATCTTTCACGCCGTTCACACCCTCGACCACGTCCGCTTGCTAATCAAGGTACGTTGAAGTCTTCCTGGTGAGATGAAAGAAGGGTCTCACACTTGATCGACCTCGTACAGTGCGCCATGAAGGCCTTGGAGCTGATCTCAGACCCGGCTCTTCTGGTTGTGGTCACAGACACACTCATTGTCAACCAGGACAGCATCTTTGCGCTTGGCGAGCAGCCTCTGTTGGAAATGATTCGCGCGACCTATAAGCGGGTCTACACCGAGAATCGCTACCCGCATTGCCTGGCGCTGGCACTTCAGTCGCTGACCAAAGTCCACCCGCCCCTCTATGTTCGTCCTATAATTTCATTTCAGCTCGAAAATTCCATTGATTAGCTTGAACAGCCGCTGGTGACGACAAGTGCCACACCGGCTTTGGCCAACCCCCTGTTGGCGGGCATGTCTGAAATGCAATCTGGCTCGGCTGCGCCTGTCAACCTGGCACTACAACTCTCCCAGAAGATTGCACACAGCCCCGAATTGGGCGTTGCCGTAGTCGACGTCGCTGCGAGGTTGTTCAGAGACGGCACGTCCGAGGGCACCTTGGCTTTCTTTCTGCAGCAAATCGACACTCATTTGGACAGCACATTCGAAGCGTTTGTTCAAACCTGGCTGCAAATCACCCCCATCGACACCTTGCAAGCGTCGGCAACGCTTATCTCCACCCTCTTCTTCAGCCGCCTCATCTCCCTTCACACTCTCTTGGCCGCCTACGTCCTGCCACTACTCGAAAACCAATTGGACGATGCGCAAATATTTCAAACCGTCTCCAGTGTCTTCATTATGGATCCGCTCTTCGACCCCGGCAGCGCCCTTCTGAAGCTGGAAGACCTGCTCCTCGCCATGGCCCAGGTCACCGGCTTGTGCGCTTCTGACTTTGGTTGCCAAACCATGTGGAAGATTCTCGAAGCGATCGCTGTCTGGTCTGATGTACCGCAGCCCGTGCAGGAGCTCCGCCAAGCTATCACTCAGTCCTTCAGGACCAAGCAAGCTCTCTGGGTCCGCAAAGAGCATTTCAAGCCTTGGCTGTTCCAAGATGGTCCTATCAGCCAGTGTGCTCGCCAGCTATTGGAGCTCTCCGACAACGAAGAGACGTGCTTGGATGGCCCTTGGACCGACATGTCCATTTGGAAAATCTTCAAAGTTCAATGCCAGCTCAAACGGTGGCTCCTTGCCAATCCCGACCCATCCGATCTGCTCCGGTCATTCGTTTTTGAAGGGACGGTGCCCGGACTTTCCAGGTTACTCCTCCCGCAATCGGATTTGGCTGCAGCGGGGTCCCTCTTCGGCTCAATCCTGCAAGCGGCTGGCAAGCAACTCAGCCATCCGCAACCTTTGTCTATCGAGTGGAGATCTTCTTTCGAGGCCGCTGGAGCAAAAGCTAGGAGATTGGCAGAGTGGAACAGCCTCGGTGAAGGCACCCCTTCGCCGGCTGGCTTCAAATGGGAACAGTGGTTGGAAACCGCGAAAACCTTTCAAAACACCACCCTGTCGACCACGGAGCTCAACACTTTGCTCGTCACCCTCTTTGGTTTTTTGCATCTTCAGCTGTTGGCTCAGAGCAAGACCGGAGATGTTGAAGGACTCCAACAACTGCTGGGCGGTCTGCTTCCCCTTTTCGAGGTAAGGTCCAGAACGTCTAACCTGCGGCATCGTCTGAGAGCTTTTATCCCGCAGATGTCAGAGCTCAGCTCCGCTGTCCGGCAAGATCTGGTTGATTCTTTTGGCTTTGTGGCTTCTTGTGAGTTGTGCTCGGCCCAATGCCCTAGTTCATCTACCTATACTCTCAACAGATCTGGCGCCCCAACAGTTGCTACAGCTGTTCCAGGAAGTTTCTTCCGACTTGCGCCCGCAACTACGACCTTATCTGGTGAAGGATTTCAGTGCAACAACCGTGCAGCTTATCTCGACGATGTCCGGGAGGGCGGTTCTTTCCACCGAGCGAAAGGTTCTCCCTTGGGAGCAGCTCGAGGCTTTCGTCGACGCGACGGCCGCCGCCCATGCCACCAACAAGGCTCCCCTCGACATCACGAAGTTTGGCCTACAGGCAGTCGAAGTCCCCACTCCTCTGAAGAGCGCACCTGTTCGCCAGATGACCCGCCAATTTGGCGAGCAGTGCAACTTCGATTCCGAGGTCTGGACGGCACGGGAGACGAGTTGGCAGCGGGATCAGCGCCGCGGCTTGGCGAGCCGGGCCTTTGAGAAACCCGAGCCAACGGAAGCTCCAGCACCGCAACTCAAGAGAAAGGCGTCATCAAACTCGCAAGATGGCGCGGTCACGAAGAAAAGCAAGAGTTGATCTCTATATCCACCATCTTTTGATTCCTTGCATTTGCCATACCACGACGCGGTTCACTGTAGCACGGTTCTCGTTTGCATTTTGCATGGCCATTGTACTTTTATAATCTTTCAAACGCCCTTGCCGCTCGCGGGGACGATCTGAACTTCGAGCTTTAGCATCTCCATGCTTCAAGGGTGGCGCGGCCACTTACCTCGATCCAGTAGTTGTCAGGGTCGAGGAGGAAAGCAATGTGACGCATCTTGCCGTCCTGCGCGTCCGGATCAGAAACCGAACGGGCACGACTCAACGAGGGCTTACTTGAGGTCGCTTCTTGAACTTGACACCCAGCTCTTCGAAGCGAGCGCACGACTTCTCGACATCATCGACCGAGATGGCAATATGACCGAATCCTGGGGCGCTCGCGAATGAGTGGAAGTTGCTCCCGAGCTCGGAGCAGGACTGACCGCGGCCAGGATCCTCGTTTCCGTTTGCATACCCCCGGAATTCAGGGTCGGACTCGGTACCATGGTTATGGGTGAGTCTGCAATACAAGTCTCGGTGAGTTGAACTGATGCAACCAAGAGCTCTAATGCTCACTCGAGGATGCCTTCGCGGCCGAAGCGAGCCTTGGCCTTCTCCTCGATTGACTGAGAGCCGTCGCTATGATCGAAAGCCAAGAAGTACAGCGTGAACTAGAATGAAGGCGAGTGAGAAGCTGTTTAGTCCAAGACGGGGGATCCGCCTACGTCGCCGCCCTTGTGCGTGTCGATCTGATCGACATTCAATCAGCTCCCGTATCGCTAATGGAGCGCTTTACACACCAACTCCATGCCGAGGATGCTGGAGTGTAAGGCGTCAATACAAGCGCCACCTCTGGAAAACGGGACAAGTGCTCTCACTCCTGGTCTGCTCTCCCAGATTCAGAGTGTGCCCCTCAGTCCGAAAGGGCAGGACTCACAGAATGCCAGAGACACTTTAGGGTCCTTGACCCGCAACATCTAAAGCCGCATGATCAGCGGACTGAAAGCGAGCTTAGGCGACGCAGCTTAAACGCACGGTGTGGTTGAAGCGGAACGAAGAGGTTTCTGCAGATCGGGTCGACATCTTGGTTGCCAGGGAGGGGCTAACTGTTGAGAACCGGATCTTGTTCGAAAGTGAGGCGGGCTGCTGCGATCGCCCTTGAGCATTCGGGGAACCCAGATCAAGGCCAGTAGAGACGCACGTTCAGATGCTGCAAAGTCTGAAAAAGCCTCGTAGCACCTCGCTGCATCGGACCGACCGACAATCGTCCGGCGAGGGGGCAGCGCGGCTAAAATGTTGGTGCGTGCGATTTGATCTGAATGGATGCCTGAGGTTATAGGAGAATGCAGAGGAACGAAGTCGAATGCTGGTCTAAAGAAAATGAGAGACAATCGGGGGTATTTCGATATTTGTTCCCTTTCCGGCCCATATCGTTCTTTGAGCCGTCACAATGCGCGGTGGAAAATGTTGCCAATCATTCCTCCTCATCAGACTCATCTTCTTGCTCTTGAAGCTTCTTGACAAGGGGTTCGGCAGCCTTAAGGAAGTTCTGGCGACCTTGGGGCTTAGAGCCTTTGCTGTGCCAATAAATGATGGCGCCGCTCGACAGCACGTCGTCATTGAAAAGGGTCTGCAAGAGGCCGTGAAGATAAGCATAACGACTGCGACGAATGGTAGGAGACACTTGCCAACAAGATCTTGACGAAAGCGCTAGTCACTTGAGCATTGTCGTAGCACCAAACTTGGATAGTGTTGCTGTGGAAGAGAAGGGGCAGGGATCAAGGAAGCTCTTGGCAATCTGGCCCTTCAACTCACATGAGGCCAACCTCAGTCCTGGCGTTCGTGCAGAACGTCTCCAAGACGGGAGCCAGTTCCTGTCGCTCAATCTTAGAACGATGCCCGTATTCCGACGAGGAAAAGAACATACCTTGAGCTCCTTCAGTAGGTTCTCGGTGAGCTCTTGAGGGGTGCCCTCGCTGAGGTTGACGGCGGAGACAAGGCCGGTCCAGATCAGAGTGACGAAGTCGACCTCAGTGATGGCCTTGCTCTTTTCCTGCCTTTTGAGGTAGGCGATCATCTGTGCTTCTTCACTTAACAAAGTGCTCGACGGGGCATAAAGAGGAACCTGGACGCACCTCTTCGGTGCCCTCGGTGCCTCGGACCATCTCCTTCAAATGGCCCAAAGTTTCGCGGGTGAGCTCGGCGCTGCGTTGCTTTTGGTACATCTCGGTGACCGCATCGAGCTTGGCGAGCTTGAAGAAGGCGGCCATCTCGGGGAAGGTGCGGCGAGTGGTGGGGAAGAACTCGAGCAGGTCGGTGACCCCACCGCGGCGCAGGGACGAGCTGAGGACCTGCAGGTGCCATTTCTCGCTTAGACAACCGAGATAGGTCTTTAGAGGAGGATACCCTACATCAATTGATTCGTTGGCCAGGAAGACCTTGAGGTAGACAGCCAAGAAGGCGGCGGCCGAGCCGTCCTTGACCAAGTGGTCCTTCCTGGTGGCGGCCAACACGTTGGGAAGGGCCAGGCCCTGGGTGACGAAGAGGGCAGTGGCCATGGCCAGTTTGTCCTGGTTGGGTCTGGCGGGGGTCGAGGGTACACCCACGCTGGGCGTGGCAGCCCTCGAAGGAGGGTTGGAGGCCAAATCCTCGACCGGGGCGGGCAGGCTGGCGGTCTTGGCCAGGGGCGTAGAAGCTCCAGAGGGCGTGGGCGGCACGCTGGCCGTCATGGGCGTGCCAGGCTGGGCGGCTTGCGGGCCATCGTACTTGTTGACGTGCTGGAGGATGGCGGGCAGGGAGACTTCCTCAAAGTCCTTTTGCAGGTACTTAAAGCGGCGGATCAGCTTGTTGAAAACCTCAACGACGGCCTTGACTTGGTTCACGTCGGCCGGCTCTTTGGTGGCGGAAGCCAGCAGGCTGAAGGGGCATGGCGGCGCGCTGTCCGCGATGTAGGAGCCGCCAGGGGCGAGCAGGCGGCCCACGAGGAGCAGTTGGAAGAGTTCTTGTTCATACCTGTGCGGTCTTATGAACACAGTACTCGAAAAGTCAAGCGAAAGAGGGGTTGAGAGAACGCACTTTCTGAAGTCGAGCGTGTTGCCGAGTTCGTCTAGCTTCTTGGCGAAACCATCAAAATCGGTGGGTGGGACCTCCTCGAGATGCTTGATGAGCGTGTCTCGGAAGACGGTGGGCTCGTACTTGGCGGCTTTTGGTGGACGTGCCAAAGCATCAGCGCTCCTTCCCTTTGCTTCTTCGAGGCAAGCCTGAGCGACTCACCGGCCTTGACGACACCCTTGCGCTGCTTCTGCTTGACCTGTACAGTCACCGACACCGCTTAGCAGGCTGCACTTGGTCGCCAAAAATGCCAGACATGAGCTCACCCTGTGATTTCGGCCCAACGCGCTGGTCAGTGCCAGTTCTCATCAAGCGAGGCTGGATTGAAGCATGCGCACCCTGCTAGGGACGGTTTGGCTCCAGACGCTGCCTTCTGTTGTCCAATCTGAGTGGCGTTGTACATTCACTAGGGGTCCTTTTTTGCTGGAGAGGCTTTTGGATGTTGGTTCTAGAGCTGTGCGTTGGGCGTCAGCGGGTGCTGCCAGCGCGGGCAATGCATGGACGTACATTTAAAGAGGAGTATAGCCAAGTATAACGGACGACCAGCTCCAAAAGCAATTCAGCGCAGGCGAGTCCACCTCGGGGGTCACTTGCTTCGACCTCCGCCACCACCTCGATCCACCCCCTCTGCTCGGCGGTGTCCCGACTGGCGCCAACATGACTATGCCCATAGGCCGCGCGACCACTCTGCACATGCCAGACACCGGCGACGAGTTCCAAACCAAAGCGTAAGTCGCTCAGCCCTTATCTGGGCCCGCCATCCTCAAAACCCTGCCCAGCGAGTTTATTGAGCACTGCAACGCTAGTAGGCGGTCTCCCTCCCTCCGGACGCTTATTATGAACCCATATCTGCCTTTGAACAGTCGCTGAGGCCATTGGCTTGTGAGTTTCGAGCCCGAAAGGCTGGCTTTCGTCCCGCTGATCTCCCGCCTGGTTGCTCGATCAACAGCCGACTTTGGATCACGGAAGGCAGTTTGGACGAGGACAGCGAGTCCAAAGGGAATTTTGAGCTCTTGTGCGTGCCTGCCTGGTCCCTTCGCCAAACTTGTTGGGCCAAAGCTGACCGTGGGGCACAAATCGCCACCGCGTGCGCAGGTGCAGCAAATATCGGCAGCTCCACAATGGCAAGCGCACTCGTGTTGGAGGCTGCAGGTAGGATTTCCACCAGTGTGGACCCGGCGACACACTGAGCGCAAGGCGCAGATTCAAGCTGGTGGCGAAAAAGACCTCCCAGATGACCTGGAAGGTCACAGTCTCTCGCACCGACCACAACCACGACCTCGGCCTCTCCACGACGCCTCGACAGGTCCCAAAGCCTCGCAAAGGCAAGAAGAACAAAACGATTGGCTCACCAGATATGAAGTGGGTGTCTCGGTCTCTCCGTCTTCGCCATTGTGCCTTCTTGCTGAGTATGAACCTCACGCCCACAGCCAGCAACAAGATTCCGTTCAGCAAGTGACCACTTTGCCCATCGCCGGCCCCAGCACGGGCGTTTCTCCCTCCACTCCAGCCCATACGCCCTTCGACCCCAATGCCGCCGGCATGCCGTCCTTGGAGACTCTTCACCACTTCTTCCACCTCAACCAGCTCGGGGTCTCCGGTCTTCCACCCCTGACGCACACTGAACATCCAAGTGCCGCGGGTGCTTCGGTGGCCCAAGCTCGAGCCGGTCTCCAAGCCCCCTCCATGGCTGACCCCACCCAGAACGCCAACCAGTTCGCCGTCGAAAACCAAGGCCCCCCTCCTCAGATGCACACCCCCACCCAGCAGCAGAGCAGCCAGAGCCTTGTCAACGCCTACAGACAGCAGCACGCCTTGAACCAGCATCAGCCCCAAGACGTTTCCAGCCCCAACAACAATAGCGGCTACGCCGGCCTGCCTTGGGAGACGCTCTTGAACCAGATTGCCCCAGAGCTCGTGCCATACGGCGAGAGCTTCATCAGGGTGAGCGAGAGCGCACTCGGGACCATTACAGCCGAAGTCTGACGTTTTCGTGCTCGCTTCATAGCTCGGCTGCACCGAGCCCGCCTCCTTGCTCAAGTTGCCCGAAGATCAAATTCGCATCTTCATCAACGACGAGTGCGTTTGTCTCTTGAACTCTAAGTCCGATGCTGTGGCTCATGGCTTGTTGCGTTCGTACAGTTTGCCTTCCGTCTACCCCGAACTCAACATGAAGCGCTTCCATCTGCGCTTGCTGACCACTCACCTCCTCAATATCGCCAAGCTGATCGAACGGGACAGAGGCGGAAGGCGCTTCGGCATCTCACACTGAATGGCCAAATATGTAGAATAGAAAAATCTGTTGATGGTGGCTTCCATGCCGCACGCGAAGTTTGCAATTATTGAAGATGTACAACCTCGTTATACCCCGCGACATTTTTTGCCACCGATTGGATCGGAAGGCTGCATCGACGAAATCGCGGACCCGTCGTCACTTCTTGCCTCCTATCCGTCTATGTCTTCGCCACTCGTTTCATCCTCTTTATAGCAAGCCACCATTGGGTTCGCAACATGTTTGCAGTTGGAGATACGAAGCTTCCTGCCGAGCTCTCTGAGATTCAACTCGCGACCTTGGAATCTTTGGAGAACGCCAAGAACGGGGAGTTGTATGAAGCCTGGGGCTACGTCTCTGCGTTCGATTCAGTGTGTTGCTTTGATTGCATGTGAGAGGCGATCAGAGTGCTGACGCCTCCCACAGAGCTGCCTCCGACCCTCCCAAATCGATGTCCTCCGATCTAAATGCGACCGTCTGGCCGATCAAGTAGTCCACGACCTTGGCTTGAAGGCTGGTCAAGATGCGTTGGAGATGCTCGAAGGCCATATCGAAGCAAAGACCGCCACCTTAAGCATGCTCGAATTCATGCAAGACATGCAAAAGCCACCACCCGGCGTCAATGCGGCAGAGGACGGCGTTTTCGTGGCCCTTTTGAACGGAGAGTCTTCGACACCGCCTTCTCCGACTGTGGCTGGTGGCCAGATCGTCTTCGCGCGCTATTCAGCGCAACTCTTCTTGTCGCTCCTCCATTACTCGTTGACTGTCGGCTTCTCGTCACCTAAGCTTAAGAGTGTGCTTGAAGAGACCAACTATTTGACTTCCAACAACCGGGAAGTCACATTTCGGCGCTTGCTCGAGGTAAGCTTTTCAATGTGTCGCTTTAGTGGTTGTTCTCGTCAGTCTGACAAACGGTGCGCAGACGACCCAATTTGTAATGGATTGCATGATGGACATGACTCCCAACACGGGCATCGGGTGGAAGTCTTGCGTCAGGGTCAGGCTGCTTCACGCTCAAGTCCGGCAACGCATCCTTGGCAAGCAGAGCCGCCTGAAGCTTTACGATGCGGAGAAGCACGGAGTCCCTCTTAATACGGCAGATATGCTGGCAACACTAGGCAGCTTTGCCGTCGCTCCGTTGTGGAGCTTGCGAAGACTCAACATTTGCTTAACCCGCCAAGAAGAGGAAGCCTACTTAGCAATGTGGAAGCACATTGGGTAAGCGCCTAATGATACACAGTGTTTCTTCGGCTAATAGCCTCCAGGTACTTCATGGGAATCGAGCCGACGCTTCTCCTGCAATACTTTGGCAGCGTGAATTCGGCGGAGAAATGCTTTGCTTCCTTCGCGGTGTAGTGCGTGCTACTTCCGGTTTAGTGCATCCAAAATCTAATAGCAATTGCCTCTTAAGTCTGCTGGGCGACATCGAGCCAGTTCTCGACACTGCAGCCAGCCACTCCTACCAGATCCTGCTCTCGGTTGCGGGCCGCCCGCCTACCAAAGCTTCACCCGGAACACTGGTTTATACTTCCCGGCTTATGATGGGGGACGCGCTGGCGGATCATCTAGGCCTTCCTTCCGTCCGTTTGAAGGACAAGGTGATTGTCCAAGGCGGATTCCTTTGGGCGAAATTTATGCTACGGTTCGGCTACCTTTGGCGGCCAGGGTGGGAACTCAAGCGCGAAAAGCTGGTTCGCAGCATCATTCTGGCTTTAATTGGCTGGCAGCTGGGGTCGAAGCGAACCAAGTTCACTTCGAAGAACGAAGTCAACGAGAAGGCCGACTCAGACCTAGAAGAGCTTCCTGACTATGTGAAATTGGGGCGGGATGTGGGCCTCAGAATGAGGCGGGACTGGTCTTCGCTGATCACGGAAGCAGTGGGTGTTACCGTGTCTTTTGGGATCGGATTGGTGGCGTTTGGTTGGGTGGTGCTCGAGGCCACCAAGCTCGTTCGACTTGCATAATGTTGTTACTGTGAATGCATGTAGGGGGTATCATCGAAAACACGATCTCTTGCGGAAAATTTACAAAATGAGTGCGGGAGCCGCTCTACGACCACTGGCGATCTTGCTGGTTCCACTGCTGTGACTGCACCTGCGGCGAGATGGCACTGGACGCAGAGAGCGGAGTGTAGAGCAACGCTAAGCTGGGATCCTCTTGGTCGTAGATATGCTGTTGCTGCTGAGCGTAGCGAACCGAGGTGTGAGCTGCAGGTGGGGCGGCCAACGGTGGGTTTGCCATCATGACGGGATAGTGCTGCGGTAGCTGTTGTTGCTGTTGCTGCTGCTGCGTTGGCGGCAAGTACCCAGCGCCAGGCCGGAAGTTGAGCTCAGCCTGCCGGGTGAGGAGATCCAGTGCCGGATGATGATGCCGCGACATCGAGACTTTCCGAGAAAGATCCGTCCCTCGACGCTCCCAGGCGGCCTGCTGTTCGTCCCGCCGCAAGACGGGTGTCATAGACTGGCCGGCCAGGTTTGCGAGGTCCATTCCTATCCGTTGAAGCTGCGGCGGCACTTGATCGTTGATGGTCATCGACCGCCCTCTTGATGTCCACTGCTGCTGATGCGCCGGTGGAGGATTGGTGGGCCCTAACGGTGAAGCAAAAGCCTGTTGCTGCTGCGGTTGGGGTGGATTCCGCGAGGAGGCGCCCGGCGGCAAACTGCCTAGGTACTGATAAGCAGTTGCTGACGCTTGTTGAGCCTTAGAAGAAGAGGAAGTGGATTGTGTGGGAGGCGGGTCGACATAAGGGTTCGTTGGCATTTGCGACTGCCGGTAGGCGTTGGCGGCGTTCATGGATGTGTAGGCCTGCTGCTGGGCCAAGTGGCGGTTGTAAGCTGCAGCGTCTTGATACGTCCGCTGGGCGGGCTGTTGAGCCGTGGGTGGCAAGCCGCCGTAGGGCCGCTTGGGATCCACTCCGGGCTGTTGCACGTTTTGTTGCTGCTGAGCTTGGGCCTGCGCCTGCGCTTGGGCTTGGGCTTGCTGGTGTTGAGAAACCTGTTGCTGCTGCGTGGGCTGTGCAGTGTAGCCCTTGCTGCTTTTGACGGAAGGCGGAGGCACAAAAGGCTTGTGCAGCGGTTCGCCGAGGATGAAGGGGTGGAGCTTGGCCTGCTGCGGAGTCCACCGTTCTAACGGATCAAGGTTGAGCAAGCCGGACACGAAGTCGATGAACGCCTTGCGGTTGTTCATTTCTGTGGAACGGGTGCCCGATGTGAGCCCAGATGCCTTGCAGATAGAATGCGCAGAATCGCACCTCTTTCGACGTCCTGCGGCTTGGCATCCTTTCTAGTGATTGGATAAGTGTTGATGATGTCGGGCAAGGTGGTGGCTTGGAAGTAGCGCTTGCTGGGCTGCTCGACCGTGTTGTGCTCCTTGCCGTACTGCTCCATCGACTTGAGGCGGTACGTCCTGTTGCCGTATGGGTCGTAGGCCGGCTCAAAGAACTGGCCCGACTGCTTGCCGACTTCAAGCATGTAGGCAGGCGGCATCCTGGGGAGCAATCCGCTGATGAATCAAGGCGGCTAGTGCCCAGAGGCCAAAAACGCACCCTAGGAGCTCAATTATCCGGTTGATTTGGTTGTACTCGGAAGTGCCAGGGAACAAGGGCAAGCCGAGGAAGAGTTCGACGCAGATGCAGCCAAGCGACCACATGTCGATGGTGCTGGAGTAAGGCAGGCCAAGAAGCACCTCGGGCGAGCGGTAGAATCGACTCTGCGCTACCATTAAGACACCTTTTTTGCGATGGTCGCCAATGCTCACCTGGATGTACGTATAAACGGTTTGCCGCGCGTGGCATGCAGATCCGAAGTCGATGATCTTGATGGTGGGGGATTGAAGCCTGTGCATAATACCTTGGGCCCAGACACTCCACGTCTGCCGTGAGACAGTACGCACGTTTTTAGAAGGATGTTCTCGGGCTTGAGGTCGCAGTGGATCAGCTGGGCTTCGTTGAGGACGGTCAGCGAGTCGAGCAGCTGGGCAGTGAAGACTCGGACTAGCGAAGTCGATAGGCCACGAAAAGAGTTTTGCTTGATGAGCTCGTACAGGTTGGAGGACAGGAGCTCAAAGACAAGGCAGAGATGCTGGCAATGGATGAACTGGTCTTTGAGCCGGAGGATGTGGTGCTCGTCGTTGGGGTCCCACGTGTTGTTGAGCAGGTCTAAGATAGTAACCTCCATCATGGACTGGTTGAAGTAGGCCGGCTTGTTCTTGACCACCTTGACGGCGACAATCTCGTGCGTCGTCATGTTCTGACACTTGACCACTTGGCCGAACGTCCCTTGGCCCAGGATGTCCAGGATCAAGTACCTGTGCAGTTTTAGACAATCAGAAAGAAGCCCGCCGTTGACCAATGGCAAAGAAACGCACTTGTTACCGTCTTCGGCGCCCAACAAGTCGTTGACATACAAGATGTAGTCAGCGTCGTCGTTATCGTGCCCGTCGTTCCCAGCCTTGTTAGATGGCTTGGTGAGCACTCTTCGGGGGTTGTTGGACGCCTCGTAGCGGAAGGCCGGGTTGACGGCGTTATAAGTTTGCAACAGGTGTGTGGTCATCGATTTTAGCGGCTGTTTGCGACCCGCATCAGCCTTTGCGCACGTTGTGTACGTGATGATATCAACGAATGGAGACGCACGCTCAAGAAACCGCCAGCGGGGTTGGCCCGCCGCTCTGACGGCTGCACATTGACCACTGGGTTTAGCTCCGTGTTGGCGTCCCTAACCCGCCTGAAGCCGTGCTTCTTGACGGCCGGCGGCGGCGGCGGTGGTGGCCTACCCCAGTTTGGGCTCGGCGAGACGGAGATGGGGGACATGGGCTGGGAGGGCGTGTAGAATTGGGTGGAGCCGGATTGGGAGCGGGTCATGTCGTAGGTCTGATAAGCTGGCTTGAGATGGCTGGCCCTGGGAGAGGATCCCAAGGCGACCATCTGCGGGGAGGAGTAGGCGGACGCGCCGCTGACCGAGCTGGCGCCCGCGTGGGAGGAGGCAGAGGTGCCAAACGCCCTGTCCATGCTTGGCGATCTTGGGCTGCCCATGGCGCCGGCAGCGACGGCCAGGCTGGACGCGGCTGGCGGCGGCGGTGGCTGGATGACCGCATTCGCCTGGGGCACGTAGTTGGACGGGGAGTACTTGAGGTCAGCAGCGTAATAGGCCGGCGTGAACTGCTGCAGAGGGCTAGCGGCCTGGCTGATGGACGGGCTGCCGAGCGTGCTCCTGTTGCCCGGGCTGTGCGGGCTGGACATGGACGAGACTGGGGCCGGCGGCAGGAAGGTGTTGACCGGGTTCAAGCGCTGCTGCTGTGGAGGCGGCAGAGGTTGGTTCCGAGAGGCAACGCCATACGCGGAGAACGAGGCGGAATGGTGATGGCCATAGGGCGAGGTGACCATCTGGGGCTGCTGGGCTGCAATCTGGTGTTGGTGCTGCACCTGCGCCGGCGTCGTCGGGGCGGAGCCAAGCGAGAAGTAGGACGAGCTCGAGGCAGCACCCGCCTCCAAGTCCTGCCGCCCTCCTGAACCGCGTCTGAGGCCGTTCAGACCGAGGCCTGTGCGCCCAGGCGTCGCCTTCAGGCCGCCATCGTCAGGCAGCGCCCCGTACGGCGAGTAGCCGGGCATTGATATCGAGGAGAAGTCTTGCATCCTCGCTGCGGCTTGCGCTTGCTGGCAATGCGGAACCCAAAGCACCTCAGTCGTGCTCCATCTGGCTCTTGTTGAGATGCCCTGGTCGAGGGGAGGCCAAGCACAAAGACAGAAAGCGCTGGCCGACGCAGGACAGCTCTTTGAACGCTCCTTCCGCCCTGCGCACATTTAGGCTTTCGATGGCAGTCGTGGGTCGTGTCGCATTCGTGCTGCTCTACAATTTTACATGGTTTTAGGAATACAAGGGCGTCAATCTCTCTCCCCCTTCGGTCTCGCGGGCGGAATGACATTGTGTCTGTGTGGCGACCACGGCAGGCATGAGACGCTGTGGAACGTCTGAAAGCGTGCCGACACTCACTCGGCTAGGATGTTGGTCAGGTCTGCTTCGTCATAGTCCAGCTTCCTGTCCCAGGCTGTGTCCACGGCCACTAGGTTGGCGATGAGGTTGCCAGCTTGGTAGACGAGGATCGTTGGCAGCACGTATTCGGCGTCACCGGACGCGAAGTCGAGCTCCGACGCTTGTGCTCTGAGGAACTTGACATGAGGGTAGTCCCTGGCCAGATTGGACAGGTGGAGATTGAGGACCAGGCACGCTGGGAGGTGCTGAGAGATGTGAGCCACTAGCTCAGCTTCCCGCCGTCCAAAGCCATAGCAGAGTGTCAAACTTACAGCCTCGAAGAGGTGCACAACCACTTTGACATCCTGGTCCTCGTCGAAGACGGCGCTCTCAAAGTTGGCCAGGCCGACCTCCCTAAAATGCCCAAACACCTTCGCCCCGTCGTGCTCGTGCACCACGCTGTCGCCATTCCGCAATTCAGCCAGCCTTCGCCGCCGCCAAGCAGCCACCGCGTCCTCCTCTTGCGTCCCAAATTGGTCCTCGTCGTCCTGCGCCAGGATGGTCTCGAGATCCTTTTGTTTCGTCGGCGCCTTGCCCGACCGCGCATTGTAGTCTGTAAGCACGCCTTTGGGCCCAGTGTTCATCGTGCCCTCGTGCGTTGGCTCGCTTGGGGACTTGTCGGACAGCTGCAAGTCGGCCAGCGAGGCCTGCACCATGTCGCCGCCTCCCCTCCCACGATCAGACAATGTCGGCGAAGGCGACCGCCTGGGCTCGACGCCATCTGGGTCGCGCCTGTCGCCGCCCGCCTCAGCGGCTGCAAAGATGGCCTTCTCCAGGTCCATGATCGCGAACGACGGGGGTATTTGAGAACCGAACGAGTTGGATGCAGAGCAAGCGAGCGAACGATTTATTTTGGGTGGCGCTCGACCTTTTGGTATATACAATTGGGATTGCCAGTGGTGTCGATGGAGCACTAGTTCATGATCGTTCCGCCCAGTCCTTCGATTTGCAAGGGCACGCTCTCGATAATCACAAAGACCAGCCTGCTCAAAAGCGCGTTAGCATTGGGCAACTTTGTTCTAGGTGCGACGCCCGACTGACCTGGTAAAGTTGTCAGTACGATTGTGCCAGCGATGTACAGTGGCCGACTGAACGCCGCAGTCGCCGGCCTTGAGGTGGACCTGCCAGCATCCCAAGTGATGAGTCCGATTCTCACTTCAACGTTGCTTTGGAAGGGAAGAGAAGCGCGTGAGGGTTGGGATAGTAAACCCATCTAAGCATGCTGGACAAGAAAGAGTGAAGCTCACCTCCTTGCCATCGTCAAGCTCCAAAACCAATTCGCCACTGACAACATAGAAAAGATCCACTGAATGCGTTCGATGCATGGGCGACCCGCTTTGTGGGGCATAATCGACGCTGCGTATCACTCAGTCTTCGAACAGAGGCTTGATTTGGAGGGCTTACATGCGCATGTTTGAGCCACCAGCCGTGACGACCTTGCCGTCATTCATTACTTCGGTGCCATTCCTTGGATCCTGGACATTTGGAGGCATTCCCATGACAGCCCAGACATTCTGGATAAATCCATCAGACCGCTCCAAACTCATCATTCATGTTAGCCAACTCACGTTGAAACGAGTCTCGCTCCCTTCGCGCACTGGGACTCCTTTGACGAGGTCATCAACAACGACCACAGACTTATTTCCTTCGAATCCTGTGATCACACGCCGAACTGGAGGCAGGGCAGACATAGTGTGGGCAAGAATAGCAAACGGGGCTAGATGGCAATCGGCCCTCCAAGTATCGATCTGAGTTGCTGTAGCAAGCAGCGAACGTTATCAGAGAGCACAAAAGTGATCTCAGAGACACTAGCAGGAACTAGTGGACGTTGGGCAAAGAGGGCGGGGCCGGCGTCATTCTTTCGGTGTTCGCACGGTGGTGGCGAATTCTGGTGCTTCCCACCAGGCGTGCTCGAAAGAACGACATCTGGAGACGGAATATTTGTCCAGGCCAAGGAGCAACTTGCAAAGCACCCCCATCGTCAGACTCGTGACCCCTTCAACGCCACCGACCCGAACTACTCCAACAGCTCCCCTGTGAGGCCTTCCAGATCCAGCGGCTTGCTCTCCACAAGAAAGAAAACGATCCTAAAGGGCAGTGAGGTGGCGCCGCTAAGGCACAGTCTGCTGAAGGCCCACCTTGTTGGCTTGTCAGTCTTGTTATGCCATTTGTGGACGGTTGCTTGCTGAATGCCGCATGCACCTTCTTCGAGAATGACCTGTGCATGAGTGGGAAAAGCGATGAGCATGCCTTCGCGACCATGCTGCGGATGGGCTGCTGATGGCAAGCGCACCTCCTTTCCATCGTCCAGCTCCAGCACAATGGCGCCCCGTGCCACATAGAAATAATCCACGCTATGTGTGCGGTGAAATGGGCTGCTAGAACCAGGCGCATAGTCTTCCCTAGAAGTGGACGGGTCAGTCTCGTGGCGGCACTATGGCGAGGGAGATAGCAAACTCCACGCACACTCTCATGTTGGCAGCGCCTTTGGTCACGATCTTCCCATCGTCCATCAGAGCTGCTCCATTTTTTGTCTTGTCTTGTAGATCTGCTGGGATGCCGACGGACGCCCAGATGTTCTGTCAAGCAGATTCAACATCAATGCAAACTCAAGAGCAAACGGGCCAGCTAGAATCCTGCCAGACTAACTCAAAGGCATACATTGTACGTGGAGCCGACCTCGTCCATAGAAACGCTGGCGGGCTGATCATCGGTCACGAAGACGGCTTTGTTGGATTCATAGGCAGTCACAACGCGGCGGACAGGGGGCAAGGCAGTCATGTTTGTCGCCTTTGCTTGAGCAAGAACGAGTCTAGATGGTAAGCAAGCAAGAAGCAAAGGCCAAGCCTTTGAACTGAGGGAAGCGCCGGAGCGCGCCTGAAATCAACCGCTTTGAGCGGAGCAGTCAGACAATCCTGAAGACAGCTCAGGACGCGGGAAGCAAGGTATTTCGTGTTTCTGGCGACATTAAGACAATGCGACCATACTCAGCATAGGGAATGGAAGTCTGGGACCAAGAGTGCAAATTCCCGGGGCCAAGAAGTCGGTGGCGTCAGGCAAAGGCGCGGCTTCCGAGGCATGGTATGGACAAGTAGTTACATTCACTTGGAAACATCAGGATACACATCGAATCTCCGTTGACTGCAAAGTGGGATTCCTCAGGATGAGTCCGACCTCGTTTGTCAAGACCAAACCCAGGACTCACTTGGTGATTGGAATGTTTGTCCTGATCTTCTTGATAGCCTCAATATCTGAGTGAAACGCAGGTCAGCCCTGTTAATTGATAGCGGAAGGAAGCCGCGTCTGCGTACCGATTTCCGCGTGCAAGATGGTTTCTGCCTCTTGTGCAGATGTGACGATCTTGCCACTGTGGAATATTAGAGCTTATTAGTGAAGTACAAAGCGCATAAAGGGAAGAGCCACAACTCACGCTGGGTCCACTACCATGCTAAAGCCGTACGCGGGATACCCGTCTCCACTCTCCGGCCGCGCAGGGGAGCAGGACACAACGTAAAACTGGTTATCCACCGCCCTGTAGAGTGTGCATTAGGCGTCCGGTCAAGGTTGTTGGACGGCACCACTCCGACCAACCTTGCTCGTTGCAGAAGCTCCCAATGCATTGGACCGGTCGTGGTGTTGAATGCTCCGGGATAAATCATGGCGATGGCACCTTTTCGAGCAGCAATGGCAGCCATTTCTGGGAAGCGCAGGTCATAGCAAATCGCCAGGCCCAACTTGCCGAATTCTGTGAAGAGGCGCAAAATGGAGTTCAAGCAAGGAACATGAACAACAGCTGCCAAATTTTACCTGTATCAAACATAGTCACTGCATTGCCCGGCTTAAGCGTTTCTGACTCTTTAAACGTAATGCCGCCAGGGATCTGGGAAAGGTCATGCGTCCACAATCAGAAGGGAGGTCAACAGGCAGCCAGGGAGTCTCGCACATCGATGTCAAACAGGTGTAGCTTTCTATGCCGAGCCACAATCTGGCCAGCGCGGTCGAACGCAAACGAGGTGTTGTACAGGTTCGAGGTGGCCGGCTCTCGTTCCGGTATGCTCCCGCCAATGATCCAAACTGATTCTTCTTTAGCCAACTTGCTGAGCATCCGGACAGACTCGCTTGGGCTCTGGGCTGCGTCGTAAGGCTGGCCAGGCGTATAATTGACCTCTTCGGCATGAGTTGGGAAGGATTGGACACCGTAGGGGGAGTTAAAGCATTCCGCTGTAGTCACTACCATTTACACATGCACTCCAAAACACAACTGGAAGAGCAGGACGAACGCAATAGGACGAGATCCGGCCTGTCTTTGGCTGACAATGCCTCGAGGATCTTGGACTTCGCCCGGGCCAAGTTGACGGCCTTGTCGACCTGCGTGTGCCCGAGTTGAACGAGAGCAATACGAAAGCTCTTCCCAGTAATCGACATTGTGCGAGCAAGTGCGACCAAAGCAGTGGGATCAGCTCCTCCGGCTTCGACGACCAGCTCCAGAATCTCCAACAGGCGCAGAGCCTCGACCATCTCGCGCCTCGCTCTCTCAAAACAACTTTGCTGGCTTTCATACTGCGTCTAGGTATCAACTGCAGGGCGGCGATACAACGGCAAATGCAGTTGGGACTTTAAGGGGCCATTCACACGAGCAGCAAACATGGCCACCTACGTCCGGGCGCTCTATCCTTACAAGGGCACAGACGCGGGCGCCCTCGAGCTCAGGCCTGGCGACATCATCGAAGTGGGCGAGCGCCTGCCCTCTGGTTGGCATGATGGCTTGATTGTCAATCGCGACGAGCCCAGAGGATGGTTCCCGTCCAACTAGTGCGCCGTCTCCCTTCCTGATGCGCATTGAATGGTGTCTAATGGGCTCATGCATCGCGCAGTGTCAAGGACATCACCGAGGAAGAGGCGCAATGGGCCCTCGAGCAGCTTGGCGTTGCCAGCGCACCGGCCTTGGCTCCCCAGCCCAACGAACGCGAGCGCAACGGGTCCTACAGCTCCGAGACGCCGTCCGAACTAGAGAATGCGCTTTGGGCAACCCTGACTGGCCAAGGCGGTGGCTTCCCAGACGACGGCAACGACCTCACCTCGTTCTCCCAAGGCGGCGACATCTTTCGGGAGATTGCTGCCGCCGCGTCCGGCTCCCAGCATCACTATGGCAGCTATGCAGACGCACAAGAGGGAGAGGACCCTTACCGGTCGTTGTCAAACCAAGGCTCGGCGAGGACGCAGTCCAGCGCGGGAAGCATGACCAGCCCGCCGAACCAAGGGCAGGCGTGGGCGTTCTGGGAGCCACGCATCGCAGAGGACGGCCAGATCTATTACCTCAATTCCCAGACAGGCGAGACGTCCCTCGACCCTCCCGAAGAAGCGCTGGCGACGCCGAACGGGATGCTGCCGGGGCCAAGCTCGAACGGGGGTCCGGCCGCACGTCAGAAGCACGACTCCGAACTATCGATGACGGACACTTTCCACAACAATCTGATCAGAGACCAGCCGGGGCGAGGAGGACCGCTGCCGGATGGCTGGGTGGCTCGGACGTCGGAGGACGGGCAGACGACCTACTACGAGAATGTGCGGACGCAGGAGACTCGGTGGAGTCTGCCTTCGTCGGTTCAGCTTTCTTCCAAGTCTTCATGGTCCTCCCAGTCCAGCATGGGCATCACCAGCCAGCTGAAGGCCATGGGCGCTTTCGCCACCCCGGGCACCACCCTCCAGCCCGCCTTCGGCCCTCGGGGCGACACCCCCGCTTCCAGCGTCCAACCATCTTCCAAAGCCCACATTTCTACCCTGTCTTTCGACTCGGACGACTCGATGATGGACGCCGACTTGGGGCCGTCAAAGAAAAACCGGGCAGGCTCACCGACACCCAAGGCCGACAAGATCCTTGCCTCGGCCAAACAGTTTCCGCTGCCGCAAGAATTGGCCTTTTTTGAGCCTCCGGTGCCAACGCTGGCGCACTTCTCCCAAGACCTCCGGCAGGTGGTGGCGAACATGCTCGCCTTCATCCGGCCAAAAGAGTCCGACGCCGAGACCGAGTTCGACCGCGCAAAGCTTGCAGAACTTACAGCTGATCTGACGGGCCGCATCAAGCTGCTGCTGGCGTCGCTCGGCATGCTGGACCCTGCCTCTCGATCTTCCACCTACTCTAACCTGGCTATGTCGGGCCCCGCCAGCAGCTCTCAGCTGTCCCCCAAGGACGAAGAGCGCATCGTCCAGCTCAGACCGCTGGCCAAGAAAGTCACTTCGCCGTTAAACAAGCTCGTCCTCTCTGCTCGAGCGCTATGGGGCACAATGTGGACGACGCCGGATGAAGAGAGAGTCGTGCAGGAAGGCCTGCTCCTTGTGGAGTCCGAGGAAGAGCTACAAGCGTTGCAGACCACCAGGTCGGAAGTTTTGAAAATGCGCGGAGAATCGGAACACCAGCTACGCACGGACGTGGCCGTCAAGGCAGAAGAGGTCGGGAAGGCGGTGGCGGGCATGCTGAGTTTTTTGGAGGCCAACCCGTCCTTGACTCAGCTCAAACCCAATTTGGCCGCGTTCAAGAGCACGCCCAACCAGGCGCTGGGCCCGGGTGGCGGACACGGCGCCGGCTGGCGAGGCAATGGCTTCGACATTCTACCCGCTGCCACTCCTGCTTCTGCCTCGCTCCTGGCGCCGACTACACTATTGGCGTCTGCCAATGCTCTGCCGACTTTGAAGTACGTATATCCGACCGCCGCCTTCAACTCGCAGGCCATGGACAAAATCAAAACCACCCAGATCGCCCTTTCTGAAGAGCTGGCGAACTTGAGAGGCGTCATTGCTGGTCTGGCGCTTCAGAACGGCAAGCGAGAGTCGGCACTGTCAACAAGATCTTTCCAGTCCGATGCGTCTTCTGGATCTGGCGTGCCACCTACTCCACACCAACTCCTCCTCAAGCACCTCCCTAAGATCCTCTCTCAGTCTTCGAATGCCATCAACTCGGTCGGTGTTTACCTTGCCTTGGTGGAAGATCTCGACATTGCCTCCAAGATTGATCTCGATGTTGACCTGGCGAACTTGGACGACCTGCTCGAATACCAAAGTCAATCCTTCAAAGGGAAAGGCAAGGCTCTCGACCATGGCCCAACTGAGCAAGCCCACCAGGAGTCGGTGGACGCTGCGTGCCAAAGCCTCAGGAACTTCGAATTCGCAAAGCAAGCGGTCTACGATTCCAACGCCGACGTGCTGCTCTCCCTGCAAAGCCTCACTCTGTCCGATCTTGTCGATAACCCAATGGCCACTCCTTTCGCCTTTATGCCTTCCCAGTCTCAACCGCCTTCTGCCGCTCCGCTCAACGACTTCGGCCTCCCGCCCACCGTCGCCGACCCCATTTCAGTTCTCGGCTCCGCGCTGTCTCAACTTGATGGGCACCTACAGTCCGTGAATGCATCCCTGGTCGATCTGCTCCAGATCAGCGACAAGCAGAACGTCATGCCGACCGAGGTTCGGACAGCTAGCGACCGGGCCCGCCAGAGCATCTCCGTCCAGCGGCTCTCCCAGCTCTCCTTCACCTCAACGGACTACGACGGGTCGTCCAACGACTACTTAAGAGACGACATCAGCGAGAAAGGGACAGTGACCAACATCTCCAGAGCCAAGGAGGTCATCCGTCAGGATGTAATCACGCCGCCTTTGCGGCCCAACTCTTTCGCCAGCAACGGCAGCGAAGAAAACTTTCTGTATGGCGGTCGCATGCCGCCGCCCAAATCAGCGGTGCTCGATCGGGCTTACTCTGCCGGCTTCACGCGCGGGCACAGCAGCAATGGCAGCTACCCCAACTCGCTTCATTCCCAAAGCGAAAGCATTGGCTCCTTTCACTCCCGCACAGGGTCGTTCCCGCTCAACCTTCAAACTTCCAATATGCCGCCCGTGTCGACACCCACTGACTCCGATATGGAGGGCAGCCCAATTACGCGCTCACCTTCGACTGCCAACAAGCTCCGCAAGTTCTTCGGCGACGACGCGCCCCCGCCGGGTTTCGTTGCTCGATCTAACACCATGTCGACCACTCTCGAAGAGGAGGTCCCGGAATTCCTTCAAGGAGACTACTTGGACGAACTTTCGACGACGATGGAGGGCCACATCAAAGGCGGCACCCTAAGGGCCCTGCTGGCGCGCTTGACCTCCCATGAATCTGGTGAGAGGCACTCTGTTCTCGCTGGTGAACTCTTCTCACCGTGAGCCCTTCAGTCGACCCTACATATAACAGCGCCTTCATGATGACCTATCGAACATTCACCACTCCGCTGGAGTTTGCGAGGCTGCTTCTGGACCGATACGTGCTGGTCCCACCCCTCAATTTGTCGGCAGACGAGTTTCGACAATGGACGGATCGCAAGCAAAAGCTGGTCCGGATTCGGTCAGTCGGCGGTGACTGCGCCTGAAACATCTGCTTACGCTCAGCCAACAGAATCGTCAACGTTCTAAAAACCTGGTTGGAGACGTACTTTTACGAGAAAGACGCCGAGCCGGTGCTTCGAGAGATCCAAGCCTTTGCGGCCTCTGGCCTAGGAGACTCGAGTGCTTCACAGCAAATCCTAAGGGTTGTCGATCGACGAGTACGTTCTTGTCTTTTTGGAGGGACTCACTTGTGCTCAAGCAGCGAACAGAGGGCGAATGGCATCCCACGACGCATGTCGGCTTCCGGACCGGCCACTGCACCACAGGCCATCCTCCCTCGCAGCATGCGCAAGATCAAGTTCTTGGATCTGGATGCACTCGAGATAGCGCGCCAGCTCACCATCCTAAACGGCCGCCTGTTCCAGCGGATCACGCACGAGGAGTGCCTGTCCAAAGCGTGGCCCAAGAAGTTCGGCATCGAGACGCCCAACATTGCCGCCATGATTGCCTTCGACAATGCCACCACAAAATGGGTCAACGTGACCGTTTTGAGCCAGGACGATCTAAAGAAGCGGGCCAACACGATCAAGCACTTCATCAACGTCGCGGATGTGAGTTTTCGACCATGATCCTGCCACCGCCTTGCCTTAATCAGAACCGCGCAGCGCTGTCTCCGGCTGCAAAACTTCTCCACGCTAATGCACATCATCGCCGCTCTAGAAAATTCGAACATTCGTCGGCTCCGGCGCACTTGGGAGCTCGTCAACACCCGGACGATGCAGACTTATCGAAATCTAACCGACTTGATGTCCACGCACAAGAACTCCTCTCGCTACAGGGAGGCGCTGCGGAGCATTGGGCCGCCATGCGTTCCTTTCTTGGGTCAGCCTCACTCTTCGGCCCGCCTGCCCACTTATCTCACAGTCTTTTACAGGCATTTTCCTCACGTCATGGACATTCATTGGCGATGGCATGCCTGACACCCTCAAGGAGAAGCCGGACCAGATCAACTTTATCAAGCGCAAGAAGGCGGCCGAGCTGCTCCAACAGATCGAATTGCACCAGTCCACCGTCTACAACCTACTGCCTGTCAAGCCCATTATCGAGTACCTCGAGACTTCGTTTGCGTCAGAGAAAACCAACGATGACCTATGGGAAATGAGTTTGGCGCTGGAGCCGAAGGAGCGAGACGGTCAGTCCCTTCATCGGGACCTTGTGACCGGGGCACCTAGCTTACTGCCTGCCACACTTTAGACGAGAAGATAGCTAGGCTCCTTTCGGAGAGTGGATTCTTGGTGAGTGGCCATCCTATTGTGTCCAATAGTGACCTGCTGATGTCCGTCCACTTTCAGTGAACAACGCGGGGTTCAGGGAGAGAGTCTTTATCGGTTCTGCACCGGTCCTGTAATTCTAGTCATGTAAACCACTTTACGTCCACTGCATGCATCGCGCCGTACGAATATGGAACTTGCGCCAGCCCTTATCCGCACACCGCCAAAGATGCCCAACAACCTAGTGATCTTCGACTTTGACTGGTGCGGTTTGCTCTTGGGATCGACTAATCTGTTCATCCTGAGTCGATTGCGACAGGTCTTTCGTCGGTGAGGCAGCGTTGTGTTTCGTCGGGCGCCTTTGGGTCTGAAGCCAGTTCGTCGCCAGACCAAGACACAGACCGATGGGTTTTCGAGGTGCTGAAGCCGGAATACCGTATAGCTATGAAGCAGCTTGCGGACAAGGTGCAATGGACCGACCTTTGGTGAGGGCCTTCCTGGCCGCATCTCGCGTTCAAAAATTTACGCTCCCCATCTCGACCAGCGCTCAACACCTCGTCAAGCTGCACGAAGATGGCTTCACAGTGGACCAAATTGCAGATTCACTCCGTAAACTGCCATTCGTGAGTTCTAAGGCAAGCAAATCGCGCTGGAGCTCAAAGGCGACAAACAGCACCCGGCCGTCAAACGTGGTGTAACGACCTACAAGAAGGCTAACGATGCGACCTTCCTGTGCCTCTCCAACGCCAACACGTTCTATATTAACACTATTCTGAACGTGAGAGCCTTCCTCATTTGCGCTTGGAGTTCATCGAAGTCAACAGGCGTTGTTGCTCACAGCACCACGGCCTCCAAGACCTCTTTCTGGAGATCATCACCAACCCGGCAGAACCTCAAGCTTCTGGTTTGCTCAAGCTGGAGCGGAGAGTCAAGCCGGATGGCGTGCAACACAGTTGCAAGGTCGGCTGCAGCCCAAACATGTGCAAAGGTCAGCCGCTCCCTGGCCCTCTCTGTCCTTGCTGAGGTCAGATTACATCAGGCGAGGAGTTGGTCAACTGGGTCGGGGCTCGCGGTGGCTTCGAAGCGTTTAACAAGATCATCTACGTCGGCGACGGCTCGAACGACTTCTGCCCCCTGCTCAGGCTCCGAGCGTGCGTTCTTGTCCTTTCCATGTCTCCAATAAGACTAAACACGTTTAAGACAGCCAAGACGTAGCGTTTGTTCGGAGGCACCGCGGCCTGGAGAAGCGCATCGAGAAGGAAGGCACCGAGCGAGGGCTCCAGTGTGTCATCAAGAAGTGGGCTGGCGGTTCGTTCTCTCGCTTCTCTGGGCGGTTTCATGTCGTCTCATGTTTTTTGTCAATCCAGGATGGGAACTAGAGCAGCTCTTTTTGAACGAGGAGGCCTGAGAGGTGGAGGGTCAGTGCGCGTGGCGACGGGCCGTGCAGCGCAAATGAAGGCCCCAGTGGCAAAAATCTCTCTTCCCCCTCGCCGTCCACTGTGCCCCTTGTAAATCGATGCACGGCCACCACCGAAAGCGGTCGTCCATAGCGTCCGTCGAATCGACGCTGTCGGAGCCCTTCACCGTCGTCTCCGAGCTCTCGAGCGCCTTCACTACCCCTTTCAACACACCTGGCTCGTCGAGTAAAAACCGAGCGGGCGGCGAGGACGACTCGGACGATGACTCAAGCAGCCGGTCGCCCACGCCCTCCTCCTCCAGCGCCTCAGCTCGCTCCGATTCGCACCCGTACAACTTGGCAGACCATTTAAGAGCGGCGCAGGTCAGCAGAGGGCCGTCGCCCGCTCGCGCGCCCTGCCCGTCCACTTGGTTCCAGGAGCAGCAGCAGGAAGGGACGCATGTGGCGGACGATGTGCTCGAGGCCGAGTCGAGGCGGCTGAAGGAGCTGGAGAAGAGCGAGCCTCTGCTGCAAGAGGCGCCGGACCGCTTCGTGCTCTTCCCCATCACCTACCCGTCCATCTGGCGCTTCTACAAGACGGCCATGGCCTCCTTCTGGACGGCGGAGGAGATCGATCTGTCACACGACCTCGCCGACTTCCAAAAGCTCACCGCCGGCGAGCGCCACTTCATCATCCACGTCCTCGCCTTCTTCGCCTCCGCCGACGGCGTCGTCAACGAGAACCTGATCGAGCGGTTCTCAAACGAGGTGCAAGCGGCAGAGGCCAGGTGCTTTTATGGTTTCCAGGTGCGCTGGCCAAAACATTTAATTTATTTTGTGCGTGAGTCGAGATCTGACCACAATGGGCTACAGATCATGATGGAAAACATCCATTCCGAAGTCTACTCCCTGCTGATTGACACCTATGTGCGAGACACCAAGGAGAAGAACCACCTGTTCCAAGGGATCGAGACCAGTTGCGTCGCTTGCTCTACATACTCTTGACTTCGAGTCTAATTCTTTGCCAAAATGCAACAGTCCCGGCCATCAAACGGAAAGCCGACTGGGCACTGCGGTGGATCTCAGACCAGCGGACGACGTTTGCAGAGCGACTAATAGCGTTCGCCTCGGTCGAGGGCATCTTTTTCTCAGGTTCGTTTTGTTCCACCTGAGCTCTCCCTCCATCTTGTGCTTAGAAGGAATCTATCCTGGACAGGTTCATTCGCGTCAATATTCTGGCTCAAGAAGCGCGGTTTAATGCCGGGCCTGACCTTCTCCAACGAGCTCATCTCCCGCGACGAAGGCCTGCACACCGACTTTGCCTGCCTGCTCTTCTCCCACCTGGAGCACAAGCCCTCGCAAGACCGCATCTACTCCATCATCTCCTCCGCTGTCGAGATCGAGAAGGACTTTCTCAGCGACGCCTTGCCGTGCGCTTTGATTGGCATGGTGCGTCTGGATCCCACCGCTATCAGCTTGGCAATTCACTGATCCTGATGTTTCCTTAATGCACAGAATGCGGATGCCATGTGTGCCTACATCGAGTTTGTCGCGGAGTGAGTGCTGGCCGACCTCGGCCCGTATCGAAACTGGGCTTAATGCTCCCTTTCTCCACAGCCGGTTACTTCGAGCGTTAGATTGTGAGGCGCTGTACAACACCAAGAACCCCTTCGACTGGATGGAAGGCATTTCGTGCGGCCCTTCCCTCTTTTGCCACCTTGCCTCGGCTGACACCGGTTCCTTCCGCACAGCCTCTCCAACAAGGCCAACATGTTCGAGTCTCGAGTCAGCAACTACCAGAGGGCGCGGATCATGACAGCACTAAGCGGCCAAGAAAGCACCGTGGGCACGCCCGGCCCAGCCTGGAACGACGAGACCTTCACCCTCGACGCCGAGTTTTAAATCAAGAGAGCATTACTAGAAGATCTTCTTACTTACAGTGATGCCCCAATTAGTGTGTACCATCAGAGTGCTCTTAGATGGCACGAGCCCTTTTCTTGTACTTTTTCGACCTTTCCTCCCAGCTCCGCCACCCGCCCCTCTGCCCTTTTGTCTCCTTGTATTGTCGATCTCCCCAATTCTCGACCTGTGGTTTGAGTTTAAGGCGTTGCCTTGCCTATAATGCGAGGATGCCGTCCCCTGTGTCGACTGCAGGGCCTGGGTCCGGACAAGCCCAATTTGGCAAAAATGTGTCGCCACCTTCTCTGCCCCTATTCAAGTTTCCGTTTCCTAATGCGTTACCGTCTGAACTCTATTCTTTGACCTGTATCAATGTCGCTTTCTCTTCTCTATATACACCCATCTTGAAGCGCCGCTCGGTTGGATTGGAGTTCGACCCAGCCGGCGCCAGTGCCAAGAAACCAACTTTTTAACGACTACACGAACGATGGCAGCACCCATACTCTCGCCTGAGGCGGCTCAGAAGTACCTTGGCGATCCACGTTTGTTCCATGTTTTCACGGAGGGGGAGAAGATTCAGCTCTGGTTTCTGGTCGGCGCCTTCGCCTTCGTCTCGCTCCTCCACGTTGTTTACGTCGTCCTCGCCCTTCGGAATTGGAAGCTGGGGCGGACACCTTTCCCTTGGCTCTTTCGCTTCATTCGGCGGCGCGAGGGCAACTACCTGGTGCCTCATGGCTCCCACCTCTTCGTCCTCTTCGCCCTTCCCACCTACATCCTCTTCCTCTGCGAGCTCATTTACCTCTACCGCTACTATGTGGAGCGCAACATCCAACTCACGTTCACGTTTCTCTCGCAATTCTCCTTCATCCCTCTCTTAATTGGCGGCAGCCTTTCGATCGCCTCCCACATCTTCAGCATCTGCTTGATGATGGACTCCATGAAGGCCAAACTGCGCCTTCCGCCTGCGTGGCTGTACAACTCTCTCACGTATGGCTTCTTGATCTTCTTCTGCTTCACCAGTTTCGCCCTTGCGTAAGTCGCCTCGGCCAATTCTTGAGTCAAGTTCGAACGGAGGCTGAACCCGCGCGCAGCATTTGGCAAAGCAAGCCCTCGGAGGCCTTTGACCACCTCTTGAGGAAGTCCGTGGGCTACCTCGAGGCTATGGCCGCGGGCACGTTCGATCCCGCCGACAATCTGAAGTTCATTGCCACTTCCACCGCTTTGATCAAAGCCCGAGAAACCTTCACTCCCCGCGTTGAGGCTTGGACCTGGAGTGAGCCCCCTTTTGCCGAAGCCGACATGGATTCGGACTCATCCTAAGCTGCAGCAAACATCGGCTTCGCGATCCTCATCATGATGATTTATGTGCCATTCTGCGGGCTGTGTAAGTGGCTTCGCTGATCTGACTGAGCAATTTCCTGACCTTTCATGGGCAGTCTTCCACCAGCTCCGCATGATTCGCTCGGACAAGGCCGCCTTGCACAACGCCGAATCGCAGACAATGCGCGGCACCTTAGCGTCCAAGCCAGCTGCTCAGGACAACCACGATGACCTGTCCCCTACTTCTGGACTATTGGGACTGTTCAAGTTGGATGTCACGACATATGTGAGTCGCTTGTCCGCTGCCACCTTTGGGGCGATAGCTCAAGGGCATTTTCAACAGGTCGTTCTCCGCGCCGTTCTCCTTATGTGCATGGGAACCATGGGCATCGCACTGGCCCTAGTCGACATCGCCTTTGTCTTTTACGACTTGGGACCAGGCACAACATTTGTGAGCCCAGCCTGCCCTCTTCGCACCCGAGCATATGGCTCAAGGCGTCTCGCAGTTTGTTCCTGGCACTCTCGCATTCAGCTGGCTTGTCGCTGGCTTCGGCTTCATCTTTTCGGTCGCCTTCATCTGCCAGATTTTGGCGGACAACAGTTTCAAGCCCGCCTCCACAATGCATCACGAAACTGGGCTCAGCACGAACAAGAATTTCCGCGTCAGCCTACAAAGCAACCGGAAACCTTCTACAAGCAGCGACAAGGAGATCTTGGTGGGCCAGGAAAAGTACGAGGGGCAGTTGTAGACTTCGTGTAATTTGTTTGGAAGCTGTCCGCCAACATGCAACGGATTTCATTGCTTAGATCTTTTAGAATTCAGTCTCTTCGACCATATAGCACACCAGCTGCCACAGATGATCTGGTGGCCAAGCTCAGAGCTGCTCTGAAAGAGTCAATGCGAGCTCGAGACACCTTCAAAACTGGCGTTCTCAAAGTAGGCTGTCTCCTTTTGCTTTGGAGTCCTCGTATCTGATTTTTGATACTACCAGTCTGCTTTGGGCGACGTCCAAACCGCATCGCACCTTCCCAATGCGCCCGCGTCCAGCAAAACTTTGCGAACCAGCATAAAACGGCGTCAAGATGCTGTCGAAGGTTTTCGCGCTGGGAACCCACCGCGCACCGATTTAGCGAGCTCTTATGAGCAAGAAATAGGTACGCGGATTCTCAAGCCAAAGGGAGGTCGACTCGCTCTGAGCGCTTGGTTGGCCGCAGCGATTCTTTCCGCATTTTTGCCATCCTCCTCTGACTCAATCCTCAGCAGTACCGAGTTGGAAGCACTAGCAACGAAAATACGGGAGGAGCTAGGCGCCACTTCAACGATGTCCTCGGTCATCAACGCCATCAAGGGTCAAACTCAGGCGCAAGGGAAGGACATTGCCTTAGCGGTCAAGAAGGTCTTTACAGCTGCCACTAAAGCATGATGAGTAGGAATGGAAAATGCTCAGGCGGTGGAAGGGGTATCAAATGCAATTTTAATGAGAATTGGTCCGGGACGGCTCTCTTGATCGCAAGCCCTTTAGGATCTCGCTCTCGGTTCGCTTGCCCTTGCGCTCGTTTTGGAAATAGTTGGAAATGAGGAAGGCTGTGATGCAATTGCTGTTTAAGCATTTGCCCTGTGCTCAAAGTATAAAGGGGGGCCACCCACCAATGTCCAGTGACTGTTCAGCGTTGAGCCGAGGGTCGCAGAATGACATGTAGCGCAAGCCCAAGTCTTTTCCTTGAAGTTCCATGGAGCCGCCGATGCACTCAGTGACGGAGAAGCCATCCTTGTCGACATCGGACGTGAGCTCCAGGTGCACGCCACCCAGTCTCGAGCCCTGCTGAGCGTGGATGGTGATCGATTTCGAGATCTCGACGACGATATCGGCCAGATGGCGGGTCTTGATGCCGCCCTCGACGGTCTTGGTGTTGCCGTGCATGGCGTCGCAGCACCAGACGACCGGGTGGCCCGACGCTTGAACGGCCTTGATGTGCTCCGGCAAGCAAGCTTCCACCTTGTCCGCTCCGTAGCGGCAGATCAACGTCACTCGGCCCGCTTCCTTGTCCGGGTCCAAGATCTCCAACAATCGCAGCAGCTCGGCAGTTGGCAGCGTCGGCCCGCACTTGATGCCTATCGGGTTTCGGATGCTCCTGAAGTACTCGACGTGCGCGCCGTCAATCTGCCGGGTGCGGTCGCCGATCCAGAGGAAATGGCCAGAGGTGTTGTATTGAAAAGGCGTTTGGAGGGTGGGGTGCGGCAAAGTCCGAGTGAGGGCGTCCTCGTACTCGAGCATTAAGCCTTCGTGACTGGTGAAGAGGTCAACGGACTGCAAGGCGCCGCTACTGTTGCCCGCCGTGTCGGCGCCAATGGTCTTCATGAAGTCTAACGAGTCCTCTATCCGCTCGATGATGCCCTCGAAAGCAGCGTGCAGCTGTGGTGATCGGACATGCGAGAGCGACCAGGTTCGTGGGTGGTGCAGGTCTGGTCGGCGCGGATGAAACCGCATGCAATGCTGCAATGTGGAGGAAAGGACGAACCTGCAAACCCGCTGCTGAGAAGGGAGCGGATGTAGTTGAGCGTGACACCAGAGTGATAGTAGGCCAACAGCAGCCGCTCTGGGTCCGGTTCTCGCTCGTCCAACCCGAAGCCATTCACATTGTCGCCTCTGTTAGCTCTCAACCACGAGTCAGAGCTGGTCAACTGAATAGGATAACTGCTTCTCACCTGAAGCTCAACACTTCTTGGCCATTCACCATCTCTGTCGGCTTACTCCGAGGCTGTTTGCAAGGAGCTTCGAGTCAATCGCGGTCAAGGACAGAAGTCGAGAGGTTGCCTCACTTTGGCATACTGTCCTGCCCCTCGAATGATTCTCACAACAGGTAGGCGAGCACCGTGAATGCTGCAGGTCGACCGTCAATGACAGCCAGTTGAGATGATATAAAGTTCGCAAGCCCTACATGACGAGAGACATGAGCAAGAGCAAGGAGATCCGAGATTCGATGGGCTGCTGGCTGCAGTAGTCGAACAGCTCGGCGCAGTCGCCACCTTGCAGGAGGAAAGCTTTGCCTTCTGCCACCTGGGCTCTGTGAGGGGCCGCGCGAAGGACATCAAAATTTTGAGAACAGATGACAGTAGGCCTCCGCTCACAGCTGGCTCCTTAACCTCTCGATCTTCGCGAGAATCAGAAAAGAATGAGCGAGAGCTGACGAAGAATGCAGTAGCACGAAGAGCTCACTTCAGTGGGCGAGACGAGGGGAGGCAGCTGGCGCAGCTTGTCAGTGACGGGGCCGAGCTTGGGCGCATTGGCCTCGCCATAGACGACGTTTTGGGTGACAGTCTTGCTTCTCCAAGACATGTTGGTTGGTAGACCCAAAGCGAGAGTCAAGGCGGCAGAGTGAGCTTCTGCTCAGGTCAGCCTCCACGCAAGATCCGCGCAATTTGAGGTTGCTCAGCAGACACCAACAGGCCTGGCCACATAAGGCCTCAATTCAAGCAAGCCAATGCCGTCCTGGTTCAACAAGCTCGCCTCGTCAGCGAGCGGCAAGAGCAAGTCGAGTAGCTCGAGCAGCAAGGGCAGCAGCTCCAGCCGGACCAATGGCGCCAGTTCCAGCTCCTCAGCAGCCCCGCCGCCCGCCCAGCCCATTCCCATAGCCGACACTGGAGCAAGCAAGGCGGCCGCCAACGCCAATGGCAGGCACAACTCGACCGACACCATCGACGAGGACCTCGCCGCGCACACGGCCAAGTATGGCTCCTCCCCCAGCCACGCCAAGCGGCAGGCCAAGGGATCTGGGGAGGCGGACGACGACGCTGACGTCGAGGAGGAGCCGCTCGACCTCGACAGCGGGCCAGGGCCGGGAGGGCAAGCGACCACGCCGGCCAGCTCGACCACCCACCACAACAATAATGGCTCGGCCACGCCCGCCGCCACCGCTGCGCCGCCCGCCGTCGCCTCGCCCAACGCCGACATCCCCATTACCCAGACCATCCTCTCCAACCCGCTGCCCGCCGCCCAGGTCAGCCAGCTCGCCCACCAGCTCTCCAACACGTCCCTCTCCGCCTCCGGCTCTGGCGTCCTCTCCTCCTCCACCGCCGGCCACACCGCCGCCGCACCCTCCAACTCCAACATCAAGACGTTTGACATCGACGAGATGATCGCCCGCCTGCTCGACGTCGGCTACTCCGGCAAGGTCACAAAGTCGGTCGCGCTCAAGAACCCCGAGATCACGGCCATCTGCCAGGCCGCCCGCGAGGTCCTACTCTCCCAGCCCACCTTGATCGAGCTCTCGCCCTCGGTCAAGATCGTAGGCGACGTCCACGGCCAATACTCGGATCTGATCCGCCTGTTCGAGATGTGCGGCTTCCCACCCTCGTCCAACTACCTCTTCCTCGGCGACTACGTCGACCGGGGGAAGCAGAGCCTCGAGACCATCCTCCTCCTGCTCTGCTACAAGATCAAATACCCCGAAAACTTCTTCCTCCTCCGAGGCAACCATGAATGCGCCAACGTTACTAGAGGTGCGCTTGCCTCCCCCCTACCTCTGCATCCGGTGATGACAGGCTAAGCGGGTTTCGCACAGTGTATGGCTTCTACGACGAGTGCAAGCGGCGGTGCAACATCAAAATCTGGAAGACCTTCATCGACGTCTTCAACTGCCTGCCTATAGCCGCCATCGTGGCGTCCAAGATCTTCTGCGTCCACGGTGGGCTTTCACCGTCGCTGGCTCAAATGGAGGACATCCGGAAGATTTCCCGGCCGACTGACGTCCCGGATTACGGCCTGCTCAACGACCTGCTCTGGAGCGACCCCAGCGACACGGCGGTGGACTGGGAGGATAACGAGCGGGGCGTGTCATATTGCTACGGCAAATCCGTCATTGCAGAGTTCCTGCAGCGGTACGACTTTGACCTCATCTGCCGGGCGCACATGGTGGTCGAAGATGGGTGCGGCCGCTCTCCTACTCTTACTTCATCAGATCCTTGACTGATATTCATACGTTGTGTGTCACAGCTACGAGTTTTGGAACGACCGGACGCTGGTTACCATCTTCAGTGCTCCGAATTACTGTGGAGGTGATTTCCCTTCCTCTTTCTTCCCACTTTCGGCCCTCAACTCATCTTCCTTGCCCCAAAGAATTTGATAACTTCGCGGGCACGTACATTTCGAGTTTTTCTACTACATTTGACTAATTTTGGCCTCGGGAACCCAGCGATCATGTCCGTGTCCGAAGATTTGCTCTGCGCCTTTGAGCTGTTGAAGGTGGGAGCCTCTCTTCCATTACAAGACCTTGTTCGAATGGTGACAATGTGTTTGTTGTGTCCTACAGCCACTCGATGGTCCAGCGCTAAAGAAGGAGTTGTGAGGCCGGCTTCCCGCCTAAACGGCTATCGAGGCTTTGGGCTGACAGTTGTTACCACCAGAAACGCAAAGCGGCGGAAACACCTTGCCAGCTAAGGAATAAACATAACGACTCGTCTCTCTCGCTACCCCACTTCCGGCACTCTTATTTCCTCGTCGCGTCTAATACCCTCGCACTTTGTGGCGCTCTTCGCTTTTTTCAGCCTGTGTCTCGTCTTCGCTTCTTCTTCTGAACTCTCTCCTCTTTCTTTTTGGGGCCCTTCGCAAGGGCGGCTACAAGCACAACAGCAAGAATCCTCAGCCTTGCTTTAATCACAGCGCGCCGCACGCACTAAAGACAGCACTTTCTCTACTACACCAAGGGTTCGATGGGTCGGCTGCGTCTCTCCGAAGAAAGGGCTGGATGCTCTTCCTTCTTGGGCTTCTTTTGGGTTTGGGGGTCCGCGGGCACGCATTCGAACTTGTTATGATGCATCTTAAGAATGATAGAGAACCAGCAGAGCAGCCGCCGGCCTATCTTTGGAGAGCTGAGAGCTGTGGTCAGCCCGGTTCACCGGCCTCGCCGCCTCTCACTCGCACCGCTCTCAGCATGAAGCCCCAGAGCACTGCCTCGGGTGGCAAAATCGGCTCAAATATCGATCAAATGGACCTTAATCGCACAGCGCGCTCTCCTCTTTGGGAAATCTTGACTGTAGCACAGTGCTACGATCGCGAGAGCAGTGGCCGGCCTGATCAAGCACGAGCTGAAGAAGCGCGATTGAGGGAGACCGGTAGCTTTTCGGGGCTGGATACTTCAAGGACCCCGTTTAGTGGCGGAGCCTCCATTGGGAAATACCCGGTGCTCGGAGTGTAGGCCAAATCTGGGCTCGGTGCGATAAGCCCAGAGGAGAGCCCAATGCGATTTGTCGCCATTTGTCTCCGTCTGACCGAAGCGGCCATCGTCAGACTCCTCTTCGCAAAGCAGTCGGTCCTGAGAACTCACAGCGATGGCCAATCCTCCGGGATATCCAAAGCCCTTCTCCACCAAAAGCCTCCCCAAGTCCCGAGAGGACCAGGGCAGCAGTCGACCACGGCTCCCTCCCGTGTCCATGCTGTTGAGGCCGCCCACAGGTACGATCAAGCCGCTGATCAGGCGATGATGGCGATCTGAAATCGGCGGCAGATCATCTGGCGAGTCCGTCCTCGCGTCGGCCTACCACCGATTCTTCCTTCGGCCTGCCGCCTGCCGCTACCGCCCCGGCAGGGTACTCGTCCACCAATCTGCCTTTTGACTTCCAAGCCTCCATGTCGTTGAGCTCGCCAGCCCCATCTGTAGACGCCTTTGCCTCGCTCAATCTTGCGCCCAACACTGCCCCGGGCCCAATTCTTCCTCCGCTGCTATCCTCGCCCTCCAGCTTTGGTCCAGGTACGCGGAGTCAGTTCTTGTCTCGGAGCAACCCAACACTTCCGCCTTTGTTTCGACCAGCGTCCACAGCCTTTGGCAAATCGAGCAACTTTGGTGGAGGCACGCCAACACCAACGTCGACGTTCGGCTACGGCAAGGATGCAACACCAGCTCCAGGTAAGACAAAGGCTTGAGATTTGCGAATGCTGATCGGTCGACCCAAAGACCCCTTGGACACCGGCCGACTGTTCGAATGTGCCGAATGCTCGCGAACCTTCAATCGAAAATGGGATCTTGAGTGCGTGGCTAATCCGCGTGGCTGAGATTGCCAGCTGAACAGCTCTCGCCAGACGACATGCCAAAACACATACGGGCGAGAAATCTTTTGTTTGCCCCGAGTGCAAGAGTGAGCATCTGGCCAAGGTCATCCTGATTGATGAGGTTGATCGATGCTGCACAGCGGCGTTCGCGCGTAACGATGCGCTGACGCGCCATCTTCGAATTGGGTGCAAGGGGTCCGAAGCTCTGGGCTCGAGCTTCTTCAGCATGCCAGGCCCGTCAACCTCTTCGCCATTCGTGTCGACGTCGAGCTCCTTCGGCAGCCCGCTCTCGACACCCTCTGGCAGTTCTACTCCGGGCTTTGGTAGTTTCGGCGCCCAAAGCAAGAGCAAAAGCAAGAGCACAAAGTCGTCGTTCGATGGATGGTGATCACCGTCGTGTACCTCGATACTTAGAGGCGTTGTCCATGCCGACCAGGGTAGTTGCATTAGAGAATTGCTTTAACAT
Organism: Cystobasidiopsis lactophilus; assembly: GCA_001599975.1. Lineage (NCBI taxonomy): Eukaryota > Fungi > Basidiomycota > Agaricostilbomycetes > Agaricostilbales > Chionosphaeraceae > Cystobasidiopsis > Cystobasidiopsis lactophilus. Next base: position 1,676,303 of record BCIO01000005.1, read on the forward strand.
TCTTCTCCCAGCAGATAATTGAAAGTCGATTTGGGACTGCACCAGACTCAGGCCTTCGCATTCTCCTCCGAATGAGAGACATACCTTGTCGCTCAACGCTCTGTACCGTTCGAAATCGGACCGAATCCAAGCAACAGACTCTTGTCTAGCTTGTAGGTCGCCCAGGCCACGAGTGTTGCGGATGAAAGCGCGGTAGAGTCCCAAAACCTTGCTACGATTGAGGAACTGTCCGCGGATCGAGAGTGAGAAGACTGCGTAGGCGAGAGCGCTCAAGGACTTGCATAAAACAAGTCAAACTTGCGTTTGGACGGCTCTTGGGCTCTCCGAGCAGCTGAAATGATCATGGTGCCGGCTCAAGAGATTTCCTGCGGATTTTGCTTGTCTTTCGTGCACGTCGATCCGATCATGAAGTTGGACCCAACAGACCTCCGTTACCTCTCTCAAGATGTTTTCAGAACATTGACTGCCGTGCGCCGCCGTCCAGCTGCCCGGAAGCCTCCTCTGAAGCCTCCTTTTCCAGGTCGAAATGGGCTCGAAAAATCATGAAGTGGTACCTTCGGCCCTAATTGCACAGATTTCAGGCCTACGGAGCGGCGGAGTCAACAAATGTTTGGGCGAGCTCGCAAAGCGCAACCTTGTGGCCAGGGTCCAAGGTGCCAAATGTGAGCGAACTGGCCTCCAAAGGCGAACGCAAACCTGACTTTGGCGTCAGATGATGGCTATCGCTTGACATACGGCGGTTACGACTTCTTGGCGATGCACACATTTGTTAGACGCAACACGGTCTACTCGGTTGGCAATCAAATCGGAACAGGGAAGGAATCAGGTAGAGTCGTTGCTTTTTATGCGATTGTGCTCGGCGTTGATCACGCCTCTTCCAGACATCTATGTTGTGGCTGACGAAGAGGGCAACCAAATCTGCTGCAAAATTCACCGGTATGAAAGTCTCTATACAGCCATCTGCTTTTCTGACGGAAACCCCAGACTTGGCCGCGTCTCATTCCGGTCTATCAAGTCAAAGCGTGACTACCTTCGACGCGGCCAGTCGGCCAGTTGGATGTATATGAGTCGGTTGTCTGCCCAGAAAGAGTTTGCTTTTATGAAGGTAAGCTTCGGCAAACTTGGTCAAGTCGAGCCGCCATTCATCGACTTGTCGCAGGTCTTGCACGAGAACGGCTTTCCAGTACCAAAGCCAATCGATCAAGTGCGACACTGCGTAGTAATGGAGCTAGTGGACGCCTTTCCTTTGTTAGTCGGGCGGTTGAACTTTGCGGTGGCAAATTCCTCATGAGATTTTCATAGACGGCAAATCAGCGAGATCGGCAACCCTGGTGCACTTTACTCGACTCTTATGGATCTCATTGTGCGATTGGCCAAGTCTGGACTCATCCACGGCGACTTCAACGAGTTCAACATTCTGCTTCGAGAACCAGATGACGACTCTTTACCCGAGCCCATCTTAATCGACTTTCCTCAGATGGTCTCGACAGAACATGAAAATGCAGAATTGTAAGCCCTTTGAGGCCATCAGGCTGCTCGCAACCTAATCCTTCGGCACCGCAGCTACTTCAACCGCGACGTCGAATGCATCCGGACTTACTTCAGGCGGCGGTTTCGCTACGAGTCTGCTGTATACCCAAAGTTCTCGACCGAAGTCCGAGATGGCGTACGCGACTTCCATCTCGACATCGAAGTGGCCGCTAGCGGGTGGAAGAGGGAGGACGATGAGACTTTGCAGCGTTTCATCGACGAGAACTCCAAGCCAGAGGGCAACGGTTCGGACGAGGAGGAGGAGGACGAAGAAGAAGAAGAAGACGGAGACGCGGAAGAGTCGGATTTGAAGGCCGGGCAAAACGGCGAGGCCCCGGACCTAGAGCAGCTCGAAATCGAGTCTGATCAAACCGATTCGGAAGAGGACGAGGATGAAGACGGAGAAGAGGACGACGAGCAGGAGGATAACGAGCAGGAGGAAGGGCAGGAGCCAAAGCCCAAGGTCAAGCGCACACGGACAAAGGCGCAGCGAGAGCAGGAGTCGGTCGAAACTCTGGTGGCGTCAGCGATTCAGCGCAAGCAAAAGATTCAAGACCGCCGCTTCCACTCGAAGAAGGCGGCTAGCCAAAAGCTGCTGGGTCGGGGCAAGGGCTCTAAGATGAAGACGGATGCGAAGAGGCAGGTGCAAGAGGCGTTCTAGACCAGGGGGCCTTCTTTCGTGTAACATTTGCTTGCAAAGCGTGTGTGTAAAAAGAGAGAGATCCAAGGCAGCTCAACAGAGGGGCCTGGGCAGATAGTTATTTCACGAGAATGTGTGGGGAGGGAAAAAGACACCGGATGGTTCTTGAGGCCCGTTCGCGGAGTGGGCCGGCTTCTCTTGCATTTTGACAGGTTGGACAGACCGAACATGAGGAGGAAAAGGGAACCTATTGTCGGAGAAAACACCAAAAGCGGATCTGGACTTCTCAAGGCTTAGTCGCAGAAAAAATGGCGGTGGATACGAAATTCGCTGAGACACGCCGACCGCCGCTGCAAGGTGTCTTGTTAGACTTAGACAGGGAGAAGTCGAGAGAAGAAGACAGCTCACAAGAACCGACCGTTCAAGCCATCGATGGCCTTGGCCGACGACTCGTCCGATGCGAACTGAACGTATATCTCGCCCTGTGTGCAGAGTTAGTAACCGGCATCTTTCTAAGACGAGCTTGGGCAAGGGCGCACCTTGGAGTCCTTGAGCAGGAAGATGTCGACGACGTCGCCGTACTTCTCTTGCACTTCGGCGCGCACGTCTTCGCGCAGCTCCACGTCCCAATCACGCTCTGTCTCTTGAGCGGGATCGAACATATTCTTGAGCACTATACATTTAGACGTAGCCGTGGGGATGTTGGGCTTCCACCTGTGGGGGCAGACAAAAAAGAGCAGTCAGCAGCTGATTTTCGACACGGTGTAGCTTGCCACTCACATGGGCAAGGCAGCGACGTCCACCTGGGGCTTTTCCTCCCTGGACAGTTTGTGCATCAGATCAATGCGAGAAATGCCACCGAGGCCACCACCTGTGTTCGGTCGCATGACGCATGAGACGTGGCATCGCAAGTCAAAAGGGCAAGCCATCTCACCTCGTTCCGGATCATCCAAGCTCGGGTTGAGCATGCCAGCAGGTCGCGGCTCTCCTCCTCCTCGGGAGGCGGCCGGGTTATGGTGGTGGGCGCGCGGCATATTTTCGGACACCAGGCCGACGCGAATCTGCAGCCGGCAAAACTAAGGGAGCTGCTTCCAGCAGAGAGGGGAAGAGCCGACGTACAGGTCTGCCTGCCAATGGAAAGTTGTTCATCTTCTCCAGAGCCACAACAGCGTCCTTGTGCAATTTGAACCTGTAGGTGGCACAATCAGCAAAGCGGTAGGTTAAGGCAGAAGAGACCCACTGGACAAAAGCGTAGCCTTTGGACTTGCCAGTAGCTGGGTCCCGGTGCAGATCGACAAGGTCAACTTTGCCAAAGGGTTGAAATACCTGCTTGATATCGTTCTCGGTCAAGCTGAAGTTGAGGGAGCCAATGTAGAGCCGGTTGTATGGGATGGGATTGTTCGGGTGGGCGTCTGAGCCAGGCGGTCTGTGGAGCACCAAACGAGTAAGCCCAAAACTGAGGTGAGAGCAAAAGGAGAGAGGCCCACATGACAATGTTGGCGTTCTCGACGGCGGGCGCGTTCGAGTTGGCTTGCCGGTTGCGCTCTGCTTCTGTAAGTTGGACCATAATAGGCAGGCCGAGCAGCTTGGTGCCAGAGAGGGCGATGGCCTGCGAGACATGGTCAACATCGCGGAACTCGACATAGCCGACACTGTGGGCAATCAGGTTCAGCTCAGTCTCAAGCGGACGGGCATGGAAGAGCAATCCTCACCCTTTTGAGCGCCTGGAGATGCGGTCCAAGATGACTCTGGCGTCCCGGACCGGCCCTACGGACGACTCCATGAATTGAAGCAACTCGCGGTCTCCGACTCGAGCAGACAATTGCGACACAAACACGGATCGTTGCTCGCGCTCCTCTTCTGATAGCCTGTGGATACCAAAAACGGCTTAAGAGCCTGGCTCAACTAGTCGCAAAAGACGGTGCACCCACTTTGGAGAAGCTGCCCTTTGCGGTCGGTCATCGTCGTCTCTCCGCCTTGGCGAGCGGCTTCTTCGTCGTCTGCACACGATTACATGCTCTTAGCCCGATGCACTGGACTTGAGAGAGGTGGCCAAGCGCACCTGTCGTCGCGAGAGTAGCGGCGGTCTCGGTCCCTGTCCCGTTCTCGGTCGCGGTCGTCCCTTCTGGAGTGCGAGCGGCCATAGGGCGACCTGGACCGGCTGCGTCGACGCCGCTCCTCGCGGCTGCGGTCTGAACGGGGGCTGCGGGACCTGTCGCGGCGGCGTGAGGAGCGAGAGTCGGGCGACCTTTCTCGCTCCTTCCTGCGCGGTGAGCTGTGGTCACTGTTCGTCGCCATGTTTAGCTCCAGCGAATCAGAAGATACAGCCAAGGAGCTCACTCTCTGCGGTCGCTGCTGCGTCGGCTCTGTGAGATGGGCCAGCCTGTCAGCCAACAGGTTTTTTCGAGGCAGCAAGGGGAAGCAAACTCACGTCCGAGGCAGCGTCGAGGTCCAAGTTGTCGAGGAAGTCATTGGCACGCTTGGCGTTCTGCAAGGGCGCCTCGAGCAGGTTCTCGACTTCGGACATGTTGCTTGTTTGCGCAAGGGGGGTGGCGAGGCTAGGCGGAGGGCTCTCAGCTCAGGGTGGCAAACTTGTGGGGGTGAACTCTCTCCCTTGCCCTTGGGACTCATGAATTACATGTTTCATGCGGTCCAAAGTGCAAAGAAATGAAGCCCGGACTTCAGAAACGAGGAGTGCTCTGGGCAGACCACTCTCCCACCCCATCAAAGGCACCACAGTCCTCGCCCGACTCGTAGCCGCCACCATCTGCAGAGGGCAAGTTGGACTGGAGCTCGACGTCGTCGCCGGTCATGTACATCTCGTTGAGGTTGCGCAGGGCGCCGATGCTGTTCTTGATCTGCTCCATGCTCCGACCGGTCAGGATGGACACGTCGCCCAGGCTCTTGTCCTCCTTATTGAGGCGCTCGCCATGCTTGGTCAATGCGCCCGCCAGTTGGACCATCCACCTTCGGCGCAGCTGGTATCAAGCACAATGAGGGCTTTCAGTGCGCGCGCAACCGGAATGAAGAGCAAAGGCTCACCGTCTGTCGCTTGTGCCACTTCTGCTTCACGATGGTACTCTGTCCAGGGCCTTTTACCAGGGTGAAGGAAAGGCGCATGTGGTAGCGCAAGCCTTTGAGCTCGATGCTGAAGGCTGATTTTTCGGTATTCCCAATGTAAGCCTTGGCCAGGGCGCGCTCGTGGTTCATGCCTAGCTTTCCGCCCCATAATGGCACCTGGTCCGCGTCGTCGCTCTCCTCGTCGTCGGTCGTGTCTGCAAAGACCGCTTCAGGAATTCAAACATGAAGTCGACGGGTAAAGCGGCAACTTGCCTGGGCCTCTATCCACTTTTCCGTTGCGAGGTTGCACGATCTTGTAAACGCCGACATCCCAAAGAGCCGTAGCCTTGACGAGCGAGTTAAGAATTTTGCCACCCGGAGGGCGCAGGGGACCACTCACGCCTATCCCACCACCTGTTTCGACCTCAGCATGCAGATAGGATGCATCATAGAAAGCACAGACCTTCGTAGATGGAGTATGGCAGGGAGTGCAGCTCGGTCTCGATAGCCAGGCGCACGACGCCCTCTTTCAAGTCCGCCAAACCCATAGGGATCGCAAAGGAGATGGTGCCGGGGCAGCGAGGGGTTGGGGAGGTCGGGTCTTGCTGGTGCTTAATGTACCCGCACACCTCGCAAAGCCGGTTGAGCGGGTGGCTCTCGGCGCATTGGAGGCGGAGGTCGAAGTGCTTGGCGGTGGCATGGTGGTTCTGGACGATGTAGAAGTTGCGGTGCTTGAACGCTGGGAACTTGGCCATGATCTCGTCGCCGAAGCCCCTGGATCGTTAATTGAGCCCTCGTTGGTGCCAATGTGGCGAGACACTCACCACGGATCTGAATCGCCCCGAACGGCAGCAAGCCCCTCAAAGCCTCCCAGCGTGGTAGATCTGAGGATGGCGTCCCTGATGTTCTTGGGCATGGTGGCGAACTCTTTCGGCAGAGTGGAGAGGTCGGTCAAGGGGACGGCCAACTGTATGACGGGCGGGACCTGGACCTCTGTCGTTTTCTTCTTCTTCGAGGCACCAACGTCCTCCTCTTGCATAGATCGCTTGAGATTCGAGGTTGAGGCAGCTGAGGCCGGCGGGCCACTGTTCATCTTGAAGAAGGCAGCTTCTCGCTCGGCGGGCGGCAGCTGAAGCAGGTAGGCGTCTTCTTGTGCCCGCTTCTGCAGCGTCTTCAAATTCATCTGCCTTTCGAGATGCAATGCCATGGATTGCGTCCGTCAAACAGCCTCTGGCTGGCGGCAAAAGCCTGAAAGTCCGCTCGCCCCGGTCGTCCCAGCTTTCAGGATCTGCAATGTGCATCGCCTTGTGGTTGGATTGATAGCACCAGAAATTCAGAGCAGTATGTCCTAGGAATTTCAAGAGATGCAAAAGAAAACGCTTTCCAAGAAGAGTCTAGGAACCGGCTTTGCCACCGCAAAGCACTCAAATCGTGACCTCGACCGGCGATGCCCCAATCCCACGCTTATCGCACTCTGCCATCATGGCCGCAGTAGCAGTTGCTCCCACCCGGGTCACACCCAAAGCGCGAACCTTGATGAGGTCGTCCAGAGTCCGAACGCCTCCCGCGGCTTTGATCTGGACAGATTCAGGGCAGCTGCACCGCCATCTGGTCAGATGTGGGTCAAAACAAAACTCATTAGAGACTGCTCACAGCTCGCGCATAAGCTTCAGATGCTCGTGGGTGGCGCCCTTGTAGTTGTAGTCGCCGTTCGCTTGTTTGACAAAGCCGTAACCTGTCGACGTCTTGACGAACGCAACGCCAATGCGGCTGCAGATCTCGCAGAGCTTGGCGATGTGCTCCTCCTGGAGGAAGTCGTTCTGCAGACAACAAGAAGCGTCAGCTTTGGCCCACTCCCAGACATTGTAACTAAAACTTTACCTCAAAGATGACCTTGAGAATGGCACCCTCCTTGACGACAGCGTCATTGATGGCCTTGATCTCGTCCTCAACATACTTCCAGTCGCCGCCCAAGACTTTGCCAACGTTGACCACCATGTCGATTTCCTCGCCGCCCTGTAGCCTCGAAGACGCTTAACTCTTTTTCGTTCGTTTCGGGAAGAGATCAGAGGAGAGCGCCTACATCTTGTGCCGCTTTCGTTGCCTCGTAGACTTTCACCAAGGTGCTTGAGTTGCCCGCCGGGAAGCCAATGACTCTGCGATGGAACGTTCGCTTTAGCGGTGAAACAGAATTGGGGACTTCGAAAGCGCACGGGCACACCAAGACACTCGAGCCCGCAACCGCCTGTTTGGCTTGCTTCACGTAGTACGGCTTGACGCAAACGGTGGCGACGTTATACTTCAAGGCCAGCGCGATTCCTTCTTCAATCTCGGCGTCTGTCATCGTTGGGTGTAGGAGAGAGTGGTCAATCCTGTCGCCCTCTTTCATCAGTTTTGGCTTGAGCATGCTCCAGGAGGGTAAACGCGAGCGCACATCTTGGCCAGCTCGAGCTTGGTGACTTTTATCGACATTGTGGAACGATGGATTGGTTTTTAGAGTCGGAGAATGGAGACTACTGGCAGAAGCGGTGTTAGTAGCAGGCCAAGAAGCAACGTGCTGAAGGGCATTTGGTCGAAATTGACCGATATATGGACGACAAAACAGCACCGGATGTGAGGCCTCGAATGATCGCAAGGAGTATCCGACGCACTCAGAAAAGAAGCGCGAAGTTCATGAGCAGGCGATATGTCGGGATTTTCCAGTGTGTCGACGGCAATTTGAGAGTGAGGACCGATTTGCCACCACCACACCTCAAAACCCGCGACTTGAGAACATATTTAGGTGGCCCCAGACTTCATTCGGCAGCAGATTAAAGAGGCAAGCAGACAATCAGTATTCGTTTACAAATGAGCGAGAGATTCTCGTGGCCGAGCGGAAAGAAGCGGCAGGCATTGGTCGGCTTGCGCCACCGACCGAGTGGGCACAATTGGTGCAGCATCGATCGCAGATACAAAGATGAAGGCTAACATCGCCATAAGATGGTAATCTATACGGTACATGCGAGGGATGCGCGGTTCTCCTGTAGGACCGTCACGGATCGAGCCATGAATAGCTTGGGCCTCCCATAGAGGCCATGGAGCTGCCATTGAGTCCCGATGGGAAGGAAAAATCTGGAAATTGGGAGTCGACGGTGCCCTGGAATGTCGGGAAGAGCGAGAGCCAGAAGTCTGCCCGCAACGATCAGCTCCACGGAGCATTTCAGACTCGCCCCAGCACACACCTTCCGAAAGCAAGGGGCCGGGTTGTGCATAGATCGCCTTTTCGGGGAGAATGACGGGGTCTAAGCCAAGCTCGAGGGTCGTGTTGAGATCGTTAGCCAAAGAGGCCAGGTTCGAGGCATGTAGGACCGCCATGCCATCTTTATGCGCAGGGCTTGAGCCAGCGGTGTGAAATTTGGTGGCCAAATGAGCGAAGATGGAGACGATGTCCGACCTGATTGCCCGCTGAGTGGCGCTGCCCGAAGTCCAAGGATAAACGCGCTTGAGGATGAGGCAAGCATAGAGAATCATGGTAAAAAGGTTGTTGTGCGAGAATTGAAGTGCTTCACTAGGCAAGGTGGCACTGGCGTAGGTGATCAGGGCATCTGCGATTGGAGCCGACAGCCGGATGAGTTTCAAGTGACCCGCAGACAAGACATCGGGCTCACAGGCTCGCGTCATGGCTTCTTCGTAAGCATTCTGTCGGCCTGCTTTGATGTGAGGGCCGAGGCGCAATAAGTGGCCGTACGAAACGTAGATGGGCCCAAGCCACCCGAGCCTTCGGGTGGTTTGGTATTTGTCCCGGTCGATCCAATCTACCTGCCACTGGTCCAGCTCTTGTGCCGCAGCGGATACACCGTCAATCAAAGCAGAATTGGTTTGCGTCGTGAGGGACAAGCGAGACTGGCGCGCGCGCAATTTAGGCGAAGCGCGCATGTAAAACCAAGGCAAGAGCTCACCATAATTCGACGAAAGCCTATCAAAGCCACAATTGAGGCATCATCGGGGGCGCATTGATCTTCATCTAGCCACGCTAGGCCAGACATGGTCAATGGGCTCTCTTGGATGAGGGGCGGCCGGCCGGTCTGCGCGGCCCAGCTGCGATCCGCCAGAAACAGCGTCATCCAGCAGCGCTGAGCATCACGGATCAAAGCGCCCGTCACAGGGTCTGCGGTCCGCGTGGGCTTGAACTGCCGGTTGAGGCCAATCTCAACTCCGACTTTGACTGCACACAGGCCTGGATGAGAAAGCTTTTTTCTGGACAGTCAGAGTCCAAACGCACTGGCATGACCGTAAAGACTCCATGAGAGATCATCGTCCGCCGACACCGGGGCTGAGCAAAAAGCCGCGTGGATGGTGCAGGCCTGGGCGATTTGGACGGTCCGATAGTTTTTGATCAAAATCTCGGGATAGATGGTCTCGTGAACTTGCTTCAGAGTCTGGGCGACGCCGGCAGCCCAGTCTTCCGAGCAATGTCGCGCCGCCACGAGGAGGATGACGGTCAGAAGAAAGGTGCTTCGGCCCCGCACAAACGCCACTGTGTGCAAGTCTCGATTGAGGATGCCGCTGAATCCAGAAAGGTTGTCGAAAAAGAACTCGAAGAGGTAGTAGGCCTGCTCTTGCGTACAGAGACCGGTCGACAGCGGGTCGAGATGCGGGAGGTGGTCCGGTTTGCTCCTGAAGACAGCCGCAGAACCGTAAAGATGAAGAGCAGAGTCGGCAGCCAGGGCCTGGCTGTCTTCGAAAGAGGTCGGCGGCAGAGTCAGCGAGCGCGGCGCCAAATCGTCCTGCCCTGGCTGCTCAGCAAAAGCTCCAGCGACCACTGGCCCGGGTCCAGACGAGACGGCTATTGACTCCGGTAGTTTGGGCTTCGTCCTGAATAGCAATTTTAGGGATGGGAGGGCCCTGATTCGGAAAGCCAGGCCAACGCACTTGGAGCCGAGAGGTCGACCTCGTCGGCGTGGCAGCGGCGGCGTGCATGGCTCGAGGTTGAGTCTCGAGCATTGCTCGCAAGACACTCCACTGGTAACGTCTATTCCCGAGCACTTGACCTCTACAAGAGGTCCTTTAGCCGACTTTCGTGCAGAACAACAAAGACTTCGGGAGGCCTCACTTCTGCGCTTGCAGTTGGCACAGGCCCTGACGCCGGCCGCTTTGCTAGTGGAAGTGGACGACGAAGCCACAGGCGGATACTCTATCGAGTCTCCGGTGGGAATGTCCGCCATGCAGGGTCCAGCGGGCGGATCAGATCGTCAACCGTCTCCAAGATTCACTTTCGGCGGCTGGCGGGCTGCCGCGTCTACGGGTATTTTATACAATGGTTTCAATGCCTAGTTCACCGTCTGATCCAGGTGGCGCTATCCTCGTCGTCAGCTTCGACATCCAGAATCTCGAAAAGCCGTAGCGCATCGTTGTAGTTCTTCCACCTTTTGCCCCAGTAAGACGGCTTCCGTCGAGTGTTGGCCTTAGGCTGGGAAGCGAGCCAGACGTCAAACTCTTGAGGCATACCGTGATCGCCAGCAAGCTCGAGAATGCGCGCCCGCAGCTGCTGGCGCTTCACCCACAGCGCTTGGATGTGGCGACCCCCTTCCGCATTTAGCAGGAAAAACAGTCGGATGAGCGCTAGGAGGCTTCGAAAAGCCTCGACCAGGTTTTCGTAGAGACGGAGACCGACGACCAATGTGAGCGGGATGGCCCAGATGGTGATCAAAAAGAAAGGGAGCGTCAAGATGGTCGCGGAGAGCCAGACACCCATGAACGCGAGCAAGCCGTTTCCGAGCTTGATTTGAGCCAGCTCGTCGATCGTATCCCACTTTGGCCTTCCAAGTTTCTTGAACTTCCTCTCGGCTCGCTTGGTGAACAGCAAAATTGGCAGCCACAAGCACAGCCCAGGTGTGGCGAGAACAAAGAAAACGATCGTCTCCATGAGCCGGTATGCAAAGCGACCGGCGAGGACGAAGTTTGGCCGGTTGTATTCGAACAAAACTCTGAAATCAGTGATGCCCAGATGGGCGAGTCGGTCTTGATACTCTGGACGTCTCGTTGAACATTTGATCAGAAGTTCAGCAAAGAGTGTCCTATACCTTTGAGATCGCGTTCGAGCTTTGCGTCCTGTTCTTTGACCAGAATATTCACCCAGCTTTGAGTCAAGCGCACGTATTCGCCTAGCGTCATGGGACTTCGAGGAGCTGGAGAGTAGAGCTTGCGGGCGGTATGGGCCAACCTCAGAATCTTCCATGAAGGAGCATCCAAACAACCGCCCTTGATAGAGAGTTCAACCTCTTTGGTCAATCGCTTCACAGCAGCCTGCACCATCTCTGGCGCGTTTGTCGGCTGAACAATGAGGTCGGGATTCGCGGCAGGCGTGAGCACGATGGGCTCGTTGTACCGAAGTAGGACGTTTGATCGGAATTTTTCGCGCCTTGTGTACCTGATATCTTGAAATTATGAGCCCGAGTCAAGTATTTTGAACCGAATCAGGACGTACGTGATTGACACGGGAAGAACGACTAGCTGGAACTCAGGATCGTCCTTGTGCAGAGTGAGCACCTGCCAGTCATTCTTTCAGAACTCGCCTCGGGTCTTTGGAAAGCAGAATCTCACTTCTGAGGCCAGACGGGCGGCTCCCGGTTTAAGATCTCCCACCTCTGGGAAGTATCGGGAGAAGCCTTCAGGGAACATGGACACGCAGTCGCCGTTGCTCAGTGCCGAGATCAATTTGGCGAAGACTAGCTTGTTGTCGCAGGTACTGACGCCTGGGTGGTCACTAGCACGCATGATGGGTAAGGTACCGGCGTTCTCGATGAGCCAGCTGAACCAGGTCTTCTTGCGGAACAAGGTGTCCTTGGCAGTCAAACGAAGCATCTTGCGCTTCTGTGAGGAGACATGAGATGGACGGGTGGCCGGACACACCCCAAAGCCGGTTGCACTTGCCTTGGAAGGCGTTTGAGAGACGAGCAGCGTCGCATCGGTTAAGCTATTGCTGTGGTTGCTCAGCAGCAAGCAAGGCACCCCGTCGATTGGCACCCGTTCCTCCTCTTCTATCGAGACCTCCCGGTAAAAGACAAAGATGACGGCACGGAAGAGGAGCTTTATTGCCCTGTATGACTTGCTGGCCTTCTTGTAGGGCCGGGCGACGAGGTCGGCACCCGTAATTTGGCCAGGACGGAGCTCGCCCATCTTGGCTATGATAGCGGCGAATAGGGCTCGTTGATCTGAAAGGATGCTGGGCTAGCCGAAAGGATACTGGGCTAGCCGAAAGGATGCTGGGCTAGCCGCCGATTGGACCAAGCCTGGTCAACTTGAGTGGCTGCTGCGAAAAGAGCCCGGTTCGAGGGCTTCGGGCCGCTCACTGCACGCCGTGCAGCAAAGTGTGGTCTATCAATTGCGAGAAGTGGTCAAATGCAAATCTATTAACTACCAAGAACAATTTCACATTCGTTTCCGACCCTCTCATTCGAGAGGATGGGCAACCTGCAAGAGCCGCCGTCAGCCACAGTGGCAGCCCACTATCTTGGCATTTCGTAGCCCGACGCCTTTGCAGGTCACTCTTTTGGATATGGATGAGAGAAAGAGGAAAGAGGAAGAGATCAGAGAGTCCTTTCATTGAAGCAGGACTCAAGGACAGACACACGCCAAGAGGCCCAATCAAGCATCGGTGGCGAACGGCTGGCAAGCACACGACGCGGCCGACAAGCTGATTGCTTTACACTGCCATCATGCAAGCTTTGAAACTCGGGTCATTGCTGTCATAGACCAAGAGCAAGGCATGACTCGGCGAGGGACCGATTGCTGGCGAATTCACGCGCCAAACTTTAAATGCTTTGATGGGCCGTTTGCCCTCTACTGGCCGTCTCTTTAAATTGAATGGTCAAGGAAGCGGCTATAAAGCTCACATAACAGATTGAGAGCACCACTGCTAAAGAAGAGCCAAAAGAGGAACAAAACGGGCATTTGCCACCTTGCTCTTGAACGACGACTGGGACCCGCTGCATGAAATTTCTAACCGTTTGCTTTGTGCCGTGTGGCCTGGATTGCCAACTTTATCTCTCTAATGACGTGACATGATCGGCTTGCTCTGGTGATACCCCTGGCCGGAACCGAAGGAGGCCGTTGTGAATTGGCTGCTTGCGCTTGGTCTCTCTTGCTCCTGCTCCATCATCTGCCTGCTTCTTGACAGTCATCACTGTCCTCAGCCAGCAGCTCTATCCCCTGCTTACAGTCCTTACATCGAAGGGCTATCAACGATGACCTACTCCACCGTTTCGCCCAACTCTGCCAGCATGCTCGACCAAGGTCCGGTGAGTACCCTTCTTGTTGAATACATCTTATCACAGGCTCACAGCGCACATAGCCCGGCCCTAGATGGCATCTGCGCACGACTCGCCGGCCTCAAAATGTCGTCGGGGCCTTCAACGGCTACAGAGACCGTCACCTAGATTGGCAACTCGAGCAAAACGTGCAGGTGAGTCTACATGCTCTTCATGGCGAGACATCCACCTGATGGATTTGCTCCAGGCCATCCGCCACCGCCTTGCTCAGGCCCAAGCTGCCTTTGAGCAGTCTGAAACGGTGAGCTGTCTTCGACACCTTGATGAAGGGACACGAATACTCAATTTATTCTGTTTCAGGGCCGACTCGTTGCCCAGCGTGCGCACCTGGCCCTCTGGGCGCCTCCAGCGGCACCCAACCCGCCTTCCACGCCGGATCTGAGCCTGAGCCCGATCTTGTCATCCCCGGCTTTGTCCTCTACTGCCACTTTCTTGCAAGAGGCATCCCCCAGTGACAACGAGAAGGTCCTTCAGAGTATGCTGGAGGTGGCCAACGCGCGCTACAACTTCACCGGATGCAAGGTGAAGAGCGCCTTCCCCGAATCGTCTCGCTATTGGCCTCCCCCTGCTCCTCAAGTGTACACCTTGGACTGGCCACAAAGGGAGTCCCGAAAGCCGGTGCCCGAAGAGGAGCGGATTCACGGGATGCCAGCCAGGCGGGCCCCCGCGAAGCTCAGGTCCAAAGCTCACATGGACAGCCTCTCGCTGGCCTTCTTGTTTGAGGACTAGAGTAGTGTCCGCGTACACCGTGTTGTACCTTTGCATAGCTTTGCATCGCTAGACCAGAAGCCTTGGGGCTCCGACTCGAGCTCGCTCCACAAATTTCTGTTTTGGAACTTCTTTGACTCGACCCATAGCTTTGCCTGCTAAACATGGCCACTTCCAAAGCGTCTCGAGTGCTCTCCAAGACCGCCCGCTGCTACTCCACCGCCCCCAACCCAGCCCAGCCGCCGCACCTGCTCTCGCTCGCCGATCTAAGCGTGCCGCAAATCCAGACCGTGCTGCAGCTCGCGCACTCGTTCAAAAAGGCCTACAATCTGGCCAACGTGCCGCCATTCACGGCTGCTCCCAGTATAGAACAGAGCTTGGCGGGCAAGACGGTGGCTTTGATGTTCAGCAAGCGGTCCACGCGCACTCGAGTGGCCAGCGAGAGCGCGACGGCTTTGCTCGGCGGCCACCCCATGTTCTTGGGCAGCAGCGACATCCAGCTGGGCGTGAACGAGAGTTTAGTTGATACAGCCAAGGTGAGGCTTGCGTCGGCGCCGCTGAAACCGAGGAGCAGTGCTCAAATCGAAATTTCATCTAGGTCGTGAGCTCGATGGTGGACGGCATCATGGCCCGTGTTGGCGCCCATTCCGAAGTCGAGGTGCGTTGATTGAGCTCCTGCTGCTGATAGGTCGAGGCTCAAAGCAAGGCGGACAGACTCTGGCCGAGCACTCCTCCGTCCCCATCATCAACGCCCTCTCCGACCTCTACCACCCCACTCAAATCCTTGCCGACCTGCTGACCATCATCGAAACTTTCTCCAACCCCTTCTTGCCGCCATCCTTGGCTGCTCTGCGAGGCCTCAACGTCGCTTGGGTTGGCGACTCGAACAACATCCTGAACGACATGATCGTCTCGTTCGACCGCCTGGGCATCAACCTCAACATTGCCACCCCAAAAGGCTACAACCTTGACGAGCAAGTTTTGGCCACCGCGAAAGCCGGTCTCAAGGCTCAAGGCGGAGACGGCAAACGCCACCACTTCAACACGCCCGAAGAGGCCTGCTCGCACGCTGACATTGTCGTGACTGATACTTGGCATGTCAAATCGCTCTATAATCTGCCTCTTTCGATTGCTGATGTGATAATTGGTTCGGTGCAGGATTTCGATGGGCCAAGAGGCGGAGAAGGAGCAGCGTCTCAAGGACTTCGCCGGCTTTCAAGTGACCATGGACCTGATGCGCCGCTCGGGCGCCCGGTCCGAGTGGAAGTTCATGCATTGCCTGCCCCGAAAACCTCAAGAGGTGGACGACGAGGTGTTCTACTCAGACCGCTCGCTCGTCTTCCCTGAAGCTGAAAACCGAAAGTGAGTGTAATTTCCCTTACCGTCTCCATGTGGACCAGATTCAATGATGTTGCTCACAGATGGACCATCATGGCCTTGTTCCACCTGTACATGGGAAAGTGGAACATCTAGGGACGCCATTGACGACTTTTAACGAACCATGGAAAAGTTTGCGTCGAGCTAGCAAATCGTGAGGGGCGAAGGCAAAAGACATTGCTTTGCATTAATACTCGGAGGAGACCCCGCCTCTAACCAAGACCTTCCCGAGCCGCAGAAACGATCTGCAAGACTGATGACGGCAGACCGCCCTCAAATGCATAAGAAACAAGCCTGTAAGATGGTACTCTAGTCCTTGCGATGCTTGGCCCCC
This sequence comes from Cystobasidiopsis lactophilus, assembly GCA_001599975.1. Classification (NCBI taxonomy): domain Eukaryota; kingdom Fungi; phylum Basidiomycota; class Agaricostilbomycetes; order Agaricostilbales; family Chionosphaeraceae; genus Cystobasidiopsis; species Cystobasidiopsis lactophilus. The sequence goes on from BCIO01000005.1 coordinate 1,692,261, forward strand.
TCCACATCCACTGAGATCTTGCGCGACCGCCAGTCGGCCTGCTGCTGCTGAGGCGTCATCTTCACGCCGCCCTCCAAGATGGTGCCAACGCCCTGCACCACAGGGTCCTTCTTGCCCGTGGCAGACATGCCCGACACGCCCGACGAATTCATGTGCAGGGTCGAGTCCATCTTGCGGCCGTAGTAGGTGGCGGGGCCTCGGCCATGGCGGCCAGACTGGTGCCCTCGCCCTTCGTAGGAGATGGCATCTTGTAAGGAGATCAAGCGCGGCCACGAGACGTAGTCGACGCCGTGAGCGGATATGTAGTAGAAGACGGCGGCAAAGGTGACGAGCAAGAAGAGGTTGAAACGGCGGGGAGGGCCGAAGAGAGCTGTGTGTGACCAGAATGAAAGCAAGGAGTTCAGCTCTGGCAGATCTCGAGGGTAATACCACGCACCAGTAGAAAAATCTGGGGACCAAAGACCAAGGAAGAAGAGGAAGACAGTGAGGAAGAGGATGTAAGGGGCCTGTGCAACAGCAAGTTCCAAGAGCTCAAGCCAAGTCAAGAGCTTGGTGGAACGAATGAACGCACTGCACGAGTGACCAAAGGCCGCTGGTCCACCAAAGGCGACTCGCCGCCCTTTCGCGTCACCCAGGCGCCTGTGACCAAGTCGTACGCATCCTGTTCGCCGTCGGAGGATTTTTGAGCAAAAGATCAATTTGCAAAAGGGCAGCCATCGACCAACCTGTCGCGGTCCATCATAGTAGTTGTTCTTGAAATAGCGCAAAGCCGAGTTGTAGCCGTCTTGCAAGTTGCCCTTGTTGGTGCGCTTGCCCGTTCTGTGACACCAAAATCAACTCGAGTCTCGAGGTGACAAGATATGACAAGGCGCTCACCTCGTATAGTCGGTCTTCAGGGCCCCACTGCCGGAGTAGGCCTTGGACACAAAGTCGGCGTTGTCGGCCCAGAGGTTGCGGAAGATGTAGAGGAAGTCTGGGTGTTGGACCAAAGTCTCCTTGGGGCCGAGCACGTTCAAGCGGCGGAGCTGCTGGACCAGCACGAACTGGGCCAAGGCGGACTGGACGACGTTGGTGCGGTCGAGGCAGTCCATGCAGTTGGACCGGCAGACCGACTTTTGGATCTCCTGCGGCTGGCTGGAGGTGGTGTCCTGCATGAAGTAGCCTTGGTTGTGCAGTTCTTCTTCCAGGCTGTTGAGCAGGATGGACACCTTGTCGAAGCGCAGGCCCTTGCATTCGTGGTGAAAGTCAAAGTAGGTGTAGTGCACCCTCGGGTTGGCCACCTGCTCGACCGCCTTTTCGAACGCCTCCTTGACCGCCTTCTCGTAGCCTTTTTGGTTGACGAGGTTGATGGCGTACACGTCGCCATAGACGTCGACGTTGCTGTCAAAGTGCTTGCGGGCCGAGTCGACGGTCTGGGGCAGGTCCATGACCTTGAGGTCCGGCTTGTACCTGAGGGTGTTGATTTCGGCCCAGTAGACGGGCACGCTGCCGCGGGTTTGGACGTAGCTGGTGCGCAGGCCGCCTTCGCCACCGGCGCGCGGGAAGAAGCAGATCATCTCCGTCTCGTTCTCGTTCGACACGTGGCCCTCCGAGTCGATGCCTCTGGAGAAGTAGCGGGTGCCGGCGCGGTAGCGGGAGCGGCGGGAGACGAGGCCAAAGATGAACTGAGTCGAGTTGATGGTGGTCGTACGGAAGTCGCACCCTATTTGTCTCTTTAACTCCAGCTCCAAGAGGTTAGCTAGGGAGATAACAAACATCCAAACATGACAGGCGTGATGAATCTGCTGAGCTGATAGGCGGCAAGGAGAGTGCAGAGTCAGGAAAGATCGACTTCAAGTAGCGGCAACACCCACGTCGTGCACGTTCCTTGTCGTGAGCTCGATGAGCCTGGAGATCATGAACTTGTTCCAGAAGAAGCGGTCGTCAGCCCTCTCCCAGTGCGGGCCTTGAGGGGGCGCGGAAGCCTGAGCTTGGAGGCGGGTGGTAACATCGTAGGAGCCGCCCGAGGTGTAGTAGAACGGGCCGGAGAAGAGGTGGTTCTTGAGCAAGGAGAGCAGGTAGGCCTCTTGCGCCGTCTTGTCCTGCAGGTACTCCTGCGAGCCAGTGGGCGTCACGTCGATGGGGTAGAGCGCAAAGTCGGTGGCCTGGTAGACGTCCGTCTGGAAGAGCCGGGTGATCCTCTTGCGGGCGGTGACCAACACCAAGTAGTCCGCTGTCGTTCAAGCCTCAGGACCTTGCTCTGGTAGCCTGTGGAGGGAGGGAAGCTGGACGCACAATTGACAAGTGACGCGATGCCAAAGACAGCGTAGACGATCATGGACTTGCGATAGCCCTGGTTGGGCGGGATGGAGCCATCTGTAGGGCGCCACAATCATTCAGAATGGCCAGGCAAGGGCCGAAGCCAAGGCAGGGGAGGCAGCCTCACCTATCAGCGAGATTTCGTTCGTCTTGCGCGAGATGTGCAGCGTCTGCGGCTTGGCGTCGTTGCTCGCCTCTGTCGACAGCAAGTAGGCGCTGTCCGACACATAGAACCGGTACTGCGCTTCGGCCATCACTCGCTCTCGACTGTCGCTGCACGTTTCCAAGGTGCGCGTAAGTTGACCCAGGTCCACGACTTGGGCGGTCACATTCCTCAGATCTTTCTGCCTCTGCTAAAGATGTCTTCCAAGCTCAATTATGCCAAATGGGATGACATTGACTCGGACTCGGACAAGCCTGCTGCCTCTCCTGCTGCTCGCGAAAACGCACCGACCTCTTCTCCTGCTGCTGCTGCTGCTGCGTTTCGAGACCCGGTCCCCCACGACGACGACGGCTCAGAAGAAGAGGAGGAAGAAGATGACTCTATCGAGGGGGATTTTGATGATTATGAGGAGGAGGACGACTTGGAGGAGGTCCCCATGGTGCCCTTTGCGCCTCGACAAGTGCCAGCTGGCAGCGTCGGCGGGGCGTACATCTTTTGCGAGAAGGAAAAGTGGAAGGGTGGGGAGTGCCGCCTTTTTGAAGAGTTCAACGTGTCCTTGGACGACCCCGTCTTTGACGAGAAGCCGCTGCCCGTCTCAGTCAAAATTGGCTGCCCCATCTTGATGCGCCGAGTCGGCACGGCTGGGCGAGGGCAGGAGCTGGATTGCCAAATTGCTACCTTCTTGGCCATCAATGCCGAGACTGGATTCGTGAGCGGCCTCTCGTCGAAACGCGCGAACGCCGTACTGACATTGGAACAGGCACCGCCACCGTGGCAAAGCGCCGTAAGGACTGTCTGTCCAGACTAGGCTGGGTTCTGCGTGCTCACAGTATTGGTCTAGGTCGGGACTTGCATCATCGTGCGCCAGGACAAGAAGCCTTTGACATTGCAGCACTGCGAGGCGCTCTGGATGTACAACGACAAGATTCTGGATCGATTCGGCGACACCGGTGGCATGACCCCTTCGATCAGGCGCATGTACAACCAAAAGGCTTTCGAAGAGTGGTACGAGCAGTACGCCAGCGAGCGCCATAATGGCTCGGCCAGCTTCCGCAGGCTCAACAACGTTCCGCCTCCCGAGCCTGGATCGCAGGACGACTGGGCGCAAGCGATGCAGTTTAATTGAATTTGCTTGTATTTACTTGAAATTCACATTCCGCCGACCATGAGCCCCCGCCCATCTGATGAGGAACTCGCGGTGGCAATCGCGCCGCTCTTCCCGGGTCCACGCTCGACTCTTCCCTCAACTCGGGGATACTATAGCCATCGACTGTCACATCCCTTTGGCTTGATCTATCATGGACGATCCCGCTGGCTCGCTGGGTCCTGAGACTGCCACCTCTTCGGCGAAGTTCGCCCTCGAAGAAGGCGTCCTGCATTTTTCGGCTCGCACTTTTCACAGCTCGTTCACCTGTCCAGTGACTGGCAAAGTGGCCAGCTATGCTCAAGTCGGCGATCTGAATGGACTGCCCGTGCTCTGCATCTTGGCTTCAAACTGCTCCAGATATACAGTCCTATTTCTGGATGACTTGTGCAGGCGCAAGGGGGTGGGTCGCTGTGCTGCTGTGAACCTGAGGCTCTTTTGATCCTGTTGGCTTTGTAGATCCGACTAATCGCAATGGACCGATCTGGACGAGGAGCGACGCCTGAATGCCCATTGCAAGAGCGATTCGAGCTGTCAAACCGTGAGCGAGCATCTGCTTCTGTCCTATTGCATCCAAGATCTAACAGATGTGGATGGTAGAGCTGCATGCTTCACTTCTGTCGCATCTACAGTTGAAACCGGCTGCGGTTGTCGCATGTTCCGCTGGCTCAATGTGAGCAGAGACTTTGCCCCGACCCGCACGGCCTTGCTAATGACTCATTACTGCCAATAGGTTTGCATTGCACTTTTTGACTAATCACCGAGCAAGCCTGGCGCCGGGCCCGATTTCGTTCACCATCATCTCGGGCTGGATGCCGGGTCACACTTGGCTGCCTCTCATTCCCTCCTTCCTCATTCGAAACCTGCACCACATCAACGTCGTGCTACAGCCGATCGTCGACGGCTTCTCCTTCAGTGGCGACCTGTTCAAGGCCCTCTCGCCTGCGCTGGAATCCAGGCCGAAGGAGGGCAAGATGAAAGAGATCAAAGACCCCCGCCTCACAAAAGAAGTGTCTAAGGAGCTTTGGAAATGGAACCGGGCAGAACCTTTACAGGGGCTGTCTCAAGAGCTGCTGCTGTGCTTGTCGAAGGATCTGAGGCGGTCGGCAGATGGTACCAAGCCCGGGTCGCGGCAGTGGATCGAAAATCAGGTAAAGAAAATTGGAGAGCAATTCAAGGGAGACGAAAGGCTTCACGTGCGTGCGTTCTGGGGCAAGACTGATGCGCTGGTCAGCTCGAAGGATCAAGGTCGGTTTCTGCCCCTTTTTTACTGATCGAAGCTCACAGTCGTCACCAACAGAGGCTTTTAATGACTTGTTCAGGGCGATCCAATCGGAGTCGCTACAGTTTGAGGTGATACCCACGGCCGGAGGGCACGAATCCTCCATGTTCAGTGAAGAGGGCACCGGGAAAGCCATAGATTTGATCGTGGGATCTTAGCGTGCATAAAGATAGACGGACAGTGTACCCATCATGTACAACCCTGTGCAACCACGTTGAGACAACCGTGCCACAACTAGCTCTTCAACCCAGCAGAGCTCGGTGGTGCAGGGGGTAGGGAAGGTACGACATCGTTCGAGATCAGAATGTCTCGCTATAAGGCCTCAGCGAAATCTCCTGGACCTGAGAGAAGGTTCGACGGCTCGTGAGAATGTGGGACATTCTGACACACATTGAGCCTCGACTTACCCAGCAGTCCTTCGGCTGATTGACAGCATACAGGTATGCCTGTAGCGAGATGAGATACAGGCTGTTAGCAGAGCGTCGTCCATAGGCAGGAAAGAACGTACCTGAGCGATGGACTCCGGCTGCAGGCGAGTCTGGTCGGAGGCATCCTTCTTGCCAAACATGCCGCTCACGCGGTCGGTATCAATCAATCCATCTAGGACGAAATGAACGGCATGGATGCCAAGCGGATGGTACTCTCTGGCGACATTCTGCGAGAGCCCACGGAGAGCCCATTTTGCCGGCGCAAAGCTCGCGAAGTTGGCCGATCCCTTCACAGAAGCACTGTCAACTGGTCTTCAGTCCTTCGTTTCGGAAACACAGCGGAGAAGACGGGACAGACGTCGCTCCGGAATAAAGCAAAGCTCCTGAAAGACATTTCCTTTCAGAACTACAGCTGTGACAGAGCATGAGAGAGCCTCACCTCCTGTGCCATGCTCAAGCATGCGCTTGATTGATTGTTGTGAGAATACGAGAGCTCCGACCCCGTTCAACTTCAGGGCATTCTCAAGCTCTTGGGGGGTCACTTCCAGCAAAGGCTTCCGGGCGAACACCGAAGGGGCATTGAAGATAGAAACTTTCAGTTGCGAGGACGGGAAGGCAGTCTTGATCTCGGCAAAGGTGGATTCGATCTGGTCCGGAGAGCCGACGTCGCATTGAAATGCTCGCGCTTTCAGGCCAGCGTTTTGAAGGTCCTTCTCGACTTCCTTGACTTTGTCACTTCGTGCCAGCATTGCGACTTCGTAGCCAGCAGCAGCGAAGACTCTGGAGAGAGCTGCCCCAGTGCCACCTTTTGTCACTCTGTCGGTGATGTGATCGGTCGAGCCCCAAACGACCCTCGAGATGTAGACGCCTACCCGGCAACAATGCAAAGGCCAGCCATGTCGACTCGGACAGAATTGGGCGAACGGGAGCGAATAGGCAAGTGGTGTGTTGAGAGCACAAGCGCATTAATTCGCCGAAGCACAGCTTAATCAGCACGATGAGGGGCTTGAGGACGTAAATTGACAATATCTATTGCATGTACAAGAAGATTTATGGTCGTCACTCGTGAACATGAAGCGTCATGGGCCACTGTTGTACATAGGCGGCGAAAGTGCGGCGGTGGCGAGAGCGCGCAGGTGGCGACAGAGGAACAATCCTTTGAACTTAATAAGAATAGGCCGAGTTCTTCTTTCCAGTGAAGCCTGGGTGTTGACGAAGTCAGGGATAAGCTTATGCGAGAATGAAAACAGTCCTCACTCCATTCAACGTGGATCACATCATTCTTGTTGGAGGTCGAGTAGCCAGCCAAGCCGGCGAAAGCAGCGCGAGTCAGATCAATCGATCCAGGGGATTTGACCCAAGAATCATCGAAACCTGAACGTCTTGAAGTCAGACGGCTTCATCCCAGCAGATAAGGCTGGGAAGACTGACCATCGACAATGTAAATATATTCTGTGGCTCCAGTGGCTCTGCATCAAAATTTCGGTCAGACAGGGTGAAAAAAGCGATGCAAGTTAACGAACGGATTGTAAGCCTTCGCCTCGAGGCCGCAGAAGGCTTTCTTTGCCGCCTCAGATCCGCCGGCGGCTTTGACTGTAACCTTCATCAGCAAGTGCGGCAGACACAGAAGAGGCAGCCTACTCATAGTGCCAACGCTGGGAGCAAAGCCCTTCCAGCCGTCCTGGTAGTTCAGGCCACCTTCAAGCGCATGTTAATATTTGCGTAGCAGCTGGCGAAAGCGAGCGTGGACTTACACCAAGAATGCCCATTGGTAGAATCGGACCCTGCATTGGTGTAGAACCAAGAGCCAATGCCGGAGTTGGAGCCACCGAACGCCGGGGCAGCGAGGGCAGAGCCGACGAGGGAGAGGAGGGGAAGGAAGAAGAGCATGCTTGAGGAAGGGAGCAGGAAGTTGTGCAGAACGGAGCAAGAAGTTTTGCACCCTTTTATAGCCAGCAAACTCGCCAAGGTTATCGGAGCAGATCTCTTTCGGCCGGCAGCACCCTGAAAACGAAAAGAGGGCGCGAGGTGCTCAGAGAGCCGGCGCGAGGAGGCGCGCCTTCGTGCTCTCAGACAACCCTCTAGACCCTTGAAAAAGCGCTTGAAGACCTTGCCGGGAGGGAGAACAGGGCCATCGAGGTGGCAAAGAGGGCGGTCGTCAAAAATCCATGGCCTCGGTCGCAAAGAGGGCAGCGAGCAAACTCATGGCGGACACAAAAACCCTCTTCCGGAAGCAAGCACACATCCAAGGAGGTGAGACAAGAGCCTGCATGGACACAAAGCTTCAATCCACTGGGCACCAGCAACCGGCGAGAACGTCAGCAGCCAGCCCATTCTCGAGACACAAGATGCGAGGACTGGCCCAGGTAGCACCATCAAGCCATAGAGCGTATTTCATAGGGCTTGCCAATGCGACCAAGTCGTGGTGACTGAAAGAGAGCAGCTTGCACCGAAGAGGCCACCTGCCGCCACCTCTCATTTGCTGCCTGCTTTTCTTTGCTCGCTAGCCTGTTACGTTTCTACTTCAAGAATCGATGGAGATCGTAAAAGACGGCGTGTCAGTGCCCAGTAGTCCCTTCTGCAAGTGAATGCTTCTCTGCTTTGTCATGGCCCTTGCTTCAGACCGCCGGCCCCTCTTTCTGTCCCTTCCAACCAAGTCCCAAGATGGCACAATCGCATCCTGGTTACCTGGTACGCGTTTGCACTCCAAAGTGACCTGGGCGCCCTCACAATGAAGCGCACAGATGAACACGCTCAAGCCCGAGGAAAGTCTCCGCCTCGACCGCCAGCACGAGGCTTGGACCTTGGCCATCAACGGCAAGCTGCACCCTGCACAGGCGGAAATGGACGAGGTCATGGATAAGGAGACTGCGCGAGTGCTTGACATTGGGGCTGGCACCGGAGTTTGGTTCGTCAACTCTTCATTCTTGGGCACTCCGCGGCCAGCTGATCGCAGCCTGCAGGGCGCTGGCTTGTGCTGAGAACTATCCAAATGCGACTGTAGTCTGTCAGGACATTGTCCCTACCCCTGCTCAACATCCCCATCTTTCGACGCTCGTGCACTCGGCCCTTGATCCTTTGCATGCTGACCTCGGGCCGAACGAAGTCTTTGATATCATCCACATGCGATTCTTCAGCGGTGTGGTGAGCGCTCTTTGATGTCCTCTACTCCAAAGAACTGCGAGTTGAAGCGAGGGTGGCTCGTCAGATTCCGAACGTCTTTGAGATTGTGGAGAAATACTTGCCTTTACTGAAAAGCGGGGGCCTCTTTCTGCTTTGCGAGTCCAACATGCAGTCCTTGGCTGACACTGGAGGACCACTCGCCAAGACCTGGGTTGCGACCATCGGCAAGTTCGGTGCCGCCCTTGAAGCGGGAACCGCTTTGGCCAGCAAATGCCAATCCGCTCCCGACAAGCTCAGCAAGGTGGTCGCGTACGATGTCAAAGTGCCGGTCGGGTCTTGGCCAACAGGTGCGCTGCCTCAAATGCCGTCAGGACAGCGCGCATGCGATCTAATCGGTCCTCTTTTATCCTTCTTTCATAGACCCTAAAGAAGCTAAAATGGGCAAGCTGATGGAGCAAGTGCTTGATTCTGTGCTCGCCGACGGTTGGAAGGCAGCTGTGGCCGCTGGACTTCCTGGCGCCGAGCAATACGGCGAACTGGTCCAGGCCTGTCGCAAGGAGGTGTCTGATAGCCAACATGAGCTGGCTTGGACTGGTACCTACGTACTGGCCCAGAAGATTTGACTGCATTTGCATTGTTGCATTGGGTGGCGCTGCGCATGGCTTTCCCTTCCTGCCCCTCTTCACAACATGCTTGTTACAGAATCCTCTGTCTGTTGAGTGTCAGACGATTGGCGGTTGGTACAGACGGTCCTTGAATGCCGAACGGTCGTCGGGGTACCAAGTGGCGATGCTGGCGAAGGCGCTGCCCCTTGTCCGTCCTTGGCGTATGTACCTGACACTGTAGGCTCTGCAGGCATATCTGTTGGCCAAAAAGTTGCGTTTGTACTTCTTGCTCCTCTTCACCTCATTTGCCACTCTCGCAAAGCGATTCGCCACTCTTTGCCTCGTTTACAATGCTGCTCTCTTCTCTGTTTTTCCTGGCTCCTCTGGCGCGTATCGTCGTCTGCGACACGCACCGAGAGGACTGGAGCAAGCGCGACATCGACTGGAGCAAAGAGATTGACGACACCTTGACCAAGGGATGTTCGAAGGACCAGGTGTCATGCTACTCGAAATACGCGTGAGGCTCACCTTCGCTCGCTTTGACCTTCCACTCAGAGAACGGTTTCCTTCAGTCTCGTCAACTGCGGCGCGAATGACTTCCAATGCATGTGCTCGAACCTTGGCAAGGCAGTCCAATGCCTCGGCGTGAGCGCAGTGCCAAACCCCAATTACCCGCACCGAACTGACCACGGCAAAAGGACTGCAACAACGGTAACAATGCTTACATTGCGAGCCAGCAACAAGAGGTGGATTGTGGCGCGGCTAGCCTGTACGCTGGCTTTCCTGTGGCAACACCAACGACCACTGAGCAGCCAGTTTCCACGTCCACCAGGCCCGGCTCATCCTCTTCGTCTACCACCTCACATGGCAGCTCTTCTTCGGATGACGGCGACGGCGATGGCAATTTGCTCACTGTGCTCACTTCGACTTCCACCAAGACGGCCAAGCCCGGCTCCTCTTCGACCACATCCTCTACGAAGTCAACCTCAGATGACTCAAGCTCAGGCTCTTCTCGCTTGCTGGCGGGATCTTCCACGTCGGCTCTTGGGCTGGTATTCGCTGGAGTGGTCTTCGGCGGGCTGTTGTAAACAAACGCGTCGCTTTGGTTCCCCAAAATGTGCCTAGCTCGCTGTGATTGGTTCTGAAATAGTACACACGCTCTGTACCAATCCAGAAGCGCCACGTTGGGGAAATTGAGCCATAGTGCAAGAAGACGGGTCCTTTGCAAACCGCCAAAAATGAGTGCCGAAGCGACCTGCACGGCTCCGTAAGCTCGCCAGCACCTCGCTGCTTTGCCCAGGTCACTAAATATGCTTCCAGAGTGAATATAGCTGTCGTGAAGTACTGGGGAAAGCGCCAAACAGAGCTCATCCTGCCCACCAACTCGTCCTTGTCTGTAACCATCTCGCAAGACCACTTGGCGGCCAAGACGTCTGCCAAAGTCTCTGCCGATTACAAGGAGGACAGGCTATGGCTCAACGGCAAGGAGGAGCCCATCGCCAAGGACGGGCGGATGGCAGCATGCTTGGGCGAGCTGCGTCGCGAGAGGGCCCTGCTTGAACAAAAGGACGCTTCATTGCCGGTGAGCTGCCTTTGCATTCATCAGCTTCTACTGTTGTATCCTGATGATCCCGTCTCATGCACTCACAGCCCTTGTCAGCACAGCGCATCCACATTGTGTCGTTCAACAATTTTCCCACAGCAGCCGGCCTAGCGTCTTCCGCCGCTGGCTTCGCTGCACTAGTCTACACCGTCGCTACCCTCTTCCAGCTCAAGCTCAACCGCTCAGAACTGTCTAGAATAGCAAGACAGGGGAGTGGATCCGCCTGCAGGTCGCTGTTCGGCGGTTTTGTGGCTTGGGATATGGGCGTTAAGGAGGACGGATCCGACTCGCTCGCTGTCGAGGTCGCTCCTCAATCACACTGGCCCACCATGCAGGCCGTCATTTGCGTTGCCTCTGCGGCTAAGAAGGGCACGGCGTCAACAGCCGGCATGCAGCGCACCGTTGCCACCTCAGCCTTGCTCCAGCACCGCATTGCCAGCGTTGTGCCGGAGCGAATGGAGGCCATGTCCAAGGCTATTCTCGCCAAAGACTTCAACACGTTCGCCGAACTCACCATACGCGACTCGAACTCGTTCCACGCCGTCTGCCTCGACACCGACCCGCCCATCTTCTACCTGAACGACGTCTCAAAGGCCATCATCGCCCTCATCACCGAGCTCAACCGGGCCTCCATCGCTGCCGGCAAAGGCTACGTCGGCGCCTACACTTTCGACGCCGGCCCGAACGCCGTCATCTACACCGAGGAGAAGAACGCCAAGACGGTGCTCCAGCTGGTGGCCAAGTACTTCCCGCAAGACTCGTTCAACGACCGTTTTGGCGTCTTCCGATCGGGCGCTATCCAGCCAGCGCTGCCGGCAGGTCTGGAGTTCAACGAAGGGGTCATCCAGCCGCACCCTGCTGGATCGGTCAAGGAGATCATTCACACCGCAGTGGGCGACGGGCCGAGGGTGCTGGACAACTCAGAGTCGCTCATTGGGGCGAACGGGCTTCCCAAGACTGTCGCATGAGCGCGCCGTGGAGGGTCAAAAGTAGCATTACATGGGGGCGGATTAGAATGGGGGGACATTAGCACTTGGAATCTCTTAATCATCAGCACACAAGAACGACCGATAAGTCTCGTTCTGTGTCTCTTCGACATAGGAGAATCCGAGGTTGGTGAGAAACTTGGTGAACTCGGCGTCGTCCGCTGGCGGAACTTGAATGCCAACCAACACCTTGCCCAAATCTGTTCGCCGAGTGTTCGACAGAATCAGAAATCGAGCACTGATGAGGCATAGGGACCGCAAACGAACCTCCACCGTGGTTGCGATAGTGAAAAAGGGACAAGTTCCAGTCGGACTGCATGCTGGTCAAGAACTTGCGCAAGGCGCCCGGCCGCTCTGGGAACTCGAACCGGACTATCCGTTCGTTCTCCACTTTGGCTCTCCCGCCGACCAGGTGGCGGGCGTGATCCTTGGCCAGCTCGTCGTCGCTCAAGTCGCGCGCTTGCATGCCGTCCTCTTGCAGGTCTTGCATGAGCTTGGCCAGCTCCTGCTTGCGGAGTTCGGAAGGTGAGAGGGAGTCGGCGGTCTGAGGTGCGGCGCCGGGTGATGAGCCGGCGGAAAGGATGAAGGAGCAGATGATGTAGGCTTTCTTGTTGGAAGACGGGTTGTAGCGGTAGGAGAATTCGGTGACAGCTCTAGGGTGGATGCGAGTATGCAGTTTTGTAAAGCTGTGAGATGCGCAGCACGGTTAGATACAGAGCATCGAGGATTAGGGAGCGCCACTCACGAGCCCGGCTCCTCGGGTATCACGACGCTCAGCAGCGCCTCTCTCTTTTCGCCCAGCTCAGCACGCTCGGCGACAAAGCGCAACCGGTCAAAGTTGATGTTGGCGCCAGAAGCCCAGGCGACGAACCGCTTCTTGGACCCTTGCAGGTGATTTTGCTGGATGTACTTCTTCATGCCGGCCACTGCCTGAGCGCCAGCGGGTTCCACCACAGACCGGGTATCTGTAGACGAAGAGGATTTCTCGCTCAGGAACGGATGTTTCTAAGGAGGAGGTGCCGCCCACCTTCAAACACATCTTTGATGGCCGCACAGATCTCATCATTGGAAACCAGAATGATTTCGTCCACCAAGTCCCGGCACAGCCTGAACGTCTCCTCGCCCACCAACCGCACCGCCGTCCCCTCGCTGAAGAGCCCAACTTCCGGCAAAGTCACCCGCTTGCCCGCCTGGATGCTCTGGTACATCGCGTTCCCATCGTAGGTCTCCACGCCGATGACCTTGACGTTCGGCGGCGCGATCTTTTTGATGTAAGCAGCCGACCCAGCCAGCAGGCCGCCGCCACCGACGCAGAGGAAGACGGCATCGAGCTCGTCCGGGTTGGTCTGCCTGAGCACTTCGACGGCGGAGGTGCCTTGGCCGGCGATGATGTACGGGTCGTCGAACGGCGGGATGTTGGTCAGCCCGTGCACCTTTTCCAAGCGGGCGCACTCCTTCTTGGCCTCGTCAAAGTCGGAGCCGTGCAAGACCACTTTGGCTCCCATCCGCTCCACGTTGGCCCACTTGATCTGAGGCGTGGCCATAGGCATGACGATGGTGCAGGCCATCCCTAGCGCTCGCCCTGACATAGCTACGCCCTGAGCGTGGTTGCCTGTTCGCAGGAGCCTTTTGAGTCAACAAATTTTGTGGAGGGAGCGCTCGAACGAACCAGCCGAGCAAGCGACGACGCCTTTCCACTTGTCCTCGTCCTTCAAGTTGGCCATCAAGTTGTACGCGCCCCGGATCTTGAAGCTGAACACGGACTGGAGGTCCTCTCGCTTGAGCATGATCTGGCAGCCCGTCTTCTCTGACAGCTGGACCGCTTCCGTCAACGGCGAGGGCTGCAGGATGTCGTACACCCTCGAGGTGAGGATGAGCTTGACGTAGTCCGGCGTGCCATCGGGCAAGAGGCAATGCTTGGGCAGGCGAGAGTACAAATGGTAAGGGATGCTCTCGTCCCTCGACGGCGGCTCGGACGCGGCTGGCTGTAGTTTCTGGTTGGCCAGCATGGCGTGCGCTACTACGCCGTTGGGTTTGGTGGTCGTGTGAGCCGGTTCGTCCATGGCTCGGCCGCTTGGGTGCAAATCAATTCTGTTGCTCCAAGTCCAGCTCGCTCGGCTCACAAGTTTCCGCTGTTGTTACGTCAAATCTGCTGCGCTCTGGCTCTTGCCATGGTCCTTGTGATTCGTGTCTGATGGTTCCCAGGCGACGTGGATGCTTCGCTACCCGCCAAATTTTGGCTGCCTCTTGCTGCTCCTCCGCCGTCGCTTTGCTGTCATCTGCGTTTGAGCTGTTTGGGCGTTCAATGCAAAACGTGGGAAGACGGTTGAAGAGCTGTATAAACAAGCGTCATAGGCGAGCTCTCGTGCTTGAGAACTCAAATTCAACACATTCCTGTCCTTCCACAGCATGACGCAAAGGCGTCGAACAGTCCATTCTTCTGTCGTTCTTCTTGTCTGCGTTCGACGACCAGAGTGCTCACCAGCCTGCCCACCAGCCCACCAGCGACTTCGATAACGCCAGCAACTTAGAATGGGAAACGACGTTAGCTTCCACCCAATCCTCTGGGGCTTGGTCCTCCTCCTCGGCCTCGCTGAAGTGGGCTTGACTGCTGACCTGGTCGCCAAGCTACACCGTCACTCTGCTCCGTTTTGGCCTGTAAGTCCTCTGCCTGTGCTCTGGGGCCACATCAGAGCTCATGCGGTGAACAGAGCAATGAATTCAGGTCTGTCCTTGCTAGAGCACAGCGCTGTGGCAAAGCTGACGTGCGCCCAACAGGAACCGCACGTTCTATATGCTCTTCGTTGCTTGCTGGACGGCTCTGGGCGGCGTAGTCCACTGGCTCTTTGTGGGTGGCGACGTTTTACCAGCCTGGGATCACCATGTCCCTGATTCATGTTGATACGCCACAGAACATGATGATGTGCGTCTCACCCCCTCCTCAAGTCATCAACAGACTGAAATGGGTCGTATGTCCGCAGCGGCTCGTTTTGGACTCTGCTGACATGGTGAGATCTGCCGGAGTCACTTGTCGGCGCGCTGTCCTGACTGCTTCGCTCGGTCTTCCACAGGGTCTTCTGGCTGGTCGCGGCCATCTTGTTCCAGTTCAGTGTCGCCCTCCCCACAGACTCAGGATTTCGTGTACTGAAGTTTGGGCACTTGGATACGAATAGCAACGTGAACCACATTGGCGACCTCCACTGCAGCGGCTCAGACTTTGATTCGCTCTGCCGGGTTCGAGTGGCTACTGAGGCCATCGCTTGGGTGCGTTGTGGATTCCCTATCTACCTTTTCAAGGTCAATGATTCACGTTCCTCGACCACAGACCGAGATGGGCCTCTTAGTCTTGCTGTTCTTCGCCACCTTGTTGCACATCCACCGCCACCGAGCCGCTTACAATGGGTGGGTGCTCTTTGCCATATCAAATAAGCGCTCTTTGATAGAGCCGTTGCCCCCCACAGATACTACGGCGGCTTCCAGAGGGGCGTAAGCTCTGCCCTCTTTGCAGCCTTTGCTTTCGTCTCTAACTACTCTAAGCAGTACTACTGATTTCGCGTGGCTTTCTCGCCCACCAGCTCTTTTGCCACCTGGGGCTCTTTCGGCGTGCTGTGGATTTTGCTTTCTTCTTTCCGGGACAACCACGACCCTCGAAACCTGTATGATAGCTCACGATTTTGACGACCACCCTTTTCTTCAGACGACACCGCTTCTGTGCAACGAAACCTTTTCACGACTGGAAATAATGCCCTTGCCGCTATGGTCTTGCTTTCTTGCCTTGAGAGACTTCTGCACCTGGTAGCCGCGCGTTTGCTTGCTGCCTCTTCTGCCCCTCTTGCCTCAGCGCCTACAGCTTGACACGACGACAGCAGCCGTAAGACTCGAGCGCGAGCTTTGGCGCCGACTTTGAAGGCCAGGCTTGGTGGGCCGCTGAAAAGCTAAAACTTGCTCGCTTCGCGATCTGATTTCAGCTCTGGCCTTTAGTGCCGTTCTTCGATTGTGATCAGCTTGCAGAGAACGATCGCCCCATGCAGAGCGTTTCGATTGTGGCGTGAGTCGAGCCTCCCGCCCGCCCCCGCACCACGCTGGCTATCGTACTACTGGTCCTGATCATGATTTCAAAGTGCAGTTTCACCATTCTTTTGCGAGAATCCAAGGGACGCTGTTCGGAAAGGGGGGAGGCTCCGACGCCGCGCCGCCAAGTTCCTTTCCTATCGGAGGCCGCTGCCTGTGTATGTACGTCTCTGCATTTCAGCATTGGCCGTGTGGTAATTCTTGGGCTAGCATGTGCGACTGAAGGCTCCGAGCGGACTGGCCACGCCCTAAGAAATGTGGACAGGCCAGCCCCGACCTCTGGGCAGTGAAGATAAACGTCAGTTTGCGAGCACGCACTCTATCTCGATAAGAGGTGATAGTCAGCCGCCTGCTGGATTGCAGAGCATTTGCCAGGTGGCCAAAACCAGTGGGTCCGGCACCGGCTGGGCGCTGCAGGTTGGATCCTCAGGGCAAGCGAGCGGAGACAATTTGTATTCAAGAGTCATATTTTTGAACGCTTTTAGGAGCCCACATTGCACAACGAACCAGCAGCGCCCACCGCCCTCCGATTGGACGTAGCGCGTCCCAAATAAAGTTTGGCGCATCTCCGCCCCAAGTCTGGGGTCGCTGCCCTCGAATTTGCTTCTTTGTTCAGGTCCAACCATCCCATGGCGACTCCCGCTCCCATCCTGAAGCGCCAGAAGTCACCGCGAGTGTCGCTCAGGCTGGAGCAGGACCACAGCGACCCAGAGTCGGAGGAGGATCAGCCACGACACCACTTCTTCAGCGCCGTCTCCTCCTCCCTCTCCGAAACGCTGCAGCAATCCATGCCGGACCATTTGTCTTGGTCGCCAGTGCAAGAGAGGAGCACGTTCGAGCTGCCGGACCTGCAGAAGCTCTCCCTCCAGGACCTGCAGCTCGGCGAGGACAACATGTTGGGGTTCGGCGGGAAGAACGGCAGCGCCCTCAAAGGCGTGGGCAGCCAGCAGCAGATTGTCTTCCACGACCACCACGAGGAGGCCGGCTTGGACACGCCCTCGCTCACGACCAGCAGCAGGTCGGCGTCCAACGACTCGCTCGCCTTCCAAAACCACCTCGCCGAGATGTACTCGGAGCACCCCGAGCACAACGCCTCCACCTCCACGCTCCAGTCCCCGCCCGCCCGCTCTGTCCCTCTCCCAGCAGCGCCGCTCCCCAGGTCGCTCCAGGACCCAACGCCGGCGCCGGCGGCCATCTCGTCCGCCACCAGCAGCACGATTGGCAGCGATGACGATCAAGAGCCCCGCATCCTCTCCTTCCCGCTCAAAGTCTGCGCTTTTGCTCTCGCCTTGCTACCCATACCCACGTCGTTCCTGACCGGCTCGTCCTCGAACCCACCGCCACTACCGGTTGAGCACGCCACTGAGCCCAAAACTTGTCAGTCTCCACTTTGCTTGCCTATGGTTGGCCCCAAATCTTATCTAATCATGTGTCTGTATCGATTGTAGACCTTCCGCGGCATCGGTCGTCGAGCTCCGTAGGCATCATCAGCCCCAAGCAATCCTCCGCCAACCTCCACTCCTTAACGAGCGCCTTCCCCAACAACAAGCCGACGCGCAAAGTTTGTTTCGATAGAGTCACGATCATCACCAGTCCACACGAGAGCGACCAGGAGCCATACTCCTCCGACGAAGAGTGATCACCACTTCTTCTTTTTCGGCCCCTCGCTCTATGTACATCTTCCAGCACATCTTTCTCGCCTGTCGATAGATTCCAAGATATCTTTCTCAAGTGTTGCTTGTTTGGTGGGCGGGCGGGCAACCAGGGCAACATCCTACGCCTTCGAGCTGGCTCTCGGTTCCCTCCGCACCAACGCGGCACTTTCGGCCTTTCGAGGTTTCGGCGCCACTCGTTGTTCTCTCTCTCAGCCCCTCGGCACACTGTCAACATAGTGTCACATACGCTGTTCACTCTCATGGGGCTCTCTATGGTTTTCATCTTTCTCTCAGAGGGCCAGGTGGCGCCCTACACTTTTGTCGTACTCTTTTTCTCCTCAGCATTGACGGCATTCTTCTCATGTACATAGAGCAGCTTCTCGCTTCCTTACGAAAATGTAGTTATAGATGGGGCTCAGCCATACACGCGTCGTCGTTTCCTTTGCAAGCAATTCTTGATCTTTCTCCCGCGGGAGCAACGTTTTTCCTTTTCGTCACAAGCCTAGAAGTACAATGAGAGAAGGAGTCTACTCGTTCTGGCCCCGCTGGCCGCGAACTTTGCCACCAGGGCCACGCTCGACACCACCTCTTGAACCAGGCACGGATGGTCTTGTGCAGAAACTGGCGTAATGGCCCTTGTTGCCGCACTGTAAAATGAGACATGAAGTCTTAGATACTGAGCTGGACGGATGAGAGGACGGCAAACGCACCTTAAAGCACAGCACTTCGCTGATGTCGCGCTTACGACCTGGCCGCCCGGCATTCGGTTCGCCAGAGCCATCGTCGTTCCTGGGCGCTGGGATCAACCCTTGCTGCTTCTCCTTCTTCTCCTTGATGTACTCCGGATCTAGGAGCCGCTTGATCTCGGACAGTTCAAATGGTGGGCTACGAGGGAGAGATGGTCAGCACGGGCTGAGGTGCTGAGAGTAATACAATCTACTCACTGAGCGTAGTCGCAGTCCAAGCCTCTCGGGCAGAGTCCAGTGAGGAAGAGCGGACACGCCACACGTCGAATGTGCTTGTGAGGGCAATTCGGACCTGGACACGAAAGAGTTGATGAGTCAGCTTCTCGAAAGTGGCAAAAGGGCAGCCAAGCCAAACACTTACCATCTGGACAGAAGCCCTTGACGTACGCCCTGCACTCTGGCCGCCTGTCCTTGGGGCTGACGTGCAAGTACATGCACTCGTCGCCGGCGCCACAGTACCCAAACTGGCTGAAATGCCAGCACTCTGGCATCTTGCGCAGGTTGTACTCGTGCAGGAAATCGCAAGCCTGGCCCTTCTTGCACAGCCCGCGCAGCCAATGCTTGCAGACGGTGCGGGCGTGGGCGGAGAAGGGCTTGGGGGACGGCGGGCGGAAGTTCTTGACGGACGGCTTTGTGTGCCGTTTAGGACATTTGGCGCCTAGAGGACACCCGCTCGGGCTAAGGAAGTCGGTGCAGATTTGTTCGTCTGCGAATCGGAGAGGCGAATGGTCAGCACTTCTCGATTTCTCTCGGATTGCAGGAGGAAAGGGTCGCTCCTCACCTGTTTCTAGCTTCAGGCCAAGGTTGTTCTTGACAAAGTCCTCTATTTGAAACTCCAAATGGGCAAAGCTGGGGTTGATGGCCGCGTCGAGGTTGGATAGCGGCTTTTCTTCGAGCGGGAATTTGGGTTGGAGGGACTTGATGGGGACCGGCCCTGCTATTGCGGCCATCGTTGGAGTTCACTGCTGGCTCTGATTAAGACCTAGACAGTATGAAAGTCGTGGTGTGAAGCCAAGGGATTGTCAGCCCTACTTGTGCAGGGGAACTCTTCGAAGAAGTTCCCAGACCTTCGATCGCTTCGATCGCTCGGCCCCGTTCAACGGTTGAGATGTCAGCTTGCTCCCCGGCAGCGACACTGAAGTTCTCACACTGCTCCTTACTACTGCCTCCTGTTTCTAAAAAATCGTTGGAACCACCGCCAAAGCTCAATCTATCAGGTTGGGCAGTTCAATTCGCGGCTGCGAGGACGCGCCGCTGACTGGTGACCTTTGGTCAATAGAGGGCCATGTCGCTCGTCGATTTGCCTCAAGAGCTGCTCCAGCTGATTGCGTCGTTCTACGGCGACACAATTGCCAGCCCTTCCATTGTCCATGACGAGACCTCCCCGCATTCAACTTGGAAATTCATTCCCCCCGAAGGCTTCGAGGTCTTGGCCGTCTGCAGAACGCTGGCCAACACGTTCGCCCCTGTGGTTTGGCGCACGCTCAGCGTGACCACACCGACGGACAAGACCAGTGACGAAGCGATGAGGTCGTTCCGGTCGCTCTTGTCCCTGCTGCGTCGCTCGCTCCGCCTCGTGAAGCACGTCGATTTCACCATTTGCCAACACTCAGCTTTGAATTATGTGAACACTCTCCTCTCATCGGCTGCTTTCGGCGATAGAGGGACCCTCAGCTTGGGGTTTTCCTTATCTGAAGTGTACAGCTTGAACGAAGAGGAGTTGGAGGACTTCCTCACAAGCGAAGTTTGGCCAAAAGACTGGTTGACAAGCTTGTCATTCTCCTACACATGCCCTAAGATGATATCTTTGGATCCGTTTCGCCGGTTGGAGTATTTCAGTCTCGCCGACGCGTTCGCGTGCAAAGTGGTTCTCGGGGGGCAAGAGTTTCAGGTAGACGAGTGTGAAGACGTACGCTGGCGGGTGGTGAACGGGGAGCTGCGACTTCTCTCCGCGGATCTTACGGTGGACGGGCGCAGCTGGTTGCGTGGGCAGGCGGCCCACCAGGTGTTGCGCAAGCTGGTCAAGCCTCACCCGGACGGTCCTCAGGAGATCCGCATTACCTTTGGTGGACCTCAGTATCAGCTTAATTGGCACCAAACGATGTCCGACCTGCCTGCAAATTTGTCGACTCTGTGTCTGGCGCTCGACTATGTGTCTGGTGACCTCGATTCCGTAAACTTCCGGGGAATCGGCAACTGGAGCGCCTTGTTGCATCTCACCTCGCTGACGACCTTGGACATTGATGTTAGTGTGATCGCCCGCAACATGTGGCGACCTCAGCCCTTTGTAGCGCTTGCTTGGAATGACGGCTTCCTGGAGTACAACACCCTGGTCCTTCCCAGCCTCGAAAACTTCGCCTTCATCTGCCGAGACAACCCTCTCCCATTCGCAGATACCTTTCGCCTAGCCAATTCTTTCATCGCGTCTCTCCGTCAGAGCTCCTGGCTTCCATCGCTCCAGAAGCTCAGCCTGCCATTCGATGTCCCTTCGATCAAGGACATTTTGGCCCAAGAGCTCGCCGAAATCAAGTCGCTTGGCCAAGAGCGCGGAGTCGAGGTTGTCTTCACCTCTACTGGTCGGGGTCAGTCTTAATCGATCGTCAAGCCCCTTTTGACCTAGGCTCATTTGTCCAATAGAACCACTGCCGCGAAGGTTCTTTTAGCGGTCAAAGGAAAGCTCAGCATACTGGTGGCAAACTAAGAGCTCCTGTCGGTGTCCACCTAAGAGGCCCTGCCACACATTAGTTTCTTTCGCGTTTCGTTCACATCCCAAGTTATTGTATTGCTATAGCGAAAACGAGGTTTAATGGCGAAGCGGGTGCCACGAGTTGCTGGGCCACAGGCGCACATCACCGCCCAGCTCGGATTCCGCCCACGTCGCACCTTGACAACGACAGCGATGAGTTCGGCGTCTGCACTGTTGGCCCAAGCCAAGAAGAAGGAGTCGTCGGCCGGCGGCGGCGGCCTCAGCTCGTTCTTCTCCGGCTCGTCCAGCAGCTCCAAGCTCGAAGAGGCGCGCGAGCTGTACAACTCGGCGGCGAATGCGTTCAAGGCGGACAAGAACCTGAAGGAGGCGGGCGATGCTTATGTTAAGGCCGGCGACGTGGCCATCAAAGCGGGCGAGAAGGACGACGCCGCGCTCGACTATTGGAACGCTGGCAAGGCGTACAAGAAGACGCACCCCGAGTGTCCGTTGCTTTTGCTTCTGCGCCCCGTTTGGAGACCGGCGATGCTCAGTCCTGGTGGCCACGTGCAGTGTCGGTCAGGGCGCTCAAGCAGACCATCCAGCTCTACGTCGAGAAAGGCCGGTTCAGGCAGGCCGCCGATAGGCAGAGTGAGCTTGGCTTTCCCCTTTAGGTCTCAAACGATCGTTCACTCAAGGCCACAACACAGAGGATGTGGCTGCGATATACCAGCAGGACGGCGGCGACCTCAAGGCGGCGATGGAGGCCTACGAGCAAGCCGGCGAGTGGTATGCCGGAGAGGATGCGCAGGCGTACGTTGCTGCCCTCCTGTTTCTTCTTCCTCTATGGACTCAAGTCCTATTCCTGTGCCATTGTACAGAACGGCCAACGCCTGCTTCAAGGAGGTCGCCGAGATTGCGGCTCAGCTGGATCTCTACGAGGCGGCGATAGAGAAGTTTGAACTGGTTCGTCTCCCCACTCCTCGTATGGATTTCAGATCGTTAGGTATTGATAATATGAACAGGTCGCGACTGCCAGTTTGGGCAACAACCTCACTCGCTACTCCGTCAAGGAGTATTACTTCAAGGCTGGGCTCTGCCATCTCTGTCGAGGCGTGCGTGTCGTCCCCCTGCCTTATGAGTTCTTTCTCATAGGTCAGGCTCGTTCCACAGGACGTCGTTTCAGCTCGCCGGGCCATCGAGCACTACCAGAACCAGGACAATACGTTTTCCGCCACGCGCGAGTGCAAGTTCCTCCTGCTCGTCCTGGAAGCCGTCGATGCCGGCGACCAAGAAGGCTTGTGAGTGCTCTCCATCCCCATTCATGCCAATGGAATTTGTCGTGAGGCTGGGTTCACAGCACCCAAGCGGTGGTCGACTTCGACTCGCTCACCAAGCTAGACAACTGGAAGACCCAGATCCTGCTCAAAGTCCGAAACACCATCGTCGACGACGAGAAGCTCACATAAAGCAAGAGGAGCAGGCAGGAGAATTGTTTTCAGAGGTTGGCGTGGCCTAACTTGCCCGACCGAGAGATTCGAAAGTACCATGTTTTTGCAAAGTTTGAAGTTTTATACCGCCACCGTCTGCCTTTTCCATCATTCTAGTAGCTCGGAGAGGGCTCTTGAGTATGCCAGTCGAACGCACCATGAGGCACGAGACCAAGCTGCAGATCTCGACGGCATCCAGATCTGGTCTCTCTCTCTCGAAACACCAATTGCGCCACTTTTTTAAAACTTCGCTTGAGATGTGCAGGTGAGGCTCCTTGACACCCGGAGAGCTCGAGAGAGGTCTCTAAAGACGCCATCTGCCTTCAGGCTGCTCGTGGTCAAGTCGGTTGATCCTGTCTGCCTCTGCGACTTTACCACGCGCCCTGTTCACTCTGTTTGTGCTGTTTTGGTGTGAGATGTGTATCGGTTTTGAAGTGCGGCGGTGGACAGATCATAAAGCAAGCTAGCGACAGCCGGCTTCGTCTCGATGTGAGCGCAGCCATCTTTCCAGCCGAGGCGACCTTCTGGCTGACATTTGGAATGCGCTTGCAAAGTCTCACTCCTTGAACGCTGATGGTCAGAATCAAATCTTTTGCGGTTCCTACGGCTGGACAGCATGGCTCATGCGGGAATTTCATGCAGGCTTCGGATTGGGCTGGTACTCCGCAGACGAAGTCAAGGATCCTGCTAAAGGTATGGGTCACCCAAAACACCAGAAATAAACCCAGAATCTCATTTGAGGGTCAAGTCTGCTCGCCCTGCATCTTTCAAGCGCTCACGCCTGCCTGGTCGAACCGCAACCTGGCCCGGCTAGCCGAGAAAGTAATCAGCCCGCTCATCTTCGCCCATGTCCGAGCCTCAACAGGGACCTATCTCTCGGAGGAGAACTGCCAGTGCGTCTGTCCTTTGTCATCCAGCCGCGGAGTGCATCCTCACCAGTCCGATTAGCCCTTTCAACTACGGAAGCTTGATGTTTATGCACAATGGGCACATTGCCAACTTCAAAAAAGTCAAGCGAAAGCTGCAGGCGGCCTTAGCGGACGAGATGTTCGAAGTACCTCAAGGGCAGACGGACTCGGAGTGGGCTTTTGCGCTCTTCTTGCAGGTGCTCTCCACCAAGGCCGACCTCAACTCGCCCAGCTTCCCGCATC
This sequence comes from Cystobasidiopsis lactophilus, assembly GCA_001599975.1. Classification (NCBI taxonomy): domain Eukaryota; kingdom Fungi; phylum Basidiomycota; class Agaricostilbomycetes; order Agaricostilbales; family Chionosphaeraceae; genus Cystobasidiopsis; species Cystobasidiopsis lactophilus. Next base: position 1,715,689 of record BCIO01000005.1, read on the forward strand.
ATCTCATGCGCGAGTCGATGCTGGAAGTGATCGCACTGTTGAACAAATGGGCGGCCGAGTCCGGCATCACAGAGCCAAGGTGAGACTGCTTGTCCCTTGATTCTGTACGAATTAGCATTGAGCATCTTCACAGCTTGTTAAACTTTGCGGTGACGGATGGCTACTCCGTCGTGTGCTCGCGCTACATCTCTAGCAAGACGAACGAAGCAGCGTCACTTTACTTCAGCACTGGCAGCAGCTTTGAAGAGGAGTCGCCAGGCGAATACCGGATGCGCAAGTTTGACAAACGCGAGTCTATCATGCTCATCGCCTCGGAGCCGCTCACCTTTCAAAAGTCGGACTGGCTGGAGATCCCCTGCCAGACCATCGTCGTCATCACGCCGCGCATGAACCTGTTGCGGATCCCCATCATCGACGAGTTCTATCAAGACACTCCGACTCCGGATCGGTCACTGGAATACGTCGCGAGCAAGGGCATGCATTTCGCGAAATGATTCGCCACCTTTCTCTTTCTGCGCATACCACTTTGTTCCACCATTCCCGGCATTTGATACCATTTTGATACCTAATAACATTCTCACGCTGCCTGTAGGGCCAGACGGACGTGTACCCATAGGTTGCATCACAGGCTTTGCAACTTCTCATTACAATCTCGATTTCGGCCATCAAACAACCAGGCCCTTCAGTGGCAGGAGCCATTGGCTGGTGCATGTGCTTGCAGTACCTCCTTCGGATACTGGTCATGGCGGCGGACCCAGTGCATGAACGGTCCGTCCGCGCGGCCCTTGGGCGACTCTTGATTCTCCTGCCTTCCCAGACTGGTCAAGTCAAGCCAGTTGTACGTGTTCACCATAATGTCAACGCCGCGCTCGTAAGTGGAGTAGGTGTGGTAGACTTTGCCGTCGGAGAGGAGGAAAGCGCTGGCGCCTGGCTGCTCGCCCTTGATGTGGTCGGCCGAAGGTCGGTCGCTGTAATTGTAGCGCGTGATACCAGCGTCGCTGTCCGTCGTCACCGCGAAGTCGTAGTTGAAATCCGTTCCAAACGAAGAGTACCAGTCTGTGGAAAAAGAGTCGATTTCGAACTAGCTTGCATGAGCTAAGTGTACGACCAGACTCACCCAGACGCTGCCAGCCCATGCGTTCTCTGTAGGCGATCAACTTGTCCAGAGGAGCACGAGACACGACGGCGAAGGTGGTGTTGCGAGCGCTGAAGTGCGAGAGATGTGGGACAGAGTCCAGCACCAAAGAGCAAGATGGGCAGGCTTCGGTCGCATCGGGCTCAAACATGGCATGGTAGATGATGAGCTGCTTGCTCGGAACCGAGCCTGTGGGAAATAAAAGAGCCATTTCAGGTCAGAGTGGCCAATGGGTTCACGACTGCACCCACCGCGGCCTCTGAACAAGTCCTGCAAGGTGACCGGCCCGCGCTCGCTTTGGAAGATGTAGGGCTTGGTGACTTCCACCATTGGCAGCTCACGCCTCTTCTGCGCCACCAGGTCTCGCTGCTTGCTGAGCGCCTTTTCGTCCTTGAGCAGCTGCAAGCGGGCTTCGAGCCACTTGTCCGGCGAAACGACAGCGGGCAAATTGTTCGTCGACATTTTGTTGAGACTTCAGATAGCAAAATGTCGGTCGAACAAGTGCAAGGACAGAGTGACGCCGCCAAGGGGAGATCCCCAGCACATGGCCAATCCAAACTCGAGGGCGGGGCTTTGAAGATACGGGGACTCCGTGGATCCATTGGGAGCATGTGCAACAAGTCAGACGCAATCACGAGCGAACCAGCAGTCAATCAAAGCGAGCGAACAGGCGAACACGCGGCATTGAGATTCCTTGCCAGCGCTCGTCCAAGTCCAAGCCAGGCAAAATGTCCTCCCAGTTGTACAAGATCACGCTGAAGCGGTCGCCCATTGGCCTGCCTGTCACCTACCTGCGCACGGCCAAGCGACTGGGGCTAAGGAAGACGACGGGCAGCGTGTCGTACAAGCCGGTCAACCCTTTGGTGGCCGGCCGGATTTTGGCGATTAAAGAGCTGGTGCAGGTGCAGGTCTTGACGGCGCGGGAGAAGCAGGAGTCGGACAGCTTGCTGGCTGGCATCAAGGCGCGGGCAAAAGGCTGGGAGAGGGTGTGAAGCGCATAGGCCAAAATTTGCGGACCGCCAACCTCAGGCCATTCCTGCTTCAAGGAGACGCCAAGGCTCGAGAACGCCTGGCTCTCCGATTCAAGGTGAGCGCTGATGCCGTTGTGATGCCCGCTGCGTGTATTGACCCTGTCAGCGTTGACAGACGCCAATCCTGCGACGACCAGCAGTGCACTGTAATGGCTCCCTCCCGGCCATCGCTTGTGACGCTTGCCCCAGAATCTTCTTCGCCGCAAAATCAACTGCGTGTCGTGGAGCGCCATTACAGGAGCTGAAGGCTGTCCACTCCCGGCACCTCATCGCGCCCTCAGAACTTTGCTCCCCCGTTCGAGTACCCCTGCACGCCGCTCTCCTACCCTCAAGGGTCCGCGGACCTGCTCGACGATAGACTTCACCTTGGAAGGAGGAACGGATGATGAAAGAAGGGGAGGGGCTTCACGATGAGGGATCAGCTCTTCCTCTGCAGCAACCGCAGCGTCTGCTTGTAAACTTGATCGGCGGCCCCGTGCCGGCCATCTCTCCCTTGAAAGCTTGTTGAAAAGCTACGAATCATGTCGTACAACCTCCTAGTCTCTTTGCTGGGCAGCTCGCCCGACTCCTCGAAATTCAGCTCCTACTTGCAGGCGCAGCACAAGCTCAGCTCCTTGCCCGAGCCAGTCTCGTTTCCAGACGCTGTGTACTTCTCTGTGCCCGACCAAGGCATCTCCTTTGTGTTTGACCCCTTGCCGCCTTACAAGCCGAAATACAAGGCCTCGCTGTCGGACTTGCAACTCGAGTCGCTCAGGCTTTCGGCTATCGATGTCTACTCAGGAGCGTTCAAGGGCAAATCAGAATTCAAGAAGTGCCCGTTGCTGCCCCTTTCGATGCGGATCACGGGCGCGGCACTGTCTGCTGAGGCTGGGCCGAAGGAGTTGGAGCTCACTGCGGAAACGACGGGCCAGACGCTGGTGGAGGTGTTTGGGGAGCCGGATAGGAAGGGAGGAGGGCTGCAGACTGTGGCGGTTTGGATGGAGTGGACTAATCTGGGCGTGAAGGTCGAGCTGGGCAACAACAAGGGGTGCGTCTCTTTGGCTTTCTTGCTCAGGTCTTTGCACCTCTGACGCACAATCTCTACAGAATGGAAGCTTGGGAACGCAAAGAGGAGCCGTGGACGTGCATCACCCTGTTTGAGAAGAATGTGGCCAAAGGCTCCGCAGGTGGCGACTTGGACAACGATGACTGAACCTGGTGGCTCTCCTACTCTTTATCAAGGTAACCATACGATCCTGTGTGTATGCTATACTAGTCGCGAGCTGACTGTGGCGCTTCTCGACCTGCAGAGAGGGACCTTCGGTGACACCCAAGCATTTGCTACCAAAGTCATCGCATTCCAAGGTTGGCCTCTGTCCTTGCTCAAAGACTATGAAAGTCTAACGCTTCTATTTCGTCAACAGATGCAGGTTCCCAACGGGCACAAGTTTGCCACCGCCGCGGAGGAACATCAGCGGATCTGGCTGCTGTCCCCCGCAGGCTTCATGTGGCTTGCCATTGGCCTCACACTTGCTGTATATCTATTTGGAGTAGGGTGACGTACATAACGAAGGCATGCCGAGAGGGATTTGCACCTTTGCCCTGTCCGGCCAAGAAGGAGCCAAATTGCCAAAGGAGGCACAACACCGCCTTGCTCGTCAAAAGTCCTTAAAGACTTCTTCTGGACTGCTCCGAAGACGTTTCTGCTCAGCTTGAAGCCCTTTTCGACGCGCCCTTGCTTGCCAGCTCCGCAGCTTTGACGCTTCTCCACGTCTTGCTTTGGGTCGCCTTCCGCGCCCTCCTTCCCGTCCAACCCTAGCCCTGTGCTTGGAATTGTTTAAGCGGTGCTGAGCGTACCTTTCGAATATCGACCGCGTCCTATCCTCATTCGAACCAGTCATCACCCAAGATGGTGTGCGAACCATGCTTCTCGACCCGAGGGAAGCATCGGCTCTCGAACAAGAGCCCTTTGACCGAGATGCTCTGCTGTATCTTCGCGTCCCAATATACCAAGGCCAGCCCGAATGGCCCTGTCTCGCTAGGAGTGGCGGAAAACTACCTCATGCATGCCGACCTGCTCGACTATTGCGCTACCCACTTGAAACTAGAACAGAGCGATGTGCGTGCATCACATTGGTCTAAGAAGAATGCTGAAACCACCCTCGACAGCTTACGTATGGAACAGCTTTGAAAGGGTCCGAACGGTTGTTCGAAGCCCTGTTAGCTCTTCTTGCGGCGCGCTTCAGCCCTGTCAAGGAGCTCACGAAGGACAATTTGGTGACGGGTTCGGGTGTTGGCTCGGTATTGGATCAGCTGGTGGCAATGTTATGCGACGAGGGAGACGGCGTCCTTCTGGCCACGCCGTACTATGCAGGTTCGTGTCAGTCTCAAGCTCACAGCGCTGGTCGGCTGATCAAGTATGCTTCCAGGTTTTGACAAGGACGTGATGATCCGCAATCGAGCATCTATCGTCCCGGTTGACGTGTCTGAGTTCGACGACCTTGGTTCGGCAGAATGCTTGGAAGCCTTTGAGAAGCGGCTGGCGGCACCCGACGCTCCCAAGGTGTCTGCTGTCATTCTATGTAATCCTCACAATCGTGCGTCGTATGCCCTGTTGGTTCTGTTGCTGGGCTAACATCTTCGCGTTGGGCGCACAGCTCTCGGGTTTTGCTATTCTCGCGAGGCCATTATCGCCTACTGCAAGTTTGCCGAGAAGCACAATTTGCACTTGATTGTTGACGAGAGTGAGTAATCGGCTTACTTGCCCAGCTTCAGAGTCTCAAGCCACTTCAAGTTTACGCTTTGTCCACTTTCGAAAGCGATATGCCTCACTCTCGGCCATTCGTTTCGGTTTTATCAATCGACGTTCTTAAGGAAGCGGGATGCCACCCGGATCGCGTGCATATGCTCTACGGCGCTTCTAAGGTTGGACCATTCAGGCCGATTGGCTCGATTTCAGTCTGACATTTACTCAGGACTGGTGTGCCAACGGACTTCGAATTGGCGTCTTGGTCTCCCAGAATGTCAGCCTCCTGGATTCCTTCACCGCTCCTGCCCTGTACATGAAGATTGGCTCGCCGTCTGACGCTCTTTTCTCGTCCTTGGTCCGCGACCCCGAGAAGCGGGATTGGTTCATCAAGACCAACCAAGCACGACTCAAGACAGCGTACGAGTTCGCCACCAGCTGGTTAACTCAACACGGCATCCCTTTCAATCGTGCTCAAGCCGGCCACTTTGTCTTCAGTGCGGATCTGCTATTCCTCCACTCGCCTGTCACGCTAAATTAGAGTGTAGTTGATCTGCGCCAGTGGCTTGTCAAGACTGACCCCAAGACTGGAGACGCGCTGGACGACCCGAAGCAGCAAGAGGCCGCCCTGCTCATCAAGCTCCTCGAGTCCGGCGTCTACTTAGCCCCGGGCAACTTTTATCACGCCAAGGACTCGGGCTGGTTCCGCCTCACTTTCTCAGTCGAGCAAGAAATCATCCAAGTGGGCTTGGATCGTCTCGGCGCAGCATTGGGGTTGAAGGAGGAGAAGAAGGATGACGAGGTGTCGAACGCCCAACTGGACGAGCTGAGGGCTTCCTTTACAACGGCGAGCCTAGCAGAGGAGATCCAAAGCGAGGTGCCGTGCCATTGTTAAGGCCAAGGGGCAAGGTTTCAGCGGTGGCGTTCGCACAGGCTATATTCCAAGCAGTTTGGCTAATTGTAACTACACGAGTCTATTGATATCTAAGCGGGATACCAAGCTCTCTTGAGAAGAACGATAGTTCTGCATCCCACTGCAACCTGGAGATGTTGGCGTACGGCACGTAGCCCACCGTCCCGTGCGCTGTGCCCTTCCAGACATGCAACTCGACACCTTTATCGTTCTCTTCCATCATGCGCTGAGCCACCTTGATACCAGCGTCTCTGAGAATGTCTTGCTCGGCACAGTTGATCTGGGTGGGTGGCAGGCCATGAAATGAAGGGTGTTCAGCTGGCCAGGCGTACTTTTTGGGGTCGACGGTGCCCTTTGGCGTGTACACGGAGGAGCAGTAGGCGGCCGAGTCCGCGCCCCAGATTTTATCGAAGTGGACGTTCTGCATCGACCAGTCGGGTTGGCAGGAAAGGTAAGGGATGTCTAGGCACAAGGCGGCCATGCTCGGCCCTTGTTCGTCGCGGTTCCTTAGGGCGAGAGCCATGGCGAGATTGCCGCCTGTCCAACACGTCAACGAAGACTCAAACTTGTGAGTGCGGGTGAAGTCCACGGACCTGCGCTACAGCCGCCCACTGCGATCTTCTGCGGTTCGAAGCCCCATTTGGCGGCGCCCTCCTTGGCAAACCAGTTCCAGGCTTTGACCAAATCATCTAGCGCATCCGGCTGTGAATCGCGCCAGAAAAACAAAAGTCAATTCCGTCAACGACTACAGCAGACTGGTCGACCCACATAGGCACTTTCGGGAGCGAGACGGTAGTACGGGCAAAAGACCACCACACCAAGCTCCAGCGCGGTCCGACACAGAAAATCTTGGAACAGATCCGGTCGGCCAGAGGTGTGGCCGCCACCGTGGACCCAGAACACGGCCGCTTTCGACCCTTCGACGGAGGGGATTAAGGGCTGGTAGAAGAGCGCCCGGATGCCTTGCTCCTCGAAAGTGTTCTTAGTCACGCCAGAATGAGGAGGGATGAGAGCTAGGGCGGCTTGCTCCTTGCGCTTGCGGAGGACAATGTCGTGGTTCACCGAGGGTGAGGGTTCGGTGGCGGCGTAGACGGCTCGGAGCTCAGGGTCGAGCTTGAACAGATCTTCTTTCAGGACCATTTTGAGTGATTGGAAGTGGAAGAAGAGGCAGAAAGCCACCCACTTTCGAGAAGTCGCGGTGGGGGGTTCTCCGCGTTTTGGAGAGGCAGGGATCGGCAGCCAGCCGAAGAGGCTCCCTTTCGGCAGAGATGGGAGGTTCTTCCGTGGTGGCGAACGCTTCAAGTGACAATGCGACAACTAGGTCGAAGAGAGCATCATAGGGCGAGCAGAAAAAAGAGCGATGTGGGAGAGAGGAGAAGATCACGATGACTGGTGGTTATGGTCCTTGCCCCAAGTGGCCGCCACCAACAAAGGAAAGACAAGAGTGGCGTCGGCGTAGACCTTGACGGCCTCCGCGCCCGCTCGGATCTTGCCCCAGCTAACGGCCTCGTCCGGCCTGGCCCCGCTGTCCGACCCGTCAAACTCTTGGCCGGTGTTGACATACACTGCGTAGTCCGCGCCGTTCCTCTGTTCGAGATGAATAAAGCCATAGTGCTCAGATTGTAGGTCACTTTGGGTAAGAGGGATGAAACGAACGAAGAGCATCGAGTTGGCGATCTGGTGCTTGCACACCCCGCCGCCTAGGATGATCATGCCCGCTTTCTTGGCGTACATGCTGAGGTCGTTGAGCCTTCGGATGTCCGAGACGATGTCGATGACCAACGGCTGCTCGGCCTTGTACGAGTGGCTCCACAGCATGTCGCCCAACGACCCGTCCGTCAGAGCTGGGCAGAAGACTGGTATTTGATTCTGTTTGACGAGCAAATCCTTCAGTCTAAAGGGAAGACTGAGGTAAGGGGAACGGGTCAAACCTTGTGGGCCCAATAAAGGTACGACTCCTCGTTGTTGATCTCCTTGCCCAAGCGGTCAATGACCGTCGACGGGCTCCACGCGCTCTCCCGCTTCGGCTGCTCCTCGACCATTTGGTTGAGAATGGGCATGATCCAATCCTCGAACGCGCAATAGTTGTTGTTGGGCACGATCAGGTTGCCAATCCTGTTCAACCCTTTCGCTCGGAGGGAAGCGCCGTCAATGTCGAACCGGCCTTTAGGAGCGACATAAGTGGGGCCTAAGCACTTGACTAGGTCCTCTTCGATGCCGCCGGCGGTGGTGACGATGCCGGAGACGTAGTTGTGCTGCACGAGGAAGCGGATCACCTCCCTCAAGCCGGAGGAGACCAGGTTGGAGGTGAAGCCGAGCATGATGTGGCATTTCGTCCGCTGCCGCACTTCCGGCCCCTCGTCCTCCTCGTCTTCCTCTAGGGGCTCGTCGCTCAACCTCCATTTTCTCTGTGCGACCCAAATTCGATAAGAAAGCCGTTCACTTTCTGACTGTGAGTACGAGAGCGCACCATTTGGTTGATGATATCAATCGCATGCCCGAAACTGGTGGCTTGGTAGCCGATGCGAGAGTAGGAAGCCAGCAGCTGCTCCAGGTCCAAAGGCAGGTTGAAATCCGGCCCTTTCACTTGCTCGGCCGCCGAATCCACTTCTGCCGACTTCACCAGGACCGCGTCTAATCCTTTTCTACTTGACATGATGATGGTTTCGAGCCGACAGCCGCACAAAGAATTTTCGAAGGAAGTCGATGACATGCTTGAAGCCTGTTCAAATGCTTCAGCAAACACCTTTCACAGCTCGTCGCCCAGCCTTCCCTTTTCCCATTGATCCGTGTCGACCAGTCTGCCATTCACAGCAAGAGATGGAGAGACCAGGGACGGCCACCAGCGGGCACAGCAGCAGCAGCGGCGGCCACTCGAGCGGCATCACCAAATTCTTTGGCGCCTTCTCGCGCATCGTCTCCTCCTCCCACCCGCCGCCTCCAGCCCCTTCCCAGCCTGTTCAACCGCCCCAACACAATGACAGGATCAGCAGCGTCTCGGACACAATCAGCGCCTACAATCCGGAGAGGGAGGCCATCAAGGTGCGCCGTGTTGTTGATTTCTACAAGGCGAACCCTAGTTTTGACTGACAGGCGAGCGTCACAAGGCCTACCTCCGCATCCGGCCAGCACCACCTACAGCCCAGCCAGTGCCCTACCTGTCCATCATCGACGACACCTTGGTCGAGTTCCGCTCGCCCGAGCAGCCCAGCCTGGCGCACAAGTTCAAGTTCACAGAGGTCTTCAAGCCCCAGGCTTCCCAGGCCGACTTCTTCCAGGAGACCACGCTGCCCATGGTCCATGATTTGCTGCTGGGCACGTCCGGGCTGCTGTTCGCTTACGGCGTGTCCAACAGCGGCAAGACTCGTGCGTTTCCCTACCCTGTTATTGCGCCAGGAGGCTCAATGCGACGTTTGGACGGCACACAGATACGATTCAGGGACCGAGAGAAGACCCGGGACTGCTGCCTCGCACCTTTGACGTCCTCTTCAACTCGATCGCCGGCAAGCACTCGACCTGCTTCGTGCGTTGCCGTCTCCCCCTTTGAATATTGTTCTTCCTTCTGAATCGCTCGCACAGCTACGACCGACCGGATTGGCCAGCGTGGAAGTCGTGCCCAAGTCGGAGCGCGCCACTTTGGCCGCCGCCTCGCTCGGCATCGAACCCCAGTCGCCTTCCTCCTCCATGATCCAGTACCATGATGAGACCAGTAGGCCCTCTGTCCCCTTTTACACATACCCACGTGTACTAATATCGGGGCGCTTGCAGGCGTCGAGCTGTCGGACAACTACCACTACTCCATCTGGCTGTCCTACTGCGAGATCTACAACGACAAGATCTACGACCTCCTAGTGGACGAGCATTCGCCCTCGGTCATGATGCTGCACCACATGCCGTCCAACTCGTCCTTCGCTTCCTCCTCCGTCGCCTCCTCCTTCGTCTCCGCCGGCTTAGGCATCCAAGCTGCCGCCCAATCCCTCCGCCATCAATCCTCCACCGCTTCCCTCCGCAACGGCAACAACGCCACCACGCTCAAGCGCAAAGCGTTGAGCTTGAAGCACGATAAGGACACCGGCCACAAATACATCTCTGGCCTCCGAGAAGTGCGGGTGTTCGACGCGGAAGAAGCCCGCGCCGTCCTTCAACGTGGCCAGCTGAACCGGAGGGTGTTCTCAACTCTGCTCAACCGCGCCTCGTCCCGCTCGCACGGCATCATGAACATCCGCGTCATCCGCACTTTCAAAGATGGCTCCCTCGAAGATCCCCGAGCCGCCTCGCTGTCCAGGCTGTGCGTGGTGGACCTGGCAGGGTCGGAGAGGGTGGTGAACGCCCAAACGAGCGGGGAGAGGTTGAAGGAGGCGGGCAGCATCAACAAGAGCTTGATGGTGCTCGGGCAGTGCATGGAGGCGCTCCGGAAGAACCAGGAGCGAGGTGGTAGCAAGAAGGTTCGTTTTGTCCCTCTCCTTTCTAGATCACACCATAATTGATCTTTTGATTTTGGGACGCTCGAACAGCCGGCCATCGTGCCCTTCCGCCACTGCAAGCTGACCGAAGTCTTCTCTTCCTTCTTCACCAACGACTCCACCAGCAGCGGGGGTGGCAAAGCGGTCATGATCGTCAACGTCAACCCGTTCGACACCGGCTACGACGAGAACCGGCACATCATGAACTTCTCCGCCGTCGCCAAGCAGATCCGCACCAATAAGGGGACCTCTGTCCCTCCTGCCGCCCCTGTTGTCGCTCCTTTACAGCCAAGACACAGCGTCACGGCTCAATTGGCGGGTATGGCGGAGTGCGATGTCACTATCGAAGGTGGGTTTGCTAGTTTCAACCCCACTCGGGCAACGAATCTGAGTAAATGGTCCTTCGCAAATCGCAGAACTGGATGCGGATTCAGACGAAGAGGAGGAAGGCGAAGACCCGCTCGTGCAATACCTCTTCGAAGAGAACCGGCAGCTGAGGGAAGAGGTGCGCTCATTTCGTCCCTCCTTGTCTTTCTCCTTTTGCCAAGAGACTGACCGAGTGAGAAAACAGCTCATGGACTTTAAGATTCGGCTAGGCATGATGGAGGTCGACATACGCGAGCAGGTATCCTCCGAGTACGAGGAGCGCATCACAGAGCTCGATCGGTCCCACCAGCAAAGGCTGGCGTCGGCGGTGGGTCTGATCCGCTATTTTAAGCAGAATTGTTTGGCTGAGAAGGGGAATTTCTGCAGGTGCGCGCTGTAGAGGTCAAGATGGACAAGAAGATCGACTTGCTGACCAAGGCTCACAACGCGGCGATGGCCTTTGAAGACGAAGACGAGGCCGCCCTGACAGCGACCGAGGACGACGACGTGGTCATCGCCGAAACACCGAAGCGGCCGCCCAAGGCTCCCAAACCGCGCATCGTTCGAGAAGACGCTCCCTCGGCGGCAGCTCCCTCGACAGCTCCCCTGCGCGTCACTCGCTCAGCCTCTAACCCTTTCAACATCCCAGCGTCAGAGAGCGCCACCGCCATGCCGCCACCAGCTAAGATGGCCAAGACCGCGAACCCGCCACTCAAGGCGAAGTCGAGCCAGCCCAAGCTCAAGGTGCCGGATGAGAACACAGAGGCGGACGAGAGCGTCGAATTCCTCAAGTCCAGTACCAATGGCAAGAAGAAGTGCGTTCAGGTCCCACATCCCAGATGACAATGCTGACCATGATGTGAATACAGAAAGTTCAAGCTCGCCACCAACAGTCAGCAGAAAAACCACCAAGCACTAGAAGAGCTGGAGGCTGACTCGAGTTTCGTCAAAGCCCCCTCCTCCACCGCCCGGTCCTCCTTGCGGTCCATGCCATCCTCCAAATCCCTTAGATCGATTGCGTAACGACAAGATACAGAACATATTGATTCCCACTCCCCTCGTTCTCCCTCCCTTTTGCATTTACATGTATTCATCTTTGCGAAGCGCTGCTTGTTGCTCGTTGCCGGAACTCTTCCGCGAGCTGGTCGCCCTCCTCTCTTACGAGCCCCAGAATATGTTCCAGGTTGACTCTTTCTGCCGCTTTGAGGCCCTTCTTGGCGTCCGTGAGATCTTCCTGGACGTCCTCCGTCCAATACTTCTCCCGGGCCCGGGCATCCCACTTCTTGTACATCTTGAAAAAGTCGTCGTCGATGCCCAGCATTCGGAGCCGCGCGGCCATCCTTTGGCTGTGCTCTGCGTTTCCGCCCACGACGTCCAGCCGACTCAGCAGGATTTCCTCCATTGGCAACTCTTCGATAGGCACAGGAGAGTTGGAGTCTTGCTTGAAAGGCGCGGGCGGAGGTGTAGGCGTAGGCGAGGGCCGCTGCCTCGAAGATGCCGCTTGTTGCCTGGAACGAATACTCTTGTTTGCAATGGGCGACGAGCTTTCGGTCCGGCGCTTGGCGGGAATCACCGTCGCTGGCAATGGGTTGCCGCCAGGAGTTCTGACTCGCCTGCCCGCCAGCGCTGAGTTTGGGGAGGCTTCCTCGGGAGCTGCTACGCCTCGAGAGGTTTGTGGAGAAATACGAGGCGCACTTGCGCGACTCGTCGAATCTGGGCGAGGCTGAACAGGGGCGGACGATTTAGCTGCTAAGGACTTGGGACCGGCTCGCCCCGGAGAAGTTGAATCTGGAGGCCCCAGTCGAATCATTGGGGAGGGAGGTAGCCTGCTTGTCGATGCGGCGACGGGGGACCGCCGAACAGGCGGAGGAGTGGGCGGCGGTGGCGGCGAAGGAGTTGGTGGTAGTGGGGGTGAAGGCGTGGCTCCAAGGAGGCCCATTTGTGCCAGTTTGTCCTTGCTTTTGAAGTATATGATAAAGCTCATGTAAGGAAAGTCATCTTCTTGCAAGCTGTCGCCGTTGTAGGTGTGATCGGGGTCCTTATCAACCCCCTGGCGTGCTTCGGGGCCTAGCTGTAGGAAGTGACTGTGGTCGGGGTGAGAGCCGGCAGTCATTGGTGTCATGCGCCTGCGAAAATTGGCTTCCGCGTGGCGGTCGCTGAAAGCCAACTTCGTCTCGCCTTCGTGCAATCGGTGAAAATCGATTCTGTCGGCTTCCCTATCAGCTACTTTCACTCCTGCTTCAAACATATTCCGTACCGGAGAGAAGACCAAGCATCTTCCTTGAAGTGATTTAAAGGGACGCCTCCGAGTGCGGGCGCCTCATCGGAACGCTCTTCGAAGTACCATTGGCGAAACCAGTGGACTGTGTCCAACTTCTTTCCTTTCTCCAAGCGATCCTGGCAGTAGTGGAGGCCGGGTTCCCAAAGCGGATAGTCGTGGCTCTGGGGCATATCGACTGCGTCTCAATCGTCAAGGACTTATTATGCCATCTGAGTAGGAAGCCTACTAGTCGTAGCTGGGACCTCGGGCGTCTTTTCACCATTCAAGTAGAAATACACGACCCGGCCACCTGTGTCGTCGGCTGGCCCAACTCCAGGGAGTGGCAACTGCCATGGAGGGGGTCCCGGGCCAGGATTTCGCTGCTGGACGTAGAGTGCAAAATATCTGTGCGAGAGAGCATCAGCGATGGACAGAGAGGGTTTGCGACGCATACGGCTCCTTCTCATCCACCGCAAAATAGCATTCGTGAACCTCGACTTGGTGCCGAATGCGCTTCTCTCGCCAAGCCCGAGGGTCGTCTGCAAACCGGGTGGTGATCTGATAGTGTGGGCGATTGTACCATTGACGTGGTTTCCGGCTCGTGCCCTCTACTCCGTTTGCTGTGGAAACCAAGCAGACATGAATCCTTTCGGAGGCAGCTTCCATGGTGAAAGGATAATCGGCAGGATAGATCTCCTTGGGCTTTGCCGCAGACTTCTTGCGCTTCGCATTGGCAGGCATGGCGATATATTGACACCGAGAGGAGAGAGAGAGAGAGAGAGCTCGAAGGTCGACGGTCGCCGCGGCTGATCTATTTCTCCGTTTGTTCAGTGGCAAATTCCCCAAAAGCAGGCATGTTGTGCAAGTACAAGAGCTGAGTAAAGAGTACAATCCGAGGACAAATCGGGCGGCAGGTGACCCCAACCTTAAAACTGCCGCTCATTCAAGAACCCGGTCACCCTCCTTCTTCAAGCAGTTGAGGCAGTGGTTCAGGTTCCACTTCTCGTCCGCCGTCATGTCCTCGGTGACTTGCGTGAAGGTCTCGTGGATGGCGCCCCAGAACCTCTCCTTAAAGCCTCTGTCTTGCCAGCTCCGGTAGCGCTGCAGGAAGTTGTCTCTGATGCCAAAGAGCTCCAGCTGCTGCGCGTATCGTTGAGCTTCCGCTTGAGAGTGAGCGGCACTGAGGTGCAGTAACTGGGCAACAATCGGGAGGCTGTCGACGGATGGCTTCGGGTCGCGCTTTGCCACCGGCGGGCTGTCCGGGGTGTTTGGCGCTTTCCGCTTCTTGGGAGACGGAGCCAAACTGTTCAAGTCGTAAGCTGTATCGGAGATTGGAGGCGACTGTTGTATGCCAGGAGCGTCTTCTCGCAGGGCCCGTTGCGCTGGCTTGAGGTAGGCTGCCACGCTTTGAGAACTCGATTCACTAGACGAGCTTGTTGCGGATGAAGGGCGAGAAGGCGGGCGATGGGGGTTGGTAGAGAAGGTAGAGCGAATAGAGTCGCCTTTCGGCGGGCGCAGGCTCGAAGGCTGGACGACGGGCCGTCGAACAGGCAGCTTTGACGAGGACGCCACCGGAGTTGAACCCTCCTCTTGAATGATGCCGCGCTCGATAAGCTTTTCTCGAGAGGCGAAGTAGAAAACGAAGACCAGATACGGAAACTGCCCGATGATCCTCAACGAGGAATTCTGCTGACAATAGCAGCGGGCATGCCCACCTTGTCTTCTTTGACGTGTTGCGGCTCATCTCGCTCCTCTGGGTGAAAGTAATCCTTTTCGACTTTGAACAAACGCGGGGCGCTAAGGGCGGCGTAGTGCGTGTGGTCTGGATGACGCCCAGCTTTGATCGGGTCGTCGACGCTGATCTCTCCCGTGTCTTCGTCGGACAAATCCTCGACATCTTCAGCAGTTGTGCTGCTCCGCGCTCGATAGATCTCGATTTTGATGCTGGACATGGCATCTTCGGGGCCGAAGCGGCCGGGGCTGTGGTGCTTGGGGACGCCCTTAAAGATCCGCGCCTGGTCGGAGCGCTTTTGAAACGACAAGCTGCGAAACTCCTCGCGCTTCTGCGGGCGCCTCTTCTTTTTGGAAGGGGAGCCGGACTGGACCGTCACAGTTCTGCGCACGCCGTTCTCGAAGATGGCCTCAGCCCAGCCAAGGGAGCTCGTGGCGTGAACAGACGAAAAGGGCGCCTTCATAAACATCAATGGAGTCAGTTTCAGCCGTTCGAATGGTTTGCGAGAGAACAAACGGGGGATCCGTTTAGGTATAAGTAGAAGGCGCGCTGTCCTTCGTCGTTGGCAGGGCCGACACCGCGGATTGGAAGCTTCCAGGGTGCATCTTTCGGGTTTCGTTGGTCCACCAAAACAGCAAAGTGCCTGAAATGCGTCCAATGCGAGAATGTCAGCTGCCAGAGCTTTCTCTTCATCTTTGGCTCACGGCTCGGATTCGTCAACAGCGACCCATCTGCGATATTCTTCTTTCAGTACCTTTCAAGCAGAGAAAGGGCGTTTTGACTTACGCTCTGCGGAGTTCACATTTGTGCTTGTGGCCAGCCAACAATGCGCGAGGGTCGTCTATCCTCAGGCTTTCCGCCGCTATCAATGGAGGGTTCCGCCAACGTTGGAGTCTGAAAGTAGATGAATCGTCGCCACTGGGGACGTTCTGGCTCTGGGACGACGTGAGGAGGGCGCAATTCAACCTTTCCGGTTCGTAAACCAGCGTGTTGAAGTGCTTGTTCTCGGGCCACCCCATGGCGCTCGATTACGATGCTGATCGCTCCACCGCGTCTCAGAAGCGCAGAGGGGAAAGAGCGAAGTGCAGCGAAGTGAAAATTCGGGTTTACGAGACAAGCTCGTCGCTGTATGGGAGAGAGAGGCTAAGTTCGCACACAAACCCCCAGTCTCCCAACCAACCCCAGCTTGTAGGCTGCACCGCTTGAGGAAAGGCGAAAGAAAGAATCCATTCAAGAAACTTGTTTGCCACCACCTTGTTCCGCCATGTGCGTGGTTTCTATCCTGTTCGCAACTCTGGTCATACAATTACTTGTCTGTGCGCACAAAGCCTCCAACTCCTCGATCCGCTAGTTGGTTTCACCGGCCAATTCCTGCAATTCGCTCTTGAAAAGGTCCACCAAGTTGCGCAGGCGCAGCCTTTGTGCGAGCTTCATGCCTGCAGTCATGGTGGCCACCTCGGTGTCCGTCTCATCCCAGAAAACCTTCCGGTTGTCAGGCGTATACAGCCTGTAGGTGGCCAGGATATCAGCGTCGATTCCTAAATTGGCGCCAATCTCCAACTCCGACAGCGATGCGATGTACTCTTGCAACTTTGCTTCGCTCGCGTTGGACTGAGGGAGGTCGTCGTCGTTGGCCGGAGGGTTTCTTCCGATGGGCTGCTCTTGATTGCCGAGGGCATCTGAGGCTTGCGTTCGGGCGACAGGTTCTTTGGTCGTGGTCGGATTCGATCTGCTGGAGGCTGCGCTCTTCTTGAGTCTCTTGATGGGGTTGACAGAGAGCTTGTCTGAAGGAGCCGCGCGCTTCTTGGAGGTTCCAGCCACCGGGCGAGCGGAAGGTACGTCGTCATTCTTTGAAGCGGCGCTACCAGGTGCGTTGCCATTGAAGCGGGAATGGGACGGGCCTGCCTTGGGCGCAGTCGCGAGACGGCCGGCTTCCTCTGAGATGATTCCCAAGTCGACCAAGACTTTTCGAGAGGCAAAGTAGAACTGAAAAATGAGATATGGATACTAATGGGCAGTTGTCAGGTCAGGTCGATGGGCAGGACGGGAGAGAACAAATACATCGGTCTCTTGGGACTCGCGACTCCAGTCATAGCGGTCAAAGTTCTCATCGATACCGTTCGTGTCGTCGGTAGATCTGAGAAACAGCTTTTTGAGACACGCTCAAAGAAAGAGAGGGAGAGGATCAGACTCACACTTTAGGACCCAGAGCAGCGAAATGGCTGTGGTTCTTGAGACGGCCAGCTTTGAAGAGGTCCTTCTCCATTTGTGGTTCCTCCATCACATAGACACCTATGTCAGCGTCCTTGAGGTCTTCGGGCTTCAATCCACCGTCGTCCGTCCGCTGCCGGTACACCTCGACTCGGATGGATGACCAAGCCTTCTGTCCCTGCCGATGTTTCTCCTTGATGGGTTTGGCTGTCGCCGAACGCGCATGAAACATGAATGGACGATAGTCCCAACGTGCCACCTCCTTGTCGTCGTCTATATCGTAGATCGGAGTGGGCAAGTGGACGCCGCACTCGAAATAGGCCCTGCCGTCCGTTCGAGGACCAGTGACAAGCAAGTTGGTAACAGGGCTGCCAGAGCATAAGCGCTCCCTCGAGGCCATCGTCAATAGCGCCTCACCCAGAAGCCCCATTGAGATACGTAATGACCGTACGGTCGCCATTGTCGTTAGCGTGGTATTCGCGATTCTTGGACTTGCGCATTGGAAGGTGCCAAGGTGAGCCATTTGGGTTCCGTTGATCCAGGGCTATGGCGAAGTAGCTGCCAGTGCTAGACCTCTCAGTCGACACTCCAGATGCTGGCACGAAGCACGCACGGATTTTCATCATCCACCGCAATCCAGCCCTCGACCATCTCTACTTCGACCTCTTGACCTTTCGCTCGAGCCCGAGGATCCTTCATTTTGCGATGTGTCGCCTTATGGATCTCGGGGTTGCTCCAGAGCGTGCTTTCTCTGACTTCTTCGAGCTAGACGGTGATGCCGGAACAATCAGTCACCAAGCGAAGACCACAAAACTTGACACACACACCGCACTGGAGTTGTCCTTTGTTGTCATGATAGAGCAATGAAGTCGCTCCGCATCATAGCTCAGCGAGTTGGGCCTATTCTCCTGAAACCATCGCAGGGAATTGTATGGGGTGTTGATATACCTCAATGTTTGCCGTGGCTTCTTCCCCCTGGCCATTCAGTTCGCCGTTGGTTGTACAATGCGACGTGCTGTCAAGATGTGGACTCAAAGCGGCGCAATGAAGGTCAGGCAAGGTCACGAATGGGAGGCAAGAGGGGATCCCGCTCCCGAAACGGGGAGTCGGCCAACCCGCCTGTGGGAGCAGTAGCCTCATCGCTCGTATCTGGCGAGGCGTTGGAAGACATTCGGTAGCTTCAAGCATTGCCAGATTTATTGCATATTTCAATTCTCAGTTCAAAAGCAGTCTTCGAGGCGTTTAGGATAGCCGCCACTTTAAAGCTTAGGGTTCGGCCCGCTTGTGCTGTTTCGACAAACGACGTCAATTCTTCGCTCTGGTCGCACAGAGCAGGTGATGAAAGCACCTTACGCCTTATCGAAGCGGTCTGCGTTCATGACCTTGGTGAAGGCGGCCACGAAGTCCTTGACGAACTTCTTGTCGTTGCCGGCGCTGGCGTAGACTTCGGCCAAAGCGCGAAGCTCGGGGTGGGAGCCAAAGACGAGGTCGGCGCGGGTGGCGGTCCACTTCTTGGCGCCCGTCTTGCGGTCAACACCCTCGAACAACTCTTGGCTACCGTCGCTGGCCTTCCAGGCAGTGCTCATATCCAATAAGTTGACGAAGAAGTCGTTGGTCAGCTTGCCGGGGGTCTTGGTGAGGACACCACTGGCCGAGCCGTCAAAGTTCTGGCCAAGGACGCGCAGGCCACCGACGAGGACGGTCAGCTCGGGGGCGCTGAGACCAAGCAGCTGGGCGCGGTCAACCAAGAACCACTCGGTCTTGACACGCGGGGTGCCCTTGCCGTAGCTGCGGAAGCCGTCGACCACCGGCTCGAGGTGGCCGAAGGAATCGACGTCGGTCTGCTCGGCGGTCGCGTCGGTGCGACCCGGCGTGAATGGCACGGAAGCACCAGAGACTTGCTCCAAAGCGGCCGAGCCAGCGAGAACGATCAGGTCGGCGATCGACACCTTCTTGGCGAATTTCTTTTGCACACCCTCGAGCGCCGCAAGCACCTTGGCGAGCTGGGCCGGGTTGTTGACCTTCCAGTCCTTCTGAGGAGCCAGGCGGATGCGACCGCCGTTGGCGCCACCGCGCTTGTCGCCGCTGCGGAAAGTGGAGGCGGACGCCCAAGCCGCGTTGATGAATTGAGTGGGCTCAACGCCGGTGGCGAGAATGTCCTTCTTGAGGGCAGCAATGTCCTTGTCGTCGATGAGGGGGTAGTCGCGGGCGGGAAGGGGGTCCTCCCAGAGGAGCTCCTCCTTGGGGATCTCGGGACCGAGCCAGCGGGAGCGGGGGCCCAAGTCGCGGTGCAGCAGCTTGAACCAGGCGCGGGCAAAGGTGTCCTTGAACTTTTCAGGGTTGGCGAGGAAGTCGCGCGAGATCTTTTCGTAAGCGGGGTCGAAGCGGAGGGCGAGATCGCTGGTCAACATGGTGGGCTTCTGCTTCTTGGAGGCGTCGAAAGCGTGAGGGATGGTGGCCTCGGCGTCCTTTGCAACCCATTGGTTGGCCTGTGCTGCGGTGTAAGCGACCTGAAAATGGATTTCTTTCGCAAAAGTCCACTTACACCGGCAGGGCTCTTGGTCAGCTCCCATTCAAACTTGAAGAGGTACTCGAGGTAGTCCATGCTGAACTTGGAAGGAGTCTTGGTCCAGGTGACCTCCAAGCCGGAGGTAATGGTGTCCGCGCCCTTGCCGGAGCCGTGCTTGTTCTCCCAGCCAAAACCCTGCGCCTCGATCGGGGCGGCCTCGGGCTCCTTGCCAACGTTGTCTGACGACGCAGCGCCGTGGGTCTTGCCAAAGGAGTGGCCACCAGCAATCAAAGCCACGGTCTCAGCGTCGTCCATGGCCATGCGGCCAAAGGTGGTGCGGATGTCCTTAGCGGAGGCGACGGGGTCCGGGACGCCATCGGGGCCTTCGGGGTTGACGTAAATGAGACCCATGTGAACAGCAGCGAGGGGCTTCTCGAGGTCGCGGTCGTGGATGTTGCCGTGGCCCTTCTTGGCACCCTCGTCGCCGTCAACGACGCCGTGGTCCGAAAGGCCTTCTTTGCCGTCGGCGTAGCGAACGTCGTTGCCCAACCAGGTGGTCTCGCCGCCCCAGTAGACGGATTCGTCAGCCTGCCAGGTGTCGGGGCGGCCGGCGGCGAAACCGAAGGGCTTGAAGTCCATCGACTCCAAAGCGACGTTTCCGGTCAAGAGCAAGAGATCGGCCCACGAGATCTTGTCGCCGTACTTCTGCTTGATGGGCCAAAGCAGGCGGCGGGCCTTGTCGAGCGAGACGTTGTCGGGCCAGGAGTTAAGCGGCGCAAAGCGTTGCTGGCCGTCGCCTCCTCCTCCACGGCCATCAAAGACGCGGTAGGTACCAGCGCTGTGCCAAGCCATGCGGATGAAGAGGCCGCCGTAGTCTGTGGTGCCATCGCGGGCTCGATGAGTGACCAATCCCGAGAGCGATGTCAGAGGAAGCGCGGCCGCCACTCACGGCCAAAGTCTGCAGGCCACCAATCCTGCGAGTCGGTCATCAAGGCGTGCAAGTCCTTCTTGAGGCCCTCGTAGTCCAGGGTCTTGAAGGCCTCGGCGTAGCTGAAGTCCTTGTCGTGCGGATCGGCGGCATCGGTGTGCTGCCTGAGGATGTTGAGCTTGAGGCCCTCGGGCCACCAGTCGACGTTCCTAGTGCCTCCACCAGCGACGTTGGCGCCACGGAGGCCATGAACGGGGCACTGCAGGCGGCGGACAAGGTCAGGTCGCTTAAATGACGAGCTTGCTTTGAAGCTCCTCGCATGCGCACCTGGCTCAGGTCTTTGGCGTTTGCATTTTCTCCCATCTGCAAGTGGCGGCCTACAATTAGCGCGGTACATTATGCACAAGGGCCAGCCTCTTGCCTTGAAGTTATTCTTGGGGTTCGTGGAAACAGGACAGCCAATGGTTGGCGCTCGATTTGCGGGTTGGTGGCGCGCGTCGGCTATGGAACGTTCTATGGCCTCCGTTTAACAGCGTCCCGGCCTTGTGTGGTCTCTCTATGTACTTGGATGTCTGTGCGCCCTGCTCCGGGTCTCCATCATCAATGCCATTCTTCCTTTCGGAATCGGACTCGCGGTGGCAATGCCTGGCCCTGCGGGGTCTGCTTTCCCGAGCCCTTTTGCTTTGTCTGCTGGTCTTGATCCAGCTTAGCGATGGTTTTGGACTTTGGTTTTGAAGCCGGCAGAGTCGCGCTCATCAGTGCGGGCGCTTCACTGTCTTCGCGTGTTGCCCTCGGCTGACGAACTGCCACAGCGGGGGTAGGCGCCATTGCGCAATTCTCTGATTAGCTTGTGCTGAGCCAGACCTTAGGCCGCCAGTGGTATGGGCCGAGCGTGCACTCTGCTTTGTGCCAAGGCAGGCCTCAAGCTGGTGTTGGTGGATCTCAATGGTTCTTGCGGATTCCTTACAATGCCCATGAAGGACAGCACTTAACTCCGAGCTGGCCCAGCCAAAGGACTGGCGCAAGTCGCCGAGGATACGGGATTGCCCAGCGAGAACCTGCTCGTCCAGCCTTTGGATGTTACCGACGACAAAGCCGTGACAGGGCTCTTCGAAAAAGTGGAAGCGACATTCGGCTACTTGTCGTATGCCATCAACGCAGCTGGTGTGGGTGAGAAGAAGTACGGCTTTTTGCTTGACACCAAGTCAGAGGACGCCGACTGGCTGTTCGCCATTAACACGCGCTCGCTCTCCAATTTTTGTCGACACGAAATTGCCTTGATGAGAAAGAATCCAAGGAGGGGCACGTATGGTGACGAAAGAGGCTCGATAGTCAACTTCGGCGTGGGTCTGCAGATTGAAGCGCTGAGTTCAGCTGCTGACGTTTTTCTGAGGGCAGTCGTACGCGTCTGAACACGGTAAGAGGATGGAAAATTCTGTTTGTATCCATACTCATGACAGGGGCTCCGCGCTCCCAACAATCGATAGGTGGCATGGGCATCACACCCAACTATACCGCCTCGAAATTTGCTGTCCTCGGCTTCACTAAGACGATGGCAATCGGATACGGTCCAGAAGGAATCCGAGTGAATGCAGTACTTCCCGGTGTGATAGATGTAAGTGACGCGCGTGCATGGGACTCAAGAGCGACACTGATGGTGGCAAAAAGACCCCAATGGTGGGCCCCGAGTATAAAACCGAGTAGGGAGCGCGCCGGTTTGCGTGCCACTCTCGCAGCTCACAACACCATTTTTTCAGCGCTTTCAAAGCTTCTATCCCACTTGGTCGATGGGGGGATCCTTCTGAGGTCGGCTACTCGGTCATGTTTCTGCTTTCTCCTCGAGCCTCCCTTATCAACGGTGTGGGCTTATAGTGAGTCATGTTTCGATATGCTTTACGATCCGAGAGAGCTCATTGCTCTCGCAGTGTCGACGGTGGTTTGGTGCGTAACGAATCCTTGGCTTCCGACGAAGAGCTGATCTTCTTAGGTCATTATGCAGGACTGTCATTGAACAAAAGTAGGACTGGGTAGACCTGATGGATACATATTACCTGGAATACAAGCTGCTCCAGCCGACCGCCCGAAGGTGCCAGCGGATGGTGGCGATTTTCGCTCGTGATGCGCAAGACTCAAGTCCAGTCTAGGTCGACCACCACACTACTACTACCATCACAGACCCCCTGTCTCGCCTTAAGCAGTGTCCGCTACTAGTTCCTTTCGAGGAATGTGCCCTTCTCTGAGGTGCGATAGTTGCGGTTGGCCGCGCCTCGTCGGACCGGTGGCAATTGCGGATGCCGTGCCTTCCCATCTCCCTGCCTTTGATGCTCTCCGCTGTGCCGGCTTGAACGATGGGTCTGGACTTTGGTTTTGAAGCTGGCAGAGTCGTGGTCATCAGTGCGGGCGCTTTGCTGATCGGTTTCGTTGTTGCCGGCGCTGACTAGTCGCAAAAGCTGGGGTAAGCGCCAGTGTGCGGTTGCTCTCCTAGCTCGCCCTCAGAGAGGAGTTTAGGCTGCCAGTGGTCTGGGCAGAGCATGCACTCTCCTGTGTGCCAAGGCAGGCCTCAAATTGGTCCTGGTCGATCTCAATGGTTGGTGGCCCTTCCTTCCCGTGATTGACGAATAGTGTTAATATCGGTACTCTCTAGCCAA
This sequence comes from Cystobasidiopsis lactophilus, assembly GCA_001599975.1. Classification (NCBI taxonomy): domain Eukaryota; kingdom Fungi; phylum Basidiomycota; class Agaricostilbomycetes; order Agaricostilbales; family Chionosphaeraceae; genus Cystobasidiopsis; species Cystobasidiopsis lactophilus. The sequence continues at coordinate 1,738,610 of BCIO01000005.1, forward strand.
AGGTCTGGAAGATGTCGCCAAGAACACAGGCTTGACCAGCGAGAACTTGCTCCTTCAGGCGATGGACATCACGGACGACAAAGCGGTGGCGGCGCTTTTTGGGAAAGTCGAAGAAACGTTTGGCTCCCTGTCATACGCGATCAACGCCGCTGGTGTGACCGAAAAGAAGCTGGGCTTCTTGCTTGACACCACGCCCGAGGACGCGGATTGGCTCTTTGCTATCAACACGCGCGCATTGACAAATTTCTGTCGGCACGAGATCGCCTTGATGAAGAAGAACCCTAAGCGAGGCACGTATGGTGACGAAAGAGGTTCGATTGTCAACTTCGGTGTACGTTTAACCAAAAGGCTCCCCATGATCAAGCTGATTCGGTGAGAGCAGTCCTTTTCTTCCGAGCACGGTAGGAGGCTTCCGGCTCCCGAGAGCACACGAGACTTATGCATGAGTGCATCTACACTGACAGGCGGCGCCGGAACCACGCCGAATTATACCGCCTCAAAATTCGCTGTCCTTGGCTACACCAAGACGATGGCGCTCGGCTATGGCCCAGAGGGAATCCGAGTCAACGCGGTACTTCCTGGAGTTATGGATGTAAGTTGTGTTTCTGTTCACCTTGATGGTGTGGGATTCATCAGGGCAAAGACGCCGATGGTTGGGCCCGAGTTCCGAATCGAGTATGTCACATTGTCTCGCCCGTTGACGCCACCTCCTTAAGCACCGTTCCACAGTGCTGTTAGAGCTGCCATTCCGCTTGGGAGATGGGGAAACCCAGAAGAGGTTGGTTATTCGGTGATGTTTTTGCTCTCGCCCCGCGCCTCGCTCGTCAACGGGGTGGGCTTATAGTGAGTCCTTCGTGTCCAGTGCTCTCCCGTTGGGCGTATCTGAATATGCTCACAGTGTGGACGGTGGAATGGTGCGTTGCAATCTACTTCATCAGCCAAGGAGCTGAATCGCTTCTGCGCACCAGGACTGCCATTAAGCGCAAATGGAAAGGGATAGATGTCTGCAATAATACAAGCACGACCGTGACGACCCAGATAGATCAAGCCAGTCGTTCACCGTGACCTATTCGGCCAAAAGCTCGGTTGCCTCCTTCAGCCTGTCAAGCGCGTGCTTGAAGTTGTTCTCGCCAACAAGGTCATTGGATTGTCTGCGCATGCGAGCGCTCGATTAGGCCAAGAAGATGATAAGACGTGAATCGCTGCTTACTGAATATGCGCAATCGCTTGGCTGTAGTTAGCCTTCCATCGCTCGTCCCCCCAAAAGCCAGCCCGCCGTTCTGGCGACCAGCTGGCCAGTGTTGCAATGGAGTCTTGGTCGATCTGCACGATCTTCAAGTAATCGACCACCGACTTGAGATTGCCTCGGACTCTCAATGCCCGCAATTGCTCGTCTAACTTCAGATCCTCCAAGTCTTCCAGAGTAAAGGGAAGATTGTCTGACGTTAAAACGGAGGGGGACGAAGCCGGGAGAGCTGGTCTCTTGAATGAATGTCGAACAGGGCTTCCCGGTGAACGCTTCCGTTTCGGTGGACTAGTCAAACCGGTCGGCTTAAGGGGCGAGGTGTGTGATGCCTGAGAGGAGTTTGAGGAGGTGGTGGTAGGGATGAGGCCAGAGGGTGTCAGCTCGAATAGAGCCGCGGGCGATGCTAGGCCGCCTGGGTTGGATCCAACGGGAGGAGCGGAAGGAAGTCGGGATGCTTTTGACCACAAGCTAGAGGATGGATGGACTGGGGTGGAGGCTCGAGACAGGGTTGATGTGGACGCCACAGGCTGTTGGCTCACGACAGCGGCTGGGCTTGGGCGAATTATCGAAGAGGGCGCGGCCTGCGGCTCGATGATCCCCAACTCTTCCAACTTTGCCCGAGACTTGAAGTAGAAGATAAAGACAAGGTAGGGCGCGTCGGCTTCGATAGTCCAAGGTACGAACTGTAAGCATGGAAGGTTCACTTCTGACCACGCTGATCAAGTCGAGAACGCTCACCTTGTCTTCGCTAACGTTCGGGTGAACGTAATTAGGCTCTGCCCGCATGGTCCTTTTGCAGAACATCAGAGTCTGTGTTCAGCACCCGTACCCGGGAAGCTCACTGGTTGTTCCCAAAGCTGGCAAAGTGCGTGTGGTCTTTGTGGAAGCCAGCAAGGTTGACATTGTCCGGCCTGAACTTGCCCAGATCCTTTATTTCGTTCGTCTTCGTCGCTTCGCGAGTGTTGGTCTGCTTTGGCGGCTCCAAGCTCGGCCGGGCCCGGTAGCATTCCAACTTTATCGACGAATGCGCATGCTCAGAATAGTCGTATTTTGGTATGTTATGCAGGCGGCGGGGCTTAGAGCGGCGGTCCTTGCGTGAAGATGACGCCGACGGATCGGTCATTCTGGGAGAGAACTGGAACGGTCGAAACTTGACGGTGTCGGATCCCGGATTGTTGATGTCGGGGTAGAGGGAGGTTTCGAAGAAGGGTTCCTCTTCGTTGTGGACAGAGATAATGGGGATGCTGGCTCCGTTGACATACACATATACCTCGCGGGCGGGCCAAGTGGCTTCATCGTGAGGGTCCACTTCGCCCTCGTTCCCGCCGACTGGGAACTGCAAAGAGTTGTCGGGAGCGCCAGGCCTCTTCTGATCAATCGACAGCGCAAAGTATCTGAGCCAATGGGAAGCGCCAAGAATGTCAGCGCTAGGCTTTGGGCGGCCGACTTTCATCGAACGCAAGACCCTTACGGCTGCTCATCGTCCACAGCAATGAATCCGCTGATCACTCGAACAGGATGCTTCTTTTTAGACAGTTTGAGCCGAGGGTCGTCCCGCACTTCGTTCTCCACAGCATGCAAGGGTTGGGCCTGCCAATGCTCGGGGGAGCGAAAGTCGTCGTTCAATGGCCTGGACGCGGTGGTGAGCAACGAGCAATGGAGGTACTCCTGCTCGTAAACGAGCGAATGGGGCAAAGGGGCGGAGGAGGGCGGCATTCTTGAGGGCGGCTGCTTGAGCGCAAGGAATTTGGAGTGGCACCGCACAGTTCGACTGAGAGTTTGTCACTTTTGTGGTTGCAGCTTTCTCAGCTGGAGATCTCTCTAGAGTCCTCCCTTTGTATACGATATCCTATCCCACCAACCGCTGCCTAGCCCAAGATGCGGACAGCCCGATCCAGACCAGCGACGACCAGCTGCTTTCCAGCCCAGGCGGCCGCGGTGAGCTCCGCGGCGTTGTCCTCGAACGTGAAAAGTGGCGCGTCCCAGTGCTTATTTTGGAAGACGCGGGCCGAGGTGCCGAGCTCTGCCAAGTACTGAGCCGAAGGGTCCCAGGCGACGGCGCCAACGACGGCAGTCTCGGAGGAAGCCTTGACGCTGGCGCTAAGGCGCAGCTTGCGGAGGTCCCAGATGTTGGTCGAGCTGCCCGGGTTGGCGGCGGAGGCGGCCAGGAGGTAGCCGTTCTCGGAGAAAGAGATGGACGAGGTGGACCCGCTGGCCTCTGGGTTCTCGAAGGTCTGGGCGGGCTTGCCGCTTTTAGTGTCGACGATGATCAAGGAGGACTGGGTGGTGCCGACAGCGAAGATGACGCCGTCGGGGTGGAAGGCGATCGCGGTGCCGCCGACGCCCTCGCCCAGCGAGCCGGAGAGCAGCACAGCGGGGTTGGCCGGGTCCTCGACATCGTACATGGCCCAGGTGCCATCCAAAGAGGTAGAAGCGAGGATGGACTTGGATGGGTGGATGGCCAAGGCGGTGACCTCGTCCGAGTGCTGGGTGAGAGTGGCGCCGGCAGCGTAGGCCGACTTGGAGCGGCTCTTGGCGTCGGTGGGCGCCCAGAAGCGAACGGTCTTGTCCTGGGAAGCGGAAACGAGCAGCTGAGGTAGCGCGTCCGAGTCTGCGGCAGGCTGGTCGACAAAAAGGGCGGCGGTGACCTTCTTGCCGTGGCCTTTGAGGGTGGCAATGGTCTTCTTGGTGGCCGTGTCGTAGACTTGGACGTTCTTGTCGAGACCGCCGGTGAGGATGAGGGAGCCGGCCTTGGCGACGTCCAGGCTGGAGATGCCGGGCGGCTTGGTGGAGTGGAGCGAGGTGATGTCCTCCTTTTGAGCGAAAGCCTTGACCTGATCCGGCGTGCTGTCCTCGGCCGAGACCTTTCTCTTCTTTCGGACGGCAGACAAGCTGTGGGTTTGTCCACAATATCAGATCTAAAGCACTGATAGGGTGCAGACTCTCAACCCACCTTTCAGCTGTCGCGTTCACTCTGGCCAGAGCGGACCCAGTCAAGCCCTCGGCCTGGGCGGGAGCGTCCACCTCCATCTCCGAGTCGCCGCCGGCAGCCGCACCACCGTTGGAGGGCGCCAGGCCCAAGGTGGCCTGCACATTGGCCAGCGCCTCCCTGGCCTCGTCCCGCTCGCGCATGAGGCGGGCGAGAACGCGGACCGAGGCGTCCTCCTTGTACAGGGCGTGCGAAAGCTCTTGCCTGAGCTGGGCGGCGGTCCGGCGCAGCTCGTGGGTCTCAAGCATGGACGAGTCCCATTCGTTTTGGAGGGCGTGGAGCATGGCCGGGATGGAGGTGAAGGTGGGTGGCCGGGGCGGCGCTGCTGGTGCCGAGGGAGCTATACAAGAAGCAGCAGCAGTCAGCATCAATGGCCTTTAGAAGCAACAGAGGGATGTGAGGCGTGTAAAGGGTCAGAAGAGAAAAGTGTTGGAATCAAGTTTTAAAAGTCATAATCAGCCTTCTAGTCCTTTGATATTTTGGCGTTTGTGAGTTCATCTTGTGTGTGTGTGATGGCGCAGGAGGCCAGGGGCAGGGAGGAGGGAAGCCAAAAGGGGGAACGGAGCCTCACAAGTCTTGATGTCTACCAAATCGTCGGCGGACAGCTGCTCGCCCGTCACTGGGTCCTTGCCATCGTTCTCCCTGTGCGACCAACGGACCACCGATGAGCTTGTGCGCTCGTAGAGGGCAATCACGGCAACGCACTTGATGTACTTGAGGATCAGGTCCTTTTCGTAAACGAGGCCGGAAAGTTTTGAGACGACGGGCACGACTGGGGGAGCGCCGCTGACTGCTTCCAGGGTCAGCCTAGGGCCATCTGCAGCCTCAACAACCGCCAACGCACTTGCACAAAACATCTTGGCTCGCTGCTGCACTCGACGGCGTCGGTTTCTGGTTCGAGCTCCGCTTTGGAGGCCTGGGGCCGGTGGTGGTTTGATTCCCGAAAAAGTTTTGCCCAATTACAAGGAGTAGAGAAGCGTGCTAGAAGGAAAGAGAGGGGAGAGACAGAAACAAGGGGGAGAGCTGCATGGATGTTATGCTTTTGGGGAGGACGCGAACGACATTAATCCTCTCGCTTGCTTTAGGCAGCCGCGACGGCGCCGTTGGGGCACTCGCGGGACAGACTGTGAGGTTATTAGTTGCGTTCAGACTGGGTCAGAGGGAAAGCGGCTCACTGTCCTTCTTGGTGGCACTGCAGAGAGAAAACTCTTAGTGCAGCCCAAGGTCAACGCCAATGGCACTCACAGTGTAGCACGACTTGGTCGCGGGAGACGAGCAGTCCCTAGAGATGTGTCCCTCCTGATGATTTGCAACCCGTTAGCCACGGTGCAGGCTCAGGAAGAACGAGACTAACCTCGCCGCAGTTCTGCAGAAAGTGACCTGTCAGTCTTGAGCCTTCGGCCACCAAAGACAATGACTCACGTAGCACTTCTGAGGGCGACGGCCGAAGCTGCCGAAGCTGTTGCCACCATCGCCGCCAGAAGCGCCTCCGCCGTAGCCGGATCGTGGCGAAGTGCAGCTGTGAGCGCCAAACTTATGAGCTCGCTTTGAGCACAGGTGGTGTCGGCACTCACTCTCGGCTCATGTGGCCAGTGCCATTGCAGCTAAAAGAGACAGCTTCAGTCAAGTTGGCGCGGGCGAAGGGAAGCTGCTCACTTGTAGCACACGATGGAGCTGTTGCTCCTGCCAAAGCTGCCGCCGTACGAGCCGCCGCTGGCAGCTTGAGGGCAGTCCCTAGCCAAATGGTCGGCTTGGCCGCAGGTGTAGCAGGTTCGGCCTGCGGAGGGTCAAAGTAGCAATTGAGTGACGTGAACCCGGAACGCGCATGCGAGGTTCCGCACTCGAGCCGTAAGAAGAGAAACCGGTGCTGCCGCCAGTCGGGCACTCCCTTGCGATCTGTTAGGCCACATTGAGCATGCTTGAAGCTACAAAAGGCGGAAGAGGAACACCAACGTGGCCTTCTTCGCCGCACTTGTTGCAGGTCCTAGATGGCCAAGGGAGAGCGGGTCAGCATTCCTTGCAGTCAGTGCGCCTTCATAGGGAAAGGAGTATACTTGGCTACAGCATGCGAGACACAATTCAAAATCTAACGAGGTGGGTGGACTGAAGCAAGCCTACGTTTGGGAGGCTCGGGGCACGCAGCGACGACGCTGTTCGAGGCACTTTGTTCGACACTGATTCTGACAAACAGCAATAGCAGTGCTCACTGATCAGTGCCACCGCAGTTGTAGCACTCTGTCAACGCCAAAAGAGAACGTCAGGCCTTCGAAAGTAAGTTTGGCGGATCTTGCATGAACTGACTCTTCTCGGCCGTAGGGCAGTCGCGCGCTGTGAGCCAGGGATGCCTCGTAAGCTTTCACCACCTCGACCCAGGGGCTTGGACACTTGCAGATGTGGTCGCTCTGGCCGCAGTCTGTGTGACAGCAAAGCAAGACGAAAATTTCAGGCAGATTCTCAAGAGCCAAGCCAGCTCGCTCTGGCAGGCGTCGCGCGTACTGTAGCAGTTTCTTGAAGACATCTTGTGGTCACAAAGTGGGAGTTCTTGGTGGGTTCGAGAGAACGAGCCGCCCGAGCGGAGGTCCACCGAAACTTTTGCAAGGGGACGAAGTGCTGGTCAATCTGCAGCAGCCAAACTGTCTACCTTCCGGAGGGCGTCAATGGCGTCGCTCAGTGACAGGCTGCACACGGCCCTGCTCACCGTCCACTCGACGCCGGCCCGACTGATCGTGCCGCCGCTGAGCTCGAACTTGGGTGCCTCCACACCGAGCCTCGGGTCCAACTATGTCGCCGCTAGCACCCAGTCCTCCGCTGTTAAACAGCCAGCGTGCTCTGTGGCCATCAGTGCGTCTATGGCTTGCTTCCGGATCGCTCAGATCGCTGACAATCCGCATGCGTTTTCCGCTGCAGTCCTCCGAGTCCGGCCTAGCGATGCATCCCCTTCTCTAAACCAGCACCACTTTGCTTCGGCTACTTCAACACCTCAAACTGGTAGCCCTACGTTCTTGGCATCGCCTTTACCATCAAGTCCCATCGAGCGACAGGCTTCCGTAACGCCCCAGTCGACTTCCGTCGCTAGCCAGATCACCTCCTTCTTCAGCCAGTCTTGGGTCCGGAATGGCACGCCGGAGGCTCTATTCATTAAACGGGCAACCAGGCCAAAAGATCGCTGGAGCGCCCATGTTTGTCCACTCCAACTGGTCCCTGTTTACCCCGCTTTGCTTTGAACTCAGAATTCGGCCGCTCCAGATTGCTTTTCCTGGAGGACGGCAGGATCCAGAAGACGAGGGGCCATCCGTGCGGCCTTTTACCTGGAGCTTTGCGATTGGATTCTGCTGATACCAAGTGAGCCGAACAGTTTACCGCACTCAGGGAGACCTGGGAAGAAGTTGGCATCGACCTCTGTGAAAGAGATTACATTCCGATAGGCCAGCTGGACGACCGGGAGATTACGTCAAGCTTGGGAAAGCGGCTACTCATGATTCTAAGTCCCTTCGGTTCGTTGCCGTGGCTCCGCTGTATTGGCACCGTGCTCATCGAGATCTGCTTTCAATTCAGTATACTTGCACACTGGGAAGGAGACCCCGATCCCGGATCTACAGGCGGAAGAGGTGGCGTCGGCGCACTGGGTGCCACTGTCTCATCGTAAGCGCTTGCCTTCGCTTTTAGACCAACGTCGTGTCTCAGGATGGGTTGTTTTGCCTTGCAGTCCAATTGCCTGACGTACGGTGGGGCGATGTCTCCGTCGACTTGGGCTCGCGCCTGGCACCTAAAAGCATCATCGTTCGAAATGCCCTCAGAATGCTAATCGGGCAAATGCACTTCAGGTTTGTCTCCTTCTCCTTTGGGCTTCGTCACTGCTCACGATTGACCTCAGGTGTATCTTGCTTCCTAATGAGCCGATCGCGGTGTCCTCCTTCGAGCACTCTGTCGAAGCTGGCCCACAGCCAGACCTGCGCCTCTGGGGTCTTACTCTAGGACTCTGCCTCGACCTAATCTCCCACATGTCCTCCTCGTTTACCGACCCAGCCAACCCGGCGCTAAATCCTTCACCCGCCACCTATCCCTTCTTGGAGCAAATCCCATCGTCAGCGGGCGCCACCCCCTTTCCATCTCGGCCCAACAGCTCTAACTCCTCGCACGCTGGTGGTGCATTCACTCCTCGGTCGCGGTCAGACACCGGCTCTTCCATCTTTGGCACCGAACCGCCCCCTGCCGCCGTCTCTCGTGCGCCAGCTTTGGCATCGGTTATGCCCCGTTTTGAAGGCGCTGACCTCAACCTGTGGCTGTGGATCTTCTCTTGGCGGTACCGTCGCCATATGCGGAGTTGGGACGCCGCCAGCTCGACCCAAGCCGACCGCAGGGTCAACTGGGCAGGCATGGCCCTGTCCAGCTTTTACGCCGCGTTGAGGAGGGCGCTTGTCGTCTCCATTGTCATCCGAGCTCTCGTTGTGCTCGGAGGGATGTCCACAGCAATAGCGTGGGCGCTGCGGAAGTGGAAGGAGTCGAAGGCGAGGCGGCGGCTAATTTGAAGGCAAAAGGGTTCCAACTCGTGTGAACGCCATTACATGTATTTCTCCTTATTACAGCCCCTCTCGATCAGAATGAGGTGCATTCTAAATTGTTTAATGCCCAAGAAGAACGAAAACTCTGCGGTATGCGAGATGGAGAGATGCGTCACCGTATCTCGGCTTGGATGCAAGCCTCAAGGAGAGCCAACATGCCGCCGCGATCGATGCGCTCTCTGACAATATAAGCGAGCTCGTGGACACTGAGAACAAGGACAGTCAGTTGAGAAGTGCAAGCAAAAAAGAACCATCGACTGACTCGACTTGTCCAAATTGGGGCTCTACGCTGCAGCCAATCCCGCTCAAAGCGTCATCAAGGTTGGTGTTGACCGTCTCTTCGCCAGTCAATTCGAATAAGACCAGGAATCCGGAGGCGATGCTGTCACAGTGGAGGCGGGCCGCCACCCGCAGGAAAGGTGTTGGCCGGGACTTTTTGGTGAGCAGCTGGACCTTGATGGGGTAGCGTTTATGGACGAGCTTGAAACCTTGCATGAGGCGCTGAGCAGTGCTCCACGTAGCGGTGATACGGTGCAGCAAAATCTGCGCGCAACTGGTAAGTCCAGAGCTTGGTAAGGGAAAATGGTCTACGCACAGAAGCCTTGCCGTAGTTCTGGCCATCCGAAAGCTCTATTGATGCTTTGATGCGGTCGAACAAGAAGGCGCGGATGGTCCGGGCCGAGTCGTCGAGCTTGGAATCCTCGTAGAGCGACATTTCGAGCCGATCGACGCCTCCGTTGTTTAAGCGAAGGATGACGCAGACCTCGTCGCAGTGCAACAGCTTGATTTCTTGGCGGTTGAACTGGAGGATTTTCCAAGAGCCGATATCTTGCAGCTGGTCAAAGTCGGCCCGCAACTGATCGACTTGGGTCTTGGTGATCTGGCCAGGCTGGCCCAAGGACAACTTGTTGACATCTATGCTGGCCAAGAGCTCCTTCTTTTGCTGTTCCAGTTGGTTCACTTTGGCGGTCGCGCGCTCCAGCTGGTCTTCCGCCTCTGAGGCATCGTGCTTATAATTGTCCAATTGGGCACTGCAACCCCGTCGTCAGCAGGCTTATCCGATGACAGTGGTTTATATCTCACCTTTGCTCAGCGATGGCTTCACGAAGGCTTGCCAGCTCGTCCTGGTCGCAAGCGTCGAGCTCTTCGGCACGGGCACGCTCGACCGCCAAGGCTTTCTCGAGCTCGGCCTGTCGTGCTTCGAGTTGAGGTAGAACATGATTCAAATGGTTGGTGGTGTCATGAACCAATTGACGGTCCTTTAGTCCAAGCCTCATGAGATTTTGGTTAAGCTCACTTCAGATTCAACACTCACCTCTGCGATGCCAGCGACGTGGTGCTCGACGCTTTCGTTCAAGCTATTGGTGACGCTGATGCGGTAGTCGTACCACTCGTTGCGAACCTCCATGCGGAAGTGGGCCTTGGCGATGTTGAAGCGAGACTGTCAGCGCGAATCAGCGTGGTGGACTAACAGCAACATCAGGAGGTATTTAACTGACCTGCATAAGCGCCTGCTCCTCTTTACTCGCTTCCAAGTATCGGGTGAAGACCATCGGCACATCTTGCTGGAGGACCTGCTCGACCCCGGCCATCCATTCATTGTTTTCCTGCATGCTGACTCGAAGCTCCTTCGACATCTGGGGTTGGTAGAGATGAGTGTGGAGGAATGAAGATGTTGGACTGGACGCCTTACAGTGTAGTACATCTCCAGATCGTGAACGAGGGCGCCCATGGCCATCATTTGGTCTGCAAATGTCGGTCGCATACGCACTGTGCATACACCTTATACTATCAGAGATGCTGAAAGATTGAGTTAGGAACGCACTGGTGGTAGTCTCGCCATTATCGGTGTTTAACGGGGCGGCCATGGACTTCCGCTTGCTCGTCAGCATGTCGTCCATGAACTTGGTGCCGGTCAAAGCAAAGAAGCCGTCCAGAGTCAGGGCGCTGATACGCTCAGGCAGGTCCTCCGCCTCCTCCTGTTCGGGCTCTTCGTCAGCCTCAGCTTCCTCGGGTGCTGGGTCTTCGACTTCCGGCTCTGGTGACGGCTCTTTCACTGGTGTTGGCTTGACTGGGGTGAGGGACTTGACGGGCGTGCGTTGAACGAGTGGCTGGGATTTGGCTGGTGATCGGAATTTGACCAGTTGGGCGGGGGACAAAGCTGCGAGGGAAGAAGGCGGGCGAATGTTTTCGTTGGAGAAGATGCGTTTGGCTGGAGACTTGGTAGGAGTGGTAAGGGCACGGCCTGGCGACCGCCTGGGCGACGGGACTGCCAGAGTGGTTTTGGCAGGATTGAGAGACATGCGAGGCTGCTTTGGGTTTTCGTAGTGCTGCTCAAATGCAGTGGCTTGGTCGACATCGACCGTCTGGTCTGCATCCATCGTCTCGTCGGCCTGTGCGTCGTCCTCTTCCGCGGCCGTGGGGCCAACTTGAAACTGAAGCGGGCCAGGCGTTGGCGAGTCGTCTTCCAATGATGGCGTCCCGCTGTATTCTAGGGTATCTTGGTCGTCGGCGTCGAGCAAGGCGAGAGCAGCTTGGCCAGGTGCCAGTGTGCCTCTGCGCATGGTGCCACCGAGCGAGATTCGGCGAGAGGTGAAGCCGTCGTGGACGATCAGGCCGCCCTGGTTCAAGACCGAGGTTTGATCCATTTCCATGCTCATCTCCATGGTGTACTCCTCTTCGTCCTCCTCCTCCTCTTCTTCCGCTCCCTGCGCTGGCGAAGAAACGGAGACCCCTTCCTGGCCCAGCGGCACCTGATACTCGGCGCCAGGCCCCAAAGCCAAAGCGGCCGAGAAAGAGTCCTCGCTTGCTTCTGAAGCGGTCACGGAGGGCTTTTGCGCATGCTGTTGATGTTGTTGGATGACGGCATGGTGGGAAAAGGCCGAGGTGATGGCGTGCGGGTCGTCGACAAGGTCCATTGCCGAGTCGTCAGCAAACGAAGGCTGCTCCTCGTCCATCAAATCAGCAGAGGATGAAGGGCGCTTGGATGCGGGAAAGCTGAAGGCGTGGAAAGCAGAAGTGACCTCGTCTTCAGCCAGCTCCATTTCCATGCTCTGGGAGGACAAGTTGCCTGGCGAGGCCGGAGGAGCCGACGCGACCAGGTCATTCACAGATGATATGCTGGATTGGCGGGAGTGCGAGCGGCGGTGGTGGCCGGACGGCGGCGGCAAGGGAGGTGCTGCTTGTTCGAGATGTTGAACGACCGGTTCGGGGGCGGCGTAGTCCTCCGAGGATGGGTTGTTTGATCCTTCATCATCATCATCGTGGTGAACATCCTTGTTGAACTCTCTGCGAGCCGGACATTGGGTTCAGCAACCTCAAACAGGGGGTGCAAAGACGTAACAAAACACACCTCAGGTGGGCGGTCGGCGCAAAGCTAACCCTCCTCGCCAGGCTCTTGCGCCGGTCTATTGTATTCTCCTGGTCCTCCTGAGGCGGCGTAAACGTGAAGTTGAAGGTCGCCGTGTTCTCCAGGTCTTCGCTGTAGAGCGGGCCAGTGTTATTGCTCGCTGCCGCCTTGGCCTTCAAGATCGACCGCCCCGGGACCTGTGCGGTCTGTTCAGCTGGCGTTCTGATGGTGTAAAGGATCAACCGGAACGCACCAGAGAGCGTCGGGCCTTCTTGCGCGGCGACAAAGTCTCGTACGCCATTTCCACATTGCGCAGCTCCTTCAAAGCGTCGCCGCCCAGCGATTGCGCCCTCTTGCGCTTGCTGGGTGCGGCGTGCGTGTTCTCTTGCTCGGCCATTGTCACCCGAGGCTTGAACAGACCGCTCAGTAAGGAGGCCATGGCGGAGTGTGCCAAAGTGGAAGGTGTGCGAACTTGGCCTCCAAATTCAAAACAAGGCAAAGTCGGCAGCCGTGGTCCTCCGTGGTCCCATTTTGCTGGGCCCCCAAATGCGCCCTAAGTGTCCAAGATGAATCGAAAAGGAACTCAGAACAAGAATCTAAGAGGTTTGCTGAACAAAACGCGGCTGCGACTGAGCCCATCGATCCCCGTTTGCCACCACTTTCAATTCACGACATGTTCCCTCGATTCCTCCAGAGTCAGCATCTTGAAGTTCGTCTCCTGTTCGTAACTTGACCAGCCCCCCTGTGAAGAGGTGGCCGAGTAATTCTGCATCATCAAATGCCGCAGTGAGCAACCGCGCCTTCGAGAGCAAGACGACATATAGACAACATAGACCGACTTGAGTGGTTACTGTTCTCTTATCGAAGGCGTTGTCTCTGATGCGGGCTTCCATCTCTCCTTTGAGGACAAAAGTAGCCAGATCCCACGTCTGGCAAGGCACTGGCATGTCGGTGGGTTTGCGCTCCATGGCCGCAGCAAGGACGACCCAGACTCCATCATATCCCAGCACAAAGTGCACAAAGCCTCCGAGCTCTCCGAGATCTGGGACGGCTTTCTGCGTTCTTGCTGTGTTGGCAACTAACAGGTCGGCCAACCCTGGTAATGCGCTGATCGCAAGGTCGGCATGTGTTGCAACGCGTAGGTAATCGACAGTGAGAGCGGTTGCGCCGTGCAGAGGAATCGGTGCCTCGGAGCGCGTCTCGAGCATCACGAGAACGGCAACGTCGTCGCGTCGCATCATCGGCACGAGAACGCTGTTTGGGAATTTTTGACCAAGAGGAAAGTCGGAGGGACCAAGAAGGGACAAGGCGTAGTGATCAATGTTGTCGCGGTGAGCGTTGTAGAATTGGAAGACGAGCTCGTCCTTGGCGGAACTAGATTCCTTGACGGCGGTCGGAACGGGACCGACAGCTGGCCCAGAAAACCCTTCGTCCACGAACCATCGCCAAATACGGCACAGTGGTTTGCTGGAACGCATGGCTTTGGTCATACAATCGCCCATTTGAGAAGGTCCCTGACGCACTGCTGGGGCCAATGTTCGGTTTGACACTTCTTGTTCTGCGCATATTTGCATTGAGATGATGAAAAAGTTGGCGCAAGCGGACGGGCATACGCAGTATATGGCCCCTACACGATCAACATCAGCACTCATGGACGGAGCCGAGTTGCTGAAATGCAAGTACCTTTACAGCCACCACACTGAAGGATGGGCACAATTCTGGCTTCCTCTAAGCAATTGGAGCATCTGGCAGTGTCTCAGCATGCGAAGCGGCGGGCGATGGCGATAGTCCCAAAAATGCCCACCTAGGTGCCATGATGGTATGTTGCTCGACAGGCCACAAAGTCCTTCGTTCTCTTAGTGTGTCTTTAGTCTTGAAGACGGTGGTTGGGCAGCAAGAAGAGGGAAAAGGTGACAGCGGGCAATCCCAGATGGAAATATCGGACACTTAGTCGAACGCCGCTGCTTCAAAGCACGCGAAGCACACAAAAATCAAGACACAATGGGTCACTGAAAATCAACGGATCAGCCGACGCCAGTCAAAAGTCGTCAAAGGGGGCGGCTCCGACTTTAAGTCGAGGGCAGCAAGAAACTTTCCATCCTCAGGAAATGCTGTGCATCATCCTCTTTACGCAGAGCAGCAGCGCTACCGCGTAGGGCTTTGCGAAACGGCAAGCTACCCAGGAAGCACGGACGGTGAGGGGCCTAGCCTATCACATTGGAAAAGGTGGACCTGGCGCGCTGCGGCTCTAGGGCATCTGCGGCGTGAAAGGGCAGGCAGAATCCAAAGATTGACGCGTCAAAAGCAGAAATTCAGGTGCTCAAGGAGATCAGATCGATCAGAGGCATTGCTTGGCTGACCAGCTCCAGCCGGTGTCCTCCTCTTGGAGAGTGGCGTCGAACGAGTGTCCGCATTGCCGTCGCTTCTTGCCTTCTGCTGTGCTTGTTCGAGTCTGAACTTAATGCATCTTGATGCTCAGACAGAGCGTGTGTGTTACATGTCCTCGCGCTTGGGCTACAATGCAATTGCGGCTCCCGCTCTCGCTTTACGTGTCGACTTGCTCAGTCTCTGATCTGCCGGGATCTCGACCATGCATTGCCTGACTAACAATCGATGGATTCACATCGACGGGCGTCCAAATCCACGTTGGCAGGCGGCGCCTAAGCGGCCCCAGCTCAGCTTCTGTTTGCTTCTGGTGCCGCAATTTCTTTTGGTCCAACACCACGACCTGCTTGACAACGCTCCCAAAAGCAGCTCCAGAATGGAAGAATTCTATCGGGGTCCTCACTTGCCCGACAAGCTGGAGAGCTGTAAGGTTTTGCGCCTTCGTCGGAAGCCCCCATGGCTGATGCGCCGCCCGGCCCCGCGCAGATCAGAATGGACCGCGGCTTGTCAAGGTCTGGAATAGAACTGGCAATGTGATGGACAGTTCAGAGGTGGAGCAAGTCCTCGGTCAAACGCCCTTTGTGCGGGATTGTGGCAGTTGCACGGAGTTGGCCATCGTCAGCAGCAAGGGCAAGCTCTCGGTGACGCCACAAGGTACGTGCAGGATTGGTATCGTCTGTCTGGACTTTGAGCGGAGCGCTGACGCTCTCGATGCAGGAGTGCTCGATGCGGAAAGTAGGTCGACTTTGACCCCAGATCTTGCTACACAGCTGACTGTCGTCAACAGAGTGGGACAACAGCTCGGGCTGCTGCTGCTGTTGCTCTTGAGCAGCTATCGACTTTCGACTACTCTCATATGGATCGACCCCATTCAACGACCCACCATATTTGGCCTCTTCTGTCCAAAGCCAGCTTAATCACTATTTACCTACCACCGATGCGCGGCGGCAGCGACTCCTGAACTCCCGTCACCATTTCGTGACTTATGCTTCTCCAAATGGTCTCATTATGCTTGCATGCGGTCCGCTGCTGGCTCATCGCGAAGAAGGCCACGCGCGCGCTGCCGCCGATCAACCTTTTTGTCCTTGGCGGTAACTGCCGCCAAGTGGGCGGAGAACAGGAGCGCTCCATGAGAGCAAGTTCTGTAACAGGGACGCCTTGCCGAACATTCCTTGTCGAAACGAACCCCGAAAAGGGGGTGTACATGCGCATATCAACCTTAATCTGCTAGAGCCTTTAAAAGGATCCAGCACCTTTCTTTCCTCTCCCAAGTCTCCTTCACCGCTCGCCTCACGCTCTTTACCTACTCTCTTTAAGCGCCATGCATCGCTCTATTGCCTTACTTCTCCTTGTCTTGGGCTGCGCGTGCTTGGTGGCCGCGTCACCGATTCCAGATCCAGTGCGTGTGACTTCCATCCCATCAAGAAAATGAAGCAACGAGCTCAAGACACTGCATGAGCAGAGCGGCTCTCACCTTTCTCACGGACAAGCTACAGCCCGTCTTCAAAAGGTTGGGTCCTAATGACTATATATCGTCGACAGGCGTCACTAATACGTTCGTCCTATCATCTCAGAGGCGAATGGTCGTGAGTTGCCTTTGTGCGTGTGTGCTCGAGATGGGCGTTGACCGGGTCAAGGTTTGGTAGAGTCGCGGGAAAGGAGATGGCCTCATCGTCACCAGCTTCGCTCGCGGTCTGGCCGACGTGTTGCACAATTTGGTTTCCCCTCAAAAGATCCGCAAGCCGACCGACGGCGCCGG
Organism: Cystobasidiopsis lactophilus; assembly: GCA_001599975.1. Lineage (NCBI taxonomy): Eukaryota > Fungi > Basidiomycota > Agaricostilbomycetes > Agaricostilbales > Chionosphaeraceae > Cystobasidiopsis > Cystobasidiopsis lactophilus. The sequence continues at coordinate 1,754,900 of BCIO01000005.1, forward strand.
CGATGATGGTGGCGATGCCGGCGCCGAGCCTCAAGCTTGGTCTCGGACTCCTGGCTGGAAGAAAGCTCGCAGCAAGAGGGCAAAGCTGATTTAGTGCGCTTCCTAGATCCTCGTCTTTCTGGTTCCGGCATTAACGAGCATCGTCATAAACAGAAAGTCGGCATGGGTGGCAACCGGGAAGACTGGCTGGGTGATGGATTGAAGGAGAGCACTGAGCTAAGGAATACCTGCAAGGCCGTTTTGGCTTACTTTCGATTGGAATTACGAGTGGCGAAGAGTACATTTCGATGTCGTCGGCTGCACGGTTGCACGCTCCGACGCGGGCGCTGATCTGAAGCGCGGCGAAACTGTTGACCTCTGTCGTCGAAGCGCCTTCGGCTTAGGCCGGCACACTTCCTTAAGTTCATGTAAAAGATACGACTTGGTTGTCGCAGCATACCCTCATGCCGGAGCCTCACCTCGGCGCCCTCCTAAAATCTGCAGGCTTCATTAAGCCGTGTGAAGTTTTTACTCGACAGTCTCTATTGGTTCGGCGCGCCTTCTCCAGCCAGCAGCACTTTCAGACTCCACATGGACAGATCAAAGTATCCCTAGTAAGCCTGGAGGCCTTTGACCAGCAAGTCGTTCCGTCAACTGATTTTTGGCGTGCGGCAGGACTCTCCCAAACTCATTGGTGCGCGGCTCCTGTTGCAACCCTTCCGATATTAATCTTTAACCATGTGATGAAGGCATAAGCCAATCGCGAGGCGTTCGGCCATACCAGGAAGACCGCTACGCGGTTCACTCGCTCGAAGTCGCCACAAAAGAGCTTCGACGAAACTTGCGCGCGTCGACTAACTCTGATGCCGTTGGCTGGCGCCCTGGGCGTCCGGGTGAAAAGGAGCCGCGAACTCAGCAGATAGCGAGCTTGGCAGTGTATGATGGGTGAGTCTTCCACAGATTTCATGGAGGACTGCGGCTGGATTTGACAAATGCCGAATAGACACGGTGGCGACGAAGTCTCTCACTATCTAAAGGGCCATCTACACGAGCTTGTGGAGTCAGTAACTCCTGCCGAGATCCCGAAGGCGATAACGCGATACCGCGACATTGGAGGTTTCTTCCGCCGCTTCAAGGGTGGCATCCTTTCGAGCATCGCGTCTGGCGACGAAAGCGACCTTGCTCGTTTTGGGTTTGCCTTAGACCAAAGAGCGACTTTGGCCTTCATTGAAGCCGACATCGCTGTGATCGACGATCCCGAGATTAAAAAGTGAGAGAAGATCTTTCGCAGCCTTGGAAATCTTACCTGACCACTTCGTATAGGGCGGGCTCTACAGCCACTGTGGCTTTTGTGCACTCCTTGGATGTTCCAGCGGCGCCCTTCTTCTCTTCCGATTTGCTGGCGTTGACTGTCGCCCACGTGGGCGACACCAGCGCTCTGCTTTGCGCCACATCCGATGGGGCGGTCCTCAGATTAACTGAAGACCACCATCCAGACTCACGCAGTGAGTCGAGCCGGTTACAGCGGGTCGGTATCGGGTTGGTCACCGATAGCTTTGGCGAAGTGGGCGACTTGTGTTTCCTACCGAGATCAAAGGCTCATAAAAGATGTCAGAGCCGACTAGGAGGGTCACTTGCGAATAGTCGAAGTATCGGCGACCGCCGTTATAAGCGGATGGGCGTGACAGGTGAGCACGCATGGACCGTTATTTCTGAGGGAGGACGCTCAATGCCACAACAGGCGAACCCGACATCAGCAAAGCCGTCATAAAGGGCGCGGACTATGCGTTTCTAGTCTTGCTGACCGATGGCATCTCAGGCGTCATGTCAGATCAAGAGATTGTCGATCTCGTCCGCGGGCAGCCCACACCAGAGAAGGCCGCCAAAGCCATCGTCAACTTTGCCGAGCAGCTCGGCTCGGAAGACAACATGACGGTCGTTGTGGCGCCTTTGCAAGGGTGGGGGCGCATTGGTGGCAAGGACACCACCAAGGAGCGGCGTGACTTTCGTCTCAAGCGGGCGACAGAAAACATGCGCCAAGCTAGAATGTGATCACCCTTTTGTTATCGTGAGCTTAGACTCGCGGCGTGGTTCGAAGTGTAGAATGGGAAAGGGGGCGCACAAGGCGCTGTTTTTACATGATTTAATTCCGGCCGCCAAAGATGCTCTCTATCTATGGTATAGACGGCCCATGCATGCTAGAGTGGATACAGGCGCACTGTGGCGTGCGTGTGGAGACGAGAAAACGAAAAGGGTTACAAGAGCGATTCACACGCTGGCCGAAGTCGGGTCTACTGCTTTGCTCTCGGTCGCTTCAGGAACTTCTTCGGCGTGAGGCGGCATGCTGCGAGAAACGTAGTTGTCGGAGAAGGAGACGCTGCTCCTCTGTCGCCGTCCTCGGGTCGGGCTGGCGGGAGCAGAAATGGAGGTGTCATCAAACTTGTCGGCCGTGGACGAATCGCCTGGCTCGTCTGACACGGCGGACAGGATCACGCTTCCGGTCAAGGGCGTGTTGGGACCGGTGTTGGAGAAATCCCAGCTGCTGTTCGCGTCGAAGGAGCGAACCGTGTTCATGTTGACTTTGTCTGTAGGTCATCGCAATTCAGGCCAACGCCGTCAGATGCCATCAGTACAGTCCACTCACGACGAGTCATGCGGTTCTCAAGAGGAGGCAGGCCGGACAAGAGGTGATTGACCAAGTAGGTCTTATGCTTGGCTTGCTTCAAGAAGGGGTGCTCGAGCAGCTGGGTGGCTGGCGGTCTCTTCGCCGGATCCTTCTGGAGACAGAGGTCGACAAACTCCTTGAATGATCTGGAGTACTTGTGCGCGCCGTTTTCGCGGTCAATCGAGGGCGACTCGTCGGTGACCGTCTTCTGCATGGCTGCCACCGCGCTGTGGTAGGCGTTCGGTGGCTTGCCATTGCTGAGCTCGTACGCCAAGATGCCAAAAGACCAAATGTCGACCCGATTTGAGTACGACTTTTGCTGGACGATCTCGGGCGCAATGAACGTGGGAGTGCCGACGAACGACTTTCGGGAGCTGAGCGAGCTGGTGTTGGACTGGAAGATGGAGGACACGCCAAAGTCGGCCAAAAGGCACGTTCCGTCGTCGTCCACCAGCACATTGGCCGACTTGACGTCCCGGTGCATCCAGCCGTTCAAGTGGAAGTAGGAGATGCCGCACAAGACCTGCTTGAGGATGGTGGCGATGACAATCTCCTCCATGCCGTCCGGGAAAGCATAGGAAAGTATATCCAGAATGGAACCTGGCATGCATGGAGTGAGTCCAGCATGAACGGAGAGATAGGGGAAGTCAGTGCGCACCGCTCCTCATCAACCGAGTTGCGATGTACAGCCGGCTGCCTTCGAGCCAGTCCCCTCTGATCCTGAGCACGTTCTCAAACTTGGCGAGGGACATGAGCTGTGCCTCTCGCCGGAGGCGGTCCACGCCGGAGGTAGTCAGTTTATCGATTTGAAGGCACTGGTCAACAAGTTAGGCCCGACCCCAACGTGTCCATCGCAGGCCGGGCTACACACCTTGACGGCGCATTCCAAGTTCAGTGGCAGGAAGAGAGCCTTGTAGACGATGGACGAAGCGCCGAAGCCGATGGGCTCGCCCAGTTGATAATCGCCAGCGAGACTGGAGTAGATGGGCCAGGCGTCCTCGATGGCTCCCTTGACGTCCTGCTTGGCGGGCGCAGGCTTGACTGGCGCAGTGACAACAGCCTTGGGCGCTGCATCTGGCACGGGAGACTTCGAGTTGGTGCGCGAGAGCCAGGACGACTTGGACTTCTTGTCGTCGCTCCGGCCGAACAGCGAGCTGACCTTCAGCGAGGTCGGCTTGGAGCTCATCTCATTGCTTGAGGACAAGAGCTAGTTAACACGTTCCAGGTTGCACTGCGGGGTAGATGGCTTCGAATTCGACTTGGAACAGGAGCACAATGTTTAGAGGCCGACTTGCCCATGTGCGCCCCCTGGAAATGATGGTTCTTACGTGGCTGGCGATAAGCGTGCTCTGAGAACCTGGCCCAACAGCTTCGCATCCGCACGGCCCTTGGACAGCTTCATGCCTTGGCCGATAAGCCGCATCACCACCTTCTCGTTGCCCTTCCGCACCAGGTCGCACTCCTCTGGGTTGGCCGCCATGACCTGTTCGGCCAAGCTTTCCACGTCGATGGCAGTCGATTCGTCAGAGAGATAAGGTTGTAGCAGGTCTTGGAGTCGGCGCTCCGAGGACACAGCTTGCTGCAAGGCCAGCTTGGCGTTCGCACCTAGGGAGAGGCCAGGCTTATCAGCGCCACTCAATGCTGTGCAAGTAGTGAAGTCTACGTACTAGTGATCCTCTTATCGGAAACGGCCTTCACGAGGGCAGCCATGTCTTGAGGCAGGACGGGGTTCTGCAAGAAGCTCTTGTCGACCGAGCCCAAAGCTCCCAAAAGCTCGTGCGCGATCCTGTGGATCGGACGGATAAAAATGAGAAATCAACAGAGATCTGAAGCAAGTCCATCGAACGCACCAATTGGCTGCCGTCTTAGCTTCACACCCCGACGCCACCACCTGCTCGAAATAGCGCACGCCAGGTCCAAAGTCGCCGGTGCCCATCTCTCCCTCCGCAATACCAACCAGTCTACTCGATAGCTCTGCTGAAAGGCCATAGTTATTTTCCAGCCTGGCTTGCATAGCGTCCGGCAGTTCCGGGAGCGAGGCCTTCAGGGTCGAGAGGAAGGAGGCGTCGAGCCGGACGGGCGGCAGCTCTGGGTCCGGCATGTATCGATAGTCTGGTGCGTCTTCCTTTGACCGAAGCCGGAAAGTCTGCCGCTTGACCGGGTCGTATCCGCGAGTCTCCTGCGCAACTGGCTGAAAGGCTTGAAGGAGCTCAACTTGCCGTGCGACCTCCGCATCTGTATGAAGAGATTAGATTCAGAACAATCTAGATCAAAGATATACGAGCTCCATACCGATGGCTTGAGTCATGAAACGGATGCTGTTGATGTTCTTGATCTCGCAGCGGGTCCCCAACTCCTTTGAATCTTGAGATTGGACTGAAACGTTAACGTCAATCCTCAAGGAGCCCTGTAGGGCTCTCTCTGCTTCAGCTGAGCGAGCTTGAGTTAGAACGGGCCCCACCTTTTCCATGTCCCCGTCCGAAGCGCCGATGCACCTCAAGATGCGCCTGAGCTTGGTCACATACGTCGCTGCTTCTTGTGCAGATCTGTAACGATTGGAATCGCCACCAAGATCAGCTGCATTGAGATCTATAGGTAGCGCCGCTTCCCTACCTCAGAGAAGGGTCTGAGATGATTTCGATCAAGGGCGCTCCGGCTCGGTTGAGGTCGATGAGCGTATTGCCCGAGGCTGGATCAAACGTCGTCTTGGCCGTGTCCTGTGGCAAGATCGCAACAGGACCATCAAGACAGGACTTGAAGGAGCAGGAATGCAGAACTCCACCAACCTGTTCCAATTGGACCTGCTCGATCCTGACCCTCCTCTCTTTGCCCAGGTCCACCCAGCCATCTTTGGCTAGCGGCTGGTACTTTTGGGTGACTTGAAAGCCATGGGGCAGGTCGTGGTAGAAGTAGTGCTTCCGGTCGAAGCGCGAGGTCGGAGCCACCTTGCAGTTCAAGGCCAGGGCAGCTTTGAGGGCGAGCGTCAACGCTTGTGGATTGAGTTTCTGTTCCGAAAATGGGGTTCAGCGAGCGGTGTGGAGCAGGTGAGATGGGGACTGACAGGCAGGGTGCCGGGCAGAGCGGCGTCGTACAGAGCTACATTGGTGTTGGGCGTGTCATCAAAGTGGCTGCTGGCAGCTGAGAGCAGAAAGATTACGAATCAGAACTCTGGAACTAGACTGCTTGAAGGGAAGGGCGGCCATCCTCACCTGAAAACAATTTGTGCGGCGACTTGAGCTGGCAGTGGATCTCCAAGCCGACGACGGGCTTATAAGCCTTGGTCGCCGCCTTGGCTGTGGACAGTAACCTCCTCTGGCTGCAGAGAAGAGCCCATTGGGACATCAAATCATGATCGTTTGCTGCCAACCCTCGCATGAATTATTTCAGACCGGCTCCACCATCGAGTCGACTCCGAGTCATGGGCGACTACTTGTTCTGCTTGCCGGATGAGCTGATCGCTTCTCTGCATCTGCGCAAGCCGATTGGCTTGGTCGATGAGAGCGGCAAGGGCGAGGAGGAGCAGCAAGAGCCGACGACGTCGCTGGGCTGCTCGACCTGCCGGATTGCGTCGTGCGAGTCGGTGGCCGCGCAGAGGGAGCACTTCAAGAGCGACTGGCACAAGTACAACGTCAAGCACCCCAAAGGCTTTGTGACCGAAGACGACTTTGAGCAGCGTTTGGCCGATGGTGAGCCGCTCGTCATCATCCCAAGCACTCAGTAGTGCTTCGTAATGATGAATCGCCACAGGCCTGTCGTCCATCTCTGGCTCTGACTCATCTCTTTCGTCCTCTTCATCCTCTGGCGACAGTGGCGAAGGTTCAATAGACCAAAGCCCAGGCAAGCGAAAGCCCGGTTCGCCACTCGTTTGGTTCTCAGCTGGGCCGGACAGCCAGCTTGGCCTCTACAAGTCTGCCCTGCCCATCCCAGCCAAATCAGAAGTGCCGGACTACATCCCTCTGCTCCGCCAGATCCAAGTCAAAGCGATCAGGCCCGCGCTGAACAAGAAGGAGAAGCAAGCCGGTGGCGTCGACCCGCCGCCGCCTACGCCGGTGGAAGACGCCGTTTGGGTGCTGCTGATGGTCGGAGGAGGTCATTTCGCAGGCATGGTGGTCAGCTTGGTGCCCAAGTTTGCGAAACAGGCCGGCAAGCTCGAGAAGGAGGCCGCTGTCCTCGCCAGCAAGACGTTCCATCGCTACACTAGTAGGTTGCCGTCTCATCTTCATGATATGTCATGTCTTCATCGTGCTCCCTACAGCTCGACGAAAGCAGGGTGGCTCCCAGTCGCTGAATGATGCATCGAAGTCGAAAGCCAAGTCGGCCGGCGCACGAATCCGCCGCTACAACGAGCAGGCTTTACAAGAGGTACGCCGTTTCTCGTCTGTTTGTGGATGAAACCGGTCTGATCGGCAAAACAGGACATCCGGAATCTCTTGCAAGACTGGGCTCTCCACCTCAAGCAGGCCAAGGCCATCTTCCTCCGCTCGTCCAAGCAGAACTCGAAGATCATCTTCAACTACGAGAGCGCCCTCGTCCAGCGGTCCGACCCTCGAATCAAGTCCATTCCCTTCCCGACCCGGCGGCCGACCCTGTCCGAGCTGATGCGCGTGTTTGAAGAGCTCACCACCCTCAAAACGTCCCACCTGTCCGAAGAGACCTTAAAAAAGCTGGACGAAGACTTCTTGGCCGAGCAAAAGAAGCTGCAGGCGGCAAAAGTGCAAGTAGCTAAGTCCACCGTGCAAAAGGCGAAGGAGGACGTCGGCCCAAAGCTGTCTCCGGAAGAGGTCCTCGAGCGGTCCAGGTGGGAAAGGGTGCTGTCTATGTCCAGCCGCAACAAAGTCGACGCGTTGATCGCCTTTGTCGAGAAGCGGGATGAGGACTCGCCGGACGTCAATTGGACCGGCTCGCTCCCGGATTGGATCGACAACGCCGACTCTTGCCCCACCCTTCTGCACTATGCTGCGCTGTACGACTCGGCCCAGGTGGTGCGCTACCTGCTGATGGACCGCAAAGAAGATCCTTGCGCCCTGTCCGACCTGCACAAGACTCCGTACGAGCTCGCGCCGACCCGCCTCACTCGCAATACTTTCCGACGGCTCATGGCCGACTATCCCACCTTGTGCGACTGGTCCAATGCGCGAGTGCCTTCCGCGCTCACCGAGGCGCAGGAGGCCACCCAGAGGGACAAGAACCGAGAGCGCAAAGCCAAGCTCAAGGAGAAGCAGGCCCAAAGAGACGAAGCGACCAAAGCTGCTGCCCTGCAGGAGCAGAAGCTGGCCGAGCAAGCGGCTGCGTTAAGGTTGAAAGAAGAGGAGGCCAAGCGGGTGGCAAGACCCAATGGTTCCCAGAAGCTGGGCGGGATGCAGAGTGGGAAGGGCGTGGGCATGTCTCCGACTGCCTTTGCAGCTTTGGAAAGGGAAAGAAGGGCTAGGGCCGCGGAGGCTAGGCTTCAAGGAGGATCGGGTTAACCCTTTCTGTGTGCTAATTGCGATCTCTCTGCCTCCTGCTCACTCCTTTTCCGTTCGTGACCTCGATACGATATCTTTGGCACAACCCGGCAAAGTAAGACCATTACTTATACGAGCCTGCCCCCTAACGCGAACACAAAGCCAACCGCCACTCTTTTCCCGGCGTCACCAAAGTGCTCATATTGTGTCCTTGCCGTTGGTGTGATGTGTTGACTGCTCGATTGTCTTGCTTGATCTGAGACGTTACTCCGCCACCATGATTCTTTCACAAGCCCGCCGTTCGTCAAGAAAGTCTATTTCGGAAGCCGTTGCTCTGCTTGCTTCACCGTCTGTGCTTAGCTCTCTTGCTCCTGAACCAACACCTTCTTCACAGCAATTTCTTTCACTCTGTCTGCGAAGCTTGCTACCACTATGCCTGTCTTCACGACATCGAAGCCCCTGCCTCCACTGCCTTCTGCTTGGTCTGGCAAAGTCAATCGAACGGTAAGAAATGTCACCCATTCTGGATCTATTACATCCTTGTGCTTAGAGATATGCGTTACCAGGCTCCCAAAAGGCCAAGCCTGCTGAAGCGCCTGTCCGGCTCGTTGATGAGACCTTTGGTGAGCAGTTTGACGACTTCTTTGCCTCGGTTTCAGCTCTAACGGTTCAATAAACAGAAGCGGGAGAAGGTCGTCTTTGTCATCGACCCGTCCACCGTGTCGGGAGCAAGCCCAGCCAAAGAGGCCCATGGCTACTTCGACGTCGATGGCCGCAAGGGTGCTTCTGGGGTCTACCAGCCTCTTGAACTGTACTTGGTATGCATTATAGGTCCTCATTCTGACGGTTTTCTGTGCTCAAGTCTTGCCCATAGCCGGTCATTGACTTCGACTTTTCGGAAACTTACACCGGCACTTGCAGCCCAACCGAGTCTGGCGCCTCTACACCTTCTCAATTGCGCGAGGACCCTTCGGCTTTCGGATCTGGCGCTTCCACTCCCTCAGATGGCGCTTACCCGCTTGCGCCCCCGGTGTCGCTCGCCACTGTTGGCACAGCTTCGCTGGTGTCGTCTGCTCATTCCGACGCGGACTCTGTGTACAGCACCCATACCAATTCAGACTGCCACAGCATATGGACCAAGTCCACTGGCGGCCATGGCCAGCTTGGCCCAGAGGTTGGGGAAGAGCTCCGCCGCGTCTTGAAGGTCGTTGGAAACAAGGGCGTCTACGCTGACAACATACAGACCTCTCCATTTTCGAGTACTTCGTCTCTGGACGCAAGTGTCAAGCGACAGCAGCTCGCTCAGCAACTGGAGCAAGCGATGCAAACCGAGCTCGAGTTCAACAAGGCTCAAGACAGCCTTTCCATGTGCCCTCGCCCCTTCCCAACTGAAGATGGCGCAAGCTTCCAAGAGGTCGAGCACAACGCGCACGGCAGGTGCGGTTTGAGGAGGCGTTCGGCCATCAAGCGCATCCAAGAGAATCGAGCTCGCATGCTTTCGTCCAAGGAAAGCAACGCTTGGTGGACTCAGGGGTTTTAGGTCTATCATTGTATGCATTTTGAAATTTTGCCACCCCGTCTCAGTGACTGCTTCATCATCAACATCACGAGCCAAGCTCGCTGGTTGCCCCTCGCCAGCGACTCCGTGACTCGACTGACAACTCGGCTCTACCTCAAACCATTCTCCTCTACTTCACACAGGCATGTGTGCTAGTGCTTGAATCAAGAGGGCCGCCTCTGCTTTACGGCTAGGGAGACACACAGAACTCCTCTTCGCGCGAGATGTCGTCCACCACTCCGACGGACCCACATAGAGCTTCCGTATCTTCGGCCAAGAAGAAATTTGATCATGACGACTCTTCGACCATCATCACTGCGACCATCGTCGTCTCCTTTATCGTACTGATCGCGGTCGGTGAGGATGCTTCCCCTTCCTTTTGCGAAAGCCGCTCTGACGCGGTGTCCCCAGCCTTATTCGTCTTTTTGAAGGTCACGCAATGGGTCAGGAGGAGTGCCGAGCGAAGGCGAAGGCTGAAAGCCAAGAAGTCGGCAGGCGCGAGAGGGGTAGCAGCCGGGCGGAATGAAGCCAAGCGCGGAGGCAAGAACGCGTTTGACACTTGGGAATAGTGAGGCTTTCTCGTTTGCATCTGCTTATGTACGCCGGCTCATGCCGGTCCACAGCGAGGGCTTCCCGGCTTGACAGAGGAACAAGGATGATTTCACAGCTGGACGACGCGCAGCTCTCTAGGGCACGCGGCTCCCTGCCTCAGCTCCCATCTCCTCCAACTCGACCTCGATCCCTTCTTTGGCCAGTCTAACGGTGTCCAGGGTGCCTTCTCGTTTGGGCATTCCATCGGTCGCTTTGACAGCAGCCTCTTCCGGAGACAACACCTTTGTCCTGCATGTCGGAGTCAAAAGGGTGGCATAGGAGATGAAAGGAAAGCAAGACGGACCTCAGGAAATGGGCGATGTACTCAAAGTACCCGATCTGCGTGCAGGTGTCGTTGTGGGTGCCCTCCTCAAACTCTTTCCAGGCCTTGACCTCTGAGCTGCAATCCTCGTACAGCTGCATCATTTGGTGGGGCGGCACCAAGTCATCTTGCGCGCCAGACAAGAACAGGAACGGAAGCTGCAGTTGCGAGGAATGGGTATTTAGCCCACCGGCCAGAGAGGAGGCAACATGATGAAATCGCCTACATCTTTTCGGAACTTGGAAATGAGCTTGCCAGAGTCCCAATGCTGGTGCAGGAGGAATAGGAAGGGCTCGAGGAACGACATGACGTGCGGCACGATTTCGTCAAGCGACAAAAAGGTGTTCTCAACCACGACCGCGCTGACCTGGGGCACTATTGAGCGCATGCAATTGTGAGATGTAGTCAAAGACTTACTCTTTGCTCGTTCCGGCTGGCGAGATCTATCGCGACTGCGCCTCCCAAAGATTGGCCGTACAGAATGATCTTGGTGTTCTCTAATAACGGGTGCGAAAGGATGTAATCCAGCGCCGTCTCTGTGATAAAGCCATCAAGATAATTCAATTTGAATGAAATGTGAGGTTTCACGCACGCGCGTCGAGCCTGATGCCCTTCTCGTTCGGCGAGCCCTGGCTCTTTCCATACCTTGAAACAGAGCGACCGGCTTAAGACACCGAGCCGGTCAGAACAAGAAAGTTCTCTCACCCTCGGTAGGACAGCAGCATGACGTTCATCTTGAGGTGTTGGTGGAAGACTTTGGCGACGGGCAGACGATGGCCCATGTTGCCCGCATTGGCATGCAAGAGGAGGACCGTCGGTCTTTTCGGCGCTTGTGCCTTGGTGTCGTTGTCTTCCGCGCCTTGCAGAATCACGTAGGCCTTGATCTTGACGCCGTCAGGGGACTCGAGCTCCACATCCTCGAATTCGTTCATGCCAAAGCGCGACGGCAGCCAGACATCAGTTCGCGAGCCGCTATGGATTTGGTACATCAAGAAACTCATGTGAGATTGAAAGAAAGCAGGAAAACCCACGAGGGAAAGGAGGAAGGGTAGATGAGGCGGCCTTGGAAGAAGTAAAGCGCGGTTCCGGCTGTGGCGACGGCGACCGCTGCCCATTTGCCAATGTTGACTATCAAATTGTACGCCGCTGTGGGCTTGTAATAGAAAACCATCTTGCTCCGCTGGCCGTCAAAGGGATTCAAGGAAATTTCGATGCGTCTGGCGAAAGGGGGTCTGACGAGGGGTCACTTTCTGGCAGGACGAATTGCTCGCTTCTCATTCGTTGACAGTCGAGTGCCATGCTTGCAAAGAGGCTGGCCAAGCTGCCTAGGCGCCAGCTGCAGCTTGCGACTTTCTCGACCTCGTCCCGGGCGCCCGCTGAGATCACGCTCGAGATCGATGGCAAGTCGGTCTCGATTGAGCAGGGCTCGTCCTTGATCCAGGTGTGTTTGGTCTCTTGTTTGCTGGCCTTGGCTTTTGGCGCGGGCGGCTGAGCTCGATGGGATGCACTGCAGGCTTGCGAGAAGGCTGGGGCCACGATACCTCGGTTTTGGTGAGTCGGGGCATTGCCGGAAGCCAAAAGGCGACAGCTGGCTCAGTGGACCATGCTTCCGCGCAGTTATCATGACCGGTGCGGCCTGGCCTCCTACTAGCCTCTTTGCACAAGACTGATAGGGTGGCAATCTTGCAGGCTCAACATCGCCGGCAACTGCAGGCAAGCTAAACGAAGCGCTGGAGTTTGGGCGGAGAGGCTAACCCCCAGAAATCAAACAGGATGTGTCTCGTCGAAGTCTCTCCCGGTCCACCTAAGCCACAGGCCTCTTGCGCCATGCCAGCCATGTACGTCTTGCTTCGATCATATCCCAAGGGACTTCTATTGAGAAGGGGCGTACAGGCCGGGGCAAAAAGTCAAGACCGACTCTCCCTTGGTGCGCAAGGCCAGGGAGGGCGTCATGGAGATGCTGTTGGCCAACCACCCGTTAGACTGCCCGATTTGCGACCAGGGTGGCGAGTGCGACCTGCAGGACCAGTCGATGCGCTACGGCTCGGACAGGACCCGCTTCCACGAGATCACTGGCAAGCGCGCCGTCGAGGACAAGGACTTTGGCCCGCTCGTCAAGACGGTCATGACCCGCTGCATCCACTGCACCCGCTGCGTCCGCTTCGCCAACGAGGTCGCCGGCCAGCCCGAGCTGGGCACCTCTGGCCGCGGCAACTCGATGCAGATTGGCACCTACATCCAAAAGACCCTCAACTCCGAGATGTCGGCCAACGTGATCGACCTGTGCCCGGTCGGCGCCCTGACTTCCAAGCCGTACGCCTTCCACGCCCGCCCGTGGGAGCTCAAGCACACCGAGTCCATCGATGTGCTCGACGCCCTCGGCTCCAACATTAAGGTCGACTCCCGCGGCACCCAGGTCATGCGCATCCAGCCCCGCTTGAACGACAACATCAACGAGGAGTGGATCAACGACAAGACCCGCTACGCCTACGACGGCCTCAAGTACCAGCGCTTGACCACGCCGCTGGTGAAGGAGGGCGACCGCTTTGTGCCTGCTACTTGGCCAGAGGCGCTGCAGGTAGTGGCAGACGGATTGAAGGCGTCCGGTGCTTCGGGCAACGAGATTCAAGCGCTGGCCGGCTCCCTGGCCGACTCCGAGTCCCTCGTCGCCCTCAAGGACCTCGTCAACAAGCTCGGTTCAGACAACACCTCCTTGGACCGCCCGGCCGGCACCTCCAGCCCGCTCGCGCCCGTCGACGTCCGCTCCAACTACCTCTTCAACTCCACCATCCCTGGCGCTGAGTCTGCCGACTTGGTCCTGCTGGTCGGCACCAACCCCCGCCACGAGGGCGCTCTGCTCAACACGCGGCTCCGGAAATCTTACCTCCACAAGGGCACCGACTTTGCTCTGATCGGCGAGCAGTTCGAGTCGACCTTTGAGTACGAGCACCTCGGCGCCGACCTGGCCGCCGTCAAGTCGTTCGTTTCCGGCAAAGGCAAATTCGCAGAGCGGTTCGCCAAGGCCAAGAAGCCCCTCATTATCGTCGGCAGCGCCATCGCCGAGCACGCAGACGGCGCCCTGGTCTACCAAGAGCTCGTCAAATACGTCCAGAACCACAAGTCGTCTTTCCTGACCGAGAACTGGACCGGCCTAAGTACCCTTCAACGGGTAGGTGCTTCGTTGTTGGCTGTTTGCGATGCCGGTCTTGACGGATATTGCAGGCTGCTTCCCACACCGCCGCTTACGACATTGGCTTCGTGCCGTCAGCCGCTGCCACCAAAACGAAGCCCAAATTCGTCTACCTCCTCAACGCCGACGACTTTGACCCGTCCATCATCCCTAAAGACGCCTTTGTCGTCTACCAAGGCCATCACGGCGACCTCGGCGCCCAGTATGCCGACGTGTGCCTGCCTGGCTCCGCTTACACCGAAAAGTCTGTCACCTGGGTCAACACTGAGGGGCGGACGCAGATGGGCCGCGCCGCTGTGCCAGCACCGGGCGCCGCCAGAGAAGACTGGAAGACCATCCGCGCCATCTCGGAGGTCGTCGGCGTCACCTTGCCGTACGACGATGTGGCAGCTCTGAGAGACCGCATGTGGGATATCAGCCCGACGCTGGTTCGCTACGACGTCGTGGAGACGCCCGATGTCGGCACCATTGAAGCTGGCCTCAAGGAGCTGGCTCGGCACGTCACCAAAGTTGCCAAGACCCCGGCAGCCGGCGCAAAGACTGGTGCCTTCAAAAAGCCCATTGAAGACTTCTACCGAACCGATTCCATCTCCCGCTCGTCGACTACCATGGCTCAATGCTCGCGCGCCTTTACCCAAGGCAACTGGACCAAGAGCGATGCTGATGAAAACTTGCCGAGTGCTGCGTGCGTTCCACTCTATACCCTTTATTTGCTCCAAACCCATGCTAAAGTACAATGCCATGATGTATAGATTTGGTTGATTGGTAAAATGTTGGGCATGCGGACCTAGTACCATATTTTGTGCATTTATTTTCTTCCTTCTTTCTAGAGCTGCCGTCTTGCAAAGGAGCCGCATAGACGATGATTGCTTCAGGCTGATTTTGCGCGGTGTTTCTTCGAGTAAGAGACGACATAGAAGCGGGCGAACAGGGCGGTGAGGGGCACTGCTTATCAGGATGAGAATGAAGAGCACGCGGGCGTGGGCCATTCCCTACAAAGATACGCCACGTTGAAGAAGACAGCGAAAGCCGGAGCACTACGGCACGAGCGTGAGAAACGCTCTGTGCGCGGAAACAAACCAGCGCTCACCTGTCCACGGCCATGCATTTGCCAGATTCGCGTACGAAACCTGACCCTTGAATGAGCAATTGTCTCCATAGACGTAAGAGGCACTTGCCATTGAGATCGAGATCGGGAAGCGAAATGAAAACGTAGCTGGTGGCCAGGCTTCCTCCGACAATGAATTGGAGGATTTGGAGTGTCGTCAATGATTGCTTGAGGATACGAGGGAAGGGAAGCTTGATAACAGAGCAAGCATAATAGCTGTACATGATAGACTGCCAAGACAAACATTGAGCGAAAAGACATGAGGCAATGGCTTCCGACTTACATGAATGAAGCTGTTGAACAGCACAAAGAATAGGATGGGGGTGCTCTGAAAGCGAATGCCGCTATACATCGCGAACATGGCGCCGGCATGGTGGTAAACCTGATTTGGGGCTTCAGGCATTGTCATCGGACAGGCCAATCAAACCCCGGCACTCACTTGCAAAGGCTTCACTTTGCTGCCCTTCAGCAACAAGATGGCCGTGTCGACCACTTCGTAATATTTGCTGATGTAAAACAAAAAGCCGTAGCGCAAGCTGAAAGAACACCGTTGAAGCTGGGGTTTGATTCTGCGTGGAGAAACTCACATAGTCGCCCAAAGGTCGCCATTCGAATCACAATAGGCATGACGAAGGGCAGCAGATCCTGCTCTTCGGTAGGCGTCCAACAAGTGGGCTGCAACCGGAGGTGCGATCTTGAAGAAAGTCCACAACGAATAGGCAGCGAGGAAAAGGTTGTGAAGGAGCCTATCGACACCCAAAGGGGTAACGCAGTCAGAAATATGTTACAATCTATTGTTCAAATCCAAAGCCAAGGCACGGTCGGACGGACATCGCCGCCAAGAGAAGCCACCGAAAAAGTCAGAAAGCTCACACGACTGCCATTGCAGGTTTGCTGCGAAGGTAGTTGACCTTGCTCGGTCTCCTTCTATTGTATCTTGACACAACCAAGACATAGAGAGCGGCAAACACAATCGGGCAATACACGCTCATCGACAGATCATAGAGCCAGCTCAAAGGAATCTCCTTGGGCAGGGACGAGTAGGGCGTGGCGAGCAGGTCCTTGAAGTAGCCTCTCAGCATGGTGGTGTGCGTGAAAGAGAGGAACAGGCGAGCAGGCGATGGCCCCAAAGGAAGACGACGCAATGCAGTCACCGGGGCCCAAATTGTGTTTGGCGGCAGGCCGGCTTCCGAGATCCGCGAGATTGGGTGGCTCGTGGCGATTGAAAAGTTTATCCAGCCGCACGAGCAAGGCAGCACCGTATATATTGCAAGTAGCTCGGCGAATCTCTGTTGAAAATGAAAGACTGTAAACCGAAAGGAGTGTGCCCGGTCGAGAGGGATGAAGAAAAGCGAAAGAACAAAAGGAACGAGAGCGCAATCGTCGTTTACGTGGCACCGCAAGAAGGCGACTATTAAGCCAAGCACGAAGGGAAGACAGCAGTGACGCTGGGGATGCAAAGGCGTCGGTCAGCTTTTGGTGGCAAATTGTGCTTGTACGAAAGGCTCACGTTGAAGTATGTGTAACGGTCTTGGTGGGCTTAGGAGTTACAACGACGGTTCTGAAGAGACAACTGATGAGCACAGATGGCAGAGAAGGGCCAGTCCGGCTCACCTGGTAATAGTCGGGTGGAGGGTAGTGGCGACCACGGAGAAGCCCTTGAAGACGACATGGGTACGAGTAGCACTGTCAAGGGTAAATAAGCGTTAGATTCTATTGAATAGAAGAGGGAAAAACCATACGCAGTCGTCGTTTCTAGAGCTTGGTGTGTGCTTGTGTCGGTTTCGAGCGACAAAGGCAGCTCTGAAATCGTGGTCGAGTACGCAGTTGGCAGCGTAATAGTCCTCGTCATCCCATCGACCGTAATGAACTCGTATGCCAGGGTGTTTACCGTTTGCGTAGCCAGCGTTGAGGTCTCGGTGGTACGAGTGCGCTCCTTTTCGGTGACGATCTTGGTGCTGTCGGTTGGGATGACCTTGGTGGAGTAAGTGATAGAAATGTCGTCCTGGCCGACAACAGTGACTGTGGGCTGTGCGCAGGAGAAGATTCAGGCGAGCGAAGCAAGGGTAGGCCAGACGAGCAAGGACTTGCCAGCACAATGTCCGAAATGGAAGTCGAGACGTCTGTCTCCGTTCCATATGTCGTTGTCAAGTATGATGAGATAGATGTGGTCGGTGGAGCGGCATCGGAATAAGTAGCCAGTGTGGGTCGGCCAGCGGCGACGCGCTTGTGCATCTTAACCTTATGCTGCAATTTGGGGCACTTCTTGGTCGGAGGGACCCTGTGTACAGAATAGACAATCTTGGTCTTGGTGGGAGCAGGCGCGGTCCTGGTGGTGTACACCGTCGAAGTCCGGCTGAGATCTCGCTCGTCAGATCTCATTGCGCACACGGAGCAGAGCAGATTTCTAACCCTGTCTCCGTCTGGGTCAAGGTTGCGTATGGTGTGGTACGCAAATTCGTTTGGGTCACCAGCTTGGTGCTTGTGGAGGTGACGTCCGTGGCTGTGGAGCGAGAGAGGCCCATTACTTTAGTGAACGCTCTCGCAAAGGCCCGAAGACTTGCTCGTTGTGCTGGCAGGGCTCGAGGTCACCGTGACTGAGACGCAACCCAGTAAGATCGGGCACTCCACGTTTGGTCATCACCCACCCAGCTCAGATGGGGACAGCGTAGTGGTGGAATGAGTATGCCCAACAACTGCCGCAAAGAGGCATGATCATAACGGGTAGCTGGAAACCCTTATTAGAAGGGCTCACCGACAGTCGAAGTCGAGGTGGACGTGGTCAAAGGAGTGAGGGTAGTGGTTCCTGAAACCTTGTGAATCTTTACAAGGGTCATGCCTGCAATACCGCTCACTCGTTCTGGTCGAGACATCAGTCACCGTAGTTGTTGTAACTGGGGCGAAGTGATCTAGCCAAATCGTGCGAAAGAGAAGCGCAAGCGCCTACCATCAGTTGAAGTCT
This sequence comes from Cystobasidiopsis lactophilus, assembly GCA_001599975.1. Lineage (NCBI taxonomy): Eukaryota > Fungi > Basidiomycota > Agaricostilbomycetes > Agaricostilbales > Chionosphaeraceae > Cystobasidiopsis > Cystobasidiopsis lactophilus. Next base: position 1,772,719 of record BCIO01000005.1, read on the forward strand.
CGTCACGCTCAATTGTGACTGGTGAAAAAGATCAGTCTTGCCTCGCGCCGGCGATCCAGAGAGATTTTCACCTGTGGTGTGAGGAATTGTGGTTGTCTGAGGGATTTCGTACGAAGTGGTCGCTACGACAGCAATGTCAGAGGCGACAGCGCCTTGATCCCTCAAGGAAGAGATGACCTACCCGTCGTAGTCTGGGTAGTGATAGAGACGGTCGACGTGGAAGAGGTAGCTATGGAACGGTCAGGAGGGGTTCGTGGTTTCTAGGGAAGGAGGGGCGCACTGGTAGTGAAGTGCTCGTCGGGCCCGACTGCAGAATGACACCTTAGCCATGACTTTGAGTCTCCATTCTTGCGCTACTCACGCAAGTTGACGTAGTCCAGACCAAAGCTGGTACTGATGGGAACAACGTCGTCGTTGCCAGCGTAGCTGCTCACAACACTCCAACTGAACCTGACCGCCCTTATTCCGGCGCTGGAGGGGAACGTGAAAGAGTACGGAAAGTATTCGCCGCCGTCTGGGCCATAGACTCCTGTTGCAGGGCCCGTCGCGTAGGATTGGAGGGTGCTGACGGCTCCGTTGCCGTCCAGCTCGAGCACGGGATGGTCGTTCATGTCCAAAATTAGCACTTGCACATCGTTGGTCCCGGCACCATTGTTCACCGCCTTGAAGGACATGTAAAGCGAGAGAGTGTACGAGGCGCCAGGGATAGCGACAGAGTTGACAATCTCCTGCGTCAGGGATGCGCGGGCCGGATAGCTCGCGCTGCTCGAAGATAGACGAGCATAGAAAGCGCCTTTTCCGGAGAATGACGAGGTCCCCGTGAGATCTTGGGAGGCGTCCTGGCACCCAGCTCGTGAGAAGTTGGTGGCAAAGATCGGCTAGCTTACAGCGTTTGAAGTGGGAGGCTGCGAACGATCGGTCAGGGACATTCGGACATTAATAAGATCTGACTCACATTGAAAGTGAGCGACGCGGACCAAGGCCCAGCGTCGGTGAGACCGAGCGTCTCAAAGTCGCCGTCCAAAAGATACTGGTATTGGGCGCGAGTGGCTGTGGCCAGGGCCAAGAGAGCGCAGGCAGAGGTCCACTTCATCGTTCAAGTGTCAAGTGTGCAGTTGGTGGTCTGCGTCCTGAGTGTGCAGAAGGTGGTCTGCGGCCTTGAGGGAAATGCTGGCGGATGAGAGAGAAGCCTCCGGACAGCTGGCCACTAAGATCGCCAGCCAAGCAATTCGCCATTAGAGAACGTTTTTCCTAGTCCTTGAATTCTTAAGAGAAGGCATAGAACAAAAGAAACCGAAGATCCCGTCCAGAGAAGCGGCGGAGGGATCCAAGCTCGAGAGCCCTAAACTGTCGTCGAGGACGCACGCTGAAATCATGCAGTCTATACAGAGTAATAGTAAAGCGTAGAGCAGCCAATGCTGGAAGAAACCTGGGAACCGAGGCCACATACAAGGTCGACGAGGGCTGGCTGCCGGCGGACGATCGATCTTTCGTAAAGAGCACCTCCTTTCCGGGCGACCTCAAATCTCCAGAACAAGAAGGCACAAGCAGAGCAGTCAGCACCGCATAGAAGCGACATTTTAGATCGTCGGGGGGCAATCCAGCGCCACTGCCGCCATCGCAGCTCGAGGGCAGGATTTCTTCGCGAGTCGCAACGTCGCATGACAAAAGTCGACAATACGTGACCATATGTTACAAGGCATACTATTACAAGTCCCAATAACTAAAAGGCAGCGGCCACGCCAAGGCATGCTGTCAAGCTCAACTCGTGAATTGGTTTCATCAGCATCTCGTTGGCGCCCGCTTCCAAAAAGTCGTCGCGCACGTCGTCGCCCGACGAGCCGCAAATGAACGAGTCAACACCAGCCACTCGCATCCTGATGCACAAAAGGATGAGGCCGGGCTGGAAGTGGCGTAAAATTAAACTCACTCGTGAACGGCCTGCAGGCCGGTGAGGCTCCCAGGCGAGGAATCAGGCATTTGGTTGTCGATGAGCTAAGGATGGGGATTACATCAAAATTTTGGTTGCGCAGGGCGCGGAGTGACTCACAATGAACTGGAAGGGTTTGCCTTCTTCATGCCGCTGGCGCGCTCGGAAGAAGCCGCTTTGGCCATTGGAGGCCGTCTCGACGACATGGCCCATCCGTGTGAGCATTTTTGAGATGATCGTACACGTCAAGGGGTCATCGTCGACGATGAGGCACTCCAATGCGCGTGGCGACCGGCCTTCCGTGACTTCAGCGGACGAGAGCAAGGACCCTCGCCGGGCCGCAAAGATAGAGGCCCGGTTGGCAGAGAATCGGATGGCGTGCAGCGAAGCGGGTGAGTCTGGCACCATGCGAGGTGTGAGCGATAGCACTCCCCCGGGCGGCGGCAACGTGAATGGCAGCTCGACCCAGAATTGTGTGCCTGCAAAGCCCATGGTCAGTACCAACTAGTGATGTGACACAGGCGAGGGTCTGACCTTTCCCCGGCTCGCTCTTGACCCCAAGGCGCCCGCCGCTTAGGTCGATGCTCTTTCGGACCAAAGCCAATCCGAGGCCGGAACCTGTGCAATCCTTAGTAATCAACGTGGACATAGACGAGAGGACAAGGTGAGCTTACCTTTGCCACCTTGCCGCCGCCCCAGCTCACTGGTTATGAAGTCCCTTCAGCAAAGCCATCCCGCCACAAAGGCTTCGACTCACGTCTGGACATAAGGCGAGAACAGGCGGTTGTTTTCCAGTTCCGTTCTGTTTCGCAATCAATGGGTGCAGACAAGCCCAACAGGTGTTCGCTTACGACGAAAGGCCGACGCCTGTGTCTTCTATCTCGATGCGAATGAGAGCCGTGTCCTTTTTGAGGTCGTGCTGTGGCAATGGGTCATGATGTAGCGGTGCGCTCTCTGGTGATGGATCGGCGACCGGATGGATGAGGATGGTAGAACACTGAACGCTGCCACCAGTTGAGGTAAAGCGGACCGCGTTGCTGCTCACGACACATTCAGGCAGGCCGAAGCTGAAGCGGGCACGCAACACGTACCTGACAAGGTTGTTGATGATTTGAGTTGTCCGAGCTTTATCTCCAACAAGCTTTTTGGAAAGCTCGTCGATGCGATGGTCAAAGTTTGTCATCAAGTCGACCTGGCGGAACTCGGCCAGCGGCCTAAAGTGGTCGAGAGCTGTATTGACGACTTGGTTGAAGTTGAACGCCTGGTGCAAACCGGTTTGATCACTGAGGTTCGATCCAGAATTTTGGGCTCACCTGCTTGGTAAGCTTGAGCTTGCCAGCCTCCATCCTTTCCCAGTCGAGCACGTCGTTCAAGACCTTTTCCATAGTGGACAAGCTGCCATGCAGCCCTTGAATCATCTCGTGCTGTTCGGGAGTAGCCTTTGCAAAAGGCTGGTCCCTCTCCAGATTTTGGGTCGTCAGCAGAGCTGTGTTCAACGGCACTCGGACCTCGTGAAAGCTGTTGTGGACAATCAGACTCAAACTGCGTTCAAAAGAACGAAACCACTCGCATATAAGACGTAAACCCCCGCTTGGATTCTTCAGCCCTTCTTTCTGCGATTTGAGCCTGTATGTAGAACGATCAGCACAGTCGACCAGCGAGCCGGGCAGCGGTTTACTCACCTGCTGAGTCTTCTTGTACTGCTTTTTGAGGTCGGCTCGCAGCATGAACATGCGGCGCTCGCTCCTCTCCTTGAGGAAGGAGGTCCACAGAATTGCTGGTCGATACATGTCAGCAGAGATCAATCGAGCAAAGCTGGAGATAAGACAAACCGATCAAGAACAGCGTATAGTTGACGACGACTCGGTAGTACCGAGGTCTCGGAACAGCCGCAGTGACTCTGAGTTTAGGTGTGAGGAGATCAATTTGGAGATAGGCATGGCAGGGAGGCCGCCCACATTGACACGATGATATAGGCGAGGCCTCCAACAGAGACGGGGGCCCGGTTGGCCTTCATCATGAACAAGGCCAAGGCCGGGAAACACATGGGATAAGTTAAAAGGGCGGTGAAGTCGCGTTGTGGGCAGAGGGTGCTCTTGAAGTCAAAGTAGTGGCACCGGTAGGTATCGAAAATGGTGATAAAAGGCATGGTCCAGACAAAGTAGAAGAGCAAAACCTGCCACAGCCGGGGCCACCTGAGAGGCACGTCGGCGGCGACTAAGACGATCGGCGGCACCGCAGCGGCCGAAGCCATGCCGCAATAAGTGAGCTTCGAGTACCAGGTCGGCGAGCCTTGCGAGGCCATGATGGAAATGATCAAAGCGACCCAAGTGAAGAGGAAGTAGAGCGCCGACGCCAGCGCGACCGGCTTGTTGGTCTGCCAGCTTTCCTTGAGGTAGGCTGACTCTACTGCAGGATCTCTAAAGGGGTCCCAAAAGAAGGCGAGCACAATCTTAGCGTGCAGTTTAAGCTGGAACCGGAAGGGGCTAGGGTGCAGGCTAGCGTCTAGGGCTGTGTCTGTCGACGGAGCCAAGCTCTGCACAGAGTGGCTCGGATCAAAAGCGCCAGGGGCGTGAGATGGCGAAGGAGAATGCGGCGGGACCGGATGAATGGCGTCGTCATACTGCGCAGTCTTGGGCAGGGGAGCGGCCAGAAACCCAGACCCCGCCGTGCTGGGACGGGTTTGGGTCTGTGAAGCGTAGGCCAGCGCAACATTTGCGAAGGGTCTCCGCGGCAACCCCGTTACCGAGTCGGCGGTGCCTGGCCTTGAGGGGTTCGTGCGAACGGGTGGCTCCAGGTCCATGGAATTGCGCTGCGAGCCAGGGATCGGCACTTTGGACTGCTCTGCAGCTTTGGGCCGGTGGTAGATTTGGTCGTCAAAGCTGTTGTCGACGACGGTCATGGAGATGGTTTTGGAATTGTCGATGTTGTTGGCGATCTGGCAGTCTGGCAGGAACGCCTCGCTGACAGAGGCTCTTGAATTCGATCTCTGGACATGCGCTCGTCAGACAACCGGCCGATTCGAGTAGGCATCGGGCGAGCAAACGCACCTCGATCCTGGAATCGACACCCGTGGAGGCATTCTCCGGCAAGGGCGGCGGGAAGAAGCCCGTCTTCAAGCAGGCGAGCCCTTTCCGGAGCTTGGCCGACCAAGACAAGCCCGCAAATCGACATTGGCCGGTCGAAACAGTCGGTGTTTTGGCGGCCAATGAGCCTGTGATCTCTGCCATCTCCAATCCCTCGTCGTCCAGCCCGCTTGCGAACGCCGCGTCGGCCGGCTTCTTCATCGAATACGACGCCAGCGTGTACTCGGAGACGTCGGACTGCGCGTGGCGAACCGCAGTGGAATCGGGAAGCTGAACGGCCACTATTGACGGCCTCTGAGGAGGAGCGCCAGGCGGCATGTTGGTCTTTTACTACGGGCAAGCTTGCGATTCATGGGCGAGCGCCATTGGCTGACGGGTCCACACAAAGAGGCGTTTTTGTCTCGACGCTTGGCGGTTCCAACGGTCCAGCGCGATCAAAAGGCCGGCCCTTTCATCCGCAAAGATAACTTCAAAGGGTGCGGTAAGTACAGCTTGAAAGCTCAGGATTTGTTCGCCAAAACTTGTGGTGGTTCGTGAGCTTGAAGCTCGCTCGTCCTTTTGAACCTTTGCCACGGTTCAACAGCAAAGATGGCGGCCAGGAAGCTGCAGCTAGAGATTGATCGGTACATGGCGCTGCTCAGGCCACCAAACGCAGACCTTAATTGCTCACTTTGCCCGCTCCAGGACGATCAAGAAAGTCACTGAGGGCGTCGAGCTCTTCGAGTCGATATGGGAGAAGATGCAGGCCAGTGAGTGGCTCTGAAGAGTGTCAGTGTGTGTAGCAGCACGCTTAGGCCGCAAGCAGCCACGCATCAAACGCAGAAGGAGAAGCGTGAGTGCCCCCGCTGCTTCGAGGCCAGAAACACGTAGCTCGCAGAGCCTGACGCCCCCCGGCATGCAGTCGAGGCCGACCTGAAGACCCAGATCAAGAAGCTCCAGAGGCTGCGGGACCAGATCAAGACGTGGATCCAGTCGAACGAGATCAAGGACAAGACAGTGCTCACCGACAATCGCAAGCTGATCGAGACGGTGCGTCGTCCTGGGCCCTGGCTAGCGCTGTGGCACCTGGAACTGAGAGTTTGGTCTGTGCGCTTAGCAAATGGAGCGGTTCAAAGCCGCGGAGAAGGAGATGAAGACCAAAGCGTTCTCGAAGGAGGGCCTGTCGGCGGCCGCCAAGCTCGACCCCAAGGAGCAGCTCAAGATGGAGGTCGGCAGCTGGATCAGCAACGCGGTGGACGACCTGACCAGGCAGATTGAAGTGGCAGAGGCGGAGATCGAGGGCTTGGCGGGCAGCAAGAAAAAGTCGACCAAGAATGGCGGAGGGAGGGCCGCCGAGCTGGACGTTTTCAACGAGCGGCGGAAATGGCACATCAACCGCCTCGAGCTCATCTTGCGCCTGCTGGAGAATGGCAACCTAGAAGCAGAGTCCGTCGCGAACCTGAAGGACGACATTGCTTACTTTGTCGAGAGCAATACCGTGCGTTGCCTTCCTTTGAGCTATTCATTTGCATAAATTTATAACACGTAATATCAGGAGGAGGATTTTGACGAAGACACGGGGCTCTACGATGAGCTCAAACTGGAAGAAGAGGAGGAAGCCTTCGGCATCATGAACGACGACATGCAGTCCTCGCATGATTCGCACTCTGTGGCCGACACCTCTGACATTGTCACCAATGCGACCCCGTCGAAACCTGCGGGCAAGCCAGGGAAGCCCTCGACCGTGCCCGAAGAGCCAGCGTCCTCGACAGCAAGTGGCGAGAAGAGCCCAACGGGTACTCGAGTCGCACCCAAAGCGCGAAAACCGACGCTCGAAGGCCAGACGAGGCCGGTCATCGTCTCTTCTTCTACTCCAGCCAAGCCAGCAGTCGCCCCAGCGCCAGCAGCTACGGCGCCGCAACCTCGCACCGCGCCCGTCGTGCTCCCGCCAATACGCTATTCGGCTGCGGCAGCAGCAGCTGTTGCGCCACCTACCACGCAACAACCCACGCCAAGCAGCTTGCCTCAGACGACGCCGCCGGTAGCGCCACCATCCGCCCCAGCGCAGACGGTCAAGGTCACCCCAGCGGGCAGCAATGTTCCGTTGCCACCTCTCAACACAGCAACCAGTCAACAGCAGCAATCGCAACCGCCGTCTGCTGTGGAGCCTGCTGAAGAGAGCTCGGCACCGACTTCGGGAGATCATTCCAAAGATCCCAGCGTTGACTCTGGCCGAGGCGCTTCCAACGGTCCCAGCCCTGCACTCAGTCATGCGCAAGCGCCTGCGTCATCGAACGGAGTCTTCTCGCCATCAGCGACCGCGGCAGCAGCAGCGGCGGCGACTTTGCCAACGCCACCCAGCACCGCACCGACGCCAGCACAGCAGCCAGCACGACCACCCAGCGCCGCCTCCTCCGCAGCAGCGCCAATCGGCCAGCTTTCTTCGACTTTGGGTCAATCTGGTGCTTCGACTGTCGTCCCGCCAGCACAACCGGCCAGCCAGATCTCGCAAATCCAGCAGCATGCCGGCCACGCGCTGCCTTCTACTGCGGCCGTTGCTCCTGAATCCGCGCGCCTGCCCAATAGCTTGTCCGATCTGGTTACTTCTTTTGAGAACGCCAAGCTGAAATGTGCGTGGTGCTCTTGTGTCTTCTTTTCAATCTGTCTGACCAACGGTTCAACTGTACCAGCTCAAAAGCGAGATGTGGACTCGGACGCGGTGAACAAGATTCTCGAGGCCGGCTTCTCCAATCTGCCGACCGCGATGGACGCCGAACGGTGAGGCCGATTTTTCTTCTGGCTGATGCCGCTGTGTTGCTGACATTGTCATGCTTTACTGTCTCTCAAGGCCAAAGTACTACATCCCCAAGAACCCGTACCACACGCCAGCCTACTACCCGCAAATGCCACTCGCCGCGCTCGAACAGCCCTCGCTCTTTTCCAAGTACGACGTCGACACGCTGTTCTACATCTTCTATTACCAAGTGGGATCCTACATGCAGTACGTGTTACGGCATTCCGCAGCCTTCCTTCGGTCTGACTTTGTTCTGCGGCACAGGTATTTGGCGGCGGAGGAGCTCAAGCGCCGAGCGTGGCGCTTTCACAAGCAGTACCTCACCTGGTTCCAGCGCGCAAACGAGCCCCAGGCAATCACGGAAGAGTACGAGCAGGGCGTCTACCTTTACTTCGATTGGGAGACGCAATGGACGACCAGGCGCAAGAACTCGTTCACTTTCAACTACCGTTTCTTGGAAGACGGCGAGTAGTAGTGCTTGTCACGCGGAATGGCAGGCGGCGGCGGCGTGCTCTAGGAGCCAGGGCTTAGCGCAGGTTTTACCACCAATCATCACGATTCGAGTTCCAAATTGAAATCATCGACACACCTTTGAAACTGTCTTTCGTCGCCGGCTTTCTGTGCCTGTATTGTGTTGGGCCGCCTTTGGTTTACAAAAGGGACATCTTCATTTTCATAGAGACCTTGACAAACGCCGTACAACCATGCCAGAATTTACAATGGACACTTTCCCGTCAACGCGTAGAGGATCAAAACGACGCGGAGCTGCGTCTGCGCTGGATGGCCTCGCCCCTCTTGATCTCTCCAGCCAGTTGGGACGTGCCCTCTGTCCCCACTATGCCCAGCAGCCAAAAGCCTTCCTGCGTTGGTGGCCAGTTTTGCACTTGAATGCCCTTGCTATCCTGGGCAAGAGTTCTGTGATCCGAATCGATCCCTTTGAGCTCAAGGGCGACGCCACCCGACCTCTGGGCTTTGGCAATAGCACTTCGCTCGTAGAAGCCAGCCGACTTGTATGACCAGGAGCTGGCTTCAGAGCTGCAGGTCATGTTGCTGGAGATGGATGGGTTTTGAACCATCAAAGAAGAGCTGGGTGTGCAAGCGAAGGAAGGAATGTTGAGTGCAGTCGATGCAGGTGTTCGGGGAATGGCTGCCAGATCGGGAATTGGGTCAGGGAACAACCTGCTGCTCGATCTTGGAAGTCTAGTCATGGTGGTGGCTTTGACATAGGTGATCTGGAGGGGCGGGATGTAGGCGAAGGGGTCCGCTTCAGGGCGGCTCTCTTTTGTCTGTGAAGATGCCATGAGAAGGGGGACTGCGAGATCCAGCAAGCGACTCACGAATGAATGCGAAAGCCTTTTGGTCAGTCTGGTGAACTTGCCCTCTGGAGCAAGAGTGGCCTCGTCCTACACAAGCACAAAGGTTAAAGCGACAGAACCGCACGCAAGATTGGCTAGTCCTACATCGTCGAGGGCATCCCTCCAGAACTTGTTGCTGGCAGTGTTCGCCTTGAAGCCAAAGTAGGTGGATGCCGAACCTCCCGAAGAGGAGGACAAGGAGGGGCTCGGCTTGGCAGGGATGCAGCCTCGCTTCTAAGAAGCGTTGAATCAGATGGCAACTTCCACAGGACGAACCAAGTGAAGACTAACAAAAGGTGTGACTATGGCAGCCAAGGTGCTCCGGAGGCGGCCCTTTAAAGAGACCTGCACGGAAATCGAGCTGAGCCAGCCGTTCGACTTGCCACCGACATAATTTCTTCGCGCACCTTTCGAGGAGCGCCAAAATCCATAGCATAGGCAGCAGGGGTGGTGTAGATCATGGGCATGGTTGAGTTCGAGCAGATTTGGAGAGCAAGCAAGCAAAGCAGCCAGATAGAGGTGCTCGTACAGAAAAGAGAGAGAAGGGAGGGCTCCGCCGACACTCAACGGCCCAGACGATCAGGAAAATCATGATTGTCGTCCTATGAAGCGTCATCGCCAACGACTTTGGCAGATAGAGCCACAAACTTTAAAAATTCGGGCGCCGGTCGGCGAAATGCAAGGTTTCGATAACTCATGCCGCTCGATATGGGAAGCAAATCCGTTTGCTTAATGACCGGGAATTCGATGGTTCACTATCTGTATAGGCTGGCGGATGAAGGCGATCCGGATGGACGTCCAGGGACAAGAAGCGGAGCAGCCCTTTCAGCAGTGGCGCGGCGCACGTGAAAAGCGATGCAGCTTTCCCTTCAACGAGCAATACTTTCACAGCTTGAAAGAGTAGAGAGACGACAGACGAGTCGCCAGACGATGACGCGCTGGGATGCGCCGATGCCTCAGCCTGAGTCGCTCAATGACACTTGCAACGGCCGGTGCCTCTTTCACACCCAACGCTCTTTGGGTCATGGCCATTGGAGAGCTGCCACCAGCCTGCAGAATTCTCAAGCTGCATGATTTCTCTGGGCCAGAAGCCAGGTCAGAGCCCTCAAGCAGCAGATGTCAATGTGGGTGCACGGTTCGGTCAACTCCCCTCAACACAACCGGCGCCTGACTTTCATCTTCTCACAGCCATTACAGATTGAATCTTTAAATCAAACCCAGTCTCTTGGGCCTCCTTCTCTGCCGCGTCCTCAACTCGTGAGTTTCTCACGAGCTCCGCGTTTGCCACCCGATCTGATGTGCCCAGTCTTTGCGCGAGCAGAAGGCACGCGAGTCCTTCAAGCGGTCCTCCCTCAGCGAAATCATCCCCAAGTTTGACCTCTCGCACCTTCCCCAAGATGGTTCAACCTTCAGCGAAGAGGCTGGGGAAGAGGACTGGGACATGGACGGCAGCCCGGCGCTCACCAGCGAAGGCTCCGATTCTGCCAACGTCTCGCCCTTCTTCACTCCGCCATTGGACCAAAATACACCCAGCTCGTCTCGTAACTCCATTTGCAGCACAGCGGCAGCCTACCAACCTTTCAACTGGGTCGAGAGCTGCCCACCCGAGGCGTGGGGAGAGTACACCTCTCCCCTCGAAGAGATCTACCAATGGGAAGACCCTACTGTACCCCGTGTCAGGGCAGAAGAGGAGAGGCGTCGGTGGGCACATCGGGTGCTCTGTCCGCCACGCGACAACTCGCCCGAGCTGCATGATGGCGAGAGGCGAGCCGGCCAGAAAAGAGCAGCCGGCGATGATGGGCAAGAGCGAGCAAATCGCTGGTCCAAGCTTACCGCGGGGTCACTGGGAGCTGCGCACGACGCCACTGCCTTGCTCGCCGCCGGACGCCATCGCCAACCGTGGAAGCCGCCGAAAGTCGCTCACTCATCTGTCAGCCACTCGCACAGTGCCAAAGGTCGTTTCATTCTCGTGGCCACCGCTGAACGGGTCGTTGATCGCCTGCTGAAGCACACTCCCATTTCGCCGAGCCACGATCACAAGGGCCAGAGAGCTCAATTGCGGGCGCACCGATGCAGCATGCGAGCCAGTAGACAGCAAGAGGCGACGAAAGGCTAACGGAAACCAGCAGTCCGTCCGAAATGGCCCAGCTGGCCACCGAACTCGGACGAAGAGCCGGGGGGCGAGCACGCGGGCAAGAACCACCTCACTACTCATTGCCGACATCAACTTGGTGTCATAGAACAATCACTCTAGAAAGCCATTGTAGACCGCATTAGATTTGCATTTTCGCATTGTGAAAAGTCGCCCAGTGCCCCCTGAGCTTTCCGGGGTCCGCCTCGATCGGGTTTGTCAGGTCGCGGGCGAAGCTTCAAGGTCGGTAGAAACGCAGGAACGAGGAATGGATGCGAAAGATGAGGTTCCGTGCCAATCAAAAATTCCAAGGGCCGCGTGCCAAAGAGAAGTAAACCCCCGATCCAGCTATCCTTCTTTACTCGACAGCGGTCACACGGGCTGTGCAGAGTGTTCGAAGTTAGCCGAGACCCAGGCAGCGAACAGATAGGGAGGCTCAACGCACTGTAGACGAGCTGAGCGTGAGAGTGGACAATACGCTTGATGTGGCCCTCCTTCTCCAATTCTCGGATGGCCAACCGCGCCAAGGAGCCGTTGATCTTCATGCGGTCAATGAGAACGGATCTGTGCGAACAAAATGAGCCATCTGTCCACGGGTGGATCGGGGCGAGCTCGGCAAGCGCACTGAGAAATCATCTTGAAGGTCGGGACCTCCTTCTGCAATGCGGCATCAGAGACAGCACCAAAAATTGCGGTAGGGGCAGCCACGCACCATGATGCGGTCGTAGGTCGGCTTGTCGAGGACAACGGCGTTGTTGGCCTTGTCCTTGACCTTGCCCTTGGACCACTTCTTCTTCTTCGACTTTCCGCTCGGGTTGCTTCCAGGCGGCTTTTTCTGTTGGCGCGCATTTTTCAGATCCGCTTCCTAAACGCAAGAGGCTACACACGGGTGGCGGGGGCGGCATTTTGTCGTGGAGCGAGAAAGAGAGAAATCGCCAGAGGGACGGGCAAAGTCACGCGGCGAATTTAGAAGAGACCTCTGGAGACCAAAGTTGGCCCAACCCGTGGTCCTCAAGGTGGCGTTCACTTTCCAAAATGCGCGAGCGAGCAAGTAGTATCAAAAGACAGGCCGTGATCGCATTACAATTCCGAGGTAAGCAAGGAAAGCGTGAAGGGGAAAGAAATACAAGACAAGAGAGGCAAAGTGTTGTGTGATATGGGAGGTCTAGCGTCAAAGGAGAGGCGCAAGCAAGGAGCTTAAGCGCCAACCATGGCCTGGGGGCTGGCCCGGGTGTGGGGAGAGCGCAGCGAGTTGGACATGGGCGACATGCCGCCGCCGGACTCCATGCGGGGCTGGTGGCCATTGTGCGCCACCGGGCCGTATTGGCGCTCGGCTCGGCGTTGGAGCATGTCGGAGACAGCTGTGCGTTGCGAGCATTGATTTAGATTCGCATGAACGCTTCTTGGGGGGAGAAAGAGGCAACGCACGACCAAGCAAGCGAGTGAAAGCCTTTTCGCCCAAAGTGGCCACGCGAAGGCGGCCAGCTCCAGGCATGGCACGCACAGTGGCAGCTCGAGGGGCAGAGTTCAGCAGCGCCAGTTCTGTGAATTACCAAAAACCGCATGAGCTCGAGAGAAGGACGAGCAAACAGGGGACGGCCTCACCTCCAAAGTAGTCGCCCTTGCCCAAAGAGGACACCCTCTCCTCGTCGCCGCGGCCCGGCCTGCGCTTGGTGACCTCGGCGGTGCCGCTTTCGATGATGTAGAAGTTCTTGCCGACCTCGCCCTCGATGACGACCGGCTCGCCCTCCTCGTAGACCTTCTCCTCCAACGCATCGGCAATCTTGGCGCGCTCGTGTGGCTCTAAGGTGGCGAGGATGCCGACTTCGGCGAGGAAGACCTCGTACATCTTGCGCTTGCGCGAGGTGTGCTCCATGAGGATGGAGCGGAAGGTGACGCGGTCGAGCGCCCAGAGGGTCGAGGTAGGGGAGACGGCGACGACGGTGGCCGCGCGAGGGGCGTTGTACATGAGGGCGAGCTCGCCGAAGGAGCCGCCGGCCTCGATCTGGGCGACCATGTTGGCGGGCGCGGACACGCTCTGGGTCGTTTTGGTGATGGGGTCGTAAGAGTGCTGCGGGGTAGGGGTGACCCAGACCTCGAACTGGCCGGACTCGACAACGTAGAAGAAGTCGCCCACGGCGCCTTGGACGATGACCTCGGTGCCCTGAGGCACGCGGACCTCCTTCATGGCGTTCAGCACATCGGCGTGCTGGTCCTCGTCGAGGTTGCGGAACAGCAGGTTGCCTTGAATGGAAGCTTCAATGCGGGCGCGCTGGGAGGTCGACTTGGGGATGACAGTCTTGGGCAGGTTGGCGTTGGCGGAGGGGTCGAGGGACTCGGCAGAGACCGAGGTGCGGCGACCGAGGTTGTAGGAGAGCGGGATGCCAATAGGCGAGGTAGGGGCGTTGGAGGGCGGGCCGTTGTCATCGTCGTCCTCCGACATGCTGCTCTTCCTCGACGAGGGCGCGGCGGGGTTGGAGGTGCCGACGGCGCTCATGGAAGCAGGGTTCCAGGACGTGGACATGGCGGTGGGCGTCGAGTTGTTGGAGGAGCGCAAGGGAGCGACGGAGGGCATAGTCTCTGACATGGGGGAGACGAGGGAGTCGAAACCGCTGCTTTGGGCCTGCTGCTGCTGGGGCGGCGGAACGGAAGAGCCAAAGGTGTATCCCTGGCCAGCCAGGGAGGGGGTGGACGTCTTCTTGCGGAGGGAGTGAGGCTGGGTCGGCGGCATCGACATGGAGCGCGAGTCCTTGGGGTTAGCGGGCACGTTGCGCGAGAGGTTGCGCTGCTCCTCGAGCTTGCTGTTGAACTGTACAAGCAACACACGGCGTCAATGGGCAACTTGTCAAAAGAAACGGGGGAGAACGACGGACCCAGTTGGCACAGAATTGGAGCACGTCCGGAGGCTGGGCTCGAGCGACGGCCTTGTTCAGGTCAGCGAGGATGGCGTGGTAGGCGGAGTTGTCAGACATGGTCTCCCGAGGCGACGGGCAACTGTTGGAGAGCTAACAGACACAAGGGAGCGAGAAGAAGGTCGAAGGTGGCAGGCTCCGCACACGGGGGGGGGCTGGCGCTCGCGCTTTTGGGCGACCCGGTTTGCCTGCATTAGGCATTCGGCCAAAGGTTATGGGTTTGAGTAGGGAGCTGTATTGCAAATGGGACTGGCTAGTACAAGGGCGGCCTCTAAAGCCGAGCGGACAGCAAGCGGCGGGCGGCCTGAGATGGCCTTCGCAGGCTCGCGCCCGCCGCCACGCACAGCGTCAGCAGCACCAGGCTGCCGGCTTGGTGCATCGACGCCAGTGATGTGGGCACCAAATGCACCAACGTAGTGATCCCTAGCGTCGCTTGAATCAAGGCCATCAAGCCAATTTCGCTCGCACCCCGCGCCGCCGCCCTCGGGATTTGGCTTCGAACTGACTTGCGCAGGCGAACGTGTGCGAACAAAGCGAGCGCGCTGAAGAAGGTGGTCATGGCCAATAGCCTGTGGTCGAACTGGACCGTCGTTGGGTTTTCGAACAGATTGCGGCGAATGAGGTCGGACTGGTCGGCGTGGCGAGCGTAAGAGGGGTCCAGAAGCTCACTCGTAGGTGGTACCAGAGCTTCGCCCATCAATGGGAAAGTGTTGTACAATAGGCCTGCGTCCAAGCCAGCCACAAAGGCGCCTGTTTAGGAGTTGCTAACGATCAGCAATTTGGCCACCTAATCTAGGGGACGCGCACGCACCAGACACGGCAGTCAGGAACACCAGTCCAGTCATGGCAGTGAACATGACTCTGACCCGTCCAGATGTTTTGGTGGACAAAAGCACCAAAGCGTCTCCCAAGTCCTTGACGCCACCAACCCCAACTCCTTTGACCGCCACCTTCCAATCCCGCATAATCCCAAACGCGCTCCTCAAACACAGCCCATAAACAGCAAAGGCCATGCCCAAGTGTGCTGCCAGCCGATACTGGGAGACTCGGGGCACACCAGACGGGTTGGCCTTGGCGAGCTCTTCGTGCGACAGCCCAGACTTGACCATGTACCACCCGAGAGCACCTTGGCCACCAATTAGTAGCGCGATAGCAAAAAGTTGTCTTGAAGTCGATGCAGAGAGCATTTTCTTGTAGGCGAAGAAAGGAATTGGAACTGTGAGGCCCAAATTCGACGAGGACACACTATCTATCGAAATCAATGCCACCCACGGAGAAAAGCTAAGCCCAAAACTCGACCCAGGAACCTGTGGCCCCATTCCATGGAGTAGATGAACTTGAAGTCCGCCATCGAGATGTTTTTATTCAACCTGGTTTCCTTGAAACGGTCGGCCGTGTCCTCGAAAGCCTAAGACAATCAAACGTACAACTTTCCCTCTGGTGTCAACCTGTACTTGTCCAGTTCCACCTGCCACTGCTCCTCCGACAAAGGCGGCAGCACGCCGGTAACCAGATTCCACTCCGTGATGCTTAACCCCGATTCGGTCAACCTCGTCAGGCCGCCAATGATCACGATGGCAAAGATCAACGCTGAAATGCCGTAGAGCCAGTACGCCACGATCGGGTGTGTTAAAGTGGGCAGCGGTGGCCCAGCTTGAGAGGCCGACGACGACGCTGCTGTTGAAGCCCATCGAGCAGTTCTTAATGGCAGCAAGTTTCGAAGCACTTTAGATGGTGCTTTTGATAGAGGCGAACAGGCAAAGGCAGGTAGGGATTTGGGCAGGGTAGCCAAAGTCCGTGGCCGAGGAAATTTGAAAGCAACACTGGGGGCGCATTGGCAGCTGGGCAGCAGCGTGCGGGCAGATTGGGAGGTCGAGGCTCGAATGCCCAACCTGAGACTGAGGGCCAAAGCGCCGCTGGGGCCCATGGTCGGCGAACGACTTGTTGGTTGCAAACAGCGAAGAGATGATTGGCCTGCGTCAGTGCTTCCGAGTCGGGACATCGCGATCGTTTGCGACTTGCAGCAGATTACGAATGGCTGCCACTGAAGCAGTGCCGGACGGGGCGCCGGAAGCGACAGACGAGGAGCTGAGGGTGAGGATCTGGTTCACGATCTGTGCGCATTGGCACTCATCTCTTCTCGCCTTGGCCCTGGCAGGTTCTGGACAAACTAAAGCAACGATTCAATGGAGCAGAGATTGCAGTGCAGGATACATCAGGTGCGTCGCGGACCCTCCTATTGAGACTGGGAGCTCATCCGAGGCGTCCATTGAGCAGGCGGGTGTGGCAGCTTTTACGCCATCAGCATAGTGCACGACGACTTCAAGGGTCTGAACCAGCTCAAGCAGCACAAATTGGTGAACGTGGTATTGAAGGATGAGCTAGCACTGTGGCAGTAAGCTCCTTCATGCGGCAGCCAGATCCCTCAACATTCGATTCGCTAATCATTGTCGGGCTTTCAGTGGTGTACAGTTGAAACTGCTTCCAATGACAGAAGATGCCTAAGTGTAGAAGTGGTCTTATGGAAGCGTGTGGAAAGCTCTTGGCTCTAAGGAGATCTAAAAGACCTGGAACTCCTCTACACCCCCGACAAGCTCTTCACGATGGAGTCGCAGGACGCCTTGGCATCACCAAACAACATGGTTGTGTTTGGCTTGTAGAACACTGTGGCGCGCATGTCATTAGTCATAGCCGCAACTTGCATCGAGTTCCATCACTCACTCGGATTCGGCACGTCCGCTGTGTAATCGTGTCTCACATGAGCTCTTTCAGTGACTGAGTTCAAAGAGAGTGAACGCACCATAACCTGAGCCCATCGAGCGCTTCATCACAATGACCTTCTTGGATTCCCAGACGTGCAGGACCTTCGCGCCACGATTTTTAGTTTCGGTCTTCAAAGCGGTAAGAAATGAGGACAAACAGGCATTCCAGCAATTGGAGAGCCAGGCTCGAGAGAGATGGGGTTCACGGTGTCGTTGGCGCCGATAACAATTGTTCTGAATTCACACTTGAGTCTCTCGTTCGGGCTAAAGTGGGGACAAAGCACGAACAGATCAGTTTCCTTGAAGTCATCGTTGATCTCTTCCAGCTCCTTGACGACTGGAAAGACAAGTAATGAGTTGTGCGATCACGCCACCCGCCGCATTTTGCTCACTGTCGTAATCGACACCCGCCTCAGCGAGGAGCACGTTGCACTGGAGATTTTCCGTGAGTTTTTGGACTTGAAGCCAGCGAGACACGATGGACTCACTTGACCGGGCATGCGACCAGCAACGGGCTGCACGCGGACTCAGCCCAATCTCCCCTCTGGCGAGCAAGCAACTTACGTGGATAGCAAATCGAATCTTGATATTTTTGGCCTGGCACAGCTTGACGATCTCGGCGATGGCATATTGGGCCTTGGCGGTGGCCATGCCTGGACGACGGCGTCATCAGTCACAGCCCGAGAAAACTGCAAGGTTTTACAACTCACCGTAGCCGACGACGATGATGACGGATTCGGAGGTCTTGATGTCTTCCACGACCTCTTCGATGTTGGTCTGCGTGATAGAGCCTTCGATCTTCTTCATCTCAGCAGCCGGTGCTGAGATGCCGCCGAACAGCCTGTGTATTCCGCACCATATCAGCCTTGCTCTGGCTAAGCATCTGCTGCAGAACACGTACACGTTGGTGATAGAGCGATTCATGCCTTTGCACTGCGTCAGTGTGTTAGAAGCCTGATCACAACTCGGCCCAGAACATCAGACTTGCCATGATCTGCAGATTTCGCCCATGAGAGTACGTCTAGAATGAACACTGGGAGTGCTCACGTAGGATAGGATAGAGCCAGAGGCTGCGATGAGCGAGCCGACAGAGGTGAGCAAGCTGTTGTTGAGCATGAGACCTTCCGCGACCAAGGCCAGACCGCTGTACGCGTTCAAGACGGTGATGATGACTGGAAAGTCACCCATCAGGTACAAAGTCGGCCGATTGAAAGGAAGAATGCCCACCAGGCATGTCTGCGCCACCAACGGCGGCGGTGGTCGTCCAACCCTTGATGAATGAGAGCGCAGCGTTCCCGACCAAGCAAGCAGCCGCAACACCAGGAACAGCAGCCGAAGTCAGAAAGTAGCCCATCGTCGCAACGTTGGCAGCGAGCAGGCCAGTGTTCGTAACGTGGCGTCCCGGGACGACCCACGGTTTGCTAGACATGCGGCCGGCAAGCTTGAGGAAAGCGACAATGGAGCCAGTGAACGTGACACCGCCAATAAGAACGCCCAAGTATGCGGTGGTGGCCTGTCCAAGAGGTGTGAGCTCAGTAGGTAGTCTGCTTGAGAAAGGACTCACATGCAAAGTGGTGATGTGCGAAGTGTCACCGAGCACGGACGCGATACTGGTGAAAACAGCTGCAAGACCGACTACAGAGTGCAAAGCGGCCACACTCTGCGGAAGTTGCAAAGCGGTGACGCGCCGAGCAATCAAGAGACCGGCCAGGCCACCGAGCGCAGTGCCGATGCTGAACTGGCCCAAGGTCTCCTGGGAGTAGCCAGCGTGGCCAATAGCAGACAGAATACCGATGGCGACACCTAGAATGCCAAGTGCGTTGCCGGTTCGCGCGCTGGCTTGGGCAGCCAAGCCGCTCAGGGCAGCAATACAGAGCAAGCTGCTCGCGAGATATCCAGCTTTGACCAGACCATCACCATCTCCACTTTGAAGACTGTAGAGGAAGCCAGCGGCGAAGACAATGCCCGGCAGTGCGAATAGCCAGGCGTAGTCGGCTGGGTCGCCAGGTCGCTTGAACATGTCGAGCATCTTCTTGGTGATGAAGAAACCACCGAAGATGTTGACATTGGCCAAGAACAGGCTCGAGAAGGCGAGAATTTGAGGGATGGTTTGAGGCAAGTAGCCACCGCCCAAGAGAAACATCGAGCCAACACCGACCAAACCCGACACAGCATTGGTGAGCGACATGAGGGGCTATAGAGACAGTCAGTTGTCTCCTCATCGTGGGCGGGCCAAAGCTAATCAAGAACCTACAGAGTGAAGAGCGGGAATGACACCCCAGACGAGACGGTAACCGATGAGACCAGCGTAACCGAATGTGGCAATAGATTCCATGAAGGCTAGTCAAATTGGATGAGCACCCAATCGGTAGCCAGATTTGTAAGAAAACTCACTAGCTGAGGTGGCCTTTCCGAGAGCGACCAAAGTGCCAACACCGCCAGAGAGGGCGATAACTTCCCTAGTTCGGGCTTGGAACGGAGTCAACTCTTTGATTTCGATCTTTGGGGCTTCGGCAACCGGGGCGGGCGGTGGAGGAGCTGCCGCAACAGGTGGTGGCCAGAGGAGTTCGCCTTGCTGCAGCACGATGCTGCCGCGGACCACTTGATCCTCCAGATCGATGTTGTATCCCTTGTCTTTTCCGCCAATGGAGAGCAAAAACTTGGTAACGTTGTTGCTGTAGAGCGTCGACGATTGGGTCGGGAGCCTCGATGGATAGTCCGTGTAGCCTGGATGCAAAGTTGAGCGCAAGGAGCAAGCGTCTATAAAAGCTGCTTACCGACAACGTGAACGCCATTGGGATGGGTGTAGATCTCGCCGGGCTTGGTGAGGACACAGTTGCCACCGGCCTCGGCCGCCAAATCCATGATGATGCTACCGGGTTTCATAGCGTCGACAAGCTCCTTCAAAAGCAGCTTTGGTGCGGGCTTGCCAGGAATGAGGGCCTGCAATCGTGAATTAGACACGCCTTCGAACGGCACCGAAAATAGCCGAAGCCAAATCCAACGAACAGTGGAGATGATGATGTCGACTTCCTGCGCCTGCTTCAAGAACAAGGCCATTTCTGCTTCGATAAACTCCTTGGACATGGTCTTGGCGTATCCTCCACCACCGTCGCCAGATTCTTGGATGTCCACAGTGAGAAATTCGGCGCCGACGGATTGGATCTGCTCTGCTACGGATGCTCTGGTATCGAAGCCTCGGACGATAGCTCCCATCCGTCTTGCTGTTACGATGGCCGAAAGACCAGCGACACCGACACCCTACAGATGCTCCAATTGAATTTTGGGGCCGCCAATGAAGTGGATGGAATTGGGAGCTCACAATGACCAAAACCTTGACAGGGGGCACTTTGCCAGCAGCAGTTGATGAACCCGTGAACATACGGCCAAAGAGGTTGGAGGCCTCAACGACAGCCTTGTAGCCGGCGATGTTGGCCATCGAGCTGAGTGCGTCGAAGACTTGACTGGTGGCCCGGACGAAGTCGCCCTTCAGCAGTGAGGCAGTACTACAGCATCTGAGGCGACTCACGCTCTCGATATGCGAGGAATGGTGTCCATCGCAAACGCAGTGACCTTCTTCTGCGCCAGCTGGTCGACCAAAGCCTTGTTTTGGGCGGGGTAGAGGAAAGAGATTAAGGAGGAGCCTTCTTTTAGGAACTTGACTTCGCCTGTCGAGGCGTCTGGCGGCCGCACTTTGAGCACAATGTCCGTCGTCGCGAAAAGCTCCTCCTGCGGCACGACCCTAGCGCCAGCTGCCTTGTAGGCCCCGTCCGTGAATTGAGCACCCGCTCCCGCATTTTCAGCCACAAGGACCTCCTTGAAGCCTTGCTTCAACAGGGCAGCAACGTTAGTCGGCGTGAGGGCAACACGCTGCTCGTTGGGATAGGTTTCTCGGGGCGCTCCGACCGTCAAATTGCTGTAAGGAATGCCTTCAGGTCGCTTGCAGGTGCATGAAAAGTTGCGAATGGAAGCTGGTTTGGATCGCAGCCATTGCGACACGGTCGAAGTTGCCCGCATCACGCTGGGGAAGGACGCAGCCATTTTGGCTGATCGTGGCCCACAGAATGAGGGGAAGGAGAAGTCGAACGAAGGTCCGCCCTTGGCTGCTGAGGCGTGTCTCTATGGATGTAGGTGCTAGAGCAGCGTAAAAAGATTGTGACTTGGTCAAATCTCAGCGAGAGGTTTAGGTAGCCGGCACAGAGAGGCGACGGACTCGACCCCCTCAGCCTCGACTCAGCGCGTTGGCGATGGCTGGTCGTGTGCTTTGGTCTTCAAACTTGCTTGCTTGCTGGAAGATGTCTAGAACACAGAAAGCCAAAGCCTCAGCGAGTGCCCGTAAAAAAGCGGGCAAAGCGTCGCCACCCGCGGGCAGCAGCTGGCAGTCGCTCTCTGGCACACAACCTGAGCGGCTTGCCGACTCGTCACTGGCACACTGGACTGACACTCCACATCTTGTCCTCTGACCAGCACCTGAGAAAAAAGATGTCAAGACGAAAGGAAGTTGCCGTTATTGCTTGCCCCTTCAGCGGTGGACAGCCCAAGGGAGGGTGAGCGAGCTTTTCTCAGTCGAATTCCACGGGCGTCTGTTCAAGAAGAAGGAGACGCGCAGGGTCGACCAGGCCCCCATGGAGATCGTCTCAGAGGCTTTCCTGGCCGAGCTGCAGGATCTCCAATACGCGGTCGACTTTCAGGGGCACAAACGCTTCGAGCAAGCCGTCTCCGCTTTGGAAGAGGACCCACCCATTGGCAAGCTCCTGCAGCCCAGATTGGTGTCTCGAGTGACCAAGGAGCTCGCGACCGTCGTCCAATCTCACCTGTCGGCCGGCCAGCTCGCGTTGACGCTGGGCGGCGATCACTCCTTGGCAATGGGCACCGTCAGCGGCACCCTGGCCGTCTACCCTGAAGCCTGCCTCATCTGGATTGATGCTCACTGCGACATCAACACACCCTCGACGACGCCCAGTGGAAACATGCACGGCGTGCCAGTCTCATTCCTCATGGGCTTGGAAGGCACCAACATTCCCGAGTTCAGCTGGGTCAAGCCTCTCCTCAAGGCCAACCGACTCGTCTACATTGGTCTGCGGGACGTGGATCCGGGCGAAAAGCTCATTCTCAAGCAGCAAGGTGCGCTTTTCCGTCTCGCCGCACACTTTAAAAAGCGCTTGAAAACGCGTCGCAACCAGGCATCAAGGCCTTTAGCATGCACGAGATTGACAAATATGGCATCGGAAAGGTGGTCGAGATGGCCCTGGACGCGGTCAACCCCCAGCGCGATCTGCCCATCCATCTCAGCTTCGACGTGGACGCTATGGATCCATGTTCGTCTCTTTGGCATTCCTCTCTCTCCTTATATTAGACTCATATAGAAGTGCAGCGGTCGCCAAGGCTACTGGTACTCCCGTGCGAGGCGGCTTGACCTTTAGGGAAGGCCACTACATCTGCGTAAGCTTGTCTCCATGATTTCAAAACCTCATGCCACAAGCTAAGTCTTTGAACAGGAGGCGGTCGCCGAAACTGGCAAATTGGTCTCCTTGGACATGATGGTATGTGCTCCAGCGAGTCGGAGGACCTCTATATGAAAGCCTTGCGCAGGAGGTCAACCCAACGCTTGGCGACTCTGCTGAAGTGGCGCAGACAGTCGCCATTGGGCGATCCCTTGTCCGGGCTGCCCTCGGTAAGCCCTTGTTTCTCTCTTGACCGAGTCAGGGAAAATTTTGATACCAGGTTTTCGACTAACGCAGGCGAAACTCTTTTGTAGACCCGTCATCATTGCATTATTTCGTCCATCAAAGCCAACGCTGTCTCAGAGCTGGCCACGAGGTCATGACCGCCGTACTTGAGAGCCGCAAAGATGACCTTGTTGCCCTGGTGGCCTTGGCCCCGTTTGATGACTCCGTTCGGTCCGAGGCTGGTATCTTTGAGATGCTCAATAGCCGAGGCGCTGGTGAGCACCGACCAGAGAACGTGCGAGTGGCTGTGTGGGATGACGCGATCGTCCTCTGCGCTGACAACCAAAACGGGAGCTCTGATGCGGTGGAGAATGGTGTCTGTGGCAAAATGTGTCTTCAGGTAGCCCATCAGGAATCGCTCAATGGGAGGCAAGTGTTTGAGGGGCTGCGCTTGTCCTGAGCTTGCGTGGCCGGCGAAGCATAAGAGAAACTCACAGCGAGAAGGGGCAAGACGTCAGCGAATTTGTAGGTGCTCAAAACAGCATCAATGGAGCTATAAGGAGCCAGCAAGACGACCGCTCTGGGTGAGATCCCCTCCAGCTGCAACTGGTTGCCCAACGCCGCCGCCACGCCACTGCCCAGACTGTTGCCTACAATTGCGATTTGGTGCGCCAGCAAGCCCTTGGAGATGCACCAGTCCCAAGCCGATCGAGCGTCTGCAAGGAGGCCGGCTTCTGTCGGGCGAACGTTCTCAGAATCCCCGAAACCGCGATACTCGACAGCCAGGACATTGTATCCTCGAGATGTCAAATGGCGGTCCAGCTCAAGTCGGCTTGGAGTAAGTCTGTTGCCAGCATTGCCATGCACGTAGACGACCGTTGGCTTATCGGACGACAAGAGGGCTTTGTCGAAGAGGTCGTCGGAGAAGCGAACCGGGTCCAAACCGTACTCCCGGGCGTAGGATTGCGCTATGGGGGCCGAAAGCATTTGTGTTGCTCCAATGGTGACGCCGTCGGCCGTCGTGAGAAAGAATGCTCGCCAAGAGCCACAAGCAAACCCATATTTCTCGGGCTTGTCGTACGCGGCGTCAAAGGGCCAATTCAGCCAATTAACGTAGAGTGCCATAGTTTGGACCTGGGGCGTCGAGAGGGCGACGAGGATGCTGATCCAGGCCACGGGGATGAGGGCCAGAGGTAGAAAGCCATATTTCACAACTGGAGAGAGCGGCATGGTGGTCGACAGCGACAGAATCTATTCCTGTCAGCGCTCTTGTGTCAAAAAATGTGTCCCTTTGACCGCGAGTGCTCGAAAAGACTTGCAGGCTTGGAGTCCGAAATCTAACGATGAGGCCTTGAACAGACGTCCTCGCTCCTTCGCCCGCTGCTCTGCGTACTGCTTTCGCGTCCACCTATGAATTCCTCAGCACTGCCGGCTGGCCGTCGAGGGTGTTGCGCCGTCGGTGGTCTTGGAGCAAGAATTCATTCGCCACCCTGACTTCGGTTGGCGTTGCTCGGCGACTTGTTGGTTTTGGCTTTCGATGTGTTAATGAAGCTCAGGTGACCGAAATGCTGCAGACGCGTCGCTTCTGAGCTTGTCGCGACATGCGGCGACCCCACCTTGCCCGCTCCGCCGCCTCTTGCAGCGTTGCCTTGGGTTGCCGACATTTACCCATTCGCCAGCTCTCTGCTGTTGTCCGACCTCTACCAGCATCTCTTTGGAAAGAGGAGTTTGACCTTGCCTGCTTGATCTCGCCGTTGCTGCCCGTTTCTTGCCTTTCGAACTTGTCTCTCTCTCCACAAAATGGCCGACTACACTCCCACCGCTACTCCCCATTTGGGCCGCTCCTACAGTCAGTTTCTGAACCTCAGATACTTTGTTGGCATTTGCTGAGTGTCCCCTTGCAGTCGTGGTATGTTCTTGTTCGCGCCAACATCAAGTGAGCGCTTAGGGACATCTTCCATTGGCCAGACCGGTGCCAGCAGCGGTATTGGTCAAGCCACTGCCTACATCCTCGCAAAAGAGGGCGCTGATATTGCGCTGTGGGACATCAACGAGGCCGCCTTGGCCGAGACCGTCAAGACCATCCAGGGCTTCAAACCGGCTGGCAAGGTCATCTCCGCCGTGTGCAACATTGCCAACCGCAAGGAGGTTGATGATGGTGTTGAGGCTGTTGTTAAGGCTTTTGGAAAGCTCGGTGAGTCTTGATAGATCTGAAGTTTGCCCTATCTGTCCAAGTCTGAAGTCGGTCATCAGACGGAGCTGCCAACGTTGCTGCCATGCCCCAGACTGGCGACTTCAAGATCGAGGACGTTGTTGATGAGGTGACAAGGCGCTTTTATCGTGACTGTCTTCGATACTCAAGGAGCGCGCAGGACTGGGACAAATTGATGGCCGTCAACATCGGCGGCATGCGCAACCTTTTCCGCGCTGAAGTGAAGCACTTGAAGGCTGGTGAGTACACAGTGCCTCTCTCAGCATCACATGTCAGAAGTCTGAAAGTGGCAATGTCAAGGTGGCTCCATCGCCAGTGTGGCGTCAGTCGCCGGTCTTTGGGTATGCTCTGTCTCTCATAGAAAGCCGTTGCTCCACGCTCATGCCTTTACCCCAGGGACAATGGTACGCCAGCGCTTACAGCGCGTCCAAGCATGCTGTGAGTTTGATCTTCGCACATTTCGATCCATTTATTCTGAAAAGCGTTTGCCTCTAGCTGGTCGGCATGACCAAGGTCTGTCTGTCTTCATAATCAATCGTAGCATCGAAACTAAGACAACGAGAGAGCAGGTCGCAGCGAAGGGTTCGTCATTGCCTCTGGCCTCATCTGATGCCATTTAAAGTGCTCAAACGCGACTTCAGACTACGGCCCGGCTGGCATTCGCTTCAACTGCGTTCGTGTTTTGATTATCGAACCGTTGACAATACACACCGGCTGATTGGGACTTCACAGATTGCTCCTGGCTCCGTGGACACTCCCGTAGACCTCATTCCTTCCCGCCAGCATCTAACCCAATCTAACGTTCGACTTCCACAGATGTTGCGCGTCGGTCTGAAGGGCAAGAGCATTTCCGGTAAGCTTTGCCGAGGCCACCTCTGGACCGCTGGCTGAATTCCTATCCACCTCAAGATGTGGAAGGCATGTCCGCCCTCAAACGGCTCTGCTCTCCTGCCGAGCAAGCGCAGTAAGTAGCTCATTTATGACGCCACTACTGGGTTTGTGTCCTAAGGATTTGCCACTTCAAGTGTGCTCTCCTTCTTGCTCTCCCCTCTGTCCTCCTACGTGACGGGCACCACCTATGTCGTCGACGGCGGTAAGGCGTCCTTATCAATCTGCCTACGTGTCTCGCAGCTGATCCACTTGCACAGGCTTCCTCGCTTAAGCTTGAAGGTCGCTGGGGGTAGACGCGACTGTGAAATTGAACGGCTTTTGAGCCCGTGCTTCATGCAAATCTGTAGTGCAGGCCTTTGAAGGCTGCTTTGAGTAGATTGAACGCCACCACCAGCCCGGGCAAAGCAAACGACCCCAAGGCTTAATTTTTTCTGTCCTCGCGCACCAAGAACAAAAGATGGCCTCGTACTCGACAGCGTCTGCGATTGCGCTTGCCCGGGCCAAAGCCGAGGCAGCGAGCTCAGCGGCCAACACTGAGACCAAGAAGGCGGTCACCTCGATCGTCGGCGAGTTCCAAGAGTCGCCCATCGAGAGCGTGCAGGTCGACGCTTTGGTGCGTTGCTTTGGTGCCCTCCAAGACCTCGCCATTCGGTCTGACGTCTTTCAACATGCACAGGTGGCTCTGAAAATTGTGCGCCACGCTCACCAAGCGGCGGCTGGGACGGCGTGCGCTGGCCAGCTGCTCGGCCTCGACACGGCCGGCGTCCTCGACGTCTCCGACTGCTTCGCCTTCCCGCCCAACCACATTTTTCCGGTCAACGACTCGTCAGACGACAGGGACCGGGACGCGGGGCGCAGAAAAGAGGACGCTTTTGACGCTGCCTCGCACAACGCCGCTACCTACACGGCCCAGTACCTCCCCCGGCTGGCTGAGCTCGGCTCGGACGGCAACGTCGTTGGCTTCTATGCGACCACCACCAATGGCCAAGTGAGCGGGTCCAACGGGTCGCTCATCGAGGCTTTGGCGAGATACCAGCTGGGCTCGACGGCCACTGAAGGGACGACGGCCGTCTCAAAAATGCGCGCAAAGCTGCAGAGCGAGCGGAAGGGACCTGGTCGGGGTATTGCATTGGTCTATGGTGCGTGGCGTGGCCGTCCTCGATCTTTTTGGGTCTGGACTAAGATTGCTGCTTGCTTGTTACCTACAGACGCCTCTTCCAGCACCTCAGAAACCATCTCCCTCCGCGCCTTCCGTCTGACTGACGCGTACTTGAACGTCCACAAGGCGGGCAAATTTGACTCTGCCAGGTTGGTGTACCTCCTTCTTTGATCTTTGGTTCTCTTGCTGAATCGTTCTGCCAACAGCCTGGCGGAAAACCAAACAACGCCCTCCAACCTGTTGCACGAGTACCCAGTGACCATCAACCGGACTTCGCTGCTTTCCGCCTTCCTCACTTCTTTGGCCACTCCCACCGCCACCTCCCGCAGCGGCCAGCTCGCCGCGCCGTCCTTCAGCACCCTGTCCCTGCCTTCCAACCAGCCTCTTCAGCAACCCTTGCAA